>QPKB01000008.1:0-600000 GCA_003546025.1 Camphora micrantha
ACTGCCTTTCATAATTTACTTACATCTGAAACACCCCAATAGCAATTAAAAATGAAAACTAGCATTTTATTAATAATGTAATTAGTTTTTAAAATTTTCTTCTTTTAATAAAAAGGGTTCAATAATCTGAAATATGATCATGTCGTTGATATAATATAAACCTATCTCTGTTTTTTTTTTTTTTTTTTCCTTATTTCCTTTTTATTTTAAAAGAAGGGAATGGGACAGCAGCAGAGGTTACCCAGCCTGTTCCAAGTTGCATAAAAAAAGGGTCACGCCAATCCTATTGCACCAAAATCAGCGACTCTATCGCAAGTTGCTAACTACCAAAGAACACAGTTGAGTAGTCGAAATGGAATTCTACTGCATTAAACAATCTCCAGGTCTTTCATTAGATGGTTAAGCTCATGAGGTGTTAGCATGATGGCTCAATAGGAGCTATCATTGTTGACTTGACCATACCATAGACCAGGAGCTATCATTGTTGAGTTGATCTTACCATGGACCAGCAACATGGGCCAGCTGACAAGCTGACATTGGCATGGTGCAGAGCATGGGCAAAGGTAAGGCTTCCCATACTCTTGAGTCTATAAATAGAAGCATCATGTATTGGGTTGGAAGTGTGAAGAACACAGCAAACTAGCAGCTTGATAGAGAGAGTGTATGTAGGAGTACATGGGATTGGGGTTGTGTGTGAAAAATTCCATGGCAATCTTTCCTCATAATGATACTCTTTGCCGTCTTCTCCCGTGGATGTAGTCTCAAGTCGAACCACGTAAAACCTTGTGTTATCTCTGTGAGTGATCTCTGTTCTGTGTGGCTTGATTGGTGCTCTAAGCACAACAAACTGGTATAGTATCAGAGCTTCGAGTGATCAGAGGAGATCCGTTGAATCAGATTTTTTTTTTTTTTTTGAGAAAGCCATAGACGAGAGACAGAGATGAACCAGAGAAATCTGGTTTTGGTCGAAGCAGAGAAAAAGAGTATCGGATTGTTACAGATCTGATCTCGGTTCTTGTTTTGTAGAAGATCAGACGATCTCGAAGTAGGCCACGAACCTACCTGCTTGATCGCAACACCCAGGTTCACCGAAATCACAGCCTCTACAACCGCTGCTGCCTCATCGAGATCGAGGGTCCGTCGCCGTCGCGCCGTTGTCGTGGAAGAATAAGAAGACCGGAAGAAGGGGCAAGGACCGTGCCTATTGAGAAGCAGGGCAAAACCAGAAGAAAAAGAGGAAGAACTGGAGAAGGGACATCCGCTCCGCCGCTGCAGCCCTGTCGTCGCCGGAGCACCCATCGTTGTCGCCACGCCGTGCCGTGGCCAAAGGAGAAGCATCTGCGCTGCTCTCTAGTTCCGGAATAGGAGTGAGGAAGAAGACCCTATTTGGGTTTGGTTTCAGAATTCAAACCCCTTAATAAGCCTTTGACTTGGTAGTCCAAGGTACCAAGGAAATTAATGGTCCCTGAGGCTCCACATAAATTGGTGATCCTTCAATCCTGGTTGTAAGGTAGGCCAGTTTCGAGTCAGGTTGACTTGGTCCATGCAAGAAGCCCAGAAGCAAACCATAAAGGCGTTGACGTAATTGCTGATTTCAATAGATCCGTACAGTCAAAGCTTGATTTGACCGAATCAAAGGCTGAAAATTATGTTTTCGCGATATCTTGACAATCTAGAGTCTGATTGGAGATCCGTTTGAACCTATGGACTCATTGCTAGCAAATCTACACAGGTACGATAAAGTATTCGTGAAATGGCTGTAAAACTTGAAAATGAAAAATTCAATGGAAACAATGACTTTAGTCTATGGCGTTTGAAGATGTATGTTTTGCTAGTTCAAAATGGTTTGCATAAAGGTTTGAAGGAAAATAATGCTTTGTCTGACAAACTGTCAGATGATGAGAATGATGAGTTGCTGGAAAAGGCATACGGTCAGATTCTATTGTTTCTGAGCAATGGTGTACTGCGAAAGGTTGCTCAAGAAAAAATTGTTGCTTGCATATGACAGAAGTTAGAGAACTTGTACATCACAAAGTCTCTCACGAATCACTTGTATCTGAAGAAGTGGTTGTTCACCTTACAAATGCAGGAGGGTATGTCTGTTTCAAACCACCTTGATTCTTTGACAAAAGCTGTTATGGATCTTGAAAATATAGATGTTAAAATTAATGATAAGGACCAAGCCATTATATTGTTATGTTTATTACCACCCTCGTATGAGAACTTTGTTGATACCATGATGTATAGTAGAGAAACTCTATTCAAGAAGGATGTTGAGTCAACCTTGAACTCCAAGGAGTTAAAGAAAAAGATTACTACAGAAAACAATGACAATTTTGGTGAGGGCTTGGTAGTGCGTGGCAGAACAGAGAAGAAATGGCAGAACAGAAGAGACCACTCTAGGTCAAAATAAAAAACTAGAAAATTAAAGTACTTCCAATGTCATAAAGAAGGGCACTTTAAAAAAGATTGTCCATAGCGCAAAGGAAAGGAGACAAGCACATGATTCTGGAAATGTAGCCGGTGTTGCAGAAGACAGTTCTGATGGTGCAAATGTTCTCTTTGTTACCGTTAGTAGCTCAAGTGATGAGTGGATCCTTGATTCGGGTTGTTCCTACCATATGTGTCCTAATAGGGACTGGTTTGCCACTTATCATTCTATAGATGGTGGCAAAGTTCTAATGAGGAACAATGCAGCCTGTAAGGTTTTTGGGATAGGATCAATCCGAATTAAGATGTATGACGGTATTGTAAAAACTTTGTCTGATGTCAGGCAGATTCCAGAGTAGAAGAAAAATCAGGTTTCCTTAGGTATGCTTGACTTCAATGGCTGTACCTACAAAGCTGGAGGTAGAGTTATGAGAATCTCAAAAGGGTGCTCTTGTAGTGATGAATGGACAGAAGCAGAATGGCCTCTACTTTATTCAATGTAGCACAGTTACAGGTGTTGCTGCTGTGTCGTGTTCAGATTCAGATTTAGAAACTACCAAGTTATGACATATGCGACTTGGGCATATGAGTGAGAGAGGTATGGATGAACTAAGTAAACAAGGTTTACTCTGTGGCCAGAAAACAGAAAGCTGGACTTTTGTGAGCATTGTGTCTTTGGAAAGCAATGTAGAGTCAAGTTCAGCACAGCAGTTCATCGGACCAAGGGCGCTTTGGATTACATCCATTCTGACCTTTGGGGTCTCTCTCGTGTTCCATCTTTAGGAGGTGGCAGATATATGTCGACCTTCATTAATGATTATTCTCGGAAGGTTTAAGTATATATCTTAAAGCACAAGAATGAAGTCTTTGCGCAGTTCAAGCAATGAAAGGCTATGATCGAGAAGCAGACAGGTAAACAGATCAAGCACTTGAGGACTGACAATGGCTTGGAATTCTGCGGAGGTGCTTTTAATGAGTTCTGCAAGAATGAAGGTATTGTGAGACATCGCACAATCAGAAATACACCACAACAGAATAGAGTTGCAGAACGGATGAACAGAACTATTCTAGAAAGGACCCGCTGCATGCTTTCTAATGCAAGGTTACCTAGAAAGTTCTGGGCGGAAGCTATTAACACAGCTTGTTATCTGATCAATCGGTCTCCATCAACAGCTATCGAGTGTAAAACTCTGAAGAGGTATGATCTGGATCTCATGCTGAATACACTAATTTGTGAATATTTGGTTGTCCTGCTTATGCTCATATGAATGATGGTAAGCTTGAACCAAGGACAAGAAAGTGCATATTTCTAGGGTATGCACATGGGAGTGAAGGGATATAGGCTTTGGTTCCTAAATGGAAAATCACCCAAATGCATTATCAGTAGAGACATGACCTTTGATGAGTCTACTATATTGAAACCGAAGGAGTGTACCGATGCTTGAAATGACAATGGTGTCAGTAAACAGGTGGAGGAACAAAACGGTGTCAGTAAATAGGTGAAGCTTGAGAAGGAAGCTTCAGAAACCTTACAAGATAAGGTGCAAGCAGATGTCCCATTTCAACAGGATGTAGAGGAGATGCAAATATCAATCGAAGAAACTACAGTTCCGAATGATTATCTACTTATTAAGGACAGAGAGAGGAGGCAAATTAAGCAACCTCAGAGATACATGTATGAAGATATTGTTGCATGCGCTCTTAATACAGCAGAGAGTATTGAGTCAGAGCCGATTACATATCGGGATGCCGTCACTAGCAAAGAATCAGCAAGATGTGCTGTTGCCATGAGTGAGGAGGTTGAGTCTCTTCATAAGAATCATACTTGGGAGCTGGTGAAACCGCCGAAGGGCAAGAAAATTGTTGGTTGCAAATGGGTCTTTAAAAAAAATGAAGGAACTCCAGGGGATGCTAGGTTTAAAGCATGACTGGTTGCAAAAGGCTATACTCAGAGGGAGGGTATTGACTTCAATGAAGTGTTCTCTCTTGTGGTGAAATATAGTTCTATCTGGGTGCTACTTGCTATGATTGCTCTATTAGACTTAGAGCTGGAGCAGCTTGATGTCAAGACTACGTTTTTATATGGCGAGTTAGAAGAATAAATTTATATGCATTAGACAGAGGGGTTTGAAATCCAAGATAAGGAGGATCATGTTTGCTTACTAAAGAAATCATTGTATGACCTAAAACAATTGCCTAGACAGTGACATAAGCGTTTCGATACCTTTATGGTTGGAAACGGTTATTGCAGGAGTGGCTATGACAATTGTGTCTACCGCAAGAAGCTTCCAAATGGTTCTTTTATTTATTTGTTGTTATATGTTGATGACATGTTAATTGTTGCTAAGGACATGTTTGAGATCAACAGGCTGAAAGCTTAGCTCAATGGTGAATTTGAAATGAAAGACTTAGGTGCTGCGAAGAAAATTCTTTGGATGGAGATTCGAAGGGACCGAAAAGCGGGCAAACTGTCTATATCACAAAAGGGGTACCCTGAGAAGATTCTGGAGTGTTTTGGTATGCAAAGCTCGAAACCTGTGAATACTCCACTGGCAGCCCATTTTAAACTTTCTGCTGCTTTATCACTACAAACTGAGGAAGGGGTGGAGCATATGTCTCGTGTTCCTTACACTAGTGCAGTTGGAAATATCATGTATGCCATGGTTTGTACAAGGCCAGATATTTCACATGCGGTCAGTGTAGTTAGCAGATACATGGATAACCCAGGGAAGGCCTATTGGCAGGCAGTGAAATGGATACTCAGCTACTTGAAAGGTACTATTGATGTTGGGATAGTGTATGATATAAACAACACTACTTCTGGAAGTGTTATTGGATATGTTGATTCAGATTTTGCTGGAGATTTGGACAGAAGAAGATCATTGACAGGTTATGTCTTCACTTTTGCTAGCGGTGCCATTAGTTGGAAAGCAGCATTGCAATCTAGAGCTGTCTTGTCTACTACTGAAGCAGAATACATGGCAGCTATAGAGGCAGTGAAAGAAGCTATTTGGCTGACAGGCTTTGTAAGATCCTGGCCCCACTAAATATATTTATTATATTTTAATTAGAATTTTATTATTATTTTAATTGAATGTATTTTAGTTATTTAAGTGGTTAGGATTAAGTGGGGCACACGTTAGATGAGATTGCGTGGATTGGTGAGTTGAGTTAATGGGTAGATGACCTAACCCATAGTTTTGACCCAATAACTTAAGCCCAGAGAATATTTCCTTTTAACCTAATCTCTTTTATTACGAATACACGTCTTTATCCCTCCTCACTTATCTCTACAACTCCTCCCGTAACTTCTTCGTCTTCTTTCTCTTTCAACTTCCCAAGCCATTGCAGCTTGAGAATCCAGCTGTTAGAATCCAGATCTGAAGATACCATCATTCTTGGTTCGACTTTCTCATCTCAGGTAACATTCTCCTCAGATCTTCAAGAGTAGATCTGTACTTTTAGGTTACCTTCTTAATCTTTCAAATGTTGGGATTTGGGTAGGAATACTATAGATCTGTTCATCTGAAGATTCTTATCACATCTTCTTTGTCAGATTAGTATTAGGATTGTGATCGAGCGCCCCGGTAATCTCGGATTGGCTATTGGTTAGGATCTATTGTATTTTCTTCAACCCCGGTGAAAGGCAAGTACCTAACCATAATTTATAAATTTAATGCTTGTATTTCTCTTTGATTCCCTTGTGGAAGCATGTAGAAACCTCGTTAATGCCCTTTTCATAATTTTATTATGTTATATTGTGATCGATTTATCCCTATTGCAGTGTTTTTCCCAAATTGTTGTCAACCATTGCCCACCCCAATTGGGCTTAGGAATCCCTCATCCAAGTAGATAGGTTGGATGGAAAACCCTTTGGAAACCGAAACCAGTGAGAATCGGACTGAACCTGTAGCAGATTCCCAGACTTGGAACCTGTGATTGGACCATGGACCCCGGGTGGGCCCGGATGTTAGATCCGATCCGTGGATCCGAAGGAGGACCCACGTGCGACCTCAAAGATGATGGATCCGTAGGCAGCAGACCCCGTTTGGGGCACCATCCTGTTGCCTGATCAGCAGTGGGCGAGTTTGAAAGGAAAAAATTCAGTTTGGGCATCAGGCGGTTGTGGGACCCACTGGACGATCTGATCACAGATCTGGTCCGGTCATTTAGCCGTATAGGGCTGGGCGACCATGAAGGTGTGCTTGATCTGGGGTTGTGATTTGTGAGGCCCCCTATTCTGAGTCTTTGTTGCTGCATGCGTGAAGCACAGAGTTCTAATGGGTTTTGAAAGTGTGCGTTCTGTACATTGGTTGGAAATAAAAAGGAGGGGCAATTGACCTAGACTTGTTTTGGAAAAAGGTGCTTCTTCATGTGCTTTAAGTTACTACCATACTCCATGAATTTCTAGGATTTATAAAAAGGACCCTTAATCTTTATTCATCCCAATTAGATCATTGTGTTGACCTGGGCAAATTTTGGGAAAGAGGGAATCACTTGGTGACAAACTGTTAGGTTATAGTATTAAGGCCCTTTTAGGTTTCTAAAAATTGGAGAAAGCCCCTGTAGCCTTAATAAACTTAAATTATACCCTTTGACTATTTTGAATGTGGAAGATATTTTGGATGGAATCCTTGGGTTTTCTAAAATTATAAAATAAGATTATTATTATTTGTAAATTAATATTAAATCATATCTATGGTTTTGATGTGTTAAAATTATATTTTTGTATTTTAATACCAAGTAAATACTGTCCGGGTACACGGTATATTACTAACATAAGGTTTACTACTTTATATGACCTCGAGGAAATCCTAATGGATTCGAGCTCAACCCATCTCTATAAGAAAACCCTTAATTGGGTCTATGTACGATTGATGGAGAAGGGATGCGTTGACCTTTTATCTATTAGAGATTCCTGTGGTTGTTGGGTACGAGACCTTATGTTTGACCTTATGATTGATTCGTATCTATGTCTTAACCTTCACATATATATATATGTTGGTTTAGGATGTGTATTCTTTTAGATGCATACCCTATTGTGTTATGGACTATAAAGTGACTTGGCAAATTTTATATGACGATTCGATTGTAAAATGGCCAGCACTTTACTTGGACTTAGGATTCTTGTGTCGGAGCTTTATTATTCAGGTCTATTATGTTTATGTTTATATTTATGTGGGTCATTTGTGGACGACTACAGATCGATATGTGGACGGTTGATCACCGATGTGTTCGGATCACTTATAATCCGCTTTGAATGTGAACAGGTTATCCTGATTTGTTTTATTTGATCGGTTTATGACCACCGATGATGTGGACGGGCTTTCCCGATTTATTTAGGGCTGACCACCCACAACAGGGACACTTGTCTTCATGTGAATTATATTGCTCCATTTGTTTTATTTGGATTTATATCATACATTTATTCGTGTTATATCTTTGTCTTTACTTTTATATGATCTCATTTATCTTTACTCATCTTGTTATCGTATTTAATTTTGAATTATGATTATATACTTGCTATTTACCGTATAATATTTGGTGCATAGGTATCGAGCCCTACTTTACCGAAGAAACAGAGGAGGATCAAACGTTTCAAACGTTTAAGCCAACTGACGAACCTGAGTGAAATGCCGAAGATGGCTTTGGAGCCGTCTGAGCCAGCACAAGAGAGAATATCACCTTAGAATTATTTTAAATGAACTTTCTTTTAGTGTTTAGACTTCTTTTAGAAATTATTTAATTCATTCTGCAACTTGAATTATTAATGTTTATCTGTTTTTTCTGTGGGGTTTCATTTATGAACGTTGATACCAATTAAATAAAGCTTTCGTTGCATTTAATGAAATTTATTTTGACTCACCACAGGTTGAAATTTTATGTGGGTCCACTTTTGGAAAGCCTGTGTTGTATTAAACACATGAATTTGAATTTGAAATTTAATTTTTTCACGTTTTTCCCAACTCTTATTTTGGGGGACGTGACAGGCTTAGTTGGTGATCTTGAATTGGAACAGAAGCTGACTACTGTGTTCTATGATAGTCAAAGTGCGATCGATTTAACACACAATCCTAAGTATCATGAAAAAACCAAACACATTGATATCATGGTACACTTCATTCGAGATGTCATCTTTGAGGGTGCTATTGAAATGATTAAGATTGCTACTATAGAGTATCCAGCAGACATGATGACTAAGACTATTCCAGCAGTCAAGTCCAAGCATTCAAGCATTGCTTGGATTTGATCGGAGTGATCAATACCTGAGTGCCCTAAGGGGCAAATGGAGACGGCGGGACGTATTCTGTGCTAATAAGGATCAACTCCTATGTTCGCCAAGGTGGAGATTTGTTAGCATGATGGCTCAACAGGAGCTATCATTGTTGACTTGACCATACCATAGACCAGGAGTTGTCATTGTTAATTTGATATTACCATAGACCAGTAGCATGAGCCAGCTGACAAGCTGACATTGACATGGTGCAAAGCATGGGCAAAGGTAAGGCTTCCCGTGTTATTGAGTCTATAAATAGAAGCATCATGTATCAGGTTAGAAGTGTGAAGAACACAGCAAGCTAGCAGCTTGATAGAGAGAGTATCTGTGGGTGTACCTAGAATTGGGGTTGTGTGTGAAAAATTCCATTGTAATCTTTCCTCATAGTGATATTCTTGCCGTCTTCTCTCATGGATGTAGGTTCAAGCCTAACCACGTAAAACCTTATGTTATCTCTGTAAATGTTCTATGTTCTGTGTGGCTTGATTAGTGCTCCAAGCACAACATAAGGGTTGACAAAATCTGTATAGACCTGCAAATCTGACCCGTTATTGACCCGCACATCCCAACTCACGTCATATACAAGTACGTAGCTCATAAGTCATAATTTACAACCAGGTTCAAAATGAGTACGATAAATATCAGTCCCATCATATTAATAGTGTGCAAAGACTTGTTTGTGGTTAGAGTTCAACAGGCACTAGTAGGCCTGTTTCTTTTACATAATTCTAGGAATTCAGGAAAATTTGTAAATTCTCTAGAAGCTCCTTTCTGGTTGGAATTCCTAAATCTTCTTCTTAGATGGAGGATTTGTAAATGGCAAGCAGGTTGAAATGGTGGATTTTATTAGATTAACATAGCGTTTGTATTGTGGCCCCATTTCAATGCATCCCACCATTTGGACAGCTGAATTGTCTAATTTCCTGTTTTCCTTTCATCTGATTTAATGGGTTAACAGGAATACAACGTGGCATTTGATTGTTGACAAGCTCACATCTTTAGGTGCGGTCATTTCTGCTTTTATTTACTTATCAAGCACTCATACACGAAGTTTCTTTTTCATAAAGTGACTTCAAAACTACACCTATATTACCATTTTCCTATTCTATACCTACCATAAACCAAAACAATAAGAAATGTTTCAATCAAGATCACTTGATCTGTGATTTAGTTCTCATGTGATTGGGCATGTATTTATTTATGCATTCAATCGTTGCAGAGAGGTGACAATTTCAGTCATGGTTGGCCGGCTTTTGGGGTCAGTGTTTAGGCAATGGAGGATGATGTGAGCGAGTTCGTGGGCTTGTTCCATATGGTACTTCTTCTGTAACCTGGGATCAATGATGCGGTGTAGTTCCAACTTATCTTTGAGATAGGGTTTTGCCCACAAAGTTAATTCGACATGCAACCCATTCGTGTGCTTCCTAATAGCTCCACTGCCAGATATTATCTCTAGAAGTACCACCCCAAAGCTATAAACATCGGACATTAACGTCAAATGACCTGTTTTTCAGAAAATATATTATGAAAATGGATTAGTTCAGTTGAAAGATGCTACTACACAGGTGAATAAGCAATAAGAAAATAATCATTGCATTTAGTAAATCACTGGAAAATCAGTAATAACAAGTGGAGTCACAGCTTTCTACTCATTGGTGAGGCATCTTCTTATCCACAGTAACAACCAGGGATCCATTCCCTAACTTTCTTGGTTAGGAACTTGGAAGGGTGTTTGCAGGTCAGTAGTCTAAAAGACTAAAACAGACAGCTTTCTATTATATGTCAAAGATTTTAGAATGCGTAATCTAGGCTCTATCCTCGGACATCCCTTGCAAAGAGCGATCTATGGGATATCAATTTGAGATATGGAACAAAAAATAGAAGAAGTAGAAGATATCCCAGCCAGCTAATGTGCAATGTATGAAATGAAACTTTTGTGAAAGTGTTCATTCTTCAAGAAGAAAGAAAAATTCTTCTCGTTCTTGAAATTAAGATTCTATCAGTTGAGTGTTATTTCCATTTTTTTGAATGAGTTTTTTTTTTTTCCCCAAACAACCCTAGGCACCTCATTAGTGTTCATTTTTAAGGTGACTAACTGAGAATTAATTATTCTTAACAAGAGAATTTTACCTGTAGAAGCATATTCAGGAGCAACATAGCCTCGGGTTCCAAGTACCCTTGTTGTCACATGAGTTCTATCTCCTTGGGGACCTAGCCTGGCCAATCCAAAGTCTGAAAGCTTTGCATTGAAGTTCTGCATGACTACCCTTGTTAATAACCGTGATCATAATGTGAGACTTATCCCATCAATTTGGGATTAAATTGAAATTCTACTACTAAGTGAAAAAAAAAAAAAAAAAAGGGAAGTGTAATATTTATCACAATAAAATAGAAAGTAATCCTTTTTTTAGTTTTCAGATATTAAGCCTTTTCATCTCTGTCCATGTGGACGTGGGAATTAATACAGAGTGCAGATAATGAGCAAATGAATTAATGTTTACTATATGAGAAAGAAGTAGAATCATTCTAATGTCCTATAACACATTTCTCCAACAAGAAGAAAAAAACAACGAAGAATTAGAGAGATCCCTTTGAATAGTATTCGTAAAGCAGCTACAATAAACTTGGTGTGCACTAGAAGAAGGGGATCAAAGTAAAAACTGACCGAGTCAAGGAGAATATTAGAGGCCTTTAAGTCGCGATGAATGACGGGAGCTCCAGCAGTGTGGAGATAAGCTAAACCCTTTGCAACCCCAAATGCCACTTTCATCCTCCTTCCCCAGCCTATTGTTGGACCACGTTCTGTTCAACAACAGCATGAACCAATGTATGTATAAATGGAATTAGGAATTACAAAGTTTGGCCCATTCGACGATGAAGATGATGCAATACGATAATGTGAATATTTTATATATTGTTGTACATAGTGCGCAGAAATACATTTCAAAATTATGCATTTGTATGTAGTTCCTCCATATCATTATGTTAATGCACAAAAACTCTCTGAATATATTTACACATATACATACTAACCTCGCATTAAATATCTCTCCAAGCTCCCCTTGGACATATATTCGTAGACGAGAATGCGCTCCTCGCCCTTTGAGGAGTGTCCTATAAGCTTCACTACATTCGGATGATGGTTTAATTGACCCAAGAAAGTCAATTCTGCCTGTAATCACAAACTAATGAATCTTTGTATTGATGTCCATGCGTGTGTTCCACATAGAGAGATAATACCACATATGTATGCGCTTACTGACCTGCCATTCCTTGTGGCCTTGTAGACCTTCCATTCTGAGTCTCTTGATGGCAACTTTAAGTCCTTTGCCAGGTTTGGCTGCGGTCATGGTGTAACTATCTATCCATCCTTTGTAGACCTGTCCAAAACCACCTTCCCCGAGTAGGTTTTTGTTATTGAATTTCTGGGTTGCGGCCTTAAGGACACTGTAAGAGAAGTCATTAAGTGCCAGTGCGTGACCCACATCTTGCTCCACCTTCTTGTTTGCGTTGGGAAGTTGCCGATCCTCGTGTCTGGCTGCTGCTTGGGAGCCGGCCCCTACATTTTAATTAATAGTGGCATTACATAACAATATTATCACTTGATTTGAATCTGACATGGATATTTTCTATATAGTACTTAATAATGGAAACACGGGCCAAACTCTAATGCAACACCCCCTGTAAATTAAATTAATGCAGCACGACACCCCAACTAAGACATTGATTGGGGCCCTTTTTTATATATTCAAGCCAAGCAGGTCACAAACCATAACCCCAGATGGCATACCCCAATCCCTCTTGTATGTATGATCACTTGGCAGAATTACTATCATATGATATAGATCGCGGGGTCAATGTTGGATTGATCACTATTGAAACATGTGATCAACTTACAAAATATGTAGTAAATCATGTGTTCTGCACCACTATAAAGCACATGGTCAATACAATGACGGAATCCAAGTTCAATTAATTAGATTAATATGAAACTTGAGTGCAGTGCAGCCGAGTTCAAGGGTCCAGAGGGATTGTATCTTTTTGTTATGGTGTTTCACTTCCTCTCCTCGATCAAGTGGTAATTAACTCCTTAAACATAAGATTAATCCAATGATTGGTCCGTTGTGATTGGATTGGGATTTGAGCTCCTGCCTTCGTTTGTATATTAAATTGGGAAACATGTCTCACAAAACTTCAATGGAACTAGATAAAACTACCTTGCTGTTCATTGGAAGATACTGATAGATTATTTTCTAGAACTTCTTCCGAAATTCTCTTACAAACAGGAGGAACCATTTCGTACTCTTTGTTTCTTTGTAGCTCTCCTGTGGCATTAAAACAGAGAGTTGATTTAGGTAAAAAAAAAAAAATGAAAACTGAATAACAGAGTAAGTTGCTAATGTAAAGCAGTGGATAAACAAATCAAACTCAACCACGGCATGTTGGCATGTTGTAAATTGGCTGTCCGGATTCAACTGCTGCCTTTCTCCAACAATGCCCCATGTGCCCAATTTATCTAAGACAGAAGATAACACCAGTCACACCAAATGATTAATAGGGAAGTTTAGATGCAGAAGAAATTAAAGGAGGAGCAGCGATCAGGAAGCGAAAGAAAAGAATGCATTGTGATACACAACACATGAATGGCGAATGCCTGTGGCGTTATAGATGGATATAGTCCTCCAGCGCCTTGTTTGTTTCATTTAAAAATACTATGCAAAGGTTTGAACAAAGTGCATGCGACGGCGATCTCAAAGTCCCTCTATTGGATTCTATGTGAAGTGTCGGAATGGGGTGGTAGTAAAAATGGAGGTACCAGTACCACATGGTTTGGATTGTCCAATAGTTAGTGATTATTTTCGTCATGCTCATGGTTTGGGTGTAGTGTGGCTCAATTTTTTATTTCATGGACTCGGTTTTAAAATCAAATCAATTTGAACCATCTGCTACTCTGTTTAAGAGGTTCACTAAAAATCTCATTCCTAGGTTGGGCGGGCCATAGTAAGAAAAAACAAGAGAAAACTGGGCTTGACGCCGTCCTCTGGTGATATTTGTCCACGCAATCACATATGGTGGTGAGTGTTGGTCAAGCAAAAGGTCACAATGATCGACAACATCATTATCATTCATCATTTTATAATATCATTTCTCTATGTCGTGAGGTAGGTGTAGATGGATACATTAATTACTACCTCCAGAAGGGGTTTTGCCTAGTTACGTTTTATCTATGACATAAGAGAGATGATTACGTGTGATCAGCCTAGCCATTGCTGACTACAAGTGTAGGCTTGATTTTACTTGATCCGATCCATTCAGACTCTACACATTCCAATTTGTATGAGTGCTATCTTAAAACTTCAGTGTTATATGACGGTGGTTTACATTGTTGAATTTATCATATCTTATTATGTTCGAATATGATTGACACGGTCATTTTTGACACGGTCATTTTTCTAACAAGCACACAACAAAATAAAAAAAAATAAAAAATATATATATATAAAACATTTTGTTTTTATTATGGGGATCAATCAATAAGAATTAATGTCTTAACTATATGTCTCATGAAGGGGGCCACCTCTCACAGTTTTATCAAGTGTATATGGTAAGGATGGTTTGCATGTTCTCTGAGGATTAATTCTCAACCATCTAAAATTGAATGTCCCATGGATTTGAAACGAAAGGCTTTTGGGCTGTGCAGGAGATACACTGTGTAATAAAAATAAAAAATAAAAAAGTTTTGATGGATCCGGATCCTTTCTTACATGGGGTCGTGAGAATAAAAGATCCAGATCCTTTTCCCCAATCGACGTAAAAAACGTTGCTACGCGCCCAAATGAAACCCCTCCTCCAGCTGGGCCTCCCCATTTAAAAGAAAGAAAGAGAAAAAACCCTAGCTTGGCAAGCAGGTCTGTCTATCAATCTATCTATCACACTCCATTTGCAGGCAGGCAGCAGCAGCAGCAAAGAGAAGAGATGGTATCTGGTTCTGGGATCTGCGCTAGGCGCGTGATAGTGGACGCGCGGCACCACATGCTTGGTCGGCTGGCTTCGATCCTTGCCAAGGAGCTGCTCAACGGGCAGAGAGTGGTGGTGGTCCGGTGCGAGGAGATATGCCTGTCAGGCGGCCTCGTAAGGCAGAAGATGAAGTACCTCCGCTTCCTGAGGAAGCGCATGAACACCAAGCCCTCGCATGGACCCATCCACTTCCGTGCGCCAGCTAAGATCCTATGGAGGACCATCCGTGGGTATGTTTCTCTAATTGTTTGTTTGTTTGTTTGTTTTTGATATTATATATGTATATTCCATGTTCTTTCCAATTCCAAAATCTCTTTCCCTTTTGCCTTGCTCTTTGCATTTGCATTTGCATTTGCATTTGTTAATGACTCTTACATAATGTTTGTGAATGTTTGCCAAACAAAACTTTTTTTTTTCAAAAAAAAAAAAAGGATGATCCCGCACAAGACGAAACGTGGTGCGGCTGCGCTTGCTCGGCTCAAGGCATACGAGGGAGTCCCATCACCTTATGACAAGATGAAGAGAATGGTCATTCCTGATGCCCTCAAGTAAGAAGACTCTGTCTCTCTCATCTCATGTGTTACTGTGTGTCTGTGTGTGTGTGAGAGAGAGAGAGAGAGAGAGAGACTGCTTCTTTCCCTTCATTTCGCTTTGCTTTTTTTAATTTTTTTTTTTTTTTTTCTGTTTTTCAATTCTCAATTATCATTTTTTTTTATTTTAATAACAGGGTATTGAGGCTGCAGCCTGGCCACAAATACTGCTTGTTGGGACGTCTGTCTTCTGAGGTGGGATGGAACTACTACGATATCATCAAGGTCAGCACCCTTCTTCTTCGTCTATGCTCTGAAATGGTTGATATTGGTGAATTATAGGCACTGGCAATGGGACCTGGTCCCTGGATTTCAGCCCCTTGAATTGAGTCAGTGGGACCGAGTCAGCCAATTTGGTTCGGGTGGTATTTAGAGTTCAAAAACAACCAAATTATATATTTTTTTATTAAAATTCCGTGTGAATTTAAAATTTTAAGTCTCATCATTTTTTTTATTTTTTTTTTATAGTTTAATTTAGGCTTCCATGCTTGTTTTTCTTTACTTGATAGCGATACCATGAACAATGCATTAATGCTTACATCTACCACAAAGATGTGGTTTTGAGAGATCCTTAAGGCCTCCCAGAGGTTCTCCCAATAGGAAAAAAAAAAGGGTAGGGGGGAGATTTGTTTGGGCCCTCTCCCATAACATAAGCACTTGGTTAGGGAGGTGTCTCGAGTGGTGACCTGAATCAACAGAGGTGGTAATAGTGGATTTATGAATGTTTAATTGAGGAAAAGTTTTTAAACCTCAAAGAGGAGATCTGTGTATTCTTTTACATTTTTGAAAACTTTGCATCATAATTATTTTCCTTTTTTAATATTTTCATTCCGAAGTCTTTTTTTTTTTTTTTAAATGTATATGAATATGAGCTTTGTAGTCATATGCTTTGAGTTGAATGGGTAAAGATTAACTAGGCTGTGATCATTCTCATCTGTTGCTTTATCTTCTTGGTGTTTTGGTACAACGCATGGTTCCATTATCCATGATGAAGAAGAGTTCTGGATTTTGTTCCCATAACTTGATGTCACTAAAATTTGTAAAACCTGTTGACTCGGTTTCATTGATTTTCAACAACACACATGGTAACTTGGATTCATCCCAGTTGCACTTCAGTCTTCAAACTGATGCACAATCCCTCAGCCACAGCAAGAGGGTGATTATGATGAAGTGACACCATTCCTGGAAGAAGGGAAATGCCCATTCAGAATGGTGCAACTCCACTTAAAAGGTTGTTTCACTCATTTACCCATACCGAATCTTCGGGTCGAGTGTAAATCATGTGATTTGATTAGATAAATTGCACAATTCATGGGACATCATGGGTGGGAATAGCAACAATACAACAGATGCTTGTAGTTATCATCATTATTTTTTTTTTTTCACTTGTTTATATTTTTTTTAAAAATTTTGGTGTTTCTGATTTCAAAAGAATTTTATCTGGTAACCGAGGAAACCTCTTAGATAATTTGTGGGGTTTTTGAGGAATTGGAGTGAAACAACCATTTCAAAAGAGAAAAAAGAAAACAGTTAAGTGAAATAATAAATAGGTGTGCAACTGTAGCATTTGACTCACATATGTATTTCATCCTTAACAGTTAAGTGAAATAATAAATAGGTGTGCAACTGTAGCATTTGACTCACATATGTATTTCATCCTTGTTCATTTTTTATTTTTCATTTTTTCATGATTCAGTTTTCTAACTTAACAATGGGGTTGATTTGGATTTTATTATTGTTATTCTTTTGGACTCAAAGAGAAAAGATAATATACTGTTTTATTTTTCTTGGTAACGTTGATATCTTAAACATAATCTGATATTTACACATTGTACTCTTTGATATCGTAAATATATTCTACTGTTCACACATCTAACTGATATTATATGTTTGAAATATCAATGATGTCCTTTGTATGATTGTATCAATATTATTTTCCATTGTCTTGATGCTAAGCTAGATGGAAAATTGGGTGGATTATTAATAGTCTCTATTTTTTTTTTAATTATTGTTTTTCCATTTTTTACAAGAAATGAAAAAAAAAAGAAGAGAAGTCTTATAATTTACATTAGGACTCATGGTTTGATTCAACTCCTGAATGATTTGCAATAAGATTTCAGTTTTTTTAGAACGATGGTGACTGATCTGCATGAATAAATTTATTTTTGATAGAGTTGGGTTTTTATATAATCAATGAGTACCTTGATAGACCAAATCAACTGACCAGCAACCTAGCATGGTTAATGAGATTGAGGTCTTTTAATTGCCTGTACAGAGTCTTTTCCTTGTGTATACTCCTGGTGTAATTCTTGTTAATCATACTGTTCGCAATACAAATTGCACAATAAGTTTGAATTACAATTTAGTTATACTCTCACTCTCTTTCAAATAAATTTTAGGGAAAACAGCAGAATACCTACCTATATTTTGGTCAATTTTGCATAGCACCCCCAATACTTTTGTATTTTGTACTAAACCTACCTGTAGTTCTAATCACAATGCAAATACAGACGGACCGTGACGGAAAATAGAAAATGACGAATTTACCCCTCCATATATAAGATGTGTCTTGGCGTTTCTCCAAATCGACTCTTCTCCCACGTCTGCATATCCAGATCAACTCTTCTCCTACAACCCCTACAACCAGAAATTCCTAAAATCCTAAGCCCCACACCATTTCCCATCACCCCACTGAAATCCTAAATCTATCCCAGCTCATTGTCCCTCCCACCAACCTAAAATCCTAATAGACCCAAATACTGTTGAACCAAAACCAAAAGTCTCCCAAACACCCCAACCCACATTAGACCAACATCGTTTCCCTTGCAGCCCAAACCCTCCCTTCAACTCAGAGAAGAGCAGAGACTATTTTTTTTTAAAAAAAGGGAAAGAAAGCAGAGGAGTGGAGAGTGCACCATCCACAGCCTCCGGCAAGCTCATCACCACCTTTTCATCGCCGGAGGTCCTTTTATCGCCCGAGGATCTGAGAGCTTTTGAGAGGTTTTTTTTTTTTTTTTTTACTCTTTTTATGTTTCAACTAGATGTTACATATAAGGTGTTTTTCCCGGGAAAAGCATCTCTCCAGAACTGTTAAGAAGTGTCCAAAACTAGAACAACTGAAATGCGTGGAAGGGGGGGATTGAATTGTTGTTTTCAAAAATCAAATGAGAAACAAGCAAAGTTGGAGGAGTGCAGAGAATGGGTGTCTTGCACTGCTGTCGACGAGGCACTGATTGAGAAGCGAGGCTTTCTTGCAACTCCAACTTGAAAAGAAGCCACCTCGTGATCCCCTAGGGAGAGAGGAGATGGTCGGAGATGGAAGCGCATGGCGGAGCGCAAGCTGGAGATTTTCTGGATCTAGCCAGAGAGGGAGGGTTGCAGATAAATTAGGTTCAGAAATTTGGGAAGGAGGAAATGAGAAAAAAAGGGGGCTTGGAATTTTTTCTCCCCAGGGGCAAATAAGTCTTTTTAGGCAAGTAATTTGCTGCCGATATGCACCAGACACCAGTTATATGACCTACGTCGTTAATGCTAAAAGAATCCGTGAGTTTTGCATGTTAATTAGAACTACAGGTAGGTTTAGTACAAAATACCAAAGTGCAGGGGTACTCTGCAAAATGACCAAAGTCCAGGTAGGTATTCTGTTGTTTTCCCTAGATTTTATATGCTTTAACAGTTGCCACATTTGCCACAAGGGAATTCTCTTACTGGTAACAGCAAGGTAGAAACTTGTCTTCTGATTCAGTATGCTTTACAATTTTTTTTTTTATTTTAAATAGGAGCTGGAAGAAAAGAGGAAGCAAAGGGCCAAAGTTGCTTATGAGAGGAAGAAGCAGCTGACAAAGCTGCGTGTGAAGGCAGAGAAGACCGCTGAAGAGCAGCTTGGTTCCCAGCTAGAAATCCTGGGCCCATTGAAGTACTAGTTAACAGTTTTGTCACAAGTTATTGATGTTAATTCCTTTTTGGAGACTGCTCTATAGCTCAGGATAAGATGGTTTTGAATAATGTTTTTTCTTTAATATTGTGGGATTTATTTTATCATTACACAATAAAAACTCTCATTAATTAAGCTGCTACCTTTTCTTTTTCTTTTTTTCTTTCTTTTTTTTTTTTTTTGTGTTTTTTACCAAGTTGTATTGGTGGTACAAGGAGATGAGAAAGTAGACTACAAACCCGGGATTGATCCCTGAGCACCTCACCTATCTGAGGTGAGACTGCCGCTTTCTCTGAGGCACGTCTCAATTAAACTGCTGCTTTCATATCTATTGTAGTGTTTGCTGAACTTTTCCTGGGACTGGTGTATGAAAGGATTAGGTCTTTCAGTAACAGATTAAATATTTCATTTTGATTGGTTATGAGGAGCTGTGATCCCTGCGTCCTCAAGTCAAAGTATCTAGAGGGGGAAAGGTAAAATTACCCTTTTGATAGAATCAAAAATGAATTAAGGGGAGATAATTAATGAATAAAACCCTTTTATTATCCCTCATATATGTCTCACCGATTCCTTCTACTTAATTTCCTCGACAACTTCATGGGGCCTCGATTTTGGGGTGCTTGGGACACGGGTCGTCTCTTGCAGAGGCTTACAGGTATTTGGTAATTTGCAAGACGGATACAGCTGATATTAGCGCGATCCCATAGGGCTCGTTTGGCAATTTACTAATATAAGGAGTTTATAATGCTATTTTGTCTTTTGTCATTCAGCATAGAGAAAGGAGGGAAATTACTTTTTTACCTTCTTTTTTTTTTTTTTTTTCCATTTAGTAGAGAACAGTGGGAGTTTTTTTTTTTTTTTTTTCTTCTTCTTCTTCTTCTTCTTCTGCTGTTGCTGCTGTTGTTTGAAGATGTGTATATTTGATTTTGTTTTTTGAAAATCGGAAGCTTTACATTACCTTTACCAACTAAGTAATTTGCTAGACAGGCCCTTAGAGGTGTAGAATAAAATAATTAAGGGTATGCATCTTGTTAGTTTTTCAATTGCATTATTATTATTATTTATTTGTTTTGGTAGGAGTGTAGGATCCCACATAGATAATAAAGGGGGAAGGAAGTCTGCAGGAGAGACACAGCCGGCCCTCTTCTCTTCTCGTATGATAGAGAAATTGAAGTTTGTTAGAGATGTTATGTTTGAATTTAGATTTTAAATATGGCTGATTTATTTAAATTTGAATTATGTATAGATTCCAAAACAATTGTGAATCTGATCAATTTTAGATCCATGATAATATGATTATTTCGATGAATGGGCTCTTTCCCTCTCTCCTTTCCAGACCAGTGTTGCAACTTTTTATTTTATTTTATTTTTCCTTTTAACATTATAATGGCAGGTTTTACAAGTTGCTAAATTCACATTTGTGATAAAATGTTAAACGTAGTGGAAATAAATAGAAAATTTGTACTCTTTAACCTTTAAACTATGAGCCCTAAAAATTCAAGGATTATGACGTTTTTTGAAAGTTAGTTTGGCCAAAAACTAATCCACCCCATTCCATTCTCATCCCCTCATTCCAGTTACCTTTTATCAGTCATAAGTTCTTTTTTATTTTTATTTTTATTTTTTTATCATTCCCAATCAATATATATATATATATATATATTTATATATAGGGGAAGTTTCAAGTGTATCTATCCCTCACCATGGGGTGAGCGATACTTTCCTTTTTGTACATGAAGACAAGCATCTATCTCTCACCCTATGTACTTGAAATTTTCCAATTACGAAAGTGTCCATCACCCTATGGTGAGGGATAGATGCACATGAACACTCCCTACACTCCCTAGGAGAGTGTTCATGTGCATCTATCCCTCACCATAGGGTGAGGAACACTTCCATAAATGGGATTTTCAAGTACAAAAAGTAAGTTTTTAAGTACATAGATGATGTACATTCATTTGTCTTCATATGCAAAAAGAGAAAGTGTCCCTCACCCTATGGTGAGGGATGGATGCACATGAACATTTCCCATATATATATATATATATGGGAAATGTTCATGTGCATCTTTCCTCACCATAGGGTGAGGAAACTTTCCCTTTTTGTAATGAATATTCTTTTTATGTATATGACCATATATGACTTTTTGGACATGAAAATTTCTAATTATGAAAGTGTCCCTCATCCTATAGTGAGGGATGGATGCACGTAGATATTATATATATATATATATATATATATATATATTTGCCCTTTTCAAGTCAGAACTCATGCTTTAATAAGCTCAAAACAGAAGACAGCCGAGTCACTTTATAGCCATCGGATCATTGTCCTTCATGGTGGACCCACTGGTACCTCTTCACCTCGGGCCCACCCAAGTAAAATGGGGATCATTTGAGGATTGTTTTTTCCACGGCCAGAGTCTGCCTTGTCACCATGAAGCATAGGGCAGTCGTCAGCATTCATGGCAGGTTGCCTACAATAACGTGGAGGACCGTAATTGGGCATAAGGGACCATCACATGATCCGGTTTAGTGCGGCGGGGCCCAGTTTAGCATTGTCCAGCTCCAGCATGGACGTTTCTTTCTTTCCGCTGGTTTGGTTAAATTCCTTCCTTGCCAAATGCCAACCGGTGGGCGACTCAGAAGGATTTCCCAACCATATCTCCAAATCCTACTCCAATATCTCAATCGGTATATTTGTTATCATCTTATCCTTTAGAAACATTTATCCATTCCTTCCTTCTATCCGTCTCTTTGATCTCTGTTCTATATATACATGATCTCTTTCCAATTATCGGCTACATCTCGCTTTCTTCCCTCCTTCCTTCCTCTCTTACTCGTTACGGTCTTGCGTACGTTTTGGCTGGTACCTTCTGCCATGGCTAAGGCTCATGTGCTTCTTGGGCTTCTTCTCATTGGATTTTCTCTTTCTGTAGTAGATGCAAGGAAGAAGGTTGGGATCTATGAGATTCAGAGGGGGAACTTCTCCTTGAAGTTGACGAACTGGGGAGCTACTGTTATATCTGTCATTCTTCCAGACTCGCAAGGTTTGGATTTTATGTTGGTTTCTGAAATCGGTTTGATGGTAAATATGAACACAGATAATCTGGGTTTTTCTTTTTCCTTTCTTATTTTTTCCAGTGCTGCTTGTTTTGCAGGAAACTTGAATGATGTTGTTCTTGGATTCGATACAATTCCTTCTTACGTGGTAAGATTTTCTCTTCTTTAGTGTATTTCCATTTTATTGATTCTTTGTAGGTTTTTTTTTTTTTCTTGTTAATAATGTCTTTTAGATTTGATAAGATTTTACTAATTTTGAGAACCCGGTTCTTTGAGGTAAATGGGCCGCACTTTGAAGCCCCCTCCCCCGTCTCTTTTTAAGATTTATTTGGTTTCAAGAATGTTTTATGTGCTTTCTTAAACTCGGTTTTATGGGTATTTTTTTTATTTATTTTCTGACTTTTATGTATGGATTCTAAAAAGTTTTTTCTACCAACTCTGACTAAAAAAAAGAGAAGAAAAGTAAGATGAGATGGACTGTCTTAATTTTTATTTTCTTGTAATTTGTTGTAGAATGACACAACTTATTTTGGGGCAACTGTCGGACGGGTTGCAAACAGAATTGATGGAGCTCAATTTTGGATTGACGGCCACCACTATAGAACATTTCCTAATGAAGGGAACAACACTCTTCATGGTATATGTACTTTTCAATTTGTACCATCCTTTTCTTACATTGCAAGTTCGTTTATTTGATTTAACTTGTTATATTTCTCATGTTTTAGGTGGGAATAGAGGATTTAGCAAGGTTATCTGGACTGTAGTTGAACATGATACTGGGGAATTCCCTTACATCAAATTCTACTACCACAGCTTTGATGGAGAGCAAGGTAAAGTTTTGATAATTATCAATGGGCCCCATCTATAATCATGGCCCAACACATGACACAATCCTTTTCTTTTTTTTTTTTTTTTTCAGGATCATGTAGCTTACTAAAATCTATTGGAATTCTGTATGTGCAATATTTCTACTTACTCAAACTGTAGTTGAAATTGTCAATTTTCTCAGACTCAGCAGTAGCCTCTCCCACTGAATTGAAAGCCAGTCATACGTGCAATGCAATGGTCCTTCCTAAATCCTAACACACAGACTTTCTTGAAATGCTGTAGGATTTCCTGGTGATCTTGATGTGTTTGTCACCTACAAAATTGTTGATGACTACAGCTTGTCCATCACTATGACTGCTGGAGCTCTAAACAAGCCGACCCCGGTTAACCTTGCGCACCACACTTACTGGAACCTTGCAGGCCATGACAGCGGCAACATCCTATCCAACACTGTCCAACTATTTGCTTCTCACTACACTCCTGTTGATGATGTTACACTCATTCCTACCGGCGAGCTTCTTACTGTTGAGGGCACGCCTTATGACTTCCGTGAACCACACGTGATCGGCAGCCGGATCAACGAGACTGCATTTGGTTACGATTTTAACTATGCTCTTGACAAGCACGGAGATGAGAACAACCTCAGAAAGGCAGCAGTTGTCAAGGACCATAAGAGTGGCAGGCAGTTGGAGCTGTGGACTAACCAAGTTGGATTGCAGTTCTATTCTGGTAACCAGCTGAACAATGTTGTGGGGAAAGGTGGTCATGTGTATAAGATTTATGCTGGTCTCTGTTTAGAGAGTCAAGGATTTCCAGATTCTGTAAACAAGGTCTATTTCCCTTCTCAGGCTCGGCGCCCAGGGCAGGATTATACCAACCATATGTTGTACAAGTTCTCATTCTAGGAAACAAAAGTAGCCTTGGGGGAATGGGGTCTACGATAGGGATTGATCATGTGTATGTTTGGATGTCGGTAGGTTTTATATCATTTTTTCAGTAGTCATGATATTATACTGGAATAATATGATAGTGGAATAACACTAAATTTTTATTTATTACATTTGGAGCTGTCACACTATTGTTAGAGTCGATTGGTCGTGGTTTTGTTCCATGTTTGAATTATTATTATTTTTGTTTTCTATATGTACTAACTAGTTAGTTCGGTTATGGATTGGATGAGGGCTTTGTCACCCCTCTTAAAAGTGCAGCTCTGATTCTGATATATAATTAATTCTCTTATCAGATTTTATGTAATAGATACAGGTACAATGGAAAGAAATAAAAACCAAAATCATCCCAAAAGTTCTGATCATGATCAGTCAACCAAGCCCGTGTTTACGGCTTCCTCCTTTTCCTAGTTGTTTCATCTTTGATTTGTGATCAGAATTGGTACAGTTAAGGAGCATGGACTGCTCATTTTAACGATTTGGATTTTGAATTTGGAAGGAATAGAAATGGTTCTGCAGTTGGTAATTTGGGACTTAGCTTCATTGGAAATCTTGATACGATACGTAGTTTATTTGATTTGATTTGATTTGATTTGATTTTCAAACGTCCATGCTATAAACTAGGGATACAGATAGATATACATGCAATTTTTCTGATTTATGTCTGAAGGATCACGTTCACTACAGTTGTAACTCGCATTGTTGGTAGATTGATTAGTAAAAAATCAAATTCACATACAAAGGCTTGGTTCGGACCTTAGAGGTGTTCATGAGCCGGGTCAAGACATAACTAGGCTCGTGCCTGGATTTATTTATTAAAAAAAAAAAGAGGCCGTACGTGTCCAGCCGAAGCCTGAAATGGGCCATAATAAGTTGTTTTGGCAAATAAAGCCCCACTAAAATATAAGAAATATTTATTTGGGCTTGGACCGTTTGCCCGGGCTGTGATCCTCCACTTCTCTCTTAATTGAAGACCTGCCCAAATAATTAAATGGACCCGGATTATATATCCAGACTGGCCCGAGTACTAATACCCGGGCCAAAGAGTTCATCATGAGCACAGAGCACAGAGCACCCCATCTTAATTACTTTTACTTTAATTTGCAAGAATATTAGAATCGGGCCCAGACCCTGGGCCTTAAAAAGACCGCCTAAATCTGCGATAATCCTATCCTATGCTGTCCGAGTTGGACGGCCCATATTGCCAAAGCCCTAGCCCCTAGTCACAGCGCGCGAATTAGCTCAAGAGCTTGCTTGGCGTGGCGTTGGAAGAAAAGAAACCATTACCGCAACCATTACCGACCCGCGAAACCAACGGCGGACGGCTACGGCCACGGCCACGCAAAGCAAATAAACATGACGACAGAGGGAGGAGGAGGACATGACTGCGCCAAGGTTTTAGAATCTGAACCTCATCTTCCAATGCAAGGATTGAACGGACGAGCTCGAGATCTCATCGTCGAAGAGCTGATGTCTCTCCGCAACAGAATAGAGGTAGAACTAGGGTCTAGGGTTTTGGTTCTTTCTCTCTTTCATTTTCTTCTCCTTCTTCGTCGAACTTCATCAGACTTGATTCGAAAATTTTCCACAATCCTTCCCCAGGAATTGGAGCTCGAGAACGCAAGATTGGCGTCGCATATGGCGAATTGCCCGTGTCAGAAGGTCCACCTCTCTCTCTCTCTCTCTCTCTCTCTCTCTCCTCTTTTCACATGCCGAGAGTCCAATGGACTCGGATGATTCCTAGTTAGTTGACCACCAGTAAAAAAAAAAAAAAAAAAAACACATTTATTTTGGCAATGTCTATGATCGTTAGAAAAAAAATGATTTTACTGGAAGGTTTTGGCAGGGTTTTTGCAATGAAAATAGAATGATGGCATTGGTGGAGAGTTCTACACTTCTACTTCTACTTGGATTGAGTATTGGCAATTTGCTCATCATGCGTATTATAGTGAGACAATTTACTCATCTAATGATGTGCAGATGTTGGACTCTGACCTAGGATTAGGAAGCTGTGAAGATACAAGGGGTAATAACATGTCCCAGCAGGATGATTCTGGGTCATCCAATTCTTTATATGATGGAAAACCCATCAGATGCGCAGAGAAGAAATCCAGACATAAAAAATCAGGTTATGCTTCTACTCTCTCTCTCCCCCTCTCTCTGTACATTGTAAGAGCTGTTTTCTTTTCTTTTTTTGTTATGACTCTTTAGCCTTTGAATTGTCATAGTCCATAGTCCACACCCATGTTCTTTTTTGTTGGATGCTTCAAGGATTGAGGAATGAGGTAATTGGGTCCATTAGCACCCTACAGAAATAAATGACAGGATTGCTTCTAAGCATATGCAAAATGCATTTTGTTTTTTTTTTTTTTTTCCCTTTAAACAATATTGCACTTGAAGAATAGTAGCAAATTCTCCCCTTTTATAGTTGCTCTTAGTACGAGTCTACTTATTGTATTTAGATTTACTCCAAGTTGTTGCCAGATTAATAACTCACTGGTTTGCCTAAAAGCTAATACCTATCATGTATGGCCGATATTTTAAGCATGCCGGGAAAACTCTCCGAGTTGACTCTTGACTCTCCCAAGTCATCTCTTTTTTTATGAAGGACCTAGTCAAAAATAGGGGAGACTTGGCCAAGTCATCTCATTTTAATGAGTTGTTTGCATTTTTCAACTATTTGATAGGCAGATCTAATTTTAAACAATTAAAGTTTATTTATAAGTAATTATGTATGGCATTTGGAGTCAACAATTTAAAAATAATGACCATAATGTAATTTGAAACTTATATTTAATCTTTTACATTTAATATTTGAACTAACAAATTATGTAATGTGCGATATTTTTTTCTTTTATTTTCCTTATTGTAATACTTTTATTGCATATATAAATTTATTAATTTGAATTGATTATCGTGAATGCATCTAAATAAATGTATATTTATAAGTAATGGATTCATTTTAAATATTTTTTAAAAAACATGACTCTCCCAAGTTTCCGCATTGACCCTATCCGAGTCAATTTTGTTTGCATTGGACGAACTGAGTTCGAGTCATGAGTTTCTCAACCTTGATTTTAAGCTACCATATTGATATGATGAGATGTGTTCATAAAACACCATGCCTGTTGATAATTCTAATATTTGCGATTTGCCTATTTTTGGAACAGGTTGCTACCAAGGGGTCTTGCATCACCATGCCAAACGATACATTGCCCTAAAAATCATGTATTTTGGTCAAAGGTACACTTTTGTTTAGCTCTAATTTGTTACTTGATCTGTTGCACAGTTTACTAACCATGTATACATCTTCCAATTTTTTATTGTGAAGTTCGGGTCCAGTTCGGAGTCCATTAGTGTCCATACTCAAGTACTTGCACCCCTTTATTAAAATATATCAATAAGTAGACTCAAAGCATTTCTAGACCTAGTGATAGAGATCTGGGTGTGTTTGGATGGGTGGTGAAATGAATTGAGTAAAGCCTCCATTGTTGAGACAAGAAAAGACCAAGGGTCATATCAAAAGTACACAAATTCAAAATTCCTTCCATCTTTTTCAAAGAAATGTCAAAAAACAACCTCCTTTCTCTACTAAATGACAAAAAAATATCATCTTCTTACACAAAAAGCCAAAAAGATTCCCTATCAAACCACTAAAAACAAAAGACCATCATAACACCTTTATATTTTATTCTCTCTTGATTTGATGCTTCACCTCACTTTACTTCAACTCACCATCCATCCAAACACATTGGCAAACATCAAGTCACAGGCATGGAATATGTTTTTTTTCCACACGTATTTAGATGTTATTTGGGCCCTGGTCCAATCAGGTTCATTGGAATCAGGTCCAGTCCCAGGTATTTAAACTAAGACTGTCTGTATCTTGGTTCAAGTCCACCATGAACTCATACGAAATCCAGCCTGTTTTCATCCCTAAACTACTACTTTACATGTCTTTGTTTGCTTACCTTCTCTCCTAGTTCCTTTTACCCAAGTATACAAGCTTCCTGAATGATATTCACAAATCAAGCCATGGTTTAAGAAAATAAGTTCTTGGATTGCACTGCTCTTGTTCCTTGCATTCTTCTGCTAGTCACAAAAAAATTAAAAAAAAATAAAAATAAAAATAAATAAAAATAAAAAAAAATGGAGGAAGGAAATAAGTTAAAAACTTCACATAAGTATGTGCAAATACAATGAAGGCTGTATATCAATATGTTTAATATTTACAGGTTTTATGGCTTTGCTTCGGAGGCACAAATGGATCCGACCATTGAGGTACTTTTATCTATCTTCTGTCTCATTTATATTTGTGTGGGCGAGACCTTTACATGTGCATACTAGGGGTGTTCATGGGCCAGGTTGAGCGAGGCCCATATCTCAATCAGGCCTAAAATATAGGCACAGATCCAATCCAGGGCCCTGAAAGTCAGGCCCAGGCCCTGCCCATTTTCAAAATATGACTCGTTTATGTTAAAAATGTAGGGCTAGGCCTTTAAGCATATGTTGGTGCATACCTGTCCGATTTAATCATTGGCCCAAAAATGTAGGCTCAGGTACTGAGGCACATCCTACAGGCCCCAAAATAGAGCCCTCATCCAGCCCAATGTGCTGGGCTTAGGTTGGCTAAGGTTGGCCTTGTCGATGGGCAGTGAGTGACATT
The DNA here is from genome assembly GCA_003546025.1 of Camphora micrantha. Lineage (NCBI taxonomy): Eukaryota > Viridiplantae > Streptophyta > Magnoliopsida > Laurales > Lauraceae > Camphora > Camphora micrantha. The sequence continues at coordinate 28,753 of QPKB01000008.1, forward strand.
GGGCTGTCAATCGTATCATGTTAATGAATTGGATTACGGGTTAACGAATTCGTGTTAAAATCACCTCAACCCACACACGACACATTAACTTAACGGGTTACACGTCCCAACCCGTTAAGTAATTAAGTCATTTCGAAAATTAAAAGAAAATCCATACAAAAATATATGAGAAAATATATAAGCCACACGAAATTGTAAGTGAGGATTTCGAATGGATCCCACCTAAAACCTCACTATAAAACAACAAATTTCAATTTGTTCTTTATGAATATAAATTAATTCTAGCTACACTTAGGGACTAAAAAAATTTTAACGGGTTAAGCGGGTTGTTAACGGGTTATTGGTTTAATTCGTATAGGACTTGTTAACTTAACGTATTAACGGGTTTGACCCGTTAACGACCCAAACCCATTAAGAGCCCATCCGAACCCATTAATATCGTGTGGGTTCGTGTCGTGTTAACGGGTCGTGTGGCATTTTGATAGCCCCCTAGTGCATATTCCTGTGTTTCTACCAGTTGTCAAAAGCTAGACCCAAATTGCCCTGATTTGGCCTAGTCGACTTGAGCACTGAGTTAACCGACGGTCTATTGAAAACTTTGTTAGACTTGCCTGAGTTATTCGACTCGATGCCCTTTTGAGTCACACGGGTGATTCAACTTTTTGAATTGCTGTTTCGCTTAGTTATTTCAATCTGCCATTACCTAATTATCCTGTTGGAATGAAAAATAAAAATAAAAAGGCTTTTTTCAAAAGAAAAAGAAAAAAAACACATGCAAGATCCACTTGACTAAAACTGAAAGCACTTTGGCTGAGAATGTAACACTAAAAGATGAATTAATGCTTTTGATTTATTTATTCTTCTTAGTTATGAGTCTTTTTGGTTTTGTTGGTCCAGTCAGAAATTTTCAAGGCACTTGCAAAAACAAAGCTTTTAGTTGGTGACAAAGAGAAGTCATGCTACTCCAGGTGTGGCAGAACTGATAAGGGTGTTTCCTCTATTGGGCAGGTCAAATTGATTTTATAAGCACCTTTCTATTTTATTGAAATCCTTGTTCCAAGCCACTGCTTCTGTAGTTCTTAATCTTAAATTTTAAACTCATATAATAGTAGCTTCATTTTCTTGTTTAACAGATTTGCTTCAGAATGTTAACTTCTTTTTTATGTCAAAAAATGATTGAGTTTATGAAGTTGCTATTTTATCTAGGCTATATCAGTGAGTTGATGTTGGAGATCTAGCATTCAAGATTAGATTATAAGAATCATCCTTTCTATAGAACCTCATGGAATACATGTCAAGAGCTGCCTATCGTTGATGTGAAAAGAAAAAAAAAACCCTCAGGCACACACTTGACTTGCTGCACTTTTGAGACATACTCTTCTCAAGCAAGTGTTTGCTTCTTTAGGGGGGGAGTCTTGTTAATTTTTGCTAACAATAGTTTGCCCTCCCTGCCATCCTTTATGCTTAGGAATTTGGTGTGATGGAATAATGAAGAACAAAGGGTAAAAGAAGGTTCCCCACGAGATTTAAGGACATTTTTTATCGGTAACAGTAAAATTCATTGAGATAACAAGAGTTTTCAACATACATATGTGCTATACCTGTATCCTTTAATATCTTGTTATATACATCCCTTACACCTTACTGTATCCCCCCATTACCTCCCCTGTACTATATTTACCAACACATTTTATGTCCCTATTCACTCTTTTGCCAGTATATATGCCCAGAATATATGCCTTCTTATTTGCATTGCCATGCACATGATGAAATGTGTTGTCCAATGATGGGCGCATAAAGCCTTGACTTCAGCTGCTATGTGGACAAATTTCCATGGAGATGAGGAGGGATTTTCTTACCTGCTTCAATGCATAGACCTAGTCTCCTATGTGTTACGTGAGGCTAATGTTTCAGCAGATAAGTTTGCTAAGGAAGGGGTGTTTCATTCTTATTTATCTTTTGATGCATAGTTTGTTTTGGGGTTTTTTTAGTGTTTTGTTCCTTTTTTGGGTTCTCCCCTCTGATTAATAATTTTTACCATCATAAAAACAAGTGTTCCAAAAAAAGACCCCTTTAATATTCTTAAGGCATCCCTAGTCGCTAGAGCTGGTGAAATAAATGCATAGACCGAGTCTCCTATGTAAAGTGTTCTGAAAAAAGACCCCTTTAACATTCTTAGGGCCTCCCTAGTCCCTAATCACTAGAGCTGGTGAAATATAGCTTCTGATTTTCTGTCGTCTTCACTAACAATCCCTAGGATTCCTTCTATTGAAAAATCTGCTTTGCCTCTTACTTGATTATATCTTGGCAAGTTGGAGTCTTCTAATCACCAACATAATCGTGTAGTTTTAGTCCTTTTGTGGCTATCCATTTCCACTAGTTCAGCCCATTTTGATTTATGAGCATCATTTGGCAAACGGCCCAAATCCTTGCATTCCTTGTTTACTGTCTCCGGCCGGAGCTTATCTCTTCCGCCATTCAATGCCTCATTATTGGGAGAGGCTTCTTCTCAAAATTCCATCTGTTTTGCGACCTTGGTTTGCTGATTATTGCTGGCATAGAATCTTTCACCCATCTATACTTGAATAATTTTAGGTGAGTTGGGCCGGTTGCCCTTACTTCTTCTCTTTAAATTTCAACTATTTGGAATCCTTCCTCTCATTAAAGCAAATATTTGCAAAAGCTCCTACTTTTTTTTATATTAACTTGCCTGAAGTATGACTCCAAAAGTTGCATCAATCTTCCTTGGCAATTGGACTCCAGAAGGGATGAGGGAGATAATTTAAACATACTGAACATTTCCTTTTGGATTATTTTTCCTTATTCTGTAGGTGTGATCATGCATTCATGCCCGTTTCTATTCACATTTGGTAATTCTATGATTTTAAATTGTGTCCATCATGGTTCATCATCATCATCATCAGCAGCAGCAGCAGCAAAGCCTTGTCCCAACTATGTTGGGTTTGAATGATGATGATGTTGTTTGTGGGGTGACAAGTTGTCAACCTACCTAATGCAACCCTCCTCCTTTACCCAGGTTTGGGACTGGCAGTAAAAAGTGGCATAGTCTGTCCGTCATGGATAACTAGTAACTAGTTATAATTTGGAGCATGTTTTGATACTGTTCTTTAAAGTTGTGGTACATTTTACTCTTCAGGAATATGGATCATCTTGTCAGTATCATACTTTTATTTATGGTCATATGAGTTCAGTGATTGATGTGTTCATGTTATTGTGTGCTATTCGTGTAATTTTCCTTTGAAGTGATTGTAGGGGTACAAAAGTACACAATGTTTGCTCCGTAAGCGCTCAAGTATTTTTTTCATGCGGTCTCTATTATCTCTATTTATTTCAAGTCTAAAAATGTAGGAATTTGCAAGGCATGCATCTCAAGGCTTGTTTAGTTGTTTCTCAAGGAACTGTGGAGATTGATTTGTTATTTTAGTATATTAATTTGTTGGGTGATTAGATGTCCTTTTCTTCTGTAATTTTGTTGTGATTTTATTTGCTAAATAACGAATTAGTCAAGGAATTACATTGCCTTTATTGTCAGGGTGTTTCTGCTTTTGCTTGTGTTTGTCTACTTTCTTGTGCATATCATTTTTAAGAATTTTTTTATGACTTAGAAGTGAGGAAGTATGCTTTTATTTGCTCGTCACCTCTGAAAACATTGATGGGCATTTGATGTAGGTTATTTCGCTGTTTGTACGATCTAATTTGAAGGACACTGGAGGGCATGAAAATCTTGTGGAAACTGGTCCAGAGTATATATGTGGTATTTATCGTTCTTTATCACCTATTGCAGTTTTTTTTTTATTCCTGATTGTTACCTGCGATCTTATTCTGGAACTTCTTTATTTATTATCTCTGTAGTTTATGAGAAAAATAATTCCTCAATCTCCCCACAAATTGAGTAGTCCTTTTCTTTCCTTTTGAAAAAAGAGGTGATGGTTATATTAAATTAGACGGGTTTTACAAAGCATAATGTGCCAAACATCATACATCAAAATTGACTGGCTGGCTCAATCTTTGTCCAACCTCTCCACTAAAAGGGGAAAAAACAATCGTAAGTTGTTTCCCCACAGTTGAGTTCATGGCACCTAATTGAACAAGCTGTGTACAACCGAGAAGCACATCCACAACCTCACTTAATTTGAATAAGCAACATGATCTGGCCCAAAAAGTTTTAAATTAAAAGAAAAACACCATAGAAATCCCTAATGGCATTTTTGGATACCTGCTCCCATTGGCTTTGTTGATGCGCTACAATCAAAATTAGCTTCCTACACTTGACGGCAGGGTTCCATAAAATTCAAGGCCATCCTGTGACCACCTTCAGTAGAACATCCCGACTAGCATCTCAATAATACTAAATAGTAAATTTTAGCCAAAAAAAAATAGGCCGCTTTTTTTTGGTAGCATTAATTAAACCATTGGGTGGAGTTCTTTCAAATCATGTAAAATACATTGTTATTGCTTTCTATGTGTTAATCATTGTTTTTTTTATTTGTTGTTTCCCCAGAAGAAATTGATTATGTGAAGGTCCTGAACAGAGTCCTCCCAAAAGATATCCGAGTCATAGGCTGGTGTCCTGCTCCTCCCAATTTTCACGCAAGGTTCATTTATTATTATTTTTTCTTTTTCTTTTTTGAATAGTGAGGTTCCTTTATCCATCACTGTTCTTTTACTCTGTAACTGAAGTCTGGGCCTCATTAGATATGCATGAATATGTACTTGGCAAAATCTCTTCATGTTTGTTCGTGTTTTGTAAAATGAATTCATAGCTTTTAAACTTGCTCAAATCATAGAAGTAAAACTGGTACCTGAAATGCACTTCATATGGCAATGAGCATGAAGTTTTTCCATTTGCTAAATAGAAGAGAACTCAAAATATTTTTAATGTTTCTCCATGGATCTTTTGACCTTTATATGTAATTCAAGCTTGTGTTTCCTATCGAAGCAGGTCTCTCACCTAGATGTGCAAGAAAAGATCCGATGCAGTTTTGCTTGCTTATTGTCTGCCACTGGCAGTAGGACTTCGACTAGAATTTCAGATAGATGGATTGTCATTGTGGATAGTCCTTATCTCAATATTCTTTCCAATCTTCCTTGAAATCAGGCCCCATAGTTAAGCTTCAGCGACTGCCATCAAAGCAGTTTTCAATATGTGTTGAGCATAAACTTTTGCATTTTATGGACTTCCACTATAGGAAATCATTTGTATGTTCAACGAAAGGAAAGAATATATGTAATACCTCAAACTGCATGTTATTCATTCTCACAAAAGAGAACAAAAACAAGTGTATAGTGTTCCATGAGCACTATCAGTAATAGGAAATAATGATGATATTATTCCATGAATAACTTGCCAACTGATTAGGTCACCTTTTACTTTTGCGGGATAGTATTTTCCTTGTATTTTTGTTTCATTAATGAAATGTTTTGTCGCCAATAGAAAAAGGCCCTGCTTTTATGCATGTCTTCTCATAGATCTCCAGGGAAATTTAGGCATGCATCGCTATCCCAACTAAGATTCGTGTTTCAGTGAAACTCCGTTTCTAAAACTCCTGAATAAATTCCTAATGATACTTCATTAAGGATAAAACTCCAATCTAATCCATGATGAGGCTTAGACCTTTCCATCCCCAACCCCCGCTGATTGACATACTTCCAAGTGGGCTCCACGGGGAGGGAGGACAACACTTGCATCCACTCGGTTAGATACCAGTCAAATTTGTAACTTAGGTTACATGCGGACCCATGCGTTTCTTCAAAATTGAAGTAAAAAGGATCCTAGTAGGTCACAAATGAAAAGGGCCCTCCTTTGAATGCATCAATGTAAGCTATGTTCAAACCATCATCATCATCAAAGCTTTGTCCCAACTATGTTGAGATCAGCTAAATGAATTCTCTTTCTCCCAAAGAATTAATGTGACGGTTGTGGCAAAAGTTTTACCCTACCTGACACAACCCTCCTTTATCCGGGCTTGGGACCGGCAATTACAACTACTGGCAAAATTATGTAAGCCATATTCAAATAATATTTCTTATATGTATATATTATTTTGATAGGTAATCCTTTTATTTAGAGCAACCTGCTTGGCTGATAAGACCATTCATTTAGTTCTTAACTGTTTATCCTCAATGATTTATATGGATGACCATGGATACCTTCTGCCCTTAGCAATAAGTTTGACTTGTTCGGAGTCTTGAAACCTATGACGCCTAGATACAACATGGAGACGGCAGGGACACGCCATGGATACGGCATGGACATGGATGTTTTTTACACATAAAAAGTATTCGTGTTTTTGTAGGCCAATGTACTGTCAGGATTCTCAATAAATTCCTATGTAGGAAAAAAAATGAATGCAAATGGAAATGAGTTTTAGTTGTCTGCTGTTGCAGGTTTAGCTGTTTAAGCAGGCAATATAAATACCTTTTTTGGAGGGAAGATCTGGATATATCGGTATGCACATCTATTTTCATGTACTTCATCATCTTGCCTTGTTCAATCATTTTACTTGTGCTTCCTTCTTCTTCTTCCTCTTCTTCTTCTTGTTTATTTTTGCTTTCTTTTTGTTCTCGTAAGTAGTATTATTGAGAATCCCTTACATTATTAAGCTCCCCATGTACTTCACCAGGCAATGGATTTAGCTAGTAAGAAATTCATTGGGGAACACGACTTCAGGAACTTCTGCAAGATGGATGCAGCAAATGTTCACAACTATAAGCGACAGATCACTTCATTTGAAATCTCTTCCTGCAATCAAAGGTCAAAAGTTTCTCTGTATGCTCTTTTTCGTGTTTTGGGACTAATCAATGCATCCATCTACATTTTATATACAGACAGTTTCTTTGCTTTTTGAGTAGTTTTTTTTCCTATAACATCCATTTGTCTTGCCATGAATATCATTCAACCAGAGTATTATGCGAATATAGAGTTATTTTCTAATTTTCTACAAGAGTTGGCTGTTTTTAGCATACGGCATCACTGTTCAAGAGAGCCATGCAGTTTGACTGCCTAAATGAAGACCTTTTTTTTCTTTTCAGTTCTTGTGGTTCACTGGTCTTTCTTACAAGATGAACACATTCAATGTTTTGAAATTGAGATATCATTTAGGGTCATTCATTACTTGGTATGAGGTGTCAATTTGCTAGAGATGGATCATAGATGTGTTTGAGGTTTTTCTTTAACCAAATTCTTCTGGCCAGTATTTTGACTTTTTTATAGTTGAGAGCCTATCTAGCATATGGTCAATTTTTTCTTTGAAATCCCACCTTACCAAAGTCTCATGGAGAAGTTCAAATCGTCTTTGGATATGTTTTTTTTTTTTTTTTTTTCTTGTTCAAAAAAGGAAAGATTGTTTCTCTAAAAAAAGAATCTTTACATCTCCGCTTGTTTGGGAGGCTATACTATTTCTATTTATGCATTTCTTACTAAATTTTCTCAATGAATTAGGCTACATGGCACCACGAGTAATGTTTTCTTTCTGTTATTTCAGGTCTGATTGCAAGGAAGTGTGGGCGATGACAATTAGAGGTAGTGCTTTTCTATGGCATCAGGTCCGATGCTTGGTAGCTGTGCTATTTATGATTGGTCAAGGTCTTGAATCTCCTACAGTGCGTAAACAAAATCCTTATTGAACTAATTGGTTTTGAGAGACTCACCACTGTATTACTATCAGGCCTACATGATGTTTCACTCGCTTATCAGTTTATATTCGTTAGAATTCGTGGGATCCTTCAGTTAATGTTGAGTGGTAATAAAATCATGTTACCATTCCCAAACAATATATATATATATATATATATATTAAAATAGTGAAAATAGTAATCTTGTTGCCTCTGATTTTCATTTTAACACTGATGCAATCACAAAATGCTACTTAGGTATTTATATGCCTATACATGTTAAAATGATTCACATATCCTTCATTTGCCTTTTGGGCAAGTGGTACTGTCCATCTTATGCTTCAAAATGCAGTTGTCAGAATGCAGTTAAGGTAAGGATGCAGTCCACAAAATGACTCAATGATGAGAACAAGATCAAAAGTAATGGATAGACTGTCTCATCTGCAGTGTAGTGGAACTTCAAAATTGGCCAATTGTTTGTTCGTTTTTTTAAAAATCATTTTGGCTCTTTTAGCTACCTACTGTTGAATATGATGTAGGTCATAGATGAACTACTGGAAATCAACAGGACCCCTAGAAAACCACAGTATGTCATGGCTGCTGAGCTTCCATTGATTCTTGAAAGCTGTGAATTTAATGGTCTCCATTTTGTCTGTTCATCAGGTATTTTTTGCAATAAATTCTCTCTTATCAACTTATCATAAATTCATGATGATTATCTCTTTTTTTTTAGAATTACATGACAGCAATATGTGTTCTATTTACTTGAGGCACTCCAAGTGTCTCCTTGAGTTTCAGAAAATGCATCCTTTGTGCATATTATTCTCATTTCTTGGCCCATTCTGTTACAATTTTTCTTTGAACTTGATATTCAACCATTTCCAGTATGTTTGACACATTCTCCTAGTGAACGCTTTTGTCATTGGGAGATTTTGTTTGTTTCCATATTAATATAGTGCAAGTAATTTGAATGTCTCGTGAACAAGTTCCAAGTTGAAGAATAAACGGGGGTATGATGTCCAGATGCAGGACGAGCTCTGCATGACCACTTGAAGAATGAATTCCAAACTTTCATGCTGCATGCCACTTTCTTTCAGGAGGCCCTGAGCAGTGTGTCTATACCAGGTTCGTAAAGCAATATCCTTGTTATTTACACAATTCTCACAGCAGGATTTGTGTCTTTTACTGACTGCAGTTTAGTGGTGTGGGCTTTCATCAAATGGCAGGCAGAAGTCCGTTGGAACATTGTAAAAAGAAAAGCGCCCATATTCCTCTCATGTCACGACCTACAGAGCGTGAGAATCAAATACTTGTTTTAAATCAAAGATTTGAAATGGGTTCTAACAAGGACTTTTTTATCCACCTTTTTAATTGTGTACATATAAAATCATAAATCCAATTTGCATCCTCTTTTTTTTCCCTCACCCATGATTCTATATGTCTATTAACAAGTGTGCTTGGTTTCTTTTTGGCTTACCAGCATCATATGAAGAGCGGCGTGCCAAATTGAGTATGAGAGCCAATTGCAAGAATTTAACTGCCGACAAACCTCTGAAGGAAGTCAGCTCATTAAAGTTGATTTAATTGAATTATTGGCCAAACTGCATTGTTTTTTATTTATTATTATTTTGTATTTTTTGCTTTTGCAGCAAAGAATTGATTATGCTGAATTTGATCATACCATGTTGCAAAGCTTGAAATCTAGATGAGGGAGATCATCTTAAGTTTAAAGAAGAGAGGTAGAAATCCATATAATTGTTCTTGTTGCTACAGTTGTTCTATAGAGTACATTACATGAATGTTAGAGAGGCTTCAACTTATTGGTCCATTTGGTGGAGGATTTTCTAGACAGAAACTTAAGGTGATGGGTCATTAAGAAAATTTTCCCCTCCCACCCTTATTCTCAAATGAATATATCTTCTCATCATTTAGCAAATCCATCTTGGTGCCTATTTTGGAACCTCACTAAAATTCCAACTTTATAGTGCTCTACCAAATCGACCCTAAATTTCTATTCAAGTATCTGATCTGCCTTTGATCAAGGCCATTCAAGTGAACGGTTGAAACAAATTTTTCAAGCTGCTATTTTAGAGGTCCCTAAAATGAGATGGCTATGGAAATCAAATCAACGTGGTATTTGAGCCATAGATAATTATGTATTGCCCTTACCCAACAATCAACCATGCATTTATACTAGGCAAGGACACAAGGTGGTTTGTTTAATTGTTCTACTCGGTTTCAGACGGTTGAATTGATGGTTTATTCTCAAGGAAATCTATTATCTTTGTCTAGAAAATTCCAATGTAGTCATAAGGGCATGCTTTGTCTTTCAGACCTCTTTATGTTGAGGTGGGTGAAGGCTTTGACAGAGTGCAAAGGGTGAAAGGTGAAAATATACATGTCTCATTTTACTTTCACAGGCTTGGACAGAGTTCAAAGGGTGAAAATATATGGGTCTCATTTTACTTTCACAGGGGTAAGTGATCTTTCTGTAGATTTGTAACTGTGATGACATGAACAACTCTTGAAAGTGGGGTGACTTTACAGTGGCCAATATGCTGAGTTTGGAAAGCCCAGTCCACATCCCTTCTTGGAATTCCTGAGGGCTGAGGCTAGTAGAACCATCCATGTGCCACCAGTCGCTTGGCGACAATTAATTATCCTTACTATTTATTATCTGGTGACCTAAAATGAGGGAAATAGATGAGAGGAAAAGACTATACTCAGGGTCACGGTCCCACCCACCCACTCACTCACTCATGTCTAACTTTTTGGTTGGCCGTTTCAAGATTGAAGCCCTATTTTTCGAAACTTTGTGGATGGAAACATTTGGCCTATGATTCTAGAAGTTAATGCCCATTGGCCATTGGTAATGGCATTAATCTGAAATTCTGAATGCACGTTATTGGTTGTCGCATGATGCATGCATGCCTAATTTCTTACATCCATCTCCTGTTCAAATCTATCGTTCGTTGTTTCACTCTGGTCCTGCTGTAACTGCTTGCCCCAGACACCTTGCCTTTGGTAAATTAGATATGTCAAAAAGAGAGAGAGAAAAGAAAAGAAAAAGGAAGAAACCAATGTAGGTTGGTAGGTCCTATGTTCTCAAATGATATATCCCCACGCCACAATGCCACATGACATGAATGATTTGGGAGGACCCAGTGCTTGGACTAAAGCTATTCTTCTGTCATGGTTGGTTTTGAAGTGCCTTCCAATCAACTCCACTCTACTCCATATCATTATTTTCAAAAGGAGTAGGATGGAAAAGCAGACCAACTGATGGTAGCCATGAGCTGTGGATAACGTGCTTTCAACTAATGGCCACCATTTTATTTTTTATTTATTTATTTATTTATAATGTTAAATTTCAAAAAGGTCACTGGAAACATTGAGGATAATACTTTCCAATTAGAGAAAAGGGTTGCATCGCAGTATCCATTCCACTATTACCCCAACGTTGAGGCATCTCTATATCCACTCCTCAAATAATCGAGGATTGATCCCTGACTGTATTGGTTTAGGGATATGAAAAGTGGGTGGAGGAAAAAAAAATCATTTTCGGACAGTATTAAGAATGTATATAAGGTGGATAGACGCTTGGGCAATATGGATAGAAATTCTCGATGGCCCTCAAACAGGGACCCTAACCCAACTCAATGTCAAGGCTTGTAACCCCCTTTTTCAGGTTGGGTCCTTTGGATGGTCAGAAGCCGTGTCCTTTTAGTCTAAATTGAGGAAGTGGCATAATGAGTGGCCCCCAATCTGACCATTCTGATGGGTGTCCACATGAGCAATGGCAATATGTCCCACATCTGAATGGAAACATTTTGTGTGGCAGTGGAACCTTGTGGGAGTTATAGAATGGTGCATCACAAGATGGACGGCCCCATCAGATATGGAGAGGGTAGGGTAGGGTAGGGTAGCTTCAGTAGCAAACCTGGCAGTGCTCTTTCAAAAAGTTTCAAAAATATCAATCAAAAAAAGAGGCGCCACTGCCAACATCTCAAGTTTTGAAAACGATTAATTATTCCCACAGTCCCACTTCTTTCCATTCCCCTTGACAGGCGGATGAAATTCTTTTTTAAAGCAAAACTATTAAAACCATTTGTTGGAAAAAGAAAAAAAAAACTGACATTCCCTTTCCAGTTCAGCAGCATATCATGTGTGTGTATTAAAAAGTTTCAAATCAAAGCAAACATTAACATAAGCTGGTCTTTACATGTTAATGTTATCTACCTTTTATATAGCAAATCCTCAATGGTGAGTGGGTATGCGGCCATTGATGAAGGTAGGATTGTTCAAGTGTGTGTCTTGAAGTTGAAACAACGTGCACAAGTTATTATTTATGTATCTGCACTGTTCAGTTAACAATGAACAATCTACTACCCAAGCACGCTTCAAAATTTGGAAATGTGTTGGACCCAACAATCTGCCTTGAAAAAAAAAAGAATCTGTGTCAAATTAAAGTTGAGTCCATTTAAAAGTGACCTCTCAGGCTTAGCAGGCACTGCATTTCATTCACAAGATAAATAAGAAATGATACAGTCTGAATGCCTGACACGGACTAACTAGCCTCCTATGGGGACCCACATGTGATCAATTCAGCGCTGTAGCATTCATCTGATCCCTATGTATATTGTGGCATTTTTTTTTTAAACTGATCATAGTTAGAGTAATGCATTATCGGATTGAATCACCTTCTACGTCTACGTTCTCCTGACAATAAGGGGTTGTTGGGTTGATTTGCGACTCCGCGTGTCACCTAATTAGTCACCTAGGGTATTGTTACTGGCTGGGTGTTGCTCTTTTTTACTTACGTGGGTTTCCTCTTTCCACGGGCCCTTCTATCCATTTATGTGAGTTTCCTATTTCCACCTGTGTGGGTTTTCTCATAGACCTCATCTTGTCTTGGGGTGCCAAAAAACGGAAGTTAAAAAAAAAAAAAAAAAATGTCATTAGATATTCAAGGTTATACATTTGCGTCTTCCATATTATCTCTGATAGGAATACGTAATGCTGTAATCATTATATGATGAAAGATGACATTCATCTATCTCTATTTTCTTGTTCTCTCCTTTCCCACGGATATTACACAGGACTACATTGCCACTAAACTTAACTACTTGGACATTTTCTTCCGTTTAAGAAAAAAAAAAAAAAAAAAAAAAAAACATCTATAATAATAATAAATAAATAAAAAAGAGAGGACAGTTTTGAGTACTTTTTCTTCTAAATGCGACCAGTTGGGACGATTTTACCCTCAAAAGGCTAACGATAAAGCCACCATAAGAAAAAAGAAAAGGTTTTAGAGCTAAATTAATAATAATAAAAATAAATAAAAGAAAAAGGGGGAAATCTGTGGAGTATAAAATGGGTTCCCGCGAGGGAAACTCGGATCAAACGCCTCTCTCTCTCTCTGGTAGAACTAAAACCAAAACCGCTCTCCTTCCCTCTCGACTCCCCCACCATCACGGCCTCACCCTCTAAATCCTAATTCCTTTTTCTCCGCAGCAACGTCACACGTCCAAAAGAGAGAAATAAAAAGAGAGATAGATAAATAGATATATATAAAATAAGAGACTCGAAAGAGAAAGATGGAGGCTGCAATGGATCTGATGAGAAGGATTTCTCCAAATCACACAGAAACTGCCCTCTCAGCTCTCCTCACCCTCCTTCCTCAGCACTCTTCCGATCTCCTCTCTCAAGTCGATCAACCGCTTCAGGTATATAAATATAAATATAAATATAAATATAAATATAAATATTCAACCCTTTTTCCTTTATTTGATTTGATTTGATTTGATTCTTTTCCCCTCTCCTCCCTTCCCTCTTTGGAGGTTATTTTAGTGCTGATGGTGTGTTTGCCCTCTTCTTCTTCTTTTTCTTTTCTTTTCTTTTTTCCTCTTTTTTCTATTTTTGTGCATTTTCAATTTCAATATTTGTAATATGCTGTTTGTGCTGCGTTCGTCATTGAACCCTGATTGCGCTAGGGCTTGTTTCTTGATGTTTGCCTGCTCTTACTCTTCTCTCTTGTATTCTGTTTTGATATTCATTTTCTAGGGCTTATGATTTCATCATGTTTGAATTAGAAACTCAATTTAAAAAATAAAAAAAAAAACCTTTCCAGTTACTGGTTTTCGGGTGCGATTTTTTGTTGTTGATGGCTTGAAATATATGATGATTTTACTTATACTTACAGCTGTCGTGTGTCCTCATATGCATTTAAATGGATTTCCTGTTGTTTATCAATGTCTTCATTATGCCTGTTTTCAGATCTGTGCCACGTTTCTCATGAGTGAGGGCGTAGAGAACCTGATCTCTATTGTTTATTCCACACCCCCACCCCCACCCCCACCCCCCGCGTCTTTGCGTCTCCTTGTTTGAAGCAGTAGTTTTCATGGTGTCACCACTCACCAAGTTGGTCTGTTACCTTTTGATGGCATCCGATTAGATCTGCATTCTTTATGTACTATGAAGCCTGTTATTATTTATTAATACTGTAAAGCTTAAATTGGATTTTAATGGTGCTTATCTTCGAAAATATTATCTTCAAAACAGAATTCAAGAAAATGCACAATTCTTCAAGGATTGATTGGAAAACATGTACACCCAACTTATTCCATTAGCTGCTGCTGCTTAAGTTTCTCTATCATTTCCGAGTTTGACCAACAAAACTCCTAGGTCTGACATGTTTTATTATGGGGATTCTCAATTGTCATTCTAATCAGGACAGCTTGTCAAAGTATAGCTTTTTTTTTTTTTTTTTTTATTTATTTGTGGTGGTGGGGGGGGGGGGGGGGGGGAGAGGAGAATATGAATGTCCATGATAATGTGTGGGTCACATTGTATTGTACTTCATGTTAATCATTTCAAGTTTAGGAAGTTTCTACAGGTGAAGTGCCACCTTGTTTGTCCTCCTATACTGTATAGCCTCCTCCTTTTAATACAGTCACCTTTTCAGAAAAAAAAAAAAAAACACCTTATTTGTATTCATCAGCATCCCTCTTAAGAAGTCATGGTATGTTTTTTCCCAATATGTACATGTAAATAATTTTTCAATACAAAATATTGGTATAAGGCTGAGCCATTCTGACCTGGTCGAATATCATAAGTCCATACATGTCAGATTTTGAACCTTATTCTCAAATCCCTTTCTTTGTGATTTGTGAATGTTACAATAACTCTTATTATTTCTTAAATAAGTCAAGTGTCATGATTTTGTACAAAATTGTAACCAATGGAGATGGCTTTTCTGTCTTTTGTTTTCAAATTTTAAATTAGTCATTTTATATCCAAGAAATATTTCTTTGTTATGTATTAATCTCCATTTCTTTCAAACTAAAGAAAAATGTTAAAAGGGTGAGCTAATTGTGTGAATACAACAGTACACTAAATAGGCATCTTCATGGAAGGTACCTCGGTTCAATCTCACATTTGAGACTCCTCAAGCCAAACTGTGGAATTAAAGTTACTGTTAATGAAATATAACATGTCAAAAACCAGTTGAGCCTGAGGAGTGAGGCAACTCACTGAGTTGTGCCAGACTCAGTCTACCAACTCACATGGACTCAGATAAGTCTTGGTGTGACTTGGCCAATTGGTAACAAACTCGGTGGTGAGGATCTTTTAACGCCATGATCATGAGAGATGATGGGGTGGTGACGGTGGTGGTGATAGAAAGATAGAAAAGATCCATGACAGAAAAGATCCATGACATTCTTATTTACAATTCGTGGTTTAGTTAGCTTGTTTGATTGAATGATCCAATTCAATATTCAGACCACTAGGTCTGGGTATCCTAGTTTTGATTATCCCTCTCCAGCAATATGGTGCTTGATATTCTCTTATGCTCTATAGCAACAAAGTCCTCTTTGCATCATGTATGCTGTTGTATGCATATACCTTTGCTTCCTGTGTAGCCTCATGTAACATGTGCCTCTGACTGTTTTCTATACATTTTCTCATAATGTTCATTCATCTTTTTCCCATTCCGTCAGTAACTAGACTTCTGGAGCCGGTAAAGGACTATTCTTTAAATTTTATGGTTTATCTATTTGATAAGTTGGTCTGTATTCTTCTTCATGGATGGTGTAATGATTGTTTGGATCAAGAGAACAGGTTTTATGCGATGTGGAATCTGGAAAGGAGTTCATTCTGTGTGAGTACAACAGAGATGCCGACTCTTATAGGTAAAAACCAAACTAATTGAATAATGGTTGTTCCTAGAAAAAACTTCTTTAGTGTAAAGACATTCTAATTTACTTTGGAACCACATTTAAATGTCATATTTTTTTTTCCTAAGATATTAGATATTTTTTTAAGTTTATTCATTGTTCTGATTTATTAAGGACTGAACGTTAGATGGTTGTCTTTGATTTATTTATTTTCATTTGTAGATCACCTTGGTCAAACAAATATCATCCCCCCTTAGAGGATGGCCCTCTTCCATCGGCTGATTTGAGGAAACTTGAAGTTGAAGCAAATGACATCTTTGCAATTTATCGTGACCAGTGAGGTCTTTACTTCCCTCGTCCTTAACTATGTTTGTGTTCATTCAGATACACACAATATAAATCTTGCCACGTATTTTTTTTTCAACAGTAGATTTGTCTAACATTAGATGTTTCTTTCATCTAATCAAGCCAGTATGGATGTCATTAACGCTTCATTGAGTACATACATCTAGCTGGCTGTGCAATGGTGTCAGTTTAAACAATGAAAGGATGTTTTTTGGTGTTCTGAAGAAGTAATAGCATTTCTTTTGCATGATTGCATCGGTAGATATTATGAAGGGGGCATTTCGTCGGTATACATGTGGGAAGATGGTAATGAAGGCTTTGTAGCCTGCTTTTTGATAAAGAAAGGTAAACTTTTCTATTAATCTGGCACAGCTTTTTGTTAAGCAAGATTTTATATGATTTCCCTGTTGTGGTTGTTGGGAATGAAGATGGCTCCCAGACAGGACATGGTAGAAGAGGTAACTTGCAAGAAGGTGCATGGGATGCTATTCATGTTATCGAGGTAAAATTTTTTTTTTAATGGATATCTGTAAAAATCACGAGAAGTATGGCCTTGCATTGCTGCATATGCTGCATGTTTATACATGTCAAAGAGTCCTATCATATTTATTTATCATGCAATTTTTGTTATTTTTTTATTTTTTATTTTGGATGGACATGAGCTTCTTAATTTCCTTCTAGGTGGGTGTTGAGGAAGAGGGAATGGCACATTACTGCCTAACCAGCACTGTCATGTTATCATTGACCACGAGTGATAAGTCATCCGGCACTTTCAATTTGTCAGGATCAATTAGAAGACAAGTAAGTCCTCTTTGACAATGACTGCTGATAATTTAAAATGTTGTGTTTTATTTTGTGGCTCATTCTCTTGAAGCAA
Source organism: Camphora micrantha (assembly GCA_003546025.1). Classification (NCBI taxonomy): domain Eukaryota; kingdom Viridiplantae; phylum Streptophyta; class Magnoliopsida; order Laurales; family Lauraceae; genus Camphora; species Camphora micrantha. Next base: position 45,787 of record QPKB01000008.1, read on the forward strand.
ACAGTGGTGAGTTCTCTACCATTGCTGCTGCTATTGATTTCCTGGATGGTGCATATCTTTGTGATTATTTTAGTTTTAGTTTTCCATATTGAGATTTTATCATGTTATAGTTTGCAGAAGAAGGGTGAAGATGTAAATCACATTTTATGGTTGAACTTTAGTTTTTATATATAATTGTTAGAAAACATGAATATGCAAAGATGCATAGGAAAAGATGTATAAGCTTTGTTGTATGATTGGCTCACATTTGAATTTATGTCAAGTTTCATTGCTTATATCTTGACCTAAGCATTGATAAGTTCTCTACCGTCACTATTGTTTAGTTGTTGTCTCCTGAATATATTTTCATGTCAAGGTTCATTTCTTTGTGAATATATATTTTCATTTTTCCTTACCGAAAACTTTATTATGTTATACTTAACTTGCAGAAGAAGTATTAGTCAAGATGGGTTTTTTTTTCTTTTTGGATCAGTGAGTGTGGGTGAAGATGTAAACCACCCTTTATTTAATGTGTATATTTTTCAACTCTAACAAATGCATGTGTTGATGTGGCTTCAATAAAATTGCCTGGGGCTGTTCTAACAAGCTATGGATTCATCCAGTTACATATATAAATTGTAATCCTTGCAGAGTTGAAAGGTAATACACATTCATAAATGCTCCCTATGTTTCCCATTTATGTCTGAGTTCCACTAAATAAAATGCATGAAACCAAAGTCATTGGAAGCAGATAAAGATGAAGGATGACAAAACCTATATATAATAGTTAATCCTATATATAATAGTTAATTCATTGCTAAAAATGAAAGTACAATAACTAGATCAACATAGTATATTTTATATACCATAAGATCCTGGTCTAGGTTTGTGTTGTTTTCACTGATTGTTAGATACACAAGAGTAACAAAAAATATGAGCAAAAGGGCTTGAAAGGCTCCATAACTGAGTCTATTATCTCTGAGTCACCATGGCCAGGCATTGATTTCCAATAATAGACATCTGATGTCGATGTTGATAGGAGTTGTAAGTAGGGCTCTCAATGAGTCAAGCCACCTCGAATTGGCTCTGTTGGACTTGGGTTCGAGTTTGATTCGCGAGCCAATTGAGCCAAGCTCAAGCTAGGGCCTGTTCGGCTCGCCTAGCTTAAGGGCCTGTTTGGATGTATGGTGAATTGAAGTATGGTGAGGTGAAGCATCAAAACAAGAGAGAATAAAATATAAGGTGTTATGATGGTGTTTTGTTTTTAGTTGCCTAGCTTAATGGTTTGGCTTGATTAAGTGATCATATATGAATCCGGGCCAATGCTTGAGTTCAAAGCCATTGTGGATCAGGGAGCTCAAACTTGGATTAGTTTGGCTTGAATCAACTCATTTACACCCCTAGGGCCTGTTTGGGGGCTTTACCAACAGAGTCAAGTTAGGTGATGCCCCAATTTCTATATAAAAAAACTCCCACCAACACACTTTAATTCAAATTTCCCACCGTATTTTTTTCAAAAAAAGTCAAAAACTAACCTCATTTCTCCACTAAAAGACAAAAAAACTCCACTTTTTAATAAAAAAAAAAGTAAAAAAGATTGCATCACAAACAACTAAAAACAAAATACCATCATAACCCACTTATATTTTATTATTTCCTCAAAATAACCTTTACTCCACTCAACTTCACTAGTAAAGCCCCCAAACAAGCCCCCTAGGTATAAGCTTGAGTTGTGGTTTTATCTAGTACTGGCTTGGGTCTATAGATGGACGCCAAGTTATTGATTGCCCGATAGGTTTCACCGTTGCGGCAAATGTTTGGGGTTGCCCTCAAACATCGTTGAGGCAACTAGCACTTCGGATAGCAGCCATTCAGGAAAGTTAGGATTATGTCATTCATGTTGTGTTCCAAAGAATTGGACATACTGAGTGAATACTTCGAGCATGGAATTTGGATGACATCTGCAAGGGTGCTCTATTGGCCTAGCATCACTTTTTATTTTTGGTAAATTGCTGTTAACCCTGTTAAGTTGCCAGCCCATTATCATTCAAAAGAAGTGTGGTGGTATTCTGGGCTTCTGTTCCTACTCTAGGTGCATGAAGTATGATTCTGCGTGCCATAGTTTGACTACTTTGATGTCATAATGACTCTATGATATTTCCTTCAAATGGACACTAGAATAAATATGTATGCCTTCTTGCAGATGAATCTAGACCTCTCAGTTGCAGATGGTCACCTGTGTAACATGGGAAGGATGATTGAAGAAATGGAGAGTAAACTGAGGAACTCATTGGATCAGGTTTGTTGATTTTCTTTCTTCACTTCTCGGTCTCAAGCTAGTTACCATTCGCTGTGTTGCAAAAACAGGTTACCATTCACCCCATACCCACTAGTTTAGAAGGAATGGTAGGGTTATTTGGATGTAAAGGAAAGAGTGAAAAATGATTGTTGGGTACCATTCAATAACAAAGGGGAAAAAATTTTACGGTTTAAATTTGGATACCAATCTCACCACAATGATAGCCTTTAAAGAAAAGAATACATTGTATAACTCTTTCCAGCACTCTTAAAATGGAGGTGGCTGGGTTAACATCAAGGAGCCTCCTATTCTTGGATGTTCCCAATATTTACCAAAGATGTTAGTTGTTGATCTCAAACTTGTAAATTTCTATTTAGATGAGTTGTGAGCTTCTCTTCTACCTCATACTTGTTTTTGTTTTGGTAGTCTTTCCTTCTCAAAAAGAAAATATCATCATTAAAAAAATATTGCAGGTTTACTTCGGAAAGACCAAAGAAATGGTTTGCATTCTGCGGCCTCCCCTGGAAGTAGTGCAGCCCAGACTACCTGAGTGTTGACATGGCAACATTTCCATCGAGGGAAACTTCATACAATACAGGTTGTAACTATTACGATGACTGCGAGGTTGTTTGAAATACTGGAGAGTATGTTTCAAGGTTTTGGTGTTACACTAATCAAGTGTCAGGTTATATTCAATTTGGGAAATTCATAAACCATATGGTAAAAGCTCTCATTTACTCTAATCTAATCCTTTAATGCCTGAAAGGGACCGATATTTCAAATTCAAATTTCTGCAGGCTTTCTTGATTAGCAGGAACCTATGGTTTCTGGTTACTTGAAAGTAGGTAGCTTACTCTCACTCTCATTGCACTTATGCCCATAAAATGGTGTCCCTGCCATATTTATGCCATACCTAGGGCATCATTTTTCCCACTAGTGGGAACATTTCAGCTACATTTTTTGAATAGAAATTACTGTCTTTGACCTGAGAAACTGATTCCTGGCTAAGGCATTCACTATTGATAAACTGCATAACCTAGGAGAAAGAGTACGTATGGTGTTAAAAACACATCCATTACTATTATGTCTTTTTTTTTTTTTTTTTTTTTTTTTTTTATCTCTCTTTGGCATTTTTTGCACCCATGACAAGCTTGTTTATTTATTTATTTATTTTTGGTATCCCAGCTTAGTGCGGCTGGGGGCTTTAGCCCTCAGGTGAGAAAAGGTGCTTGCCCAGGTTTGAACCCTGGGCATGTGGGTAAGTACTGGCACCTCTCACTACTGAGGGTAAGAGACCATTCTTTGACAAGCCTGTTTATGAATATCAGCCTCGTAGGAAGTATGTTAGATGTGCTAATGTAACTTCATGATCCCATAGCTGGCAGAATCATTCTCATTATTTAGGTAGACTATTATAGGGGGAGGGAGGAAAAAAGAAAGGGTATATTATCATGGTTGGCCAAGCATGGTCTTCTGTAGCGGGGGGTTCATGTTGTGCGATCAACATGAGTGTTGACAAGAGGTGACTTCACAGATTTTTGGGTCTTAATGGAAGTACCTGTTTCCTTTTATTTATTACGGATGTCTTAGTGCTATGGGTGGTTTGCAATTTGTATCATTGGTTGCAACGAGTCCGCAAGATTCAGATTGCAGAAGCTACCACAGACTTGCATGGTCTGTGGAGCAGTTGGATTGATATAAGCCTCTATGATGGTGCGAGGTATGGTATGGATGAGATGCTTCGATTTTGCAATTATTGTTGCTGAGACGATCATATCACGTGTGCGTTTTTATTCAGGATACCAGTGAAGATTTTATTTAATAATAATAGATACAGATCGGGGAAAAAAAAAATCTATTTCTCATAGAAAAAAGCTTCTCTCTTTACTTTAAAAGGATATTTGTGGAAAATGATTGTCACCTACTTCCACTCATCTAACATGGATGAGTACAATGTCAATGAAAATGAACTACAGCAAGAGACCGACACTCGTTGGGTAAATTTCAAGTAAGGACATAAGTTTTTATTATATTTTAAAACTTTTTAAATTAGGGTCTAAATTTTACATTAAATTTTCAATTAAGGGCATCCAGTCTTTTAAAGGTGTTTTTGTTTTTTTTTTCTTTTTCTATGAGTTTCTCCTCAAAGGTTTTAAAATACCTATAGACAATTAATTACCCTTCATTTAAAGTCATCGTATGCTTTCACCAACCGTCGCATACCATTGATCGTCATGAAGATATCGGTTATTGTCGATCGCCGTAAGAATAGCGGTGAAGAAAATGAGTAAAAGATGGAGGAAGTGAATAAGGGTTTTATTTCAATGAAGAGTAACTTAGGTGTTTCTAAATAAGATTTAAAAAATAAGTAGGTAAAAAATAACTTTAAATGACTTGATGTCCTTAATTAAGAACTTCTTAGAAGACTTAGGTCTTAATTTGAAAATTTTTAAAACTTATGTCCTTTTTTAAAATAAGATAAAAACCGAAAGACTAATTTAAAAGTTTTCCTCCCTAATTTAACCAGTTCAATGTAAATAAAAAGGAACCATGAACAACCATGGCCTAGAAAGCAGTAACAGTGGAATATATATATAGATATATATATATATATATATGGGGATATTCAAATGTACATCTATCCCTCATCATAGGGTGAGAGAATTTATTTTTTATTTATTTATTTATTTATTTTTTTTTTACAAATGAAGGCAAGGAAGTGTACCTCACTTTTGTATTTGAAATTTTCAATTTATGGAAATGTCCTTCACCCTATGGTGAAGGATGGATACACATGAATATTCTTCATATATATATATATATATATATCATTTATAATTCTGATTATCTCAATTTTGATATAAAAGATTTCTTCGACTTGCACTTCAACTAGAGGCGTACCCAAGTGTCCCACGCAGGTTGCGATTCAAAAAACTCTTTTAGAAAACACTTCAAAAGTCCCTATATTACTATTTAAACTTTTCGGTTGATCATTGCCTGCACCCCTCAAATGAAAGTCGTCGTCGGGTCTGCCATGCCATTGTCTTCAACAAACATTTTGTTATGCTGACGGACATTTGGTGTGAAAATAGAACCATATATTATTTTGTTCCTCTTTTTTTTAAAGCCGGAAGTGACATATAACGTACAAATTAACACCACATGCAGCGTTGGACCAAGTAGGGTTGCAACAATACATCACCTCCAGGTTTACAGCTACAGCTACAGTACTGTGATACTCATCTCCTTGTCAGTTCGATAGAAGTCGTTATCTTCGCATTATTATCTTTTACTCCCGAGGGTGGAGATGGGCCTCCTCATCAAATAGACACCTTTTGACTTTTGACTAGGACAGATCGACCTCCTCATCAAAGATATTTTCTTTTGTTTTCTCTGCCGCCGTCGTGGGGTGGTGCCGGGGTAGGGAGATTTCTAGGAAAATATCTTTCTAATAGTTACTCGAATTGAACCATAAAAGAACAGGAGTGATTTCCCATCTTCTCTTGAGTTGGCTTTTATTAAAGACTAGTGGAGTCCTGCACGTACACCGAACACACAATTTTAATAAAAAAATCTTAAAAAAATAAAGTTATTAAAAAATTCAGTAAAAGGTTCAACATATTTAAAAATAAATTTTCAACAAAAAATAAGTGATTGTAAATTGCAAGGCCCGTATAATGTCCAAATACAGCTGACACTACTTTTTTTCTATATATTTGAAAACAATAAAGTAATGATATAGTAAGAAAAATGAGATCTCAAAAGACAATTGATATGGAATTTATATAACTTTTCGAGGATATAAATCACATATTTCTAGATATTTTATTATGAATATGTACAAAGAAATTTTAATTTACTTTATTTAACCTGTCAGGTCGACTTATCAGTCTCCTGGTAGACTTGACCAGCTAAAGTTTGAGTCCAGTCAAAAGCATAGTCAAATTAATAACCTGCAGTTTTATAAAAAATAAAAATAAAAACTAAAAACCAGATGAGCTTACTGTTCAAACCAAGTACCATGAGCATTATATGTTTACTACAAAATCAAATTCTATTAAGGAAAAAAAATTAATAATATATTACCTAAGGACATCAGAATAAAAAAACTGAGATGGTGGTTTTAGTCTTAACTTATAAAGAAGAATAACATCTCACATCAACCGTAAAAAATAATGATGTAATCCGGCTTGTCCTCAAGCGACAGGGATTAACAATGGTGAAACTATGATATGAATTCTAATGAGTAAGATTTGCAGAGCACCTGTTAATCAATATTAGTATTTAATATGTGCTTTGTTTTATTTTTTCAGACGGACCACTATTAGGTAGAAAGAGGCAATACCTCTCAAAAAGTCAGCATCTTCTTTTGCTTGATACAAAGTTCTATATTTTATACCCTGTAAGAAAAGGTTAATACATAGTAATCATAGAAGTTCAGTTAAATGGGAAGCTCACAAATAGAGATATCCATAAGGAAAAAATACCAAAAAAATAAAAAACTACAAATACAAATCTCCCAAAAGAATTGGACCTTCCTCTTAAAAAATACATAAGAATGTAACCCAGGTATTCTATATCAACTCTTCTGCTCTGTTCTGTATAGAGGATGGGAGTGCTAATCAAAGTAATAAAAATTCAAAACGAACAAAGACAAACTAAATTTGTTGCAGCTCAGCATAAAATACATATTTTAGTTGTTTACACTTAAAACGACCACTTCTTTCATTGACTCTGAAGTTAGTAGTAACACTAGTATAACAAGCAGTTTCTATGAGATTCTCGTTTTCCCTTTAAGGAAAGGCATGACGTTTCATTAAAATATATGAAAAGAAGAACAAGAAGAAGAAGAAGCAGCTTGCAATGATGAAAGAAAATCATCAAAGTTTTTCAATTTTTTTTAATGGTAACTTTCATTAAAAGAGAGAAAAAAACAGGGCGGACATAAAATGAGTTTAAGTTTGTACATTTCACTTTCTTATTTATGATATTTTGTTAGTTGCTACTTTTTTCTAAAAAAGAAAAAGACAAAACTAAATATAAAGCAATAAGACAAACGAAGTACCTGTATATATGGAATGTGCTTATAAGTTTTGGAGGCCCCTATACCTTTTTCAAATGCCATAATAAATAATATACAACTGAAGGAACATCAAATTACAAATATTTAAGGTTAGTGTACAAAAGATTGAAGGGTTAATATTTAAAAAATAATAACAAAGGGTTACATCCGTACAAAGAAAATAATTTCATATCTTCTGGAAACCTCCCAGAGCCCTCTGATGTTCTTAACTCTCAAATTTCAAAAAACAAATGCCACTCAAGTATCTTTTAGTTCCACCAAAAAATAAAAATAAAAATAAATAAATGAATAGAACCTATTTGCACAATTAGCATTGTTTTAGGTAAAAAAAAAAAAAAAAAGAGAGAGAGAATGTTAATTCTCTCGTGTGTAGTTAATTTGGTATTTGAATTATAACACAACCACCAATTGGCCACCAGCAACAATAACAAAAGTAGCAAGCTAGCTAATACATTTTTTCGCGACTTTTAAACTGATGACGAAGTATTTAAAGTGCCCACAAAATTGTAAGTATTGAACACCAAAAGGTAGTAAGTGAACTACACTTAATTCCTTCTCTTTTGATCCATTATAAAATACACTATTCATTTTCTCTTTTATTTTCATCCCATCTTAGTTCAAGGTTTATTATTGAAAAAGCACATGGCAATTAAGTTTTCAGAGTTAAAAGGCAGTATGTACACCATGAACCACATAATAGAGTAAATAGTACACAATTAAAATATTTTGTTTTTCTCACATTGGCTTAGTTTATTAACTGGGGTAAACTAAATAGTGCCAAGAAATACTAAAAAAAAATTATGAATGATAAAATCTGAAATATTTTTCCTTCGAAATGATTCTTTAATTGCAGCATATCTCACAATTAATTTTACAAAAGACAAAAAAAAAAAAAAAACTGAATGATTGAAAAAATTGAACAAATAAATGATTAAATAGTACCAAGAAAGACAAAATAGTTTAATGAGAACCACGAATGAATGCTTATTGGTCCTATCCCACTATTGAGGGGTTTGGAGGGTGACGATTGAAGAGGCATTGATCTAGAATGTAAGAATTTAACTAACATAAACTAAAACAAGAAAAAGAAATAACAAAATAAAATGTTAGATTCTTACACAAAATGGATTAAGTTTTTGGTCTTTTGAATATTAGCACCTGTACTGCTTAAAAAAAAAAAGCCCTTCCCCTTCAACTCTATGGAGAAGGAAAACAGATTCTGACATATAATGGAAAGCTTCTCTATGCCTCAAAGCATCGTCCTTTTAGTTATTGTCTATTTTGTTTTTCTCAACCAGGACACTTTATGTTTGAGTTTTCCATTTTCCTATCTCACATAACAAAATAATATCAATTTTACATTTTAAATGCTATACATAGATTCATATTCCAAACATAAAGTGAGAATGAAATACAAAGTTCTACCATAAGGAAACACGAAACACGCATAATTTGGAACATGAAACACGCATAATTTGGAAGCCTGCAGTTAAGATTCAAGAAATAAAAAAATATATATAATTAAAACTATCTGAGCACGAATGCTATCAATGGGCCTAACTTTGGCCCAAAAAGGAATGAGAAAGAAAAAATCAACTATTCATCATCATTTTCTTAACTCTGATTGCACCTATTTTTCTTAGAATGAAGATTTTATTGCAACATTAAAAAAAGTTGAAAAAGAAGACATAATCAAACAATAATAATTTCAGTAGACAGTGATCATTTACATATATGAAAATTTCCTCAATTCCAAAAGAAGCTAAGAGTCAATGAAGAATCTATTAAAATATCATGTTCTTCCTTACACAATTATTCACAGAGGAAAAACCTCATAGCCACATTGAAATTCTTGTAGTATCTGAATAAAAAAGAATGTTAAAAGAAAATTGAAAGAAGAAAAGGGAAAAAAACAACATTTGAGATATTGATTTGAGATAGATTCCAATCTTATCCACATTTTCCTTTTCTTTTCTCCACCACCTTAAAAAAAAAAAAAAAAACCAAAGAAATCGAAAAAAAATTACTCGATTTATTGAAATGTATTAAATTTGTTTTTTATGTTTAAAATATCAGCATCTACTCAATATAAGAGATTAAAAATTTTATTAGGATAATGTGTGCCAAGTTTGGTCTGTATCCGAGTTCATTTGGGTATAGTAGCTAAGGGGGTAGTTAGCAATTTTCCAGAGAATTTAGGAGGTTTTTTTGTAATTTTAGATTTTTGAGATTATGGTACCGTTGGGTAGATTTTTTAATTTCTAAACTTTAATCTTCTAGATCATCTTGACTCGATCCTTAAAACCCCTCTAAATCCAAGCCTGACCCAAAGTCTATTTTAGATAAATTGGGAAGTTTACATTATGTCCCAATCTTTATCCATATATAAAATACATATACATAATAAATATATATATAAGGGTGGGCCCCACAACTTGCATTTTATTGTACATGCGTGTAGTGAAAAAAATACATAATCTTTCTCTCTTTTTTAGACAAACTTGGATTTTATTGGCCATGTGTGTAGTGAAAAAAGTACATCATATTTATCTCTTTTATAAGAGTGGATAGAAAATAATATTATTTAAAAGCCATTTGTGATTACTTACCTTTATATCTTTAATAATTGTAGCTCAAGAGTTCAAATACAGGCAAACAAAGAGGCATATCAACTTTGTCAAGGCTAGCTTAATCAATGTAGACATATTCTCTCGAGAAAATAACTTAATTGATGCTTTTGTAGAAAAAAGTTGCTTTGTCTACCCGCATTACCCCCATGTATGTCAAAATGACTGCCCCACGTATCTTGATCTAACCCACTATAATTAACTCGAATGCCTTTCCTTTTGACATTTATGGGGAGAAAAAAAACAACCTCGCTTCATGAAATCCTCTTCGGCGCGCCAACTTCTCTTCGTCTGTTGCATGTTGCCTGTTGCCTGTCGGTCATTGTGTCCAAGGGAGGGAGACTGGGTGGCCGAGTCTGGAGAGGGAGATGGCGTATGAAGGACCTGGGTTGTAATTTATGAAAGATGTGAATAGTACATATAGAAGACCCACTTACTAGAAGAGATGCATGAGCGATGATGGGGTGGTTCCATGGTTGGGTTTTGAATCACGGGAAGTCATCCTCGTGCGCAAAGAGAGGATTACAATGCCCGAAATTGCCATGGCCATTAAGGATTTTGTGATGCAAAGAGGATTCATACTAGTTCATTCAATATAATCTTATCCATTTGATGCAAGTGGATTCATCATCCTCATCTATGTGAAAAAAGACCAATTTGTTTTCAACATGGGGAAAATCTTGATTTGCCGTTTTTTTCTTTACCCTTCTTATTATTAGATTTTAGTTTGCACTTTATAACCCCTTTGCGATCATTGATTCTACTTTCATACACAAGATCCTTTTGTATGATATCATACCACAGTTTTGCATGGATGTACTGAAGGTCACATGGTCAAGTGAAGTCAAGTCAAGTTAAACATCCCATCAAAAGCACTTTTCCAAAAAATTCCCTCCATCTTTTTTCAAAAAAGTCAAAAAGCAACTACATTTACTCACTAAAAGACAAAAAAACTCCATTTCGCCACACAAAAAGTCAAAAATATTCCATCACAAACAACTAAAAATAAAATAATATCATAACTCACTTATATTTTATTCATTCTTTTTATTTCACTTCACTCCACTTTATTTTAAAAGTAAATTACCAAACAGGCAGGTCATTAAAGGCCTTTTTGCCTAATTCATAACTTTTCTAACATTTGGGGGCTTTGAGCAACAAATCAAAGTTGGAAACCGGAAATGGGGCCTCCAGAGTATCCCCTCTTTCAAATTGAATGATTGCCTAGCCTTAGATCTATGGAATTAAACCCAAGGCATTTAATATTCTTATTCTATAGAAGTCCAATACTTTCCATGATTCCAATTTTTTCACCCCTATATCTAGGCTCTCTTTCCTATGAATTTGTAGGCATTAAGTAAGAAATTTCCAATGAGTGGCCTAAAAAACAGAATGGGCAATTGTTAGAGCTTCGGTCCATTATTTTAGTAACCATGTCCTCAACTAGATGGTTATTACGAATGTCCAACAATTGACATGCTTGAGTTTTTTTATCTGGTCATAATATTATTGGACCCCTCTTGATCTAGCAGAAAAATATAGTCAGTGCTAGTAGTAGAGGATTCCTTGGATAAATAAAAAATTATTGGAAATCATGTCTTTAAACTATGCTATAAATGAAGATTATGGTAGTTGGCAATGAGTTTGACATAATTGACTTTATTTTTAATGCAGATGTGTCTAAAAAATATTGATATAATATTACGAAAGGTTTAGCCCCATCCAAACAAAAATCCTTGGTCCGATCCGCCACTGTCATTTACCAAAACTTGATTCAATTTGGCATTTCCAGTCCCATTTAGAGTGCGTTTAGAGCAATGTGAGAATTCTGCTCCTAGGAGGATTTCTCATTTTTGCAAGAAAGAGGATCCTACATTCCTACCTTGTAGTATATAGGAAATCAAAATGATCTTTATTGGAAAAAAAAAAAAACTTCATCTTTCAATTTTTTTCACTAAAGAAAATACATCCCGCCAAAACAATTTATAAACAATGAGGGAATTTTTTTTTTTTTTTTTTTTTTGGCCTTTTAACTATGATTTCAACTCTCGGACCTGAAGATTAGGTGAGGCTGTGGGTGAACCCTTGCCGTCTTCCTTAGGGCAAGTTTGGTAACTCTACTAATATAGTCAAGTCAAGTAAAGTTGATTTTAAAGAAATAATAAAATATAAGTGAGTTATGATGATATTTTATTTTTAGTTGTTTGTTATGGAATCTTTTTGACTTTTTGTATGGAAAAGTGGAGTTTTTTTTATATTTTAGTGGATAAAGGTAGTTGTTTTTTGGCCTTTTATATGAAAAAGATGAAGGGATTTTTTAATAAAGTGTATTTGATATGACATCTTATCAAAAAAATAAATACTTTATCTGACTTTTATTGTATTAGTAAATTTCCCTACAAAGCGCATTGGCAGATACTTCATACTTCCCATTGACTTGAATAGTTGAATACATTGTAAAAAGGATCTACTCTGCCCACACCGGAGGCATTTGCCGTATCCAAGCCATTTGTTAGGTGCCGGCTGCTGTGGGCATTCCCTCTGCCGAAAAAGCTGGCAAGTACATTGATCAGCTGGACCACATTTGAATTTTTCGTTTTTCATTTTTCAGCTGACAAAGGAAAATCTGTTCGACACTTAATAAATGGAGACGGGACAAACAGGACAATAACAAGAAAGAACGGAGGTCAGAAGACCTAACAACAACAACAACAACAACAAAGAGACCCAAACTACCCACCGGCAAGAAATAACTCAAGCAGGGCATTGGGTGGGCCACACTTGAAGTATTGAAAGACTGGATTTTTTATGTGAAGCCCAAAACCAGCCTGATCTGATTGAGTGGGCATCCACTTTGCCTCGCATCCTTGGTGGTCCGTCAGTAGAAGTTTATGATTGCTCCACTAGGTTACATTGGGGAATGCCAAACTATAGTAGGGTCCGCAACATCAACATTATTAGAATTCTCCCTTCCCAATTCTTTTAAACAAACAGCCCCTAATGAGTGTACTCACGGTCACTTGCTTTATAAAAGGGCGGGGTAATGTTCCCCTATGATCTCTCGAGGAGACTCTGCGCGCGTATATATATATATATATATATATATATATTTGTTTTAGTATGAGAGTAAATGTGAGGGCTCCCACCCTTATCTCTCATAGTAAGGTGAGAGCATCTTTCAAATGAGCATCTCCCTTTATATATATATATATATATATATTTCTCTTGTGTGTCTCAGTTGCGGTAGCCCACTTAAATGCCTACTTAATATTAGAACTAGAGTATACAGTATAAAATCAGCCCCCTCAAATCATCCTTACCCTTTATTTAATAGATATAGAATTCTTAATTTCAGATTTAATCCAATAGTGGATAAAGGTTTGATGAGGGGTGAAATTGGGCCTAGTGCCATATCATAAGGAGATGAGAGTGTGAAAGGTCCGACACTGCACCGATCAAAGATTAGCCAAAGTGGACCCTATCCAGTTGGACCAAGGTCGGAAAACTCGTGACTCGGACTGGAGTCGTCCAATGCAAAAAAATTGAGTCGGATGGAGTCAACGCGGAGACTTGGAAGAGTTGTGTTTCTTTTAAAATAACTTTAAGAATATTTAAAAATAAATCCATTACTTATAAAATATAAATATACATTTATTTACATGCATTCATGATAATCAATTCAAATTATTAAATCTATAATGCAAGAAAAGTACCGTAATAATTAAAATAAAAAGAAAAAACATTGCATAGTATATATATATATATAATTGGTTAGTTGAAATATCGAATATAAAAAGAACAAATATAGATTTAAATTACATTCTAATAATCATTTTTAAATTATTGATTTCAAACCTCATGTATAATTATTTAAAAATAAATACTACCTATCAAATGCCTCGGCCGAGTCTCCTGCATATATGACTCGGTACTTCCTGAGGGCCAGTTTGGTAACTCTATTAATATAGTCAAGTCAAGTAAAGTTGATTTTGAAGAAAGAAGTAAAATATAAGTGGATTATAATGGTATTTTATTTTTTATTGTTTGTTATGGAATTTTTTGACTTTTTTATATGAAAAAGTGAAACTTTTTTATATTTTAGTGGATAAAGGTAGTTGCTTTTTGACTTTTTTGTATGAAAAAGATGGAAGGAGTTTTGAATAAAATATATTTGATGTGATATCTTATTTGAAAAATAAAGACATTATTTGACTTTAATTATATTAAGTAAAGTGTCAAACGGATCTCAACGGCATAAATATCAATGTAGGGTAGGGTACGACCGAGGTGACATGGAGAGATGGAAAAGTGCCCGGTGCAATAAATCAATCCCGTAAACACAGTAGGTCCCACCCACTTCGATTCATATCTGGTTATTTTCATTTCATTCCAGTTTTAAAGAGAACCAACGGCATCCAGCCTGTGCATATCATGTCGGCACCATACTGTGTAAATTAGCTCGGGATCGTGATCCTCTACTGCTCTGATTAGAACAGGCGCACTTCCTCGCCCCAGTCCCAGTGGCCACTGAAAGGTGACTGTCTTCATCAGATGAAGATCCTCATGATATCATGAGTATGAGCTTATTGAGTGGGAAACGTAGGGCCAGCCCTCAAAGCTGAGTCCTCCTGTAAATTAACGGTAAAAACGAGAGCTTTTACTTTTCTTTAAAAATTCTGGATCTGTGGGATAAGATTTTTGTAGGAGGCTCATGACCAAGTTAAGAACCGGACTTAATTTGTCGGTACCAGGCCCTCTGTCAGGGGCCCTCGATTCATTTTTTCTGATGTTCATTTTTTTCTTCTTTTTTTTTTTTTTTTTTTATTTGGTAAAATCATTTTACTGATGTTAAAAAGTAGTAATATTGAAAGCATCTTTTGTCAGCAGGCCAGGGTTGTTAAAACTATATATACGTCCAATTGGTAGTGCGGTTCATTCAAATTTGAAGTCAAACCAAATGGTATTTGGGATCTTCCACGCAAAGATATTTTTTCGTACGTCGCCCAAACTCCCCGATCCCAAACTCCCATGTTTTGTTACTGCAACGCAACGTACAGCTTGTGCAGCTGTGCTGAGGTTCCAGTTAACTTGCAAGTGGGACATGGATGGAGATGAAGTAGTTGGGCAACTTGAATTTGAAAGCAGCCCGCAAGCATTGGAGAGTTGGAATTTACTAATGGCAATCTCAACGTAAATTCGCATGCTCTATAAACTATTATCTAGTGAATTATATTACAGATCAGATGTCACAACAGCAAGACAGCTAGCTAGTTTGCCGGGCTCCTATAACTATCTAGAGTCTTCAATCCAAGCATACAATACAGACAGTCCACACAAACAACAATCAATGGGACGTGCATGGTTCATGGGCTTATGGAGCTTCCTTGCTGGCTACACTGAGATCATATTAGCAGCTATTGCTTCTTTCATCTATGTCTTGCATTGGAGCCGCAGGAACAAGATCCTTCTCAACTGGCCCATGGTTGGGATGCTGCCTTATCTCCTGCTCAACATCCATCGTTTACACGACTGGTGCACCCAAGTGCTTAGAGACTACGGTTGCACCCTCGTCTTCAAGGGACCATGGTTCGCTAGCATGGATATGTTGGTCACCTGCGATCCGGCCAACATAAACCACATGCTGTGCACCAACTTCTCCAACTTCCCAAAGGGCTCCGACTACTTGGAGATATTCGACGTCCTCGGGGATGGAATCTTCAACTCCGAGTCGGACACATGGAGATACCAGAGGAAGATGGGCCACGCCCTTATCAGACATAAGGGCTTTCGCCAGTTCGTCGCTCGAACCAGTCGTGACATGGTTGAGGGCGAGCTTCTCCCTTTTCTGGCCCAGACGGCCCAGCTGGGCCTAGCTGTGGACTTGCAGGACGTGCTGCAGAGGTTCTCTTTCGACTGCACTTGCGTCCTAGTTTTTGGGGTCAACCCCAAGTGCCTCTCTGTTGACCTTCCAGTGGTTCCATTCGCAAAAGCTGTAGATGATGCCAAGGAGGTGATCCATTTCCGCCACACAGTGCCGGTAACTTGGTGGAAGCTGCTGAGGTGGCTTAACGTGGGAGAGGAGAAGAAGCTTGCGAGAGCGTGGGAGACCATCGATCATTTCATCATGCAGAATCTGTCCATGAGAAGAGAGGAGCTTAGCAAACAAAAAGAAGAAAAAGAAGAACAAGCGGAAATGTGCAATGACCTACTCACATCCTACATGAACTACTATTGCAATACCTCACAAGTCAAAGGAGGTGAGGAAACGGATCGACCCAAGTCAGATAAATTCCTCAGGGACAGCACGCTCAATTTTCTGGTTGCAGGAAGGGACACCATCAGTGCATCCCTAACCTGGTTCTTTTGGCTAGTCTCCAAAAACCCAACTGTAGAATCAAACATCTTACACGAGTTGAGGTCGATTTCGCCCCAGGAAGAAGAAGGAGACAACCCTAAGAAGGTAAAGGTGTTCAAAGCCGAGGAGTTGGGTGGGTTGGTGTACTTGCACGCGGCCTTGTGTGAAGCTCTTAGATTGTTCCCATCCGTTCCTCTCATACACAAGGGCACTACGAATTGGGATGTTCTACCGAGCGGCCACAGGGTCCGACCTGGGATGAGGATCCTGTATTCTTTGTACGCGATGGGTAGCATGGAGGCGATCTGGGGCAATGACTGCATGGAATTCAGGCCTGAGAGGTGGATCTCGACAAATGGGACTTTGTTGACGTTCGAGCACGCAAGCAAGTTCTTGGTGTTCAATGCAGGGCCTAGGAGTTGCATGGGCAAAGACATCTCCTTCACGCAAATGAAGGCTGTTGCAGCTGCTTTGATATATAACTTCCATGTACAAGTGATACCAGGTCAGATTGTGTGCCCCAAGTTCTCCATTATCCTATACATGAAGAACGGTTTGATGGTCAAGGTAACCGAAAGATGCTCTTGAATACTATTAAGTATTTTCTGTTACTGCATGCTGTTGTTTATTAGCTTTTAGACTAGATTCTAATAACTAAATTTTAGTTGTTACTGTTATTATATTATGTTGTCGTTGTTGTTGTTGCTGCTGCTGCTGCTGATTTTCTGATGGTGAACACTGGTTGGACTTGCGGTTGGTGGATGATGAGCATAGTACTGTATTATTTTGAATTGAACTGAGTGCATACAAATGTTGATGCAGACATTGGGTGCCCCCTGAAGGGAGTGATTTCCATGTTAAATTCTATATGAGAAAGGATAAAAAGGTCTCATGGCTTTGTGTGTAGTTATGTACCTCCTCCTACCTTCAATAATTCCATCTGCTTGCTTGCTTCAATATTGTCGGATTATTATTATTATCATTATTATAACACTCGATCCACTGGAGACGATGTCCAACTTCGAACTAGTCTGAGGTCGCATGGACTCGGCCCTGACAGACAAGTCTGATCGTTTTGAAATGTAGCTGGTTCAAATAGATACGTGTGAAATAGATTTTTTTTTTTTTCCATATTAAACTTTTTTGCAAATGTACTGCTTGATACGTCTGACCCAATTTAAGAAAAACCAACTTTTCATGTGCGGTAAAAGCTATCTTACAATATAAAGCACACAGATATCTAGCTATTTAAATCAAAATCTCACAAAAAGTAAACTTGCACAATAGAACCCAATTTTCACGTTTTACACGCAACTTCTGTAAATAAGACTTGTGATTCTCGAGCTTACAAACTGACATTGTGATGGACGAGACCGGATCCTCTATGTCTGAGTCCACCTATTTGGATAATTAACTTGTAAAGAGAATTAAAATAAATGATCATTTTAAAAGATAAGAAAAGAAGATAAGTCAAATAGAAAGTAAAAAAAATCTCAAAATTCACCTTTTTTGTTACTTTTTTGTATCATTTTATGGTATGAGAATGAACTTAATTCACTTCTTTTTTTGGGATAAAAAGAAAGAAGATTTCCGTCATTTAGTGGAATGGGATAGTAACTATTTAAACTTTTTTTAAAAAGAAAAGAAGATTTTAAAATTTTGTACTTATAAATATATATGATCATTTCTTCTTTTTATAATTATCTCTTAAAGTGATTCTTCACTTAAATTAATTTTATCTATAAAATACCTAAATTAGCTATAATAATGACGCGGACTTGGGATGGACCATGGCTAATAGGGATAGAATGTTTATATCCTCTCAAGCAAGCCCAATAAACTTTGGCTGGCCCTATCTCGATCTTAGTTTAATATTTAAATTGCCAAACCATGTATATTGATGTCAAACATTCCCGTAGGCGCGACGTCCGCATCCTGTCATTCTAGTCTGAACATTGAGGTGGGGCCTAATTGACAAAGTGGAATCCCTTTGAGTTTCAATGGCTCTAACCGATCAATTTATCGTAACGTCACCCATCCGTACCTGTTTATGTGCGGTCCGTACGGATGATGGGAAAATTAACCATGTGTTGACATGGACTAAAATCATTTTTTCGTAAGAGTGGTTTTTTTTTTCCAGCCCACCAGACTGAGACACAGGTAAAAGTACCACAGGTGGGAAGAGAAGGAGGGCCCATAATAATATATATATATATATATATATATATATGCATGGAAGACATGCGGGGTCGGAGCAATACCTTTACCTGTACTGTCAGAGCTTGGTCGCTATTAACTATTAAGTGGATTGCATGTGATTGAGAGTTAAAAAAAAAAAAGAAAGAGAGAGACTGAGGGGACGGTGCGAACGAATGACATATTTTGAGTCCATAAGTAGTAAAATATTTATGGGGCCAGCGGCCAGCCACACTCTTCTCATGCGACTGACTGAGTCAAGCTGTCTATTATTATTCCCACCTCTTTTTCCATCGCCAGCGGTATTCGTGTTTTTACGCATACACTTTTTCATATGTATGTTAAGGTAGCCAGTGCCATTTGATGATTTGCTACTGAGGAGATCTTTGCAAAATTTACACTGTGCCTTTTCCTCAGTTCCTCCCATGGGACTTGGGACAGTAACTTTAACAAAATAAGTCCCCACAGGAGAAGTCAATCTTGATTTTCTCTTCTTTTTTACTGTAAAAACCGAAACTGTAGGATTTTGGAGACTATTGCTTTCTACTTCTATACCATGACTTTCATCTAAATGAAAAAATTTAGGATCTTCCTTATTTAGAGAGAAGTCAAGGTTGAAAGGCTGTGATGGTCCAGCCATTTTCTAAATAAAAGTTAATTTTTTTTAATAAATAATTATGTATCGAATGTTTTTTGTGATAATTTATATAAGAAATGTGATAGAATATTACTATGTATATTATTACTAAATAAAACTCAAAATTAAAGATAATAAATACCTTTATGAGAGAGGGAGAACTAATGGAATTCTTCTTAGTTGAATCCTCCACTTTAGAGAAGTAAGTATAGAGAGCTTAGATAGAATGAGACTTAAGAGAGCTTAGAGCCTTAGACTTTGGAGGGAGTGTGAGAAATGAGAGAGTAGATGAGTGTAGAGATGAGAGGAATGAATTTATTTTCTAAGTAATAAAATGAAATACCCCCTCATAGACCGTTTTATAGATGTATAATGGTAAAAATGTTAAAATTTGACTTCACTTCACTTTACCTCTATTAGTCAAAATTAAATTACCAAACACGCCCTAAGTAGCTTACAGGGCCCAGCACGCCACGGATTTAACCCTGTCGTGCTGGGCCGTGCCTCGGGCCTGGTAGCCCCTGCCCAGCAGCCACGTTCTTCTCATGCCAACGACACGACTGAGTCATGATTTTTTTCGTGTCGGGCCAGCTGTCTCCCAAATTTTCATCCACTCTTCTCATGCGACTGACTGAGCCAAGCTGTCTATCCATCCCAGCGGCACAAGTGCCACCAACTTTCAAAATTATTAGAGGAAGCTATGGAAAAAATCTCCATATAATTCGGTAGGATCGGCGAAGACTCAGTAGTATGTTGAAGGCAGGAGGGATCCTCAAGTTTTTTATTATATTTTTTTGTATCATTTTGCGATATGGTTGATATCGACCATTGTTTAGCAAATAAAGACAGTTACATGTTAAAAAAAACCATGACTGGTAAATTGGTCGATATCGATCATTAGGAGAAAGTAGTAATGGTCGATATCGACCATTTTGTCTTGTTCAACGAATAAGACAGTTATAGGTTGGAAAAAAATCTGACTGACAGATTGGTCAATATCGACCATTAGAGTTAAGTAGCGATGGTCGATATCGACTATTAGAGCCAAGAAAAAGAAAAAGTGTTCTCTCTCTTTCATGGACGAGCGAAAAGAACGCAGATGAGATGTTCAACAAAACGACATGGAGTACCAAGAACGAGAGATGAAAGAGAGATGATGGGGGGAAAAGAACCTCGATCGTCCATTTTACAACATTGAATTTGGAGGTGGGTTACTTTCGTTTTGTCACTTGTTGAGTTGATTTGAAATTTCTTTCACAAATGACCAGGTGCTGAGAATGAGATTTGAGAAAATCATGTTGTTTTTTCTTTTGGGTTTTTTTTTAGGGGTTCTGATCGGTCTTTGGTAGCCTGAAAATTCAAAATCCTAGTTTGCTGATACAATATATCATCTAATCCCTCTTTTTTTAGGGTTTATGATTTGGATTTGAGCGGTTTTTTTGGAGTTTCAAGCATGGGAGTGGCGTACGGGACGGCGAAGAGCAGCGTCGGCGTAGCTTCCATGGGCGTTTCTACCTGTTATCTTGGGAGTCTTCTGTTGGTATGATGTTTAGATTTGATCCGCGTGGCATGGTGCTTTTATGATGTTTGATTGAATCTCACAACGATGTGCCAAATCTTGTACGCATTCGTTATAGATTTTAGGCAACGGTAGTAAGCAAGACATTTTTAATTACATCAAAGAAGTGCAGATGATCTTCTTTACTCAAGTAGACAATATCGTTATGAACACTACAGAATAGTCGATATCGACCAACTTACAAAAAGGTCAAAAGACCCCTCCCGTCTTCAATGTGCTATTGGGTCCTTATTGATCCTATGAGGTCCTAAGGGGATTTTCCCCCATAGTTTCCTCAAATTATTAACTACTGTGATTATTGAAAACGGCAGTGAAAGAAATCAAAGGTGCTCGTGGACTTTCCACCGGACCCAGATTGGGCTATATTTTATCTGCATTTTAGGCTCTTGGGCTAGTTTGGAACTTAAATTCTGGCCCAGTAGATAAGCAGATTGGGTGCTAACGACACAATGGGCTAGATTTGAGCTTGTTTTAAGGTTTGCGGGCTCGTTCCAACCGACGCCTCCTGGCCTAGTCGTTAAATAGGCTGCAAATATCTTTGTATGGCCTGGGCCCTGGCTCAATATATTTTCTAAAAGCACCGTACTGTTGGGGGTGTGGGGTGGGGACCTCAACCCATTAATGTAGAACGACCGTCTGACATAAGTGGAAGTGGACCTCACATGCTCCCATTCATCTACCATCTGGGTGGTAACTATTGGACACATATCCCAGCTCATCTATAATCACCCTCTGCATGCACTCATCGAAGTGAGACTTAGATGGATAAAAGATCACGCCCCATCTTATATTATTTACACGGGATTAAATATTGACCAACGACCAATTTTGTGGAACTATTAGATGAAGGATACCACCCATGTGCCCATCTATCTTGGACCCGCTAAATGAAATATCATGTACATCTTACCTGGTACGTGAAATCCACTACAAGCAACCTATCTATCCAACCCACCCGTTTGTCTCCATATGTATGAAACCCATCATATTTAACACATTTATCCTTTCGTAGGACCCATTGTTTATATATTCTACCAATGGGTCTCGTATCAAAGGGGTTGGCATCAGGACTACGGGTTCTCCCTCTTCCAAAGCTAGAGGTCTTGGTATGACTCCTGGTTACCCCTTCTTCAGGAATCAAATGTTGAGTCTATTAGTGCTACCACCTTGGGGCACAGGGACGTGTACCCGGCTTCTCTCTCGGCTTGGAGGGATTAGTCCAGCAAAATAGGTTGAAAACCCTCTGATAGCAAGAAAAAAAAAAAAGTGGGTCTCATTGACAATAGATTTGTTCCAAGTTCCATGTAATAGGTATCACATGGGTCCACTGTCATTTAAGAGGTTCCACTATCATGCACTATTTACACGACCCCACGATGAATATGTTATTTAGATGGCTCTCCCTAAGATTTGATTTGATTACCAATCAAATGACATTTTGGTAGTTCATGAGTCATTTCACAGTCGAATTACCTACCATCCATGTGTTAGCATTTAACTAGATACATTTAAAAAAGCTCAAACTTATAAGAACATCTCACTAAATAAGCAAATAGTTTGAATTAA
Organism: Camphora micrantha; assembly: GCA_003546025.1. NCBI lineage: Eukaryota > Viridiplantae > Streptophyta > Magnoliopsida > Laurales > Lauraceae > Camphora > Camphora micrantha. The sequence goes on from QPKB01000008.1 coordinate 68,108, forward strand.
AAGAATATGGTTGTTGTTGCTTTGGTGCAATGTCTCGGATGCCATAGGTGATAACGCTACTTTGAAACATGCGAGTAGTAGTAATTCTATGTACAAAATTGCCAAATGTTAACTTTATCTCTCATTTGGACACTCTCAAAATCCTACTTTGGTAGGACAGCACTGGATAATAACCTTAGCCTGAATTAGAAGAATCTCAAATTAGTATGCAAATATCTGCTCACATATACTTGAAGCGGTATGTATGAATCCTTTAATTGATTATGCTACAAAAATCTATTTTCTAATGATTACAATGGTTAAAGCATACACAAGTCTTGCACGACTTTAGAAATAAAGACCTTCAGTCGAACCCACCCCAACGTAGGTAGCAAATGTTAGGCCCAAGTCCAATCCATTTAGGCAATTGAGCTTGCCTTTTTTTTTTTTTTTTTTTAATAGTTGTATGGGCTTTCTAGCAATAGCAATTGTTTGGACAAATTATCACTAAACTACAAAGCACTCTTTGTTCGGCCCATAATCGAGACTTGCCACCACTCAGTCTGAGCCCGACCCAAATATTAAACAGGCCTAAATTAATATCTAGGCTCAACCCATAGTGGAATGGGCCCAAATCTGGCCGCTGCCCCGGTCCACGAGCAGCCCCAACCATATTTACTCATGTCATGTGTTTCTTATTACAAGGGAAATAAAAATGAGATAAGGATCGCACGTACGTGAATGGGGTATGGCACGTGCATGGGGTATAGGGAGTCGACCAAAACTGCTGCTTTTATTATATGGTAAGGAGAGTCGACCAAAACTACTGCTTTTATCATATGGTAAGGATTTAATGCTTAATTTTAATATCAACTTAAACTGACAGGATGATGATCTTAAAAGGAATTCAAAATTTGCACTTACGTAGGTCCCATTCATATCTTTGGAAAACCCCACCATTACTGGAGTGGGCTCAGGTGGGCCCTACATGATAATCTGCACGATTGATTTTCCACACATCCCACTCACGTGCGGGGTGGATCCAGAGTCCGGACTCGGTCCAAGAAGAGTGAGTCCGGTTAAAAACTCACAAGTGGAAACCAAAAGGCCTCGCCCGCCCTTTGTCACTATATGTTTGCGGAACCCAATCCTCCTCCTGGGCCCCCTCGTCCTCGACCTCTACCTCGACCCATATTATCAGCTTTTGCCATCCATAAGTACCATAACCTAATATCGTACACTCTCCGTCTCTCGATCTCTCGATCTCTCTTTCGATCTTGTATTCGATTTGCATTCAGAACGATAAAAAAGAAGTAGGAAAAACCGCAGCTTTGAATTCTTCCATCGGAGAGACAATAGGTATTATTCGTCCCTCCCTCTCTCTCTCTCTCTCTATATATATATATATATATCTCGCTCATTCTTTCTGTAAACCCTTATCTATGCCTCTCGAATATGCGTCTAAAAATAAAATGGCAAGAATAATCCAATCTGTTCATAAACGAGGCATCGATGTGAATGAATGATCCACTTCGCAAATCGTAGGCACGCGAAGAGAAATCGTGTTGGTGATGTTTCAATCGATTAGTATTATTATTGCCAGATTTTCATGAGATATTGTGTTTTGGCAGTTGAATTTTATGTTATTGCGAGATCTCCTCTTCAAAAAACGTTTCTTTTTGTTGCCCCACAAGCAACATGGCGTTGCTTTCCGATGAGGAATAATCATATACCTTTCGTTGGTGTTCTTCTACTTCTACTTCTACTTCTTTAAATTTTTTTTTTTTTTTTTTTGTTTTTAAATAAGCTTATTTGGGAGTTCATGGGAAGGGGTTTTTATTTTTTTATTTATTTTAATATAAAAAAAGGTGATATTTTGATATGGTTGATGGTGTTTTGAAGTGTATTTGTTTATTAAAGAGGCACCTGAAAGCTTTATGATCTGGGGTATCTTACCTTCAATGGATGCATTTGACTGGGAGACGGTATTGCACTATTACATAGCACTCAGTTTTGTGTATGCCTCAGGTTTCTTTCTTTCTTTTTTCTTCTTAACAAGGTGTTCAAATCACTTATCCATTTATCCCTGACCCAGCTAAGCATCAGTTGGGGACTCGCCGAACGTGTTTTTGTTACATTAGATGCTACAATGTATTCTTTGTAATTTCATTTTTTATTATTATTTTTATTATTTGATTGGTAACATGACTTCAACCCATAATGTCAAGGTTGCAATGGTGAGCACTTTCCAGTGTGCTACTAGCTCTGGTCATCATCATCACCATTATTGAGCAGTAATGTTGAAAAATTTATTGAAAAGGTGAAAGCAGCACAAAGCCTTTCTCAGTACAAGTGAGATATACCCCAATAGAGAAGAGAAAGAAAGGAAAGTAAGGAGAAACAAACAGATTGTACATCGTTTCCCCCATACACTACTCAGACCTATGAAACCCCTGTCTAACCGGAGAATTAGATTTCTTATTTGCACCTTTTAGGAAGTTCTGAAACTGCAATTCAGTATTTTGCTTAATTCTTTAATACTTATTTATAGTTATTCCTTTTCTACATGGTGCTTCAGTTTATTCATTTGAGTTTACTTCGCTCATTGTTATTGCTTAGAATTTCATATCTGAATTTCAAGTATTTGAAATTATTTATAGAATCACCCCCTACAATGCCCTAGAGTTTTTCGTTGCCAATAAAAGCTGCAATGTACGCTAAGAGATTGAAGTGTAGTAGTCAGAAATTGGATTCCATCTTTCAACGGTACTGCTACTTATTTAAGTCAAACCGGTGTGAATTTTTACAAAGACGGTTTTACGGCACAAATAATTTATCTAGAGGTCAGCAAGGACATGGGAGTGTGATCAGAAAATTCCAGTCAAAAACAATTTTGTCACCGGGTATTGCCATTGGGAATGATCATTTCGGGTTTTGTGGGAGGCACGCTCCATATTGGGCATGCAATACATTAAGGTTCTACAGCGCAGAGGGTGATGGGAGGAGTGCAAGTGAGGGTAAAGTGCCAGTAAAAGATACAGCCAACTTCGATAAGGGGAGGATGCGGCGAGAAAAGGTCTTGGCGGATGTGAGACGCTGTGATGAGCATGCTCGTCTGGGGGAGCATGATCAGCAGGAGTGGCTCAACAATGAGAAGTTGTCTTTTGAAAGCAAAAAGAGGGACTCACCCTTTTTGTCCAAGCGAGAAAGATTCAAAAACGAATTCTTGCGTAGGGTGGTTCCTTGGGAGAAGATAACTGTTACATGGGAAACATTCCCATATTACATTCAGTGAGTGCTTCTTGTCTTCTTGTATCTTTCATTCTATGTTTCCCCCTTTATGCTCTATTTTGGTTATTATATGCGCCTTTGTTTTGATTGGGTTCTGCAATATTTCTTGTTGCAGTGAACACACAAAAAATCTCTTAATAGAATGTGTTGCTTCTCACTTGAAACATAACAAATTTGCTGCATCTTATGGTGCTCGCTTGACATCTTCAAGTGGGAGAATATTGCTACACAGCATTCCAGGTTGTTTATTTACTACTGCTGCACGCCTCACATTCCTTTATTCATTTATTTTTATGCTATATATTTTTTGGTTAATAGCATGTTTTTTGCGTCTGTGTTTTCCAACCTACATTTTAAATAGCAGGTTTTGCATGGGTATGTGTTTCATTTGACACCAATTACATTTTGGTTAATGGTTTGTTGGGACTCTGATTTCTGCAGGCACTGAGCTTTACCGAGAAAGGCTAGTGAGGGCACTTGCACGAGATTTGCAAGTACCTTTGTTAGTGCTTGATAGTAATGTCCTTGCTCCATATGTAAGCCATTGTTTTTTTTTTTTTGATTTATTTATTTTAAAGATTATTGTTCCTTTTATTATACTGTAGTTTTGTTAGTTCATATTAAGCAGTGACTTTTCTTTTCTTCATCATAACCTATGATGCCCATATTACGTTGATATGGCATTGAACTGGAGGTGCTTTTGCCATGTGGGGTCAGTATTCAGCCAACCCAAGCCCAATCAGAATTGCATGCAGGTAAACCCCAAAGTAGAACCCATCCAGATTAAACTGGGACATACTCAATCTGAACTGTAAATTTCCTGGAGGAGTGCATTTTGGGTTAATGCAGGTCTGCTCGGCTTGGTCAGTTCCCAAGTTTTAGTATATGATTTGTATACACTTTGTATGTAATACGGTGTACTACTATTATGATACAATATTTACATATGTACAAGTCAGGTAACTGGATCAAACTTGTGTACCTGAGGCTCAAACTTGGGCACAATTAGAGATTTATGCTGTTTTTGCAATCGAAAAGCTAAGACCAAGAAAGAAGCCAACCTTAAAGGCACTCCTGGTTGGGTTGGTCCTTTTGGGCTGGGTTTGGCCCAAATCCAAGTTGCACCCTTGTAGCCCAGTGTCATTGATTTGATCCAAAAGGGACACATGTTACATATAAAATTGAAAAAAAATCAAATACAATGCTCATATGTTGGCCATTTTGAAGTGTTTGGGTATAATAGGTTAGAAGGTCTGGATGCAGTAGCCGTTTGGTTCTTCACAACTTCTGAACAAGCACATTGATGTGTAATCTTATACTGCTGCAGGATTTTAGTCAAGAATGTAGCTCAGAAAGCGAAACAGATGAGGACAATGCTGAATCTGGGGAAGAATGCACATCGGAGTCAGAGGTTGATGATGAGAATGATGCAACCAATGAAGAAGACTGGGCAAGTAGTAGTGAAGTGAAGTCAGATTGCAGTGATGAAGATGAAATTGATCTGCAAGCATCTGCTGAAGTCCTCAAGAAGCTTGTCCCCCAAGATTTTGAGAAGGTAAAGAGAGAAATTTTTAAGTGTGGAATGGAAGAACTGCTTGAGAAGCAGCTTGACAAATGATGCTTGATCCTTTCTTTTTTTTTTTTTTTTTTTCTTTTTTCTTTTTTAAATATTCTCTAAGTAGATTGGAGCATGCATGACAATTGGATCATTGGTTGCTAATTGACTTCGTCAATACTCTTTGCTTGGTCAAGGGAGTACATTCTTCAGGGCTTCCATGTCATACACTTACTTTTTCCTGTAATGATTCCGTGATCTTCGTTTGAGTGCAATCTACCAAACAATTATTGGTACCAAGGACGGATGAGTGGTTATACTATCTCAGTACATAGACTTAACTCCAAATCATCCACACATAGTAGATGTATTATGTACTCTAATATTGTTTCTCTTAGCAATGCCCCTCGGCTTACAATTTGTCATCCGAGGTCCTGATTGTAAAATGTTTGTCGTAATTGGTTCTATTCCTTATTAATAATAGATATAGCTGTTTCAGTGAAATAAAAATAAAGGCTGTTCTTTGTTGGTTTTTGTTTCTAGCCTTTAGGCTTAATGATGGACTGAAAAATTGATACGCTTTTATAATTTGTGTTTTGGAGTTTCTTATGCTGAAGTTTTATTCAATGTAGAGGGTCTCTGGAGAACCTGATGGTACATCAACATCAGTGAAGCCAGATAATGCTGACTCTTCACATCAATCAAAAAGATCATTTAAAAAGGGTAATGTTATTCTCCTTGTTAATTTTGTATCACATTGCGCCATCAAGTTTGCTAGCATGCTGCTGCATCTCCGTATTAGTCTAGTTAGTCATGGTGTCTTGAAACATGGGTCAAATTGGTTGATTGAACCAATTTGGATAAGAACTGACTGGTGGGCCATGGTCTGTCCATGCTTGGCTGAGCCGTTCACTGTCCATGAGTTCTATTTTAAGAAAAAAAAACCCTGTTCTTGTAACGTTTTGAATGCTGGTTGCTTATGGCACTAATGTGCTATTATGTGTATGTTTTAACATTAAAAGCATGGGAGAATATAAGTTCTTGTTTTCAAAATGTAACATTAAAGAAAAATGAATGGTTCAAGTGTGTTGATCCTCTGGTGAGACCAAACCTGTCAGGTTGCCTGGTCCAGTTTTTAAAACACTGGTTTAAACGGGGGATCAATTGGTGATCTTATTTAGCTGTATAGTTATTAACATTGTATGCCATTTATCGTCATTATGTTTTATGGGCTACTCTTCATGGGTAAACCATGTGATTTTTTTAGACTAAGAAATTTTAAGAGGTATTGTATAGGAGCTGTGACTGAGCTCAGACATCAAATTACATTTGTATATATGCATGTGTCTAATTGGATTTTCATGTTCAGTCAATTTTTATATGGATTATATGATCTTTGAGGGATTTCGTAGGTGGATGATGCATAAGGCTTCACACCCATGATGAACAGGCTCGTGGGACTCCTTGAAGTTCTGCAATTAACTTATGTTCAATGGTTTTTGCTAGACTAGCTGCCCTAAATGCTACCTGTCTTGGGTTCAATTTCATGTTATTTTTTTTCTAAATATGGAAACCAAATTGTTATGAATTGCTTGAAGTGACATCAGAATGGATTTCTTTTCGGACTCAATATCGTTTAGGTCTACAAGTGATTTGTTTAGGCTGATGTGTGATGTGTCTGAAAGAAAAATGGGCCTGATTTACCCTCTTTTTCCCCCCTTCCTCCCCCCTTCTAAGAAATCTTTCAAACTAATTGGAAAATGAAAAAAATAAAAGAAAGATGTAATATTTATTTGTCAGGTTTAGGTATGGTTTTAAAAATCCCCACTGTCCAACTTGATACACCACTCTCGATTCTCCTTTCTAACCAATTCTTATGGTAAAGGCTTAAACACATCCTTTTCACTCTATTTTCCCTTTGAAAGAAGCATTGGATTCATCTGGGTCCTTTTGCACTGATTTTAGAAGATTTAAACCATGCTCTTATAGAAACTCCAAGCTTTCTAAGATCAGATGCACTTTCATCCGATTGAGTGAAAAAAAATGACCACCTATTTATACTTAAATTAATTCATACTAATTAAAGCATGATGTCTTAATATTTGATTTATGTAGGGCATTGATTTTCAATCTTTTATGTCTTTTTTTAATCATACTTTTCACGATTTTTGAAGGCTTTTGTCTTTTGGGCCTGACTTTGTCTGACTTGGCCTGGGTCGCTTACCAAGTCCGACTTTAAACCTTGGGCTTAGTACAGACATCTCTAAAATTCGAATCAGTCCTTGAGGTTTAGTTGAAAGCCAAGTTTTAAACATGGAATCAGTTAAAAATATAGATAGCTGATCCAAAAGAAAGGGCGTATTTTAGACTTTAAAATGGTAATAACTTTTGCTTGGAGGATATTTCTAATTTGCTATTCAATTGTAGTTTTGAGAAGCTAGTTTGTTTTCCACTTGATTTTGGCTGCAAAAGAGGGAGCATGAAGGGATGTGAGAACAGTGCGGAACCAGAAGCACCTTGAGAAACTTCCATACTAAGACCTAGGCTGAAGTTCTCTTTCTCTGCCCAGTTGACGACATTGTAACCCCAGTATCTCATACTTAAGGTTCTTTGAACCATTTGCTGTTTCCATGATATATTTTACCAAAATGTGTAGTCATTAGACATTTTTGATATATGACCAATTTCTATGATCTGTTATGGATTGTATTCCATTGTGAATCACGTTGAGGTCATTTATCTTTGGATCAATGCTTGCTGACTTGTATTTTTTGCCCTAGTGTGTTATACTTATAATGGTATCTTAGTTGAAATAACACTCCTGCTGTTTTCTTTGCTTGGTTTTCATTTCATTCTCAACTTCTGTTTTCAAAATTATAATTGATTACTTTATTCACCCAACTTGGGACAAAAAAGAAGAAAACAGATTAAAGATGCATTACAAGATAATCAAACAACACCACCCATCACTAATTAGTAACAGAAACTACGAATTGACAAATCAGAAGATAATAATCCTTTGAACCCCTTAGTAACTAAGGCCAAATATATAACTTTTATCCCAGCTTTCATACCTACACCATTTTCAACTTATGCATATTATTGGGCTCTTTCTTTATTTTTATGCTCTTGTTTCTGCTTTCAGGAGATCGGGTGAAATACATTGGTTCTTCTGATCAAAGTAATGTTGATAAAAGGTATTTTACATACCTTGTAATCACTTTGTCATATTGGTGCCAAAGCTCTGAAATTTGCTTTTTTCATATATGCTGCATTTATTCTGTTGCCTCTACTGAAATTCCAATAGGAAGTTCAGAATTTTTTTCATTGCGATGACTGCCTGTTTCCTTGACATTACATGTTGCGAAGTCCCTTGTGCTGGACTGTGTGGCCACCTGCTTATCATCACCTGTAAAATGAGCAGCTAATCCAATTTACAGTTTTCGAGTGGTGCTCGGCAGTTAATATTTTTAATCATGGATTCTTTCTTTTCTATAATGTGCATCAAAGGTGGCCCACATCCAAGTTCAAAGGACTGTTGCTCAGGCCTCGTCGGGGCATTATTTCCACCTGCTACTGCATTGTATGGAGTGCTGTTTCTTCTAGCAACTGGATGTAATAGTTAATTTACAATTGAACTCTGGCACTTTCTCATTATTAAAATACATGTTACTGTACCTCTTGAGAAAAAGGAAAACTTCATTCCAGAAAAGGGTGAAAACCTTGTGAATCTTTGTTGCAAATCTGAATACATGATAAGATTAGCACGTTAACTCTAGGATATGGTAGCTGGAGCCTGGATGTCATATTTATGAAACTTCGCACTTTGTCTACGTAAATTGCTTGCATTAGGGCTGTAAAAGAGTTGGTTAACTCCAACTCGATCCGACCGCCTAATCTATCCATAAATGTAGACACCAGTTCAGACCTGATTTTGAACAGGTGCTGTAACTTTTCTATCCATTCTTCGTACCGGTTTAAGTGATCGGAAGACCAAATTGCCTCCTGTTTCGAATCCAAAATCCTCCCATAACCCAAATAGCTTAAATCTAACCCAAGTTATTTTACCGTAGTGATTCTTATGACCCGTCTATTTTAGAGTGATATTTCACTATTATAAAAAAAATATGATGCCTCATCTTTATTTAAATGGAATTTGGTCTTGTATGCCTAATGGTATAGCATAGCGTGGCAAAGAAAATGGGCTAGAATAAGTTATTTGGGTTATCAGGGCTGGGTTTTGAGTTTGCAATAGCGGGTATTTTGGTCTTTTAATTGTTTAAAACAGTAGGGGAAGTGGTATTTTTTAAAAAGAAAATTAAGGAGATTTTATTAAAAAAAAATACTTTTAAAGTTGCAGAGAGGGAGAGGTGGGGTGGGCAGGTTTCAGTGTGTATGTTCTATGTTAGCATGTATTTGTATTTTGTATATGTGTGCACTATCCTGTCCATTTAGGGCTTTGTGAGTTTTACTTTTATAGTTAGCTCTGTTGGATATGATGTAACTGATCTGTTGGTTTGGGTGTTTTGCTTATTTGATAAGTTTATTTATTGAAGAAAATAGGGACCCTGCTTGAAGTGATGCTCTCTGCATTCTATGGCCCATTGGTGTTTTTGGTAAACAGGGTTCCATTTAATGTTGTATTATTTCATGAATGCTTATGTGAGCTGCTGCTGTGGTTTTCTGGTAGTAGCCTCAATATTGAAAACTTCATCCAGTGATGAATAGAAAAACTCTTGTCCTTGTAAGGTGGGTGTTTGGTTTTCCTAACCAGCTAACTGCAGCCTGGAACAATGAGCTGTCTATATGGCTGCTAGTTTTCCATGACTTCTAATAGATAGTGTAGGTGGGACCTCTTCATTTATGACCAGGTGCAGTCGCTATCCTTATGGAGCTACTTTTCTTATATGACTAAGAAGCATAAGTTTCATTGAACTGCGACTTTAGTTTATGCTGACAATCGTTCGACACTTGACGATCCAAAATCTTCACCCAACATTCTACTAGAATAGGCCACATGTGATGAAAAAGAATCGATGCTAGGCTGCTGCATGATAGTTTGCTGAATTTAGTGCAATTCTATGGAAATGGGTTTTAAATATTAAAAAATATTGCTATTTCCTGGGTTCTAGAAAGTTAAGGCACATTTTGGACGACGATGTTATTGACCTTTTAGATGATAGGCATTTATGATATCCATGCTGTTAAAAGGGTCATAACTCAATTCACCTGTCATCTTTCATAATCCTTCTTAATCATTGCACCTCCCCCCTTGAGCTACATATTTATCCACTCCTAATTGTTGGTATATATTGCGTCACAGGATTTTATTGGGGAGAATACCAACATCCGATGGCCCAACCAATGCTTTTACATTTATCAGTGGCAGGTGGGTTGGTAAGTCTTCCCTATACATTTACAATTCAAATTAAAAAAAAAAAAACCTTCCCTATTTATAGGGGAAGAGTCAAGTGGAGAATTGAATGGCCTTTTCTCTTACACCTGGCACTTTATTGGAACTTTCTTCCACTGTTTGTTTTCATTTTTGTGAGATGCTTTAGATCATCCCTTGCTTCATTATTAGTCATTGCTGGTGGCACCAGGGCCCTTGGTAAGGAGACAAAACAAGCTTTTACTTGAAAATTATCTTGAGGAACTCCAGCCTTAGATTTTCATTTTCTTTCCTTCCAATGACTTTTTAACTTTAAAGTCCCCACGAACCTTGTCACTTTTTTTTGTTTCAAAATCTCTGAGACCTCTATAGAAGAAAGATTCTGTTTCCAAGATCCCCCATCCTAAAGGACACAATCATTGACTAAAATTTCCTTGCAATTTGATTTCATAAAAGTGTCTGTTATGCATTATTGCTATTCCTATCCAAATACTGCTTTGTTCTTATTCAACTGCAGAGTAATTCAGTTTTGGTTATTGTGTTTAGCGTGAGCATGATTTGTACATCCTTGTATCATCTATTGCCAAAATTAGTTCCCGTGCTTTATATTTGGACATGTGATACTTGACTGTTAACTTTCTCCTAGTGTTTTTTTAAATCCAATTTATGGAAACTTTGCAGGCCCTTGTCAAGTGGTCAACGGGGGGAGGTATATGAGGTGAATGGAGAACAAGTAGCTGTCATTGTGGAGAGTAGCGATGGAAAGGCATCTATTTACTGGATAGACAGTATGCTTCTTCTCCACGTAGTGAATACTGAATAGTTTACTTTATTATTATTGAAATCTGCCCATTATTCTGCTACCATTTCTATAGATCCTTAATTTTCTTTTGGTGTGCAAATTGCCTTATTACTGATCATTGATGGACGCATAAATTAGCCAATTCCAAGGTTTTTTTTTTTCACTACAGGAAGTGGGTTTTTTTTTTTTTTTTTTTTTTTGTCTGTGTTGTGTTTTTGAGGAGGGAGAGGGTGGGGGGAGTGGGTGGTCTGAGTGTGGAGTGTTGCATAAGTATTTAAGAAAAGGATCATACTACCAAACATAAACAGCTTTAGCTTTAAGACAAGTGGTGGAAAAGCCTCAATGGAGGCAAGAGAATCACACCCAACAAGCCAGGACTGACTGCTACATTCAACTAAAAAGAACATGATTGCTGCTGAATTGATGCACTAGCATTGGCCAGCATGACTGCTTCATTTCAACTGAAACGAACATGACATTCTACTGGGATTGATGCACCAGCACTGGCCAACACAACATGGAAGAACAAACCAGCAAGAAGAAGACAAGCCAGATATCAAAACAATCAAACGAAAACCAAATGGTTTGGCGAAGCATGAAAAGTTGCACCATGAAGAACACAATGTCTACAAGTATAACCACAGGCCTGTCTGGCCGAACACGATAAGAGGGGCTACCTAGTGTGTAGCATCCAAAACAAGGGCACCCAAATATGGGACAAAGAACTAAATCTTGACAGAAATTTTGAAGACAACCTACAATAGCTGAAGACTAGTCCTAGGGGATGATACTGAGCTTGTCTGGAACAAGCAAATTCTTCAAGGAAACTCTCCTCATAACATGCTATTTTGTCTAGCTGTAGTGGTGTCTTCACTGAAGCACTGATCAATGTCATGTTCGTTTCAATTCATTTTCCAAGGATGCACGGTTGTCACAGCAGAGGAAGCATGGAAATATTCTCAGAATTAGGTATGTTTGGTACATCCATCGTTGGTGTGTGGCTTGTAATGTTCCAGCCTGCACAAAAGAAGAGGAACCAGTGGACAGGTTCTCTTAGTCCAAGAAACAAATTTACTTTGGATAACATGTACTCATGTAGGATAGCGTTTAATAGTTTGGATTTTTGCCTGCAAACCTATGTTTTTGCTGCAGTTGCTTGTCCAATCAGCAATATTTTGATTTTAAACCTTATATAGGGCAGCCTTTCTTCATGATATGCATGCAAATGTAGTCAGCTTAAGCCATGCTTCAATGGGTATTCTTAAATTTGTAATTGTATATCCTGCGCCTTTAAGATCTCATCCAGTATTGTTCATTTATAGTGCAGGACATTGAACATGACCTTGATACTCAGGCAGAAGATTGGTACATAGCAATGGAGGCACTATGCGAGGTGAAATGTTAACTTAAATGATTCAACTTTTTGCTGGAAAAAGGGCTTCTCTTTGATCAATTATAAAATGCTGACTTCTCTTCACATGAAGTTTTGGGATATTAATCTTCAATTTTTATAGTTGTCTGTTAGACGATTAAAGTTCACATTATTCTTTACCTGTTTTGGCTTTTAATAGTAGCAACTAGCAATTATCATATGCTTTTGTTAAATTGAATTCTTAGAATCTCATTCACAACTTTGGAGCTTTGGTTTTTGCTTCATCTGCAGGTTTTACCTTCCTTGCAACCAGCCATTGTCTACTTTCCAGACTCTTCTCAGTGGTTGTCAAGGGCTGTTCCTAAGTCAAATCGTAAAGAATTTGTCCGTAAGGTGGAGGAAATGTTTGACCAACTATCAGGACCTGTTGTTTTTATTTGTGGCCAGAACAAGGTTGAAAATGGGTCGAAGGAGAAGGAGAAACTTGTGAGCTTCTTTTTCTCATAAAGAAATGTTTGATATGACTTCCATTTTCCAAAGCAGCAATTGTTTTATTTATTTGAGATGATGGCATGATCTAATGTTAATACATTTTTTCCCCTGCTAGTAACACATTTCTCTGTCTGATGTATGGCAGACGATGGTACTCCCCCATATTGGTCGCATTGGTCGGCTGGTAATTTTCTTTGATCATCAGATAGCTGATTGGTTGCATTTTTTTATTCATGTTCTCTCAAAAGAAAGTCAAACCATCAGACTTGTTTTTGGATATAGATGAATAATGTTTGCATCCCTTTTTTCAGAAAGGTATGTTTACACCACACTTCTTGAACTACATTGTTGCAGTGTCATACCGGCCAAAAAGAAGGCTGCAGTGCTTCCTACTAACTTTTGCCTTTTAAACTCCTTGGCTTGCTTTTCTCTGGGTTGTTGTTGATATTTTTAATGCTATTAATAGGACCAATATGGTATGTGTTCATGAGGTTACTTTCTCCTTTAAAGGGGAAACTCGAGCTTTTGTGGAGCATGGCTTAGGTGTGTCATCCCCTGGGTTACTACTTACTAGACAGACATATTGCAAACCTTTTATAGATTGGCATGTGATCTAGGGCTTGGTATAGGTTTGATTCCATTGTTTCCACATGATCTCTCCTGCTTCACTTTCATCTCTAATAGTGTTGCTTGAGCAGTGCATAACCATTTTATCCGACTGCATTAACCAGGGCTTGGTAGGTAATGGTTGCTGAGGCTGCCATTTACCATGTGGTTGAGATGCTATGGTGATCCGAGAGAAGTAGGGATGTAGATGCAGATGGGTCGGGTTTGATACAGGTCTATGGTGTATTCAGACCCAAACTTGATTAAAAATATATAACTGGAGCTGGTGCCAACTCCGGTGATTCTGAGTGGACCTGGATCTGATGTTAAACGGATATTATATATATATATATATATATATATTCAAGACTTAGTTTTAAACTCATGACCACCTGATTTCAAACCTAAACTATTAGCACACGCTGCATTTGTTTCTTACTCTAGAGTCTAGCCTTTATAACATAATATTAATACTTTATTTTTTTTAATATATTTTAAATAACATAATAATATTTTATACGTATCACTCTATTAGTTGGATATTCAAGTATGGACACGGACTGGGATCCAACTATCATTCGGCTTCAAAAAAGGGTCTGGAACTTTCCTGCAACAATGTAATTGAGACTACACTGGTATCCCTTGAGAGAAGAACATTTTTGGCTCATGTTTTTGCCAAATTTTGGTGAGTGTCTGAGGTCTTTCACTTAGGGTACATTCATTTAGGGGTCTTGTGTTTTCTACATGCTTATTGTTACCACCACAGCTGAAGCACTGAAATACCTTGTGCTTTTGTACATTGAATATTCCTAAGGTTCATCAAGCCTTTCTCTTGCGTTTTTCCTTATTGCTTGTGTTATTGGTCCCTCTCTCTCGATGTGATCATAGAGTCCATGAGGCCTCGAGCAGACAACCCCACCTCCCTGTGACATATTATTGAGTATCTTTAATGTTTTGTGGTTGGTTGTTGTGGGTTGGTTGGCATGGCCACCCCCAGCTCCCATGTAGTTCCACCCCTGTCAACATGCATCCACTTCGTCATTTTGTATCAATGTTCTTATAACAGCAAATGTGTTTACATCCTCTATTTTTAATCTTGCTAGCTATTTTCACTGTTAAAGCTGAAGGACGTGAAATTATAAAGCGGTGTTCCTTGCCATTACTTATTTTAACTTTTATCCCATTTCAACATATCATTGATGAATTACGCACTGTCTTCTACTTGCAGCCTCTGCCACTGAAACGACTTACAGAGGGCTTGAAAGCAACTAAGACACCAAAGGATAATGATTTATATAAACTATTCACTAATGTTCTGTGTATCCATCCCCCGAAGGTATATATCTCAGTACCCTGGTTTTACCAACATCATCCACTATTTGTTTAATCAAGTCTACAGATTTAGCTAGTTTCTAGACATTATATTCTTTATGGGTTGTATTGTATAGGTTGTAGGATCCTATAAGTGAACGTCCGTTTATTAAAATCTGTAGCCATGGTTTGACATGACTAATGAATTTAAGTTTTCCAGTGTTTTATTTTATATCAGCTGATACTCAAAACACTTCTATATTTTATATCCCATTGAGTTGCAGGATTGCTTATCAATGTCTCCATTGGTCTTTCCAGCTGCTGCATCCATGTGAATAACTGAATATTCTAGTTGTATCCCCAACAGAACTAGTTTTTTTTTTGGGTAAAAAGTTATTTGTTTTCTTATTATAGTGGAAGCTTCATCTTAGTACTTATCCAAGGAATACTGTGGAAAACTGCCAAGCTTCTGTTTCACCAATGTAGCTGCAGTTTGGGAATTCTTGGCCCATTGGTTGATTGTGTCCTTGTCTTATATTTTTAAATGAACTTGTAAACCAAGGGGTTCCATAATTTTAATTAGTCAAAAATGTTGTTCTCTTTCCCCATTTACATCAGCAAAGGAAGAGCATCAAATTGCGTGTCTTGTAATCTTTCTAGATATTTTGTTCTTAGGTCACCCCAAAATGTGTACACACTGGAGCATCAGTGAACATGAACCAATCTTTGTGACTAATCGACTTATGGTTTCTATCCTTTTCTGCCAAATATACATAAATCTATGACACCAGGGAGTGGGAATGGGTGTTTTTACAAGTAGACGAGACCTGATGAGCCCATGGCACAGTGGAAGGTGCTCACTATTTTAACCTCGAGGTTTTGGATTCAAGGGTTCAAGTCATGTCACCTGTTACCAATAAAAAAAAGAGAAAAAAAGCCCAGATCTTGACCTGTTTTGAATTTTTCTGGGCAGTTTGGTCCAACCAACTGGCCAACCCTCTTGATATGCCCGTCACTTGTTTTTTTTCTAGATAAGTATTTTTATCATACCAATAATAGTAGTCTTTGTTTAATCTTTTTACGAAGTAACTTTTTTTCTGAGTGATCTTAGTTTCTGTATTAAACAAACACATGATGATTCCCTGGTGGTAGCAGTACTCTTTCTTTTCTTAGGGGACTAGGTTGACTATTGATCATCTTATTTCTTTTTTTCCCTGAGAAAAAAAGACTTTTTAATATAAAAACTCAGTTTGTATTTCGATTTAATTTTCAGCAATGTGGATTCTATATCTTATGTGTCATTAAGTCCTGCATTTCTTTCTCTAATGTCTTTGGATTGAATTTTGTCCAGCTTAACCTAGGCTGCTGCTGCTTTTTCCCCTTAGTAATTATCTTTAACCCAGGCTTTGATTTTCACTTTCAGTCCCTTTAATTCTTCGCCATATGACCCCGACCACCAGCCATTCTTCTTTTCTCTGTTCCTATATCACCATATATATCTTTAACTGTGGTTTTGATTTTCACTTCCTCTAACATTCCACCCATCAACACTTCATCTTCATTTTCATTATTTTTATGTCAAAAGGGTATTGATAGGGAGGCTGCTTTATTGCACAAACAAAGTCTTCTCTTCCTCTTTTTTCATATTGTGAAGGAAGAGTATTTATTGGACAGACAAACAAGGTATTGGATATGGAGAAACTAGTTTTTGGGCATGAATATATCGTATGTATGTGTTTTTATTTAATCATATCGTTTAGGGAGGCTGATTATTGGACAAACAAGATATTGGATGTGCACAAACATAGTGTTGTGCTTGGGATGAATATTTTAAATTCTTCTTGGACCATTAAATTTCCTTCCTTCCCAATGACACAGCTGATAAGCTAGTGAAAGAGGGAGTCCTTCATTCTGATTTGTTCTTTTCTGTTGGTTCTTTTGTTTTGTCTTCTCAATCTGGATTGATTTTAGAGCCCTAGGCTGCTTTTTTGGGCTGGCTGGTTTTTCTCTTTATTCTGTGCTTAGTATACCTCTCCTATACTGTACAATTTATTTATTTATTTATTTTACATCAATACAGTCACCATTTAAAAAAATAATAATAATTCCATACGTCTAATAATTCCATACGTCGTGAATCTTCTACTAACTTGATGAAGTAAATAGATATAGAGCTGGGTCTCCAAGTTTAAAGTATCACTCCTGACCAGTAGCCAAACTTAGGGGGGAAAAAGAAGAAAAGAAAAGAAAAGAGATATAGAGCTGAAATCTTAAGTTAAATGTGTGATATTCTTTTACATTTTCCAAATATAACTTGTCATTTTGTTTGCAGGAGGAGGAGCTACTGAGAATATTTAATAAACAGGTCGAAGATGATAGAAGAATTGTGATATCTCGAAATAATCTAACTGAATTACACAAGGTGAGGCTGTAATTGCTTTATCACTATTGTGAATGATTAGTTCTCAAGGTTTCTTCCCATATCAAATTTGAGACTATAAAACTATTAGATTTTTTTTTTTTCACTAATTATGTATTGTAGGTGCTAGAGGAGCACGACCTATCATGTATGGAGATTTTACATGTAAAAACTGATGGCGTGATCTTGACAAAGCAGAGTAAGAATTTCAAGTAACCATATTGTAATAGAGTTTCAAGTGCCTATATCACATATTCACAAATCACACAGACAGTAATAATTCTTGTTGTTTAATGTATCACCTAGCAACGGTGTTGACTTGGTACAATCTCCCAAAAAATATGGTAAAACTGTGTTTGAAAATGTCGGGCTGTTACTGCTCAAATAACGTTTTGGGAAGTTCTTCCATCTTTCGTTTTAAATTTTTTCTTAAGTCTGGTTAACGTAGTACATTTTCATCATCACTTTTTTTAGCCACCTAAATAATTAGTGTCCCAAATGATGTTGGGGTTGGCTACATGAATTCTGTTTCTCGATTCTGATCTATTCAGAGCCAAATGCTAGGATAGGCTGATCTTTTCAAATCTATTTTGTTGGCTACATGATTTTCCTATCAATAAAATAATAAATACTTAGTGCTTCTCTTGCTCTTAAATAACTGTTTGGACGACCTTCCACTGGGACATAGACATCCTTTAAGATTCTGATGTCTGATATGGGCTTGTATGGATTGCCTGGCTTTTGGACATATATTTAATCATGAGTTCCGAACATTATTAATTTGGTATGTGCATGAATGTGAACTTTGGAATACAAAATGTCATGTTCTACCTACATGGTGCACACAGGTTTTAGATGATTGATTCAAATTAAGTTTTAGGTAAGCAGTCTTTAAAAGGTATGTTCTAGATTCAGTAGTGTGATGGATGGATTTGGAGTTTAGGTGAGTAGATTGGAGAGAAGAGCCTGAGATGTTTTGAAGGCAAATCCTTGCTTACTGCACTTATGATTGTGAGATCAAGATTCTGTGCTGCCTCTCGGGTTTATGCTCTCCTGGAATTCTAATGAGTGCCAATAGATGTCATTTTTCTTAAATTGAGGAAGGTGGCCTCATTATTTTTTGTTTGTCTTTTTTGGGCTTTTGGGGCACGGTGAGGTCTTTGTCACATCCCCTATTGTATCTTTTTGGATGGTGTCAGTCGCTAGTTGGGTATTTTTCTTAACTTTTCGGTATTGGCCCTTTTGTACTGCTAAGTCTTTGATCAATACAAGTTACATTAAAAAAAGGATGGTTGGGATGTTCTACTTGGGTCCAGTTACACACACAGAGAGAGGCATATATGTGTATGTACACATGTAGGGCCTGTAGGCTGCAGAGATAAACCTGATTCATCATTAAAATGTTTTACTCTAGGAAAATTTTGTCTCTTTTGTGTAAAATCCTTAGGATGAGTGGCTTTAATGCAAGGGGTGAAGGGTCATGAATGGTGATCTATAGGTAAGTTTTTTTCTCATATGCTTGGATTTTTGTACAGTGAAGAGTGGGAACTTGTTTCCTATGAATCATGGGAAGCCATTTTTCCTAGGAATTCCACAAGAAAAATGCAAATGAGCCCTTGTGAAATCTGAGATATCTCATAACTCCTGAAATCATTTTTGGATTGAGTTCTTCAGTTTAGAGAAGAATGACTCTTAATGGCCTGTTGGAATGATCTGGTGGTCGACTCCCTTTCAAGGGGAAAAAAATGAAGTCCTGCTGAAGGATGATTTTTAATCAAGAAAGAATGAAGTCCTGCTGAAAGATGATTTTTAATCAAGAAAGTTCATCTTTTGGATTGGGGTCATCAGACTCTCTCTCATATGCTTGGATGTGCTTTCATAGTGTTAGGGGTGGGTATTCATTTCTCACGAATCATCGCCAGCCATCTTTTCAAGAAATTCCATAGAAAAATGCGAACGAACCCCTGATATCTCATAAACATAAAGCCATTTTTTCCTTGAGTTCTTCAGTTTGTTGGAATGAATCCTCATGATCTGATGGAATGAGTTGATAATATTTAGTCAAGAAACGAATCCCCATGTCTCCTTTTCAAGGAAAAAAAAAATGGATTCCTGATGAAAGATGGTTTTTAGTCAATAGTAGTTATTTGCTAGGGGTTCCCAGTTACCTTATGTTTCCATCGGGGGTTAGCCTTAAGCCATTATCTCTTTGCACTGATTGTGGATGAATTAATTGCTCATATTCAAGAAAAGGTATCTTGGTGTATGTTATTTGCAGACAATATGGTGGTGGTAGATGAATCAAGAGATAGTGTGAATGCAAAACTCAGGAGATGGCGGGAAGCTTTAGAATCCAAAGGCCTTTTAAATAAGCGTACAAAGACGGAATATATGGATTGTAACTTCAGTGGGCATATAAAAAGAGCTGAAACTATTGTGAGAGTTGAAGACCAAGAGATACCACAAAGAGATTGTTTCCGTTACCTTGGCTCTATAATTAGTAAGGATGGGGAGATTGATGAAAATGTTGAACATATGATAAAACCGTGATGGTTGAAGTGGAGACTTGGTTTTGAAGTGCTTTGTGACCAACAAATTCCAATGAGATTGAATGAAATTTTTACAAGACAACGATTAGACCAGCTATGACCTATGTTGGCCAATCAAGAAGCACCATATGCACAAAATGGATGCAGCAGAGATGAGATTATTGAAGTGGATGTATGGTAAAAGGAGGAACTAGGAAGGATAAAATTAGAAATGAGCGCTTTCGAGAGCATTTAGGGGTAGCAACAATAGGGCATAAAATTAGAGAAACCCGTTTAAGATAACCAACGTAGGCCAACAACGCGCCGGTAAGGAAAAGTTTGGTTATGAAGGTTGATGGCCCACCAAGGGGAAGGGGTAGGCCAAAGAGGACGTGGATGGAGGTAGTAAAAATATATCTGAAAAAGTGTAACTTAGTTGAGGATTTGGCTCAAGATGGATCGGAATGGAGAAACAGAATTCGCGTAGCCGATCCCAACATAGTTGGGACAAGGCTTTTGATGATGGTGGTGGTGGTGGTGGTGGTGAAGATGAAGTAGTTATTTGCTGGGGTCATTAGTTAATTCTCACTTATGCTTGTTTGTTTTCATATGATACTAGTTTCCTATGAACCACAAGAAGCCATTTTTTCTAGGAATTCCATAGGGAAATGCAGACGAGCCCTTAGGGCCCATTTGGTAATTTTACTGTTAAAATCAAGTGAAATGAAGTGAAGTAAAGCATCAAATCAAGAGGGAATAAAATGTAAGTGGATTATGATGATATTTTATTTTTAGTTGTTTGGTATGGAATCTTTTTGACTTTTTGCATAGAAATGTGGAGTTTTTTTGTCTTTTAGTGAATAAAGGTGGTTGCTTTTTGACTTTTTTTGAAAAAGATGGAGGGAATTTTGAATTAAAGTACTTTTGATGTAACCTCTTGTTTGAAAAATGGAGGCTTTACTTAATTTTTACTAGTTTAGTAAAGTGCCAAATGGGCCCTTGGGCCCGTTTGGTAATTTTACTTGTCAAGTAAAGTAAAATTAAGCATCAAATCAAAAACACTTTAATTCAAAACTCCCTCCATCTATTCCAAAAAAAGTCAAAAAGCAACTACGTTTATTCACTAAGAGACAAAAAAAACTTCATTTCCCCATACAAAAAGTCAAAAATATTCCAATCACAAACAACTAAAAACAAAATACCATCATAACCCACTTATATTTTATTCCCTCTTTTTATTTCACTTCACTCCACTTTATTTTAAAAGTAAAATGCCAAACGGGGTATTTTTGACTTTTTGTATGGGGAAATGGAGTTTTTTTGTCTTTTAGTGAATAAAGGTGGTTGCTTTTTGAATTTTTTGAAAAAAGATGGAGGGAGTTTTGAAATAAAGTGCTTTTGATTTTATGCTTGACTTGACTTGACTTTACTTGACAAGTAAAATTACCGAACGGGCCTTGGAAATCTCAGATCTTGTAAACCTGAAGTCATCTTTGGCTTGCGTTCTTCAGTTTCCTATGAATGAGCTGATAATTAACTCCTGTCAAGAAAAAATGAAATCCTATGGAGAGATGTTTTTTAGTCCAGAATGGTCATCTACTGGGGTCCTTATTTTCTCTCATATGCTTGGATTTGTTTCCATTGAAAAATGGGGATTTGTTTCCTATGAATCATGGAAAGCTATTTTTTTAGGAACTCCTTCGGAAAATGCAAGCATGTGTTTTGGAAATTTCAGATATCTCATAAACCAGAAGCCATTTTGGCTTGAGTTTCTTCTGTTTGGAGAAGAATGAATTCCTATGGTCTGATTAAATAAGCTGGTAATTGAGTCCTTTAGAGGGAGGGTTTTTATGTTTCTGATACTTTATGAAATTCTTCATGCATCCGTCCTACTTCTCATGGATTTAATTAGCTTATTTTTCTTAATATAAAAATTTTGTACAAAAGGGTATCAAATTGTTGGGTTTGAATTTGAAAACCATTAACTTTTCTTTCTGGCGTACAGAAGCTGAGAAAGTTGTTGGTTGGGCAAGGAATCATTACTTGTCATCATGCATTCTCCCTTCTATAAAGAGTGAAAAGCTAATGTTGCCTCGTGATAGGTATTCACTGTCAAAATTCACAAACTCATTGTCAATTGTAGTATCTTCTGAAACTTGAATACTTATTCTTTTTTTTTTCACATGAAGCCTGGAAATTGCAATTTCAAGGCTAAGGGAACAAGAGATGATATTTAGAAAACCCACTCAAAGTTTGAAGGTTTGTATTTCCTTTTCTTTTCTAGGAGAGCTGTAAATTATAATTGGTCCAGTGGTTGCAATTTTATACTACTACCTTTCATAACATATGTACATTACCGCAGAGCCTTGCGAAGGATGAGTATGAGAGCAACTTCGTTTCAGCAGTTGTCCCTCCAGATGAAATTGGAGTGAAGTTTGATGACATTGGTGCTCTTGAGGATGTGAAAAGGACATTAAATGAGCTTGTAACTCTACCAATGAGGAGGCCAGAACTTTTCTCTCATGGGAATCTATTGCGGGTAAGTTCTTTATAATTCAAGCTAGGAACTTTTTTTCTTTCTTTCTATTTTGTCATTTGGATCTCTTTCTTTTCCTCGAACTTTTCCACATGATTAGAAATTCTTCTTGATGTAACAATTTGTGGTAAACCAGCCTTGCAAAGGAATATTGCTATTTGGTCCTCCTGGTACTGGAAAAACGCTTCTTGCTAAAGCACTTGCTACTGAAGCAGGAGCTAATTTTATAAGCATTACTGGATCTACTCTCACATCTAAGGTACCTGAATCTTGAACTTGATGCGCTCCTAAGCTAACTTTGCGGCTAATGGAAACCTATGCTAAAAATTGAGGAATGATTTTGTTGCACCAAATGGATTGGTGGGAAGAAATGACAGTGATGCAAACTAATTTCTGAACTCTTCTTTTTTAGTTGCTCTCTCTCTCTCTCTCTCTCTCTCTCTCTCTCTGTTGATTTATTTGTTTTTCCAAGGTAACTTTATTTATTTATTTTTATGGAATGGTAAAATGACTCGAACCCACAACCTTAAAGTTGCAACACTAAGTGCTTCTCAACTTTGCTATGGACTCTTGTTTGAATAAGCTTTCCAACCTTGAGCTTACTTCTCGTGGAGTAGGCTTCTTGTTTCCCAAGTGATTTAGAAGTGCTATTTCATTGAGTTAGGTTTCTTGATAATGCAAACCAAAAATGAATATTCTAATGTCTCTAAACCAGGTCTTTTACTAGTTTTGAAAAGAAAAACGGAAATGTATTCATTGACAATGGACGCGAGTATCTTTTTTGCTATATTGTTAGAAATACAATAAAGCCAAATTAGATGGATCTTTAGCAAAAAAATAAATAAAATGGAGTTACATAATTGTTGTACTGCTACATATACAGGAAAACCTGCATGAATTGTGCATAACGAGGAATTTCTTTCTTTTCGTTTGGATCTTTTTGGTATCTTCTAGGTTGTTCTGATGCTCAGATGACTCATCATTAGTGGGCTTTTTTTTTTTTTTTTTCTCTCTCTTTTTAGTATGCACACTTGTATACAATCATTCCCTTTTAACCTCTCTATTCAAACCGACCAACCTAGCAACCAACATACACATTGATCCTGTTGGGCCCACCATGGATGTAACTTACTTGTCACTCAAATCCTCTAAATGAATTGACTCAAGCCAATTTGACACTCATCTGACTTATTCTCCTTGAGAGTTGTGACACCCTCTTTGAAGCACTTTTTTACCATTTTAACTTTTGAGGACATAAAATCCCCACTAGTGGAATCCAATTAGGCTGATTTCTGGACTACTACTTATCCGTGTATAAACCTTCCTCACCCCTCATCATCTGTTAGTGGTCGTCCAAGGTGGGCCCCATGGTGTCACCCATGTAAGTTACATACACGTAAGTCCATATAGCATACTCCACTTTTTGAAGTGGTGTACATACAGCAAAGGAGTTGCCATAGCATACTCCATTTTCTAAAGTGACGTGGTTCACTTTTTCAAAATCCACAAAAGGGCCCACCATTTATTAATGCAAGCTACACATATCAATACAATGTGAAAGAGGTAGCTGCTAACCCCCCACTAAATTGTAAAAGAGGAGTTGCCCTCAGTAATTTCATTAGAACACAGACATTTGCAACTCCTCGCATCACATAAACATCATAGAAACCTCTACTTCATGAGAATGAGCCACTGTGGTGCGGCTCATAAAGGTGTGCATATTTACTCCATTATGATCTCTGTGTTTAGTAGCTAGTTTGTCACACCTTTAATGCCTAGGCATTTTGGGTGTATCAAAAGAGGCCTCATGCCGTGTCTTGTTTGTGGGCGCATGTGCGTAGGGAAAAAAGGCCCCATGCCATGTCTTGTGCGGGCGTGTGCTTTGAGTTTGAGCAGTGTCCCACCCAAGGCGGGGTGTTAAGTAGTTAGTTTGCCGTACCTTTAACGCCAAGGCATTTTGGGTGTATTGGTTAGCAACTTGAGACTTTAATGATTCTAATACCTTCCCTCATTAGCATATTACTGTGACCCTCATGTAATAGTTGCTTCATCTCAGATTTAGGCCCCAATTGTCACTCAGATGTTTGTGCGTGGGATATCCTACTGTAACGAGTCCATTGGTTCAGAGTTTTATTTTCTTCTTTTTAACATAAAAAGTGTTATGAAGGACTGTTTGCATTGCCCCTTTTTTTTATAGTGTAAACAGTGCACAATTTTATCCTCTTATTTTTTTCTTTTTTGAATGGTGACTTTAATTAATCAAATGCTTAGCAGTGGAAACAATCTTATCAAACTCAGAAATGTACTAAAGGTGAAAAGTAATACATTGAATGTAAAGCATTTTATGAAATATGATTTCTTTTTGGCATGGATAGGATAGCGACAAGTGTCCTAGACTGTAAACTGTGTCCCTTAACTCTAAATGCAAAACTTCTTGTATGTCCTCTTTTCTGTGCGTTTAATATACGTTCCCTCTGATGTTCTCATCTTTAGGAATTTTCAATAGAACTGAACAATATGAAAAACTAGCTAACAAATAACAGGCTTTTCAGGAGAAGCCCTTATATGTGTTACCTTACATAGATATTATATGGTTAATCCTGTAGAAATGTTCACTGATTGAGGTGAAGTCTTTACTATTTTCTCCTTCATTATCTGTTGAATATGAAATGAAAAATATGTTGTTTAAAGTTGAAGGCTTTCTTTCTACTGCTTATATTAGTTTGTGTTAATTATCTCAAATTTTGGGAATGTGTAACTCACCTTTGGAGTTGTAAGTAGAATTATTAATTGGTGGTTTAGTTGTTGTACCTGAGCTGAATTGATCTAATTTTGTCTATTTTTTGTACCAATTCTGAAAAAAATGTAGCAGGTTGTCACTATTTTACTTTACATATGTTTAGCTCTAATATATTAATATTCCTCAGCAAAAAATGGTGGCATCTGTATATCCTACTGTTTGCAGAACTATAATTTTCTATGACGGAATTAAACTTATCTGTACCAATGAGTTGGTGATAATCATTTCCCTTTTTGCATTATAATTTATTTATTTTTCTCTGTATGTGGACAGTGGTTTGGAGATGCTGAAAAGCTTACGAAGGCGCTTTTTTCCTTTGCCAGTCGGCTAGCTCCTGTCATAATATTTGTTGATGAGGTAACCATTTTCCTTTCGTAACTAGGAACTGAGAAGAAGTGCTTTATGTTGCTGTTGCTGCCATCCTAGTCGAATCACTAATAGCTCAATTCTCTCTATAGATTCAGTTTTGTAGAATGCTACTTTCCTGAGCATTTGGATTTGGTTTGTTTAGGTGGACAGCCTGCTAGGAGCCAGAGGTGGTGCTTTTGAGCATGAGGCAACTAGAAGAATGCGAAATGAGTTTATGGCAGCTTGGGATGGATTGAGGTCAAAAGATAGTCAAAGAATCCTTATCCTTGGTGCTACAAATCGGCCATTTGATCTTGATGATGCAGTAATACGCCGCTTGCCAAGAAGGTATAATTGCAAAATGGAAATCCATTCTTCAATAATGTTACCAATAAAAGTAAATGGAACTATGCTTGTGGGCATATTTTGTACTCTGATCTTCAATGTAGGATGCCTTCCTTATATATCATAATTGCCACACCATTTTAAGCAAAAAATAATAATAATTTGTTTATTTATTTATTTTTTACAAACTGTGTTTCTGCTTCTAATTGGTTGTTGGATATGTAGGATATACATTGACCTACCAGATGCTGAGAACCGGATGAAAATTTTACGAATTCTCTTGGCTCAAGAAAACCTTGAGTCTTGCTTCCGATATGATGAACTTTCCAATGCAACTGAAGGATATTCTGGGAGTGATTTGAAGGTAGTTTATCAATAGGTGTTGACTTTCATAATTTCATGGCATGCGGCTTCCTTTCTTACTTTCTTCCTGTGCAGAACCTTTGTATTGCAGCAGCATATAGGCCTGTACAAGAACTTCTGGAACAAGAAGCTAAGGTATGTATCAATGTAGATGTTTTTAACAGTTTCCAGAAATCCTACTAGATTTCTGTAAACTGGAGCTTACTAAACTATTTATAGAAATGCATGGACCTATAAATTTGTCAGAATATGCTGCATTTTTCTTTCTTCTCTCTATGATTTGCTTTTTACTTCTTCCTGCACTTCTCTTGCATGCTAAAGTGAAAATCTGTTGTTCAGGGTGGTATAGCTTGTGAGCCACCAGTACTGAGGCCACTCCATTTGGATGATTTCATTCAAGCAAAAGCTAAGGTATGAAACTCCCCTCAATTTGGATGGCATGAGCTGAAAATCATCAGCATCATCAAAGCCTTGTCCCAATTATGTTGGAGCCAGCATATGAATATGTTTCACCATTCGAGTCTACTTGGGCAAAATCCTTGGATAGATTTCACTTCTTCAATCTATCCTTACTACTTTCATCAATGTGATCTTCGACTAACCCCTTCCTTCAGGGGTCATCAATCTGCATAGAAAAGCTTTTCTTCTCCACTACTGTTGTTGGCCTACATTGGATATTTCAAACCATCTTAAGTGAATCTCTCTTAATTCATGACCAATTGATGCTACTCCTAAGTGCTCTTGAATGTGCTCATTTTTTATTGCATCTTTTCTAGTTTTACCATACATCCATCTCTGCTTCACTCTTGCATGTATTGTTTCCTAATTGGCTTGATTTAAAAATATCAAAAAAAATTGCTTCTATTGTGGATCTACTTGGCATGAGTGCAAATTGATCCTTGGGACTCTTGATTAGACTTGCACCTTTGGTGTCAACTTAGTTTGGCGGAATTCTGATGTCTCATGTTTTCTTTGGGAATTGATCATGGGCTCATTCTCCATTCTTTTGGACTTTTTATTTTTTTTTATTTTTTATTGTAATCAAAATATGGAATAAATTGGTTTACCAACACAGTCAAGTATCAACGATCAGAACCCCAATTTCTGTTGGTAGATCCTCTGACCCTCTTTGCTTCTGTTTGGATATATTGTTAATCAATCGTTTGTTCAGTTCTAATTGTTGATCTATTTACATGTTTGTGTCTGTTACATGTTCTTAAATCAGTGCATGCCTATACTTTCTGTTATTTTAGTAAGATCCTTTAATCTTTTGTTACCTGTAACTAAAAGCCCATTAATTTGCACCGTGTACCGACCCAAGTCTGTAGTTTTCCTTTCTCTGATTCTCTACAAGGCTCATAGATATAGATTCTCTCCTTGGTTCCCAACGAAGTTGACTAGTTTGTTTGCTAGCTGGCTCATTTTCTTTCTTCTTTTTACTTTCTATACTATAAACTTTCTGTGAAGGAGAAAATGCACTTTTTTACTAAATACAATCTTCAATAACGAACAGTCCATGCTCTATCCTTGGCATGTTCCCTGTCGTATCCATTCTGTATCTGATCATTGGTGCGAAGACAACGTTTGACAATGTCTCCAGAGTTTAATTTTGGCATTGCTTGTTCCACCTTTTGCAGTTAGATGTATAAACAATAATTCTTGTTGCATAAGAAATTATATAATTTAGACGTTGTGCGTGTGTTTCTTTTTAATGACTGTTGGATTGTTTGCCTCTATGCCAGGCTTTTCATCGAAACCTTATCCATCTATATTTGTGAATCATTTGAACCTGTGTAATTCATATTCACTGTTTGCTCTTAGGTGGGGGCTTCAGTTGCCTATGATGCTGCTAGCATGAATGAACTGCGTAAGTGGCATGAGCAGTATGGAGAAGGCGGTAGCAGGAGGAGATCTCCATTTGGCTTCGGTGACTAACGTGAAAGCTTGCTTATTCTTGGAAAGGTTTTTGCCACCTTTATGTTGGGAGAATATAGTGTAATGCTTCAGAGAGCAATTCCTTTCTCTCTAAAGTTTTTCCATTTTGGAGTTGTATGACTGTATATTTACCCATGCTCAATTAAGCATATTATTTATTATATTTGTTGAGCATTAAACCATGATGGTCCTTTGATTATTCCCACAAAAAAGAAAAAGGGAAATCTGAATAGAAGGTTTATATGAAAATGGGGCATTACAGTGTGTAGCCCAAGCGTGAGGGACTTGGATGAGCACTTGCTGGCCAACTAATTATCACAATCTCAAGCTGGACTGCTACCAAAATAATAATAATAATAATCTGTACGTAATGAATGTGGTAAGCAAAGTGGGTTCTCTCAGCGAGTCCGGATATCCTATTACACGTCAAGGAAATCCATCATGGGCTCCTAACTGCAGATAATCTGGGCTGTTCTAGATGAATTTCAACTCCTCTTGGGATATAACCTTTTATTTCAGTTTAATAAGAATGAGTCCCACCATCAGAAACAGGAGCAATGCCTCCCAAGCCGAGTTCCCTGTTACCTTGTAATAGCTGTGAGGGGATCCAGTTCCAACCTCGACTCGTTCTCCATTACTTTTATGCCTTTTTGTCATGTCAATTTCCAGTCCTTGTAACAATACCATGGATGATCTCAAGGAGGTGAATTCAATTGACTTCTATTATCCAGGCAAGAAAAGATTAGCGTCATATCAAAAGCACATAATTTCAAAATTCTCTTTCCTTTAAAACAAAGAGAAAAGACGACTTCTTAAATGAAAAAATTTTTTTTTTTTAATATATAAAAAGTCAAAAAGATTCTCTATCAAACCACTAAAAACAAAGACCATTATGACTCCCTCACATTTTATTCTCTTATACATGATGCTTCACCTCGCTTTATTTCAATTCACCATCCATCCAAACATGCCCAACTTATGTGTTTTCCATCGGTTCTAATTTCACTTGCAATTTGTTTTAATCCCTATTCCATTGTTTGGTGCGATGATTCTTTCCTTATAGAGAAGGATAAAAATGAACAAATTTTCCAGTCCTGAACGTGCTCATAAAAATAGAAATCCTCTCCCTGTACAAATTCAGAGAAAGAGAGAGAGAGGTTCTAATACATTTACCTGGGAAATAAGAATCAGTGTTGCCATTCGTACAAGAAGGATGCAATCTACTAGACCCCAGCAAGAATCACTTATTCCGCACAATTTAATAGATACCACTCAAAAGCCAGGTCAGGTCGGTATTTTGCATTCAAAGTGGGCTGACTTAAGATGTCATCAGGGAAGGTGTGTGGACTCAGACGGACTCCTGGCATTATTTGATTGGCCACATTAAACTCTTCATGTAATTTTCTCCTTTCTTCATTGCCCGCTTGTCAGTGGTTTCCTGGGTTTGCTCTAAGGAAGCCTGATGGGACACTAAACTAATCATGCATCATGTTTATATAACCGATGGAGCTATCAGGTGTGATGCATATAGTTCGAAAGTGGTAAGAAACTCGTAAAGCTGAGCAGCTTTGAGGGATTTACAAAGACATCCGCATGATTCATGGAAAACAGATCATAGAAGGATACAAAAATTGATATATTCTTTCACAGGTTCAAACCATATTTAGGTCAAATCCACCAACAAATCAAAAATATTGCATGTCCACCTACAACAGGCATACCACCTAGTTTCCACAACAGGATGCCTTGGGCTATATCTGCTCAGAGAAAATGCCTTAACCCACAGTAAGAAAACTGCACCTAAACATAAAGCTCCAGGACGGTGGCATGGAATTATGGGCTCTGTATCACTTTATCTTGTACTTGTGGTAACATAGTATGCATGAGTCACACCTTTTTTATTATCTGAACAACATCTTCATCTTCAAGCTCATGCTCCTGTAGAACAAAAAAACACTGATACATTAGCAAGAGTTTCTTGGTCACACGAAGTGATCACAATCAAATCAAAACTGATCGATTAGGACAGAAGACCTTTCCAACCCTCTGAGGCTTATGCTTCACACTCGAGCCCCAAACTAATGCACTGAAAGATTATTAAAGACCAAAGTTAGTACGGGGACAACACAAAATGAGGCACATAGCCCTGAAATGGAGGAATATTGAAACTATGAAATAGCGGGAAACACTCACTACTTAAACTGCTTGAGCATATCTTTATGGATTCTGCTGCAGAAGTCTTCGACAGTCCTTTTTTTGGATGACAGGATCACAGGGTCTTCGTAGTCTGGATTCATTCCCTTTGGCTTTGTGTATATGCGGGTTAGATTAAGATATTCCCATATCTTTTCCAGAAGACCATCAAGATTCCATTCAAGGTGAGCACTGTCTTAAGAGCATCACAACACAATTCTTAATATAACTCAGTGCAACCATAAAATCATGGCACCACGAACGTTCAAAACTCCAATAAGATCAAGAAGAAGTAGGATTTAAAAAATAAATAAATAAAAATTCAAAATGGTTATTCTATAAACTATAAGGTATTATGACATTCAGGTACTGAAGACAAAAATGATAAGCTGATCCTTAAATATTCTAAAAGTAACTATTAATGGGGGCCGCGTATGCCCCACATGAATTGACACTTACCTCAATTTGACATTCATCAAACTAATCCAAAGTCATTAGTTGCAGGAACAAAAAACTTTATGCAACTGTGAGCTCTAAGGCCCCAACCCAAATAAGAGCTAGGATGATTACATTGGGAATATTTGCATTTCACGCCTAATCCACAGGTATAGCTACCTGTTAAACCTTCCCCTCGCGACTGCCATGCAACAAAGTGAGCCTCACAAAAAGCTTGTCCGAAAATAAGGAATTGTTCCCCGACATCATTAGTGTATACTAGCATATACATAAATTATCCAGAATGGCCCAGGGCAAACAGCCGTTGGAGATACAGTCCTCTCTCCAAGTTAGTATAGTCATTTGCATCAGCCCTAACCAATAAAAAGTGGTCCCTTAAAGCCCTTATACAGGGTATTTCACGAAGCAGTGACTACATGATTTATCTCCCTACCATTTCTCCGTGCAATGACCCTGATGATTTTCCTGATGCCTAACACAAAAGGAAGCTTTCTTGTCCAATTCATCCAACCCTTTTAACTTAATTTTTTATGAATCATTTTTACCTTCAAATTATGCTCTCCTGCCCTCTCTTTCTACTAATAATAATCTTCTAGTGTCAAAGCTGCCTTTTGTTTTTCTTTTTCTTTTTTTTAAGGTTAGTGTCAAAGAAGTCTTATCTCATCCAAAATGAAAGGGGTGAATAATTGAATAGAAGCATACTTCTAAAAACAATCCAACATGAAAAATGCAGTTACATTGCCTATAGGAAAGATTTTTGTGGAGTTCATGTTACAGCACAAATCAAATGCGGTAATTAAAAGATATTAGGTGTGGGATGAACTACTTGGACATACGAGATGAATTACCACAAGATATCTCTGCCGGTAACATTGAAATTTATTCATTACCACCCACCCCATTTGAAATTAGACATCAAACCATTGAGAACTATGATACTCTGATATTTGTACAAGCCGAACGTATCTGTATCGAACTGATACGACACTTGTATTGGTACCTCATAGGCTCATACTGCACCAACACTTTCAAGGAACAAGTTTAACATATCTTACTTATAAAGTCCTTTATTTCATATCGTTCTTTTAATAAATTTACTTCTCACTAGAAAAAAATGCTAGAAATAGATGAAAACAATGATTAATTTCATTAAATTCAAAAGTGATCTAAAGAGAAAATTAGGACACTCATATCCGTATCCGTATCCGTGTCCTAGATTTTCAAAAGTGATGAGTCGTATCCCCGATCCCCGTATCAGTATTTGTATCTGGGCATCATAGATTGAGAATGATAACAGATCGATCCTTCATCATTGCTTGCTTATGAATTTCACCTCATTTCCCCACTTTTAGCTTTTAGAGCACGTGAATTTTGCCCAGTTATAAATTTTAAGCACATTAGTTTTCCCACATTCCAACTTTTCAATCACAAACTTTTTTTGCTTGTTCTTCACAATTTAATTGAAATGATTTAGAACCAACCCCATAATGTCTAGGCATTTTTTTCCACATTCCAGATAATTAAAGGCCTTTCATAAACGATGATATGTGCCAAAACCATCAGCCACAAAGACTTGCTCAACACAATCAAATAGATCAAGAAAAACAACATCCAATACTAAATGAATAGGGTTACGTTCCCCATCAATATTTTTTTTTTTTTATAGAACTAGTCACTGCAAATGTCAGAAAGAAGCAAAGCAGCGCATCAATAAATTCCATTCAAGAAAAAGGCTACTTTAACTGTTCAAAACTCAAGAGCAAGATGCGTGGTGTACCAAAGGCTTAAGAAAGGACAAACATTCACCACATCTCTCTGCAAAAAAAATATCCATGTTTATTCCAAAACTGAACTATACATTGCAAAACCAATCAAGGAATATAATAGTGAAAAAAAAATAAAAAATGCTTGCTGCATCATAGCCTTGAGAAGCATAGTTTGATATTAGACTTTGCAAGGAAATCTAGGGCAGAAAGTGGTAGCCATGTTACGAAGTATGGAGCAGGATAAGAGATTACCTGATTGGGCAGTAGTGAGGGAGTTTGTCCAGGATCTCCAACTCTTCAAGTGTAATCTGGTCAATTTTGTTGACAACATATATACAGGGCATATATACCCTGCTACCCTCAATAACATCTATGAGGTCATCAGCAGTTGCATCATATCGAAGAGATATATCAGCATTATGAATCCTATATTCCCCACATATCGCTTTCACTGTTTCAAGGTCCAGATTTGTATTTGCTACAGTTGAAGTGAAATTAATCCCACCCTTATCTTTCTTCCTAAAGGTCAAATTTGGGGGTTCCTTGTTTAACCTGTCAGGTGAACAGTAGAACAAATGAGCACCAGAGAAAAAAAAATGTGTGTGTGTGTGTGGGTGGGGGGGAGGGTGGGTGATGGGGTGGGTGGTGTGCAATGGATCTCATTTGTAGCCCAAAAGACATTTAAAAGGAATAGCATTCTTACAGTTGATATTTCATATATTTTCTTTACTGATAAACAATGATAAATATGATGAAGATGATGCCCAGTGATGTACTCCATTATTAATTCACTTCCAAATCTTACTGACTAAAACTGACCTACAAACATTTCCAACATCCCTGGTTTTGCCAACAGTTAACACAAAAGCTTCCAAGGTGCCACGTTTACCGAATCATTTTGTAACTGCCAGTTCATCATTCCTACAAAGTACAAACTAAATCCATTCTTGCTCTTTTCTCAGTTCAATCAACTAAAGCCTAAGGAGCTTTAGAATATTTGTTTTCTAAATCTCAATTGCACCTGGAGAAAGTTGAACACAACCACGCTGCTCATCATTCCTAAAAACTAAATCCACTCTTGCTCTTTTAGTCTTTTCTCAGTTCAATCAACTAAAGCCTAAGGAGATTTAGAATATTAGTTTTCTAATCTTGATTGCACCTGGAAAAAGTTTTAACACAACTACGCTGCTTTTGGTTTGCTAGTTGGGTAGATAGTAAAGGAGACTTAGAAGGTTCTCGTTAAGACGGTGAAGGTCATGTACCAAATATTTGAGGATAACAACTCATAAGGGATTCGCAGTATGGTGCATTTTATCAGGAAATCTGCTGTGTGACACAATTGATAGTTCAGGTTGAGATGAGCCTCTGTTTAACTCAGTACTTCTTGCATGTAGCTCAGATGTTAGTTCAAGCATTAGATTTAACCGGCAACAGAACAAAGTTGAATCAAATAAAGGACAAGGAAAACCAATAAAAAACAAAATAAAATAAAATACACGATAACAAGAGAGTTGTAAAAAAAAAAGAAAATAAGAGGATTGTGAGCTGAGACTTAATTGTTCAGGTCTCAATGCAAATTGTAAAGAGAAGAAAGTTCCAGACACTTCCTAAGAATTTCTAGAAACAGTGAAAAATAAAATAAAAAATCAGAAGAGTCTCCAAAACTACCTTATGCCAAATCCCTCAAGCTCTTTCTCAATCAGACGCTTGTGAGTTATAGGTTTTATTGCATCAAGAACAATCAAAATACAATTGCATGTCCTAGCAGTGCTGATTACCTGGGACATGATATCAAAATTTAGTAGATTGGAAGTGAATATGTGAATCAAAAGTGCTTTAAGTTTCGACTAGATATTAGACTGCAGCCATAAAAACGAAAGGTGAATCAAACCCAATTATGAAAAAAGTAAAAGAAAATGTTAAAATTCCAAAGCGAGCTTCATGGCTTCATGATCAAATTAATCAAATATAATATATCCATATATGTTGACCAGTATCTTGAGTTAGGCTTATCCAGTTCGGTAGATATCAAAGTTCTTCTTTTTTGGGTCAAAAGAATCATTTTTCCTGCCAATTTTTGTAGAAGGGGATTTGGCAAATGGAACTGATTGGCACGGATTCATGTATCAGTATTGGAACCTGAATCAGACAGGACAAAAATTGATATGTATCATTGAAACTTATCAGTGTAAAGGCTGTATTGGCATGATTTTACTTTGAACTCTAAAAATCTAAAAGATGATGAACAATAAAATATAGGAAAATTTGTTCTTTATTAAGAAATTAGGAGTCCTAACTCCTACTTACCTATATATCAATCGATCTCTCAGATCAGCTAACCCATGCAATTTTTTATTGTCTAACATACAGGATGGCCCCACAAAGGGACAGATTGGAGAGGGACTACTGTTTATACTAGTATATATTAGATGTGTCTCAGTGCGCGCGTGCAAGTGTGTGTGTGTGAGAGAGAGGAAAAAGAAGAATCTAAAAGTAGTTAAAAAAGAAATTAAGTCATTAAAAATAACATTCTTTTTATTATTTCGTTAGATTTCTTCCGGAAAAAAAAAGAAACACATTAAGCAAAGTTTCTTAACATATAAAAAAAATACATTCAGCATCTTTAGACCAGGGTCTACACATTAAAGAAAATACCATAAAATATATTAAAAAACTGGAACTCTGGAAGTAACATTCAAAGAAAACTGTGTCATATTTTGGGGGTTTTCAAATCAAAATGTGCAATATTTTGTCTTAGGTTGAAGTTTTAACCATTAATTCACACTTTCTATTGCTAGAAACATTCTTTTAGGGTAAACTTCAAAATGTCTCTTTGCAGTTGATTTCCTTGTTTAAGGTCTGCAAACTTCAAGAAACAGGCACTCTCACTATGGAGAGCAAACTTTGTTTGTGGGTATGGTTCATGGACAGGCACAAAATAATAGGGATTACAGGTATTTAAGAAAGCCAAATGAACCAAATAGTTTCACTTAGCATGCTTATAATGCAAGATTTATCCATGAAATAAACAAAAATTCCGTCCTACAAAAGTAAATAAATAAAAAGATATTTTTAAAAATTAGGAAAATTAGGACACATGGCTCACAAATGTCTATATTACTTATTAACCATGTTACAATACTAAAAGCTTTTATGCAAGCCTGCAGCAAAGAAGGTCATTAGTAGAGAGAAGTAACGCCAGGGTTTATAAAATAAGCTAGGTCAGATAAGGTTTATTTGGCAGTCGTGAAAGAATAAAACCACTTCTCAACCTGTCTTCCTCTACCCTTCCCATCTTTTGCACCCTCAATAATTCCTGGGAGATCCAACAACTGCAAAGCAAAGACAAAAAAAAAATCAGCAGCGAGTTCAACGAATAACCTCTCTCTCTAGGTAAAAAAGCGAGCACTATAAATTAGAAATGGAGAAATCATGAATGCATGTATTTGAGAGTTAACAAGAGACTCCAGAACAAAAATAGCAGAAAAGTAAAGAACAATAACATAGGAAGAAAAAAAAAATCCAGAACATATATAGCAGAAAAGTAAAGAACGATGACATAGGAAGAAAAAAATCAGCGGCAAGTTCAACAAATAACCTGTCTCTATAGGTAAAAAAGCGAGAACCATAAATTAGAAATGGAGAAATCATGAATGCATGTATTTGAAGTATTTGAGAGTTAACAAAAGACTCTAGAACAAAAATAGCAGAAAAGTAAAGAATGATAACATAGGAAGAAAAAATCCAGAACAAGATCCTAAATTACAGAACGTTAAAGGCAATTATCATCCATACTGTAGCCCTTTTTTGAGACAGAGTAAGAGCTTGAGCCACCCAAAAACCCACACCCATCAGAAAAAAAAAAATGCAAAACTGATTGAAAAGTCTAACCAAGCAACAGATACCCTAAGAAAGGTAGGAAACTGCTAAATTAAAATAGAGAAAACAGCACCTGAATTTTAGCACCACGGTACACAATCACGCCTGGAATGCATGTTAATGTAGTAAATTCATATGAAGCAACCTGTAAAATATGAGAAATATGAGGACCCACGAAATATCCTAAGCAAAAACCTAGAAAAAGATAACAGAACAAAGTAAGATTCGCCATTAACATGATTAGCAAGTTATTTCGGGGCTTGTTGAGGACTGCTATACTGGTTTCAGTCTTGCATAACTGATAATGTAAAT
The DNA here is from genome assembly GCA_003546025.1 of Camphora micrantha. Classification (NCBI taxonomy): domain Eukaryota; kingdom Viridiplantae; phylum Streptophyta; class Magnoliopsida; order Laurales; family Lauraceae; genus Camphora; species Camphora micrantha. Next base: position 104,788 of record QPKB01000008.1, read on the forward strand.
TATCAAAAGAAGAAGAAGAAGATTATTTCTATTTCAAAGTTACATAAATCCATAGACCGATTAGAGAAACATACAAAAACGTTGCTTATAGACATGAATCCTTCAAATTATCAAAAAAGATCTCCAGAATACCCCTTTTTAGACTGTAGCACAATAAGAAGGTACTCACTGTTTCAACCATGAGGTTCTGGGAATATTTCTATGCATCCAGTGTGCATGGTCTACTGTGCATACCGGCTGTGCACGAGGGTGATGGGGTTGGAGAGATCCAAGTTGGACTGTCTCTGATATGAAGTTTCATGTCAATCCAATTTTTCTAAACCCTTGATCTATGGCCCACAAGTTTGATGCCTCTATATTAAAAAAGAAAAAAATGACCCTCAACCCAACTGTCCAGCCCTTTTGGATGGGTGATCCGGTTATTATTAGGGGGTGTTATGCATGCGGTCCATTTGGATCCATAATAAAGTGATTAATGTGGGCCCCACTAGGTGGTGCGCACAGTAAGACCATGCACAATGGATGCCCTATGTACATACATTGTTTAAAATATTGGACTTAGACTCAACCTGAACTGAGCCGAGTCGCATGTACTTTTTTTAGGGGACACAAGTACACCTTTTCCCTTTTCTTTTCCTTGAAGCAAGGACTTTCTCTCCTCTTCCCCCAAGCGTAAATCACATCAATCTCCCTCTCCTTTTTCCCAGGCATCAATCACATCAATCCCCCTCCTTTCTCTTTTTTGAATATGGTAAATGCAAAACTCTCTGACTTCTCTTCTTAAGCGCAGGCTTTGATCATTCTCACTTTTGTCTATAAAAGACTCTCCCGATTTAGAAGATGCTACTGTAGAAAACCCTAGGTGTGTTGGAACTTTCTAGATGATGGTAGGAAGCCATTCTGTAACTTTTGAGAGAGAGAGAGAGAGAGAGAGAGAGAGAGAGAGAGAGAGAGAGAGAGAGTTTGTTGGGCTAGAATTTGAGAGAGGTTTTCTTGAGTTTTGTGGGATTAAGGTTAAGAAATGGTTTATTGTTAGGGTTTGAGAGAGGGTTTGGTGAGTGAGAGTCTGAAAGAGAGTTTGAGAGAGTTTTAAAGAGGGTTAGGGACTTAGGGTTATTAATAAGAAGAGTAAAGAGTTGGGGACAAGGACTCAGCAGAGTCGGACTCAAACCGACTCAGTGAAGGCCGAGCCCAAATCGAGTCAGCTGATTTTTAGAACTCTGTATAAACACACATCCACCAATTTGTTGTAACTGTTGACAGCTGGTTGACAGCTGGTGTCCGAATAAAGGACGGGGTTGCGTCAAGTAGATTGACAGCTGGTGTAGAACTACTGTCGCAACTGCAGTATGAATTCTAAACAAGTGACATTCCATGATCAAGTTAGGGCGTCCCCCACTATAAACAATGCTCGGTTGTAGTGGAACGCAGGCAAGTGTTATTGCACTAGTCTGAATGAATGCTGGTAAAGAAATTAGTTTAGAAGAAAGACCTAAAGAAGTGCAACCTATCTAAGACTTTGGCTCGGGATAGACTAGAATGGCGAAACAGAACAAGAAAACATCCCCCACTCCCCCCCCCAAAAAAAAAAAAAACCCTAACATGGAGCTATGAATGCCATAACAAAACAATTATCCATGGTGGTGGTGGGATGGGGATCAATCGTAGTCCCCATTACGAAAACAAAAAAAGGGCACTAGTAAGGAATGGGGATCCTGGAAATTGAGAGAGGGGGTGTTTGGATCAATCGTAGTCCCCATTACGAAAACAAAAAATGGGCACTAGTAAGGAATGGGGATCTTGGAAATTGAGAGTTAGAGAGACTTCTGTCTTCAATGAGTAGGCTCTCCACTATAGTTCAAAAATTCATAGTCACTGCGTGTGTATCCTCTTGTAAACTATCGTTCCTTTTCTCAGATGACTTTTTTTTTTTTTTTTTTGGTAACATGAACCTGCAACCCTCATGGTAATGGCAATGAGTACCTTCCTCTGTGCTCATTGTTGTTGCCTTTTTTTTAAGATGATTTGTAAAGCTTTTCCACCATAAAAATTTGAGAGAAAAAAAAATCTACAGTCATTATTTTAAGGAGAAATGTTAATTTTAGTTATGAACTTCTAGTCACATAGAATTAATATAAGTGAACTGCTTGCTTTACTACCCCCAACAACCCACACAACTCTGTCTTTCCCGCCAAGAATAAGGAGGAAAAAGAAAGATAAATGGCTTCAATGAGGTTTCTTAGGTAATAACATAAACCAACAGAAAGAGATTGATTTGAATACTGCACCATGCTACCAATTCTTTCCAATGACATGTGAAAGTTCCAAATGTCAGCTTTGAGTCAAAGTCAACATTAAAAAAATAAAAATAAAACTACAAATAAAAGCATTTTTTTATTCTATACACATATACAATACAACAGTCCTGAAACTTGCAGCCTTCTCATTTTTTAATAAAAAAAAACAAAACTCAAGTAACTCAAATATCTCACAAGAAAATGTTGGTATCCACACACATTTACACTGCCTTCATAAGTATGGTTAGATACAAAATTATTCAAAATTGTAGCTTTCTCATTTTGGACTAAAATTTCAAGTAACTCAAATAATTTATAAGAAAATGGAGATCAAATAAATAACAAAAATTTAACAATTTCTGGGATGAAACCAGCAAGAAGCCACTCCTTGAGATAACGAAATACCTCTGAAAATGTACCCGTTAACTTATTAAGAAGGGTTGATTTCCCAACAGATGGGAATCCAACTAGACCAACCCGTGAATCCCCACTTTTAGTGACATCAAAGCCTTCACCAGCACCACCACCACCTCCTTTTGTTGGAGGCGCAAGCAGGTCCCGTCGCAGCTTTGCAAGTTTAGCCTTTTACCAAAAAATAGAAAAAAAAAAAAAAAAGAAGAAGAAAGGAAAGAAAAAGAAAATGCAGTTATTTCTGTTCAACCGCTTTAAAATTATAATATTAAAAAAAAAAACACTTCCAATGATAGAAAGAAGTAGATGAACATGTAATAAAGACAATGCCCTAGAAACAAATACAAAAACATGCATGCTAAAGTTCATTATAACAAATTTCAATAACTAATTCTAATATGTCTTGTCTGAATTTCAAATTCCAGCCAATGCAAAATATATGGTAATAGTGCGAGGGAATACCCAATTATTGCAAAGTGAGTCTGAGTTATAGTGCATTTGATGTAACTCACTAAGTCACAATTTGCTTAGTCTTGATAGTTTAATAGTGCATTTGGATTTTTTTTTTTAAATGGTTGATAGTGTATTTGGATGTTACCCACAAGATAGAATTTGCAAACATATGAGAAAATGACCACCTTCAGGCCTTGCGTATCATTCAGCCCTGAATTAAGCACATAGAGAACATAAACCACAATTGAGCAGCAGCCACTATTCCACATGTTCCTATTGGAATCTAAAGGGGAACTGGTTGTGAGCAGGATAAAAATGTGATCGTAAACTTTTGTTTAGACTTGGATAGGTTGTTGTGATATGTTATTGGCAATATGCATGCCAAGGGACAAACAACAAGTGAAGTTAGCCAGTAGGAAATATATTAAAAAATTAGAAAAAAAGGTGAAGTAATAAAGAATCTTAAGTGAAGCTGATGTGCATAAGATAGACACAAATGTGTCCTTGGGGGTTTTTTTTTTTTTTTGTGTGTGTGTGTGTGTGTGTGTGTGTGTGAGAGAGAGAGAGAGAGAGAGAGAGTATACCTTAAGTAAGCCCAGGTGATGAGCAGTAGCTTTGTTTTTCTGTGTCCTTGCCATCTGCAACAAATAGTGAAATATTATTAATGTTCCAACAAGTGTATCATTGCAGTGCCATACAATAATCAGGTAAAAAGCTTAAAAGACAAATAAATTGAAGAACAGAGAATGAGCCAAATGGAGAAAGGGAAGTACATTCCCTAGTATACACTATGACTAATAATAGGAGCTCCACATTGCAAGATTTTTGGGGTGGCATGGAAATTGAAACCCACAAAAATGTGGGATCCTCTTTTCCTTTCTGATCAAAATAGCACCTGCATCAAGTGCCAGACACACTTTTGGAGAAGACATAAAATACAGCATAGGACCTAGTATGGTTTTTAATTCAGGGCAGCCTCAAAAGCAAAGTGGAAGATGAAATCATATGTTCTTCCAAAAAAAAAAAACTCAAATAGCTTGCAGTTTTTAATTTTATATATATATATATATATATATATATATATATACTCTGAAAAACAAATGGATTGTTTGACCATTAAAAAAAAACAAACAAACAAACAAACAAATTCTAACCCAGTCATTTTTCATTGATTTCCAAGTTTGGGATAAAAAAAACAGAAAAGAATGTCATGGGATGGGATGGGGAGAAACGAAAATAAAAGATTACCTAAGAAGCAATACACGGGGGAGGACAGGACACTCTTGTGGAAAATGAAATTTCAAGGGAAAATGTCTCCATACAAACACCCCCACCATCCCAACCCAACACCTAAAAGAAAACAACTGAAACTATACATGATCATGTAACTACAAAACTCGAAACCCTAAAAAAAGAAAAAAAAAAAAAAAAAACACATGTTGATTAAAGGAAGCAAGAACATATCCAAAAACCCTAAATCATGCCTCACTAAACTAAACGTGTGTAAGCCCAAAATCCAATAGCAGATGAGTTCAAACATGCATTTACTCAAGCCGGTACTTGGAACCGCTAGGATTTCTCATAACTTGTTAAGGGATTTATACCGAGATGGAACATCAGAAGAAGAACATCATCTAAATTAGAGGAATAATAAAAAGAGGAGAAGTGGAAAGGAAAGGAAAGGATACCTCATCTTCAATGTCTTTGATTTTCTGCATGACGGTCGCCATGGCTGGACGGACCTGGACCTGGGTGCGGTGTGGAATAAAATTGCAGATCGAACAAAAAAACTAACCAAAGCAGCCGCTACTCTGCTTCTCTGCTTCTGCGCCGCCGCGTTTTTATATTTTGGGATTTGGGATTTGGGATTTGGGACTGGGGAGAGAGACTCTTTACTAAATATTATTATTATTACTGTTATTGTTATTGAGAGGAATTTACTAAGTAGAGCCCGGTAGTACCAAATACTACTCCATAGGTGTTATATTCACTATGGACACGGATAAGGCTCTTTAGTTGTGTTTTTGTTTTTTTTTTTTTTATAATTTAGTAGCATGGTAGATATCGACCATTTCTTAAATTATACCCTTCACGCAGAGAATTCTTTTCCCATTCCTATCGACCATCCATTTCCACCAACTTTTCCCGTTTCACTTTCTTCTCCACGCTGTAGAGGCCCCCCTTCTCAGTAGTCCCTGATAGATGGTCGCAGGTAGCTTGGCGCCATTTTTCGAAACTGGTTCATATGGAGGTACGTTCATTACTTCCTTTTTTTTTTCCTATTTGGTGCCCTAGATTTTGAATGGAAACCGGGGTTTTGATGGGTCTGGGTTATGCTCTTAGTTGTTCTTCTTCTCCACACTTATCCAAACGAACACTTGCTCATGGAACCCTATTCATCTTCTTCTTAAGGGCATGTTTGGCAGCAAAATCAGCAGGGTAAATATTTCCGCTTTTCACACCTAAGAAGAAAATCTATGTTTGGATTTTGCCTGCCCCGCAATAAAAAAACTCATATCTTTCCTCTTGTTGCATTTCTTCCCCCTACTCTCCATCTTTGTCTCCCCTTCCAACTGAGCTTCCCTCCCCCTGCCATGTCCTCTCGTTTACTTTTCCCTATATCGTCTCCCCCTACAAAGCCCTCTATCTCACTTTTTTTTAGATGTGCCAAAACTTTATTTGGCATACCTATCTCATCTATTAATATGATTATTTGTTTTCTTCTTCATGTGCCATTTTTATATGCATTGAATTAATTTTAGTTTTCCTAGTTTAATTTCATACTTTAGCATCAGATTTCTTTAATTTAGATATTGATTATCTTTGCTGTTTAATTACTTATTTGTTATTTTGTTCTATAATGGATTAGAATTTACTTCAATAGATTGCATTTAAAAGAAGGGATCTGCAATTGTTTTGCCTTCTCTTACATGATCCATAGAATTTTGAAGTAAAAAGGACATGAGAGATTTTTGGAATAAACAGATTGCCTCTATATAACAATGGTGTATCTCTCTTCTTTTTTTTCTTTTGAATTATGTCGAATAACATTGTTCTATCTTCATCCCATGTGTAACAATGCATAATATACGGATTGCAATCTGTTTGAGACTTAAACGCTCCTTATAATAGTGCATGATAAACAGATTGCAGTTTGTCAATCCCACTCCTTATCAGCTCATTCTGCTCCTTACAGTGCATGATAGAAGGGCATGCATCTTATTTATGGTATCATATAACACTTCATTGGAAGAAATGATTTTTTTCTTCTAATCCAGTAATCAATAGGCAGTGCATCCTCTCTATCTGGTGGACCATCATAAAGAGACCATACTCCAATACATCTCTGTTGATGTCTCTATAGTTTCTACCAATTAGTAATTTTTTAATCACTATAAAAAATTTGATCAAGTCTTGTGATTTTACTTAGCTTGTTTCAGTAATTTGCTTTGTTGAATCAACTCAAAATGCAACCAAGAGATTGAATCTGTCAATTTCCAAAAAGTGAAAGACAACGAATTTCCAAAAGAAGCTTATACGAGGATCCCTCCTGTATCGAACATGGAATTAGATCCTGCTGGGATGTATGCGGTCTTAAGAGATTTTACCCGTAAATTCCTCTATTATTTATAAAAGGTGGAAATTTAAGAATGAATAACCCAAATACCTACCCTACCCCATGACTCGGATCCTCTCGGTGGGGACGCCCCTTGTAATGGGGACCACCTAGGGCCCCACCTCACCTGATATACTGTCATCCGAACCCTCTCCTCCTCCTCCTCCTCCTCCTATGTCATGGATCCCTATTGATTTTATACCCAAGGGGAGTCTAGACAGACCATTGGATCAAAATCATATAAGAATTTCTTTTATTTTATTTTAAAATAATTTGAAGGGCTTTACAGACTTGAAGTTTCATGTATGGTACGTCTGTGCCTCATCTCTACGTTTCCATCTCTAGCATCAGCCATGATTGGTGGGTGGACAGTGGACTGGAGATAGGCTTGGATTCTGCTTACGGGCCAATGCATCCAGGCCCAGAACCAAGGTTGGCCCCACTTACCCCAAACTCAGACGGCCATACCAGGTACCCATCCTCCTACGTGGACCCCAGTCCACTAGGTCTAGGCTCTTAAGAAGCCTTGCTCAAGACATGTTAATTAAGACTATAATAAATGGGTCAGGCTCAGCTCAGGTCATTGGTGGACCAAAACTTAGATAAGTAAGCCATCGCTGTCTGTCATTTTAAAATGCGCATTACCCACAAATCAAATCAAATCAAAGAACTTCTCATGAAAAAATAATTTCATTTTTCATTTTTTTTTTTTTTTTTTTTTATTTTTTTTTTTTTTTTTTTTTTTGAGTCAGTCAGTCAGCATATCAACACAGCATAGAGAAAAAAAAAATTATATAATTAGACTAGTAATTGGGATTATATGAATATCTATACCAAAAGGCCCTTCAAGATTTCCCCTGCAGTAACAGAAAATGTTTGCTTACATCTCCTCTCTTTCCTATCTTTGTGTTCTTACTTGCTACATTGGGTCCATTGATATAACCATCAGGCTATCAATCTTATCAGCCAATACTAGCCTCCAAGCAACCTCTGTTCCTCACGAATCAGGCCAGGAATGGACAGACATTGCATCACCGGAAGGCATAAATGGGCTTTCAGTAGGTTCCAACAGTGGGTTTCTAGGATAGCAAAGTACATCAATGAACCTCCCTGAGATTAATTACAGTGAAATAAAATGGTTAGATAATAATCCTGCGAATAGTCCTTGCGACTGCACGAGATACCAGCCTTCCTGCTAACTCTGCTGGCAAGCGAAGGATTTGTTGCTGAGATTCCAGAGGAAGCTGCAAGAAATTGGTAATGTCACTAAAGAGAAATCAAAAGAGCGTCCATGTTCACATGAGCAACTGGAGCCAGATCGATAAGGAGCACCTTTGGACAAAGTCCCAGTCCCCCTCATTTCGATTGGACGACCCTGATCAGTAATCAGCAGTCAATAGCCACCAAAATCAACAGTTCTACCAAATTTAGAACTGCCCATTTCTTTTGGAGGCCCTTGATCAGTAGGATCAACAATACAAAGTTGATGAAGAGCTCCCACTGTCCAGTGTGAAGCTCTCACCGCATAATGTCCCTTTTTGGAGGCAGTTGATAGGCAGGCTCAAAAATAAAAAATGACAAAGGACCCCACTGTCCAGTGTGAAGCTCTCACTGCATGATGCGATGGGTCCAAAAACCACCAAAATTGGATCACAATGAGATAAAAGACTAAAAAAGAAAGAAAAAAAATTTTTCTCTGCCTTCCTACCTCAGGAATAACAGAAAGGACCGGTAGCATATCCTGAACAGTAGCCAACTGAGAAAGAACAAGTGACACCTCTTCCAGGTTAGTTCCATAGTTCTTGTTTATTTCCACTTCTTTTACTCCCTGCCAAAAATGAAGGCTCTGCATGTTAGAGGGTATAGACATAAAGTACCTAGAATCTGGTAATAGGAATGCCCAAGTTTTACTTTCTTTCAAAAGGTCGTGTTCAGAGTACTAGTTACTTAGTAAACTTGACTGGAAACAATGCAGAAACCCAAAAAATGTGACAGTGGAAGTTCTGAGTTGTTATTATGGTGATTATTTATCAGAGAACAGTCAGAAGGCCATTGACCAAAAGCCAGAACAAGTAACACATGCTGCTTGAACTGAATGCTAATAAAGATGTAATGTACAAATGACTGGTTAAGTATAAAGCAACTGTCTCCATCCGAGGAAACATTGATGGACAGATAAGGAATGTGTTCTTCCAGTCTAGGTGGCTTTTGGATCATGCACCATCCCACAGTACCACGATGCATAACATCATTTGTATAAACCTGGAATCTATAAGGCCCTCAAGTACAGGATTGGGACTGTCAGCAAGCTCTGAACTTGCAGTGATGTAATGCCTTATGTCTCTCGAGACGAGTTGCCCTGGAGGCCAAGCAAAACAGACCTGACGAATCATAAACACCGTGTATTTATAAACAATCCTTTTTTTTTCTTTTTTCTTTTTATAACCTATGGGCTACTTAAAAACATAGAATGGGAGCCATTTTAGTTTGAGCAGTATCATAGTTTCCATAAACTACTCTGAGCTAAAAGAAAGAAGATGTTCTGATATTGACATTTTTACTCTCTTGTAGCCCAGATAACAATAGCATTAGGCGGTGTAAAGTTCTCAAGTTGTTGATGTCTTCATCTGCCATTGGTGACGATGAGGAAAACGCAGAAGAGAATGGAAAGCTAGAAGTGACAGACTCCAATGTTGCTAAGCCAAGGGAATCTATTCCCTGCATTTCCCAGAAGAAACAAGAGTCATGAAAACAACAGGAATAGTTCACAGCAAAAGATTCAGATTATTACAATAAAACTAAGATAACCAAGGCAAAGGTGCATTGAATGTTAACAATTGCTATGCCATTTAATGTACAGGTATACTGAGCAGTCTCAATTTCTAGCAACATGGAGTAATGTAAATTCTTGCCAATGCCTTAGGGCTATGGTTTAGGGTGTAAAACACCTCACCACCGTGGGAACTATCAGCAGAGGCAGATTACCAACAGAACCCTTAGTAATTACTCATTAAATGTTGAAAATTGAAACTGATTCATGTTTATAATACTGCAATTCTGGAAAAAAAATGACAAATCAAAATGCTTTAATATGTTTTACTTGGCAGTTAGAAGTTAGAACTATGTAAATGTTCATCTTTCATATGCTAACTTGTGGAGAGGAAGGATATTAAAATAATATGTGCTGAGATTTGGCTGGATTTTCATGTTCTCATCTCATTGTCCTACTTGGTTTGCTAAGGTGGAAGATATCTATGTGTGTAAACTGGAAAGCTGTAGATTAAAACGAACAGTGAGGCATGTTGGATTATCATCTGATGGTCACGCTAAGAGAAGGGCGGGGAGATTATGCTTTTCTTCTATATTGTCTTGTTCTAGTTATTTTGCAGATTTTAAATTGTAAACTATTTGCCCTAGGTTGGCACTCTTACATGGCTTATCCACTTAATTATCCAATTATAATTGATCCCCACATGAATTGGAGATGGCATAAATATAAATATGGTAAATTTGGATAATGAGTTTTGGCTTTTATATGTTATAAGTCATTGTCTTTAAAGTAGATGTAGATGATTACAAAAAGTAATGACTGTAAGTTATTTCCATATACTTTTGAATTATCATATCAACATTGCAAAGGTCTTTTCTAAGTAGTGAACTAAACATAAAAAGAAAAAGGAAAAAAAACGAAAAACTTTTATTTTGACTTTCTTCAGTCCTCTTTCCTTTCACTTTTGGCTATCACTAATCCAAACCACTCAACAAACAGGGGCCCCCCAATAGTCACTGATCATGGAGTTTGGCACCCATCCAAATGGATTGAACTGTTGGATTGAGGGTCCATTTTTTTATATGAACCCATCAAACTCTTGGGCCCATGAATGAAGGGGTTAGGGGCATGAGATTGGCTTCAAACTTGATACTGGGGTGGACCCACTTGGATCTTTTCATCCCCCCTCGGGCCCCCGTCCCATCCCCACATTGGACCCAAAGTGGGCCCCACAGCCGGTTCGGTTCGCAAGGTGAGTTCGCACCGGAACACTGCCCATATATATGGGCCGTTTTCTTGTGCAAGGAAAATGCATGGCTTACCATGCACTGTAGCTTTTGGATCAGGCCCAACAGCTCGTAGGACCAAGGGTGATGGAAAGATCCATGTGTAGGGCCCACATCAAATTCCAGTTCAATATCATGTCCCTAACCCCTTCATTGTGGCCACAAGTTTAACAACTTTAATTAAAAAAAAATACGACTCTCGATCCAACAGTCCAATCCATTCGGATAAGCACAAACCCATGGGATTCGGTGTACATAAGAGGAGGGGTTGGGTTTGAATGGTCCAATCGGATCAATGCATAGGTGGGCCCCACATGCTACCTCGCACAGATTGATCCAAGCAAGGTGAATGCACAAAAGATTTTACATGTATATAGACCAAAGCATATAAGTATTACCATCCAAGAGTTTGGACATCAGGGTCAGCATCACTACCACTTAAAAGGCTTGACAAACATTATTTGTTGCTGAGAAATTTGAAAAGCAGATTCTGGGCATTTGTTGGCCATGGGATTTTGGGTATGCATAACACACCCTCAAATCCATAGATGAGAGCAATGCATATTGGATAGAGGCCATGAAACCATACCTTAGCAAACTCCTCCAAAAGTATTTCCTTCACAAATGAACCCTAGAATGAAAGAACATGATCAGCTCTTTGCTCTTGCAGTTCCTAAACTTGAGTCAAAGATGAGAAAAGGTCAAGTTTTGTTATTACCTTTTCAGTCAATGTGAAGGAAAGAATCTGCTTAAAAACAACCCTGGAATCTCTGTCTACTGCTTCTTGTTTTACAAAGGACTGCTCTGTTCTCACACGAAGGGACTGCGAAAAATGCAAAGATTTCAAAAGAAAATCAGCAACCACAGCTAGAAAATTTGAGACTCCCAATTTTGATTTAAACACAAACTAGCATCAGCAAAAGACATGCATAGCCCAAAAGGGAGACCCATCCATTTGCATGTGAACTTCCCTCAGAATGTCTTCCCCACTTCAAAGATAGCTATGAGGAATGCCAGTAGCACATCTCCTATCACATAAAAGTACACATGGGGAAACATGGAAAATGTCCAAGCCAGTTGAATACCTCTATGACAAAAATCCACATGGGGAAATGTGGCAGATTTTTATAATACCCTCAGTGTTTTTTTTTTTTTTTTCTTTTTGAACAGTAAATTTTATTAATATGGAAAAACATCAAGATAAATCAAAGGTAGGCAAGTAGGCAACACAGGAGCATGTATTAGTATGAGAGAAGTATACCAAACAACCACCAAGCGTATATAATAGGAGCACTTAAGTTACATGAGTGAGGAACCCCTTGCTTTGCTAGAGAACCCACCATATTGTTGGCTGACCTATTAATATACTGAAAAGACACCTGAGAAGAGGTTGTTACATGCCAAATCTCATTAAAATAGAACTCCATTTTCCACAGGCCCCTAAGGGAATTGACCCAAGTTACGGCATTAAAAGAATCACTCTTGACTATGAGGCGACATTGATACAAGTCTTTGTAGATGTGAAGAAATTCCAAAACGGCCAAGACTTCTGCTTCATTCGAGCCTCTAGTTCCAACACTGACCCAGATTGTTCGCCAGAGAATTATGTTATATAGTCCACGGCCCCAAAATCTGCTTCATTCGAGCCTCTAGTTCCAACACTGACCCAGATTGTTCACCAGAGAATTATGTTATATAGTCCACGGCCCCAAAATTACACTGATCATATGACCCTCAATGCTCAATCAAAACAGGCCCAGAAGATTGTGGCAGTAGTGTTTTCTTCAAATTAAATGTCTAGAATCACCCAACCAGCCTTGATTTTCTTCAAGTCAAATGTGTAAAGTTCTGGAGATATCTACATCTGCCATGTGTCACCATATGGATGTGTGCAACTAGGTTTTTTCCCTGTCTGTATATTGACAACTCATTTTCTATCAACAGATTGGAGATTTTCTGTTTTTAGACCCCACGAATTCTTTTAGGTGCCTTCAATTCACTAAAACTTGGCAAAGTTATGGGTTCCATTCATGTGTTTGTCATGTCATTTGGCAGCATTCTTGAGATGACACATCATGGTGGCATTTTTTTAGTTCCATGGTTAAGTTCTATAGTGGAAGTGCTCTACAATGTTATTTTCACAAAGTGCCGTGCCCTATAAATTTTTACACATGCACTATTGGGCTTAGACATGCCCATAAATTTGACATGTCGTTTAGGGTACTCAAGGATAAGCAAATGAAGTTCATAAAACCTTGCTTGTTGCATACATACATCTTTGAAAAAAAAAAAAAAAAAACACACACACACTCACCTCAGCTAGTAAAGACTCTAGACGATCAATCCTGAAAACACCTTCCTGTTAAAACCAAAACCTCGAATCATTGTCTGGCAATAAATGCTGTATCATGAATTTAAAAGATATTGTAACAAAAATAAGTCTAGGACATGTAAAAGGTCCTGCAAATTTACCTTATAAAGTAGAGACTGCAAAGTTGACCTAAGTTGGGGTGAACTGTCAGTGAGAACCTTTCTAGCAATCCATGGGTATGAACTACTCAGAACTTTGTAATTTGGATTGAAACTGATTGCAATACCCTCCAAAACTGCCAGGCTGTGACATTGAAGGGCATGCATTAGAAAGGGCAGGGCATATTCTTGAGTTCCAAAAACCAAGATTGGCTTCTTAAGCTTTGACAAGTCATGAAAAATGCAATGGAATGAATGGAACAAGGGCATTTCTATTTCCCTTTTTTATTATTTGTTTGGTATAGCATGACTACCTTCTGATGACAAGAGAAAAATATGAAGGGATTTGAAATTTGAATCTGTACCTGGAAAACAATATTAGACAACAATGTCAATAGACACTCAAGCCAAGAATAACCAGAATAAAATATAAACAAAAGGGCATCGATATAGAAAACTAGAGTCCATTGTAACCAAAATGTGCTGACAAGCAAGACAGTATAAATGTACTAAGTTTTAAACAAAAGGGCATTGACATAGAAAACTAGAGATAGTCGTACAAATAACATGCAAGCAAGATGAAACCTATTCCTAAAATTGAACACTCCACTGAAACACCTAATCGTTTTTCCTCATTAAACCTCGTCATTCAATACCTCTTAAAAACAGAAAACGAAAATGAAAAGAGAAAGTAATAAATGACTAAAAATAGTCATTTGGCTATTATTGCAGCCTAGACAAATAGCCTGAATCGCGGGACTTGATACAACAAGTATCAAATCATGCACCTAAATCCTAGAATTTATCAGCAATTAGGATTTTTTCTTAAAAACGAATTTTTTTCCCTGGGATTTTACCAACTATGCCATCAGCCTCATTTCTAGAGATCACTCTTGTTCATGGAGAATAAGCACAAAGTAATATCACAATACACGCTGCTCTAGTAGTGAGCTGGTCCTTCGAAATTGATGCCATTCTAAACTTAGCCATTAGCATCTTCCATATTTCCTAGATATTTCAAGAATCATACTTGTATCATAGCAACAATTACAATGCTACCAACATACCCTTGCTTGTTTCTATACCTGCTTCATATGATAAACGCAATAATCCAGAAAATATCATAACTTTTTTTTTCCTAAGGCAACATGACTTAAACCTGCAACTCAACTCATTCAAGAACAACATTTTCATCCTTGACACTTCTCTCAGCTCCTTTCCCTTGACATTGTGAACATTTCGGACTTGCTCTTACCATTTCAATGAGACAGCTGAATTGATTCCAGTAACCCTTGGTCAATTTACTGCTGTTAAACCTCAACTAATATGTCAATTGCAAAAGTTATCAACAAAATGCAACAACTTCTGTTAGAGTTCTATAGTAATGGTCATACACAAATCAAATTGCATGGTATTCTATGCAAGCATGTCCTGAAGATGTTTTTTTGTTTTCTGCAGCACTATTCAACATTCCAAGCACTAATTGCAAGTTTAAGTCCAAACACTTAAATTCATTACTTGATGAAGTGCAAATCTTTCAAGGATGGCTGGGTAAATTAAAAGGGCCATCTGGAATAATCGATTGATGATAATTATATTGACAAGAGCCCTAGCAGAGTTTGAAGGTTCTTGATGTCGCAACCATGAGGTTGCAGGTTCGAATCATGCTACAATTAAAGAAAAAATGAAAAAAAAAATGACAACAATCGCATTCAGAATTTCCAGAAACAGGAGATACATGGTGCGCCCCAAATTTCCTGACAGATCACCAAAGCTTATATTGCGGACTCCTTTATTCATGGCACTTTGGAAGACATCTACAATGAATATATGCCAGTATTAGCATAAAGAAGAAGTCACATTGGCCTCTACTATTGAAAATTCAAAGATCTCAAAAATGCAAAACAGTGAAGAAAAACAAAAAGTATTCAAATCAGGCAAGCATTTGGCCAGCCTAAGTAATCAAAGGAAGCACAAAAAAAGGCAAACCTGTTAAAGCCTTTGTTACTTCACCCTTCTGTGCAGTTGGGGGAAGAAGCCTACAAAAGATTTCTATACAGTTAGTTTCAATCTGAGACACCACTTTATGTCACCCTTTCTAAGTGTCAAGAAGTTCAACTATCACAATAAGCAGCAGCTGCGTGGCATACCCAAGTGTGACAAAATCTTTAGCCAATGCATCAAAATCACGGTTAACAAGATGAAGACAGGCTTCAACAAATCCATCTCGAAGTTCCTGTCTAAATTCCCCCATCATACCAAAATCTGAAGATGAGGAAAAAATGTAAAAAGATCCATTCATACTTCCACAAAATGAAACATAAGAAATTAATAACTTCTACTAGCTTAAAGCAACATTAATAATTACCAATAAAAAAGGTAACATTAATAATAATATCATTATTGTTTTATTATTAATGATGCTTAAGTGTAAAAAAATATTGGAACTTAAGGAGGGTAACCAACACAAAATATTGATAAGAGATGGACACTGCCAGGAGATAAGAATCACAAAACAATGATAGATAATGACACCTAGTTATTAAAAAAGAGGCTAGATCAACTACACCTGCAAAGATAAAAAATTGCATCTTACCACTTCTCTAGCCAATGGCCATGCACATGTTCGTGTCAATAAAATCTGAATCGTTCGTTCAACTGGCCTTGGCGTAAATGTGAACAGACAACTGAAACATGATGGCCAGACAATTCCTACACAGCAAATTAATAGACTACTGATGGGCAAATATTGGTAATGGTTCACAACATTGCACGAGAAGTCAATTGATTGGGTTTTACGACCATGCAACCAAACCAAGTTAGGTTAGCGTGATAGACAACTTGAGTCTCATTGATGCGGAGCACACAGGTGACTATAGAAGTTGGATGATATAAGTTTTTTTTTATCCTTGTGAAAATAGTGGACCCAGCCTCGTAAGGAATGATCACGACAACACAACATGAATATTTTACGACTACCAAAACTAGACCAAACAATCAACTGACTGGTGAAGTAGTATGACAAATTTAAAAAAAAAAAAAAAACTTTTAATTCCTTCTAGGTAACAAAACAGAATGATGATAGTAACTCAAGATGGCAAATTATGAAATGCTCATTCAGGACAAGAAACTTTCAACCACCAGATGAGATAATCTTGAAAGAATTTAAAGCATGTTACGTGTGACCAACAATCAAACCCACTTCATCATTGACTCTGAAATGAAAGAATATGAAGGTTGGGGTGAGTCTGGATTGCATGGAGAAAAGTTGTTTTTCCTTTCTACATGCAATAAGAGATTAGAAATAAATTTCTTAGCTGAAATGTTCTTATTCGTGCTTCATCAGTGTGCTTAAATGGAAAAAAGAAAGTGTTCTTATTTCCCAGTAAAATATATATATATATTTCACAGCTACAACTGTACAAGTCGTGGGAAAAAAAAAAAAAAAGATATTATAGTAACATTCACTTAATTGTATTTGGTACAAATATAAAACATCGATTTGAAAGTAATACCCAAGTATGCTAGCTTCCCATCATTTGTTCGTAGAAGGTTTCCAGGGTGAGGATCTGCATGATAGAACCCATATTCTAGAAGCTGAGTTAGTGAACAATATACTCCCACCTGCCAAGAGACAAAATTCAGAAGCCAGCTATAAGCAAAAATAATAACAAACACAATCAATAATGATAACAATATGAATAAATGAAAAACTTAATCTATATGCTTCAAGGACGGGAAGATCTTGAATTCGCTTTGATGATTTAACCTCAATCAAGTAAAGATCTTTTACTTCAGTTAACTTTTGCCCCTACACACATGCACACAAAGAAGGCAACATGAACTAAAAAACCTAAAAATGGTACAGAATATTTACTGTAATGACATAGTACAGGAAAAAAAAAGTGCACTGCAAAGTACCTCTATCCATTCCATAATAAGAACTCGGCGACTACTTTGCTCTAGAAACATTTTTGGCACGAAAACGTCTTGCAATCCTCCATAAAGTTCTCTGTGTTAGGTCAACGAAAAACAAAAAAAATCTTTTTACATCACCTACCAAGATAAACTATGAAACAGAATATTTTTTGCCATAACAAGTTGTAGAGAAAAACCAGAAGCAACAGCGTACACTCGCAGACTAAAGTACCTCTTCTTTTTGCATGTGTTTATATTGATCAGATCCAGGATCTGGCCTGATTGAGTCCTTGAGGCCTTTGGTTGCAGCCTATTTCTATATATTCTGATGCCAACTGCCATTTTTAGTGATGAGGCTAGTACTGCTATCAACTAAGTTGCATTTATTTCTGCAACTTCTTTTGACTGTAAATGAACTCTTCAGTTCTGTTCCAAAGATTTGCTAAAGGTTTCCATCTGTCCACGGAATCTGACTAGATGTCTCATTTCTGAAATCTTAGGTATGATGGACTGCTGTATTGATATCTATCAATTAAACAAAGATGTAATTGCCAGAAAATTGGGATCCCCATCTAGGTGATCAACCCCTCTCTTATAGCCTTTGAGTTTCCTTTGTAAAAATAAACAACCAAGAAATCCCTGGATTTTAGGAATCCTTCTCCTCTTAGAAATCATACAAAGATTACAAGATATTACACACATGTGGACCCCACCGGCCACTGGATGTAGGTCCCAGATCACTACGTTAATAATATCCCTTTCAGCGTTGGCTAAGTTGGTTTATATACCAGAGTAGTTAAAGTTCTTATATTGGTTTCCCACAATCCCAACCCTTTCACAAAAGGTTGCATATTCACAAACTTTTGTTTCTGTAGCCTAGATCATTACCATCATCATCATCAAATCATTAAATCCCAAAATCATTATTATTATAATCATTACTATGACTGTTGTAGCATTTGCTGCATAGTCAGTTAGTCGCTAATCATGGCTTTTGAAACGGGTGGCATCCTAGCTGTACCAAACATGGAAGATTTTTACCTTCGCTATGTGCTATGCACTCCACACGGATCCGTGCCATTGTCATGGCAGTGCATGGGGGTTCTGCCTTTTGGGGATGAGTGCTCCCATGGAGCGCATGGCACAGGAGAAAATTTTCCACCAAACAGTCAAAATGATACAACTTAATTCAGTTGTAATGGCTGTTTACTTGTTTTTCTTTTATTATGTGGTGTTTGGTTTGTCCACCCAAGATTACACTAATAGAGTTGATGGTTTAAACTTTTTTCATATGAAATTATCAAAATGTGTGTTCAAAATTATTGAATATGACACTGCTAAAAATAGAGCCTGTTTAGTTAAGGGGCGGGCCTGGGCTTTTATCCTGCTTAGGTCCAGTAATCTCTCATCAAGACTCCTAAATCAAAGGTTTGAGTTCATTGTTTAAATACTTCGCTTGGAAATCTGATGCAACATGATTGAGTCAAAGCATAGTTGACTGAGTCTTGCTGATGCAACAGTCATAGTAATGATTATAATAATAATGGTTTTAGGATTTAATGATTTGATGATGACGATGGTAATGATCTAGGCTATAGAAACAAAAGTTTCCACCTTATTTGAGGATTTTTAGTTCTTTCTAGAGTTTTTTTGTTCTTCCTAGAGTGAAAGGGAAAGTCGTGTTATGCCAATAAAAAATAACCATGTGACTAGCCCACTACTTATTTCTAAGAAATTCAAGAATGGAAATTTAACAATGACCAAAATTGTGTCACAGGAATTGGACATGCTTAAGGTTGTTAAGGTTTTCTTCAAAATTGATTTGAGTCATGGATACCACCAGAAGCATGTTAGGCAGGTTATGAGGGGAAATCAACTTTTAAATGAGAGAAAGGGTACATGAGTGAACCGGATGTGCGAATGCATGTGTCAAACCTTCAGTGGAATTTCACCATTCTGTAGGCCAGGAAAATATATGGGAATATATTGGCATGAGCATTCAAGTTGATTAGAAGAAGGTAAGTCTTCTCAAGATCAGCCTACAGCCATTAACACTTGTGACATGCATTAGTAACATTCAACAAACAATCCATCTGAAATTTCGCCATCATTGTTGCTCCATAAAGGATCCTTTTCAGCAGACTTTGGAAATGAGGAAAATATTTAGGAAATCATGAAAAAGAAAAAAAAAATTCCACTACTTTCCTACCAGATTCTGACAAGGTGTTCCAGGTAGTCTATGATGTCTAACATTTATGGCCTTAAAACTTGTATCCATCATTTGTAGTGAGAACCGAATCTGTTAAGACTTGACCGATATGCATGAGACTAAACCTATGTGTGGCAACTCAGTAGGGACCGAGTCTGACAACCAAGTTCCACAACGATGCACACATGTTAATGATCAGCACCCTTGAGCTAGGATATAAGCTGTTTACATTCTTCAGTGAAAAGATAAATGGTTCAGCTTGCAATCCTCGACATATTTTTATTGGTGGTCCTCGACATATTCCATTGAGTTCTATGCCTTGGTCCAAGCTTTTTAATGTCCACAGAACATGAAGGTCTCATCTACAAATGCCGAAAGGAGGTCATCCCCCATCAAAACTATACCTCTTAAATTAAAAAATTAAGCTTCTTAAGTTCAGTGATAAATCCCCAAATAAGAGATTTTTGAGGAAGCATGGGCAGACAATAACTAGATAAAATCTGTGGTTGAAGAGGTAAATGTGCTTCAAAAGATGAATGGTGTGCCTAGGTCTAAAAGTGGGACGAGCTCTCAAAGCACAGGCAAATAATAACTAGACCATGGCCGTGGATGAACAAGCAAACTTGGTTCACAAATTGAAATATAGATGACAGAGTCCAGACCCAATAAATCTATAGTTGGATGATAAAAGATAGACAAGGTGAGGAAGCCAAGAGCATAATAAATAGTAATACTACATGATACTAAACAGGAATGGCGGAAGAACAATTATATTAGAGACTCGATCACAAGACAACAACAATACCCTAGGTGTATCGTCAAGATGCACAGAATAATAATCACAATTTCATTCCCTAGTGTGAAAAGATGGAAGGTGCACCGGATGGATGTAAATGCCCTTTTGGTGTACAACTAAGTTAAAAAGATTGATTTCTCACAACAAGATTGAATAAAACCCACACAAATATAGTAAGGCGGAGCACATAAGCCACAGATGGAATAATGCACTCACCTGAATTTCAGCCCATTCTTTGCTTCTATCCTGTAATCCATCTCCTGCATTCAATGTGATTTACCTGTATTCAATGTGAAGTCCTAAGAATATGACTCAAAATTTTGGCAACATAATCTTATGATGATAGCATCAAATGATTCAACTTCTACTTTAGAACCAAAACACACCAATAGCAAACTGTGCATGGGGTTGTTGACAAGAATGCCATGGACAAGCAAAGGTGACGAGGGAAGATTGCCACCAGTACAGAACATAATGGCAAGACATCCCAAAATCCAAATGTATAATTCCCACTCCAAATGACCTTTTTTCAGGATGTCTTTGCTGCAAGTGCAAGATACATTGCATCTGATTGGGAATTCAACCAAGACACCAAAGATAAAACACAATTGACTAAACTTTCTGAAAATGTGAAAGGGATCAGCTTCAGTTCCCTAGCAAGCATTGTGGTACCTGCTGGCAAGTTCTAAATTGAGCATACCATAGCCTACACCTCACCTATTGGTCCTGCTTAACACCTAGTAACAACAGCAGATCTCTAAAGAACTAGAAACCACTCATCATAAGGCAGCACAAACAGAATCCATCACATTTTAAACGTGAAGCTACTCATGTTCACATCTTTCATTAGATGGCACATGCATGTGTATGTGAACACACTAAAAAAAAACAGAAACTACTCATCCAAAGGCAGAGAAGGCAATGTGATTAAAAAGAACACAGGGAGTATTATGTGTCAAGCAGTGATTTTCGAAGCATTTGGGGCCCACACCCAAGGCTCGCCTTATGGAAGGGCTTTCCAAATAATCCCTGGGCCTAAACTATGAGGCATGCTTGCATTTAGGGCATATGTCTCACCGTATGAGGCATTTTTGAGGTGCACATCCCAGACAAAGCATGCACTTTAGTCACAGTCCATATTGGGTGTTGTATGCCGCATTAACACATATTTATTTTAGGAAAATGAGAAGGGCATTTTGTCATTATAGGAACTTATGAATTTTCTCCTTTTCAATTTAAAACTATTGTAACTAGATTTAACTTAATGCAACACTTAGTTTAAATGTTTTCTATTTTTATTAATATATCTTCATCGAACGTCATTCTTTATTTATTTATTTAAAAGGCATGCTCACGAGGCTGATGCCCCATGCAGGCTTATGCCCCATGCTCGGTTATTGGAAATTTGGAACACCTTGACTCATGTAGTCATGCCTCAACATTTTAAAACATTGGTGTTAAGTAGCAGCTCAAACATAGCAAAGCATAGACGGGTAGTAAGGTGAGGGTTGCAAGAGTAATGAACAGGGAAACAATGTTCAAAATGGTTGTCCCTGATTTTGATAAAGAAATGAAGATACTAAGAAGCTATGAAAGGACCTTGAGCGACTGGGAAACAGATTCATGGGGGTGGATTCAAGTAGCTTTCCACTGTCATGCTCTTTGCAAGATGACAAGGGCCACAAGGCATTTAATTAAATATGACTCAGATTTTCCACAAATATTTCACTAAGGCTCCATAATTCCATCACCATTGTGTAAGTATTATATGGGTGTTCTTTGTACTTCAGATCAAAATAATTACATAGTTTCTTATCTTGTTTCTACATGAGCCTCTATGTCATGCGTAGAAGAAAAACACTAAGCTTCTTAAACAAAGAATGAATAAAGTACTGTCAAAGTAAATGCTAAGGAGGTCTATACATACCCGAAAAAGGCTTGATGCCCATTCATCCACCACTGCCTGCAAATGAAGTTCCTCTATTATTCAATAATCATCTTTGATCAAAGCAATTAGATTATTAGATGAACATTGATAAAGCACACTACCATCTTCTTCTAAGCCTGCTACATTAAAACAAAGAGATTTCACTTTAGTTCACTACAGTTACCTGAAGGTCAGTGTTTAACTTGGCAACTCTTCTAATGAATCCTGCAAGGTAACGCAGAATAAATATATCCAAAGAAATTGCAGCTTGAACTCCAGGCCTCTGCACTTTGACAGCAACAAGCTGTCCACTTTGAATAAGCCTGGCTTGATATACCTAACAATTGCAAAATGTTGATTCCAGTTCCTTTCAAATTCAAATTAAAAATTCAATTTGGATCAAGAGTCCATGGCAAAAACAAGACCTAACTCATAAGCAGGATAGCCATTACAACCTGCCCAAGAGATGCTGCAGCAATAGGTTCTGAAGAGATCTCTGAGAAAAGCATATCTATTGGTAATCCAAGCTCTTGCTCTATTGTATTGAAAGCGATTTCAGTCGAGAAAGGTGATATCTGATCCTGCAACAGTGAAAGCTCGTCCAAATATGCTGGCGGTATTACATCCTACATGAAACAACCAAAACATTAAAACAGAAAGGCATCCTAAAGGCCAATAGGAACGAGAAAAAAAATTAATAAACTAAAACAATGGATGAGATTCAGTAATCAAGAACAAATAGAAATTTGAAGACCAGGTTTGTCAAGGCTTGCTAAGCTAATATATTTGATCTTTCTTTATTTGTTAGAAGAAGATTCATAGGTAAAGCAATTCAAGGATTTTTTTCATGCATCTCTCCATTTTAAAAATCATTACAAAAGGGTCGATAGAAAAGATCTTGGTTGATCAGTTTCATCAAGATGCAGGAGATTGAATGAGAATGGATTCACTCCCATCGCAAGAGGGCCAGAAGCAACGAGGTTGTAAATGGGAAGATTTAGTTTTTTTGTGACCATGATTCCATGAATAATATGCCAGAGCATACACTAGTGGAACATCATTTGATTAACTGAAAAGTAAATGACAATACATATCTATGCTTAAGTTTGTTCATATTTCATACTAACAAAACATAATGAGTCTTAAAATTTAATTTTTAGATTTTTAACATATATTTCAATTTTAGGCTCTAAGTGGCCGAGTCAACTTGACTCGATTTGAGGGGGAGCGAGCCAACCCCAACACCAATTTTTAAGACCTTGCCATGGAGTGATTGATGTCTGCAATTTCTTATTTTGGTAAGGTAGTCAATGCTTTCATCTCTGCCTCGAAAAAGAGTTGGCCATGAAAGCTATTGAAGCAATGCAGGGAAGTAGCCTTGGTGGGGGGAGGCTACTGGTTAAAATAGCTTGTTTTGGTTGGACAAAAAGAAGGAACAAGTTAGATAAAGGGATGACAAAAAAAGAATAGCCAAATCTAACAAATTGATGCCTATGCGTCCAGACTCCAGAGGCATATAATCAGAGGGCGGAAGAAAACTCTATGCTTGTAGTAACAAGTTTTCGGTGCATAAGGAGATGTAATTATACGATGATGCAGTTAAAGGTAATGTGTAATATCCTAAGTTACCTGGGCCCAGGATTAGTCTGGCCAGGTGGCATCTTAGTTAAGTTCTTATTATGGAATTAGAATTGCTGCTTATTATTAACTTGGTAGTATTCCACGTGATTGGGTTTGGAAAGGAGTGGAGTTGTATAACAACTCTAAATAGGAAGTTTGAGATGACTGGAATTCATCTCCCCTATATATATATATATATATATATATATATATATATATGGATAACCAACGACGACCACTACAATGGTATCCTATTCATCTTCCTTGGAGAAATTCTGAGAGAAAAGTCTTGTGGGTTGCAATTTAGGGGAAGGAGAGGAAGGCCAATTGATGTCCTATTCGCGTCCACATATTGCAAAGGCGACGATAGTTTATCAAAGGTGAGTGGATCTTCTTAATTAACTAGTTAATTAATCAAGATGATTGTTATTCAGTTGTGATTCGAATATGTTGTGTTGATAGACATACATGATTTGTATGGGTATAATGTAAGGAGATCTATGTTAAGGAGATCTAAGGAAATCTGTTTTGGTCTAAGAATCAAATATCAATGAATGGGTGATGATACAAATTGATTAGAGTGCAGATTCATGAGAATTCATTGTTCAAGTATGAAAATTTGCTGAAACAGAGGTTAGTGTCAATGGCAGGAATTGACGTTAGAGGGTTGTGGGACCCCCTTGGCCCACTGTATGATAGATTTGAACCTGGGAGTGGGGGGACCTACATCTAGTCGACCATGGTGGTGCTGGTCCTATGAGGATTGGATTCCGTTTGGGCTACCATCCATTGGATTTCATGGATACAGGCAAGAATTTGATGCAACAGAGCAATTTGGTTGATAAGCATATTGGACCCACTACATGATGTGATCAATGATCAAGACCCCACATCCTGTAATGGACCCTTGGTTGACCCTAGAAGACCTGGACCCATGTGAAGTGGGCCCTATTTGGGCCCCATCTATTTGATTGTTTGCAACAGAGACATTATATTGGGAAAACAGTTGGGTCGACATCCACATTGGGGCCCACTATCTGATTTAATCATAAATTAGGACCCCACATATTGAAGGGGGCTCAGGGACAACCTGAATAGTGGTGGTCCCATGTGGCCTGGGCTCCATCTGCCCAGTTATTCAGAAACTTCAATTTTGTTAACCGTGAGGCTTACTCATGAATTTTGTTTGTGTTTGTTGAGACTGTGGGGCCCAGTAAAGATATCTGATGGTGAATCCAATCCATTAAGAGTAAAGCCTATGCTTGGGCGACCTTAGACATTAGGTCTGATCTTGAATTGGTCCAGTGGGAGCCACTGGATTCTATAGTGAGAGTGTGCAGGCATAAATTATGTTATGTAGTAGTTCCTGTGTGGACAGATGTGCTGGATAATTAAAGAATAATCCTAGGATGAGTACATAATTACCATATGACCCCTTCTATCTGTAGTAATTGAAAGTTTTGTGTAATTTATGATGTATTGTAAGGACTGTTTGGGCATGTTGGCATGTTTTGGTTGTTTGTATATTATGCTATGAAGGTGGACCATTCCCATATAATTCCTTAAACTGTGATGACCAGAAGTGGGGCACTAATCTGATCAGGACTTGAATGGGGTTGGTTCCACAATACTGTTGTGTAATCATTAATAAAGATGAACTCTGGTTATTATGTGATATTGTGCATGGGATCCCAGACATGGGATGTTGGACTTAGTGTCTGGGCCGTTATAGCGGCTGGTCCTTAGTAGACGTGAATGGCCATTGCGTGGGCTGGTCTTAGTGGATGTGTCTGATGAGACATGGTCATGGTGATAGGTATACATGTATACGATGGGCCTTTGAGGCGTGGTAATGTGCATGGGCACGGATTTGTATGTGAATGTATTTTTAATGATATTTGATTATTGATTCAGATTTGTTGATTATGTGATATTATGTTATATATGACTTGTGTAATTAGGAATATTCATTCGCCAGTGGTACTGATGTTATGTTGCCCCCTTCAGGTAATCTTATTGCGAGTGGGCCAGAACAGGACGGCGTTCAACACGTAGATTTTGGCATGCGTGGCTGAAGGGAGAGAACGAGAAACATTTAAATAATTGTTAGAGAGATTAGCTTTTGTTTTAAGGAACTTATTTATTATCTTAAATACATTATTGACTCAGTCAGGGCATAAGGATTTTTATTATGCATAGATTATTTGTGTTTCTGACTTTTCATAATTTAATTGGAATTATGGTTTGATTTAAATGCCTACCTTCTTGCTAGCACTATTTGATAAATGTATGGTATATGTTGCCCAAGTTATCACGATCTGGATATCCGACAGGGCCCCGAAATTTGGGTCGTGACATCATGAGATGAAGAGGAACATAAAAAACATAATGGTTGGAAAAGAAGTCATTGCAGTAAACTCCAAATGGATAACAAATAGCTTAGTGGGAACTGGGAAGAGTAACAAGGGAAGAAGCCATACCATGGCCAGTGTGAAACTGCAATGGATCACCAGATAAGGAGGGGGAAAGGTTCTGATGTCATTCAGCAACTTAGAGGAAGCCAATCAGGCGATAAAAGAACTTTGATATTGAATTTACAGAGCTCTTCCTTTTCTTAGATCAGTGGAAGTTGGCTTAGTCTTTCCCATAGACTTATATGTATGCATGGATAGGATGGAAGGAACTTTGAAGATATTGAAAGAAGGTTTGGTGAGGTGATAGAGGTTTCGAAGCGGACTTTGAAAAAATTATTTTTGGATGTCAGAGAATTTGATTTAGGGTGGCCAACTATTAGATGATCAACAAAATGGTGAAGCTGATCATTTGGCATTATCTTACTGGTGACAATGAGGGAAGAACTAGAACCCCTAGTTTTCAAAAATGTTGGGAAATCATCAAGCAAAGGTATCTGGGTTACAGAAGACTAAGGAGGAGAAAGGTTTTGAAAAAGAAGGTGGTGAGCTAAGGAGTAAAGGAAACGAAGAGGTTGAAAGAAAGAAGGATCTGCTCAGATGCAGTGTCTTTTGTTGCCGGAAAAGAGGATCAATGCAAAGTTTCCGACCAGAAAGGTGACATTGAGTCAGCGAGTTCCTTCAACTTCAGACGGTGACGTGGAAGGTGTCTGTGTGCTGAAGGCAATTGCACTCGGGCAGTAGAACTTCTGCTGTCAGGGTAAAAACTGTTGCGTCGGTAAATTGAGAAGATTCAAATCAAAAGGAGCTTTTGCCATTTCAGGAGAAATACGGAGGAGATAAATGCAAGAATTTGAAAGTCCATTGTTGAAGAAGGCAAAGGAGGTGCATGGCCCCACCAGAGAGAATTCAAGCCAGCAAGGCAGGGGGCGGTTGTCCCAAATATTTCTCTCAAATATCAGTAAGTTTAAGAGACTAAACATTAGAGAAAAGGGAGTGTGACTTTTAAGTGGTACTAGAAGCAGGAGCAACAACTCTGCTAAACTGTCCCTGCAAGGCTACAACCATGATGATGTAAAACATATCATAACCAGCATAAGCAAACTCTTCAAGCACGAAGTGTAAGGAGCAGCGGCCAGAAGACTCCTATATACAACTTATATTTAGAACATATTATAAACTCCATACATAGCCCAGCATGTATATATATATATATATATATATATATATAAATAGTAGGTGACACACAGGTAACAAGCAATCAAATTGGAGAGTAGGTATCCACCTTAGATGTTTAAAATAAAATGATGACAAGATTCCCAATATTAATAATGAAGCAACTAAAGGCAAACAGAACATTCAACTCATTACTAAATTTAAATTTTCAGTTACCGAGCGAGATGAAACAGCTTGAGCAATTTTGACATATGCCTGCGAAACACAAATATGAAATAAATAATCAAGGTGCATGGAAACTGAAATCTGATACTGGTGACCACCACAAAACATACTGGACCAAGTTCCACGAGGATTGCACGAAGCTCTGCTGCCCTGATCTGAGACAAGGAATAAAAAGAAAAAAAACAGAGACAAGTTACAGGTAGCCTTGTTGCCCAATTATTTTATCATTTAAACTCAACTAAACTTAGCAGACAAGCCAGCCCCAAATAGATGGGATAGCAGCAGCACACTTGATGAACTGAACAAACTAGGGATTTATCATCCAAATTTTTCGCAGCTTCTACATGTGTATAGCCAAGATGTACACATTAGATATCCTAGTTGGATACAAACTAGAAATCTCCATTCTCAGTTCAAAACTCCAGCTTCAACCTTTCTTCCATCATCATCAATACAAACATGATCATTACCAAGCATTCTCTACACTTTCAATTCCATCGAGTCTGATCGAGAGCCATACCTCGAACATCTGATCGGATCGTTCCAACACGCTATCGAGATACCGAAGGCCAAACCACCGCCCGAACGACGTCCCGATCTGGAGAAGCCTGCGGAGGACGAGAAACGGTTTCCGTAGATAAATCGAAGCGATCTTCGACAGATTGTATTGTTCCAGATATTCCGCCTCCGACATGCCTCCCTCGAACAGGTAGCCGGAATATTTGGTGAAGGCGTCGTCGGCGGCGGATTCCGGCAGGGATTTCGAACATCGGAGACGGTGAGATTTCCAGCGAGCGGGAAAACCGCGTGAGGAGGAGAATAGAGATTGAGATGTGGGGAAAGGAGTAGATTTGAAATTGGAAGGGATGATGTTGAAATTTGGCGGGAGATGGATATCCATCTCAGAGAAATGAATGGAAAATGAAAATAAAATAAAATACTACCAAAGTCCCAAAAGAGAGGTGTGTGTGAGTGTCTGTCAGCAGAGGAACAGGAACGAGAAAGAAAGACACAGAATAATTTTATCTAAAAAAAAAAATAGTAGTGGAAAGAAGCCGAGCAGCAAGTTTCTCGGATAATGTCGATTTTTTTATTATTAATTTTGACTTATCTGAGACGCCATCATTTCTCCTTAAAATATATAGAGTCCATGAGTGGTGATCCGGACCGTTGATCCAAGATTGGTTGCTTACTATGGATGGAGCCTGGAGGTCGTGCTTCGTTGATCAAGCCAATAGCCAATAGATATGATGGGGCACGATTTGGATGGAGGATGTCTTATTGATTTTGTTCTTTGAATGCCGATCACGGGGTTTAGGACCCATTAATTTGGAATTGGATGTTTACGAAATACAAGATTTACATATTTAAATATCGCAAGAATAAAGTAATATATAATAAAATAACGTAATATTATAATGTTATAATATATATACATATATATTTTTTTATATTTTTTAAAATATATTATATATTTTAAATTAAATTTTTGGGAAAAAAACACTATACCTAGTTGGACTTTTGACGTTTTGCAGAGTGCCCCCTGAACTTTAGTATTTTAGACTAAACCTACTTGTAGTTTTAGTTGACATGCAAAATGAACGGATTCTGTTAGTATTAACAGTGTAGGTCGTATAAAATGTGTTTGGTGCATATTGACGCCAAATTATTCTCCCAAAAAAACCTATTTGCCCCTGAACCAGCCTATAAAACATTGGAAATGCACCAGACACGTTCCTAGTCAATTTTTTTTCTTTCCAGTCATGGCTTCCTCTCAAAACTTTCAAAACTCTTGTACCCATTGTTCTCGTGGCCAATACTCTCAACTTGATGGTGAAATTCGTTACTGTCATTGCGGGCATAAGGCTGCTTTGAGAACTTCTCGAACATAGCGCAACATGAGGAGGAGGTTTCTTGGCTGTGCTCTATATGGGGTTATGCTGTCAACTATGTGAATATTCTTCTTGATGTATGGTCAACCATGCTAGTATTAATGTTATTTTGTTTCAAAAAAATTTCAGATCCAGTCAGCGTGTGAATTTTTTGAATGGGTTGATGCAGAAATTGATCAAGTACAGAAGCTATTGGATAAGATTGATGTGTTGGAGAAGGAACTGAAGACAGCTTGTTGAATGGGAAAAATGTTACCTACGTGTATTGCTGTGGACTTGGGATGGAATTGTGTTTTTTTTTTTTTTTTTTTTTGTTCATGTGCTACCTAGTTGTGGCTTGGTTCCCTGTAGATGAGTTGGAATTACCATGATCATATGTATCAGTTGGAATATTTTAATTGAAAATGGGTTGGTGAAATTTGTTTGTCCATGCATGCTTTGTTCACTCCTTATTTTGCTCTGAACTTAATCAACTTGCAATAAGAAAATCATCATCATCCAAATACTCAATCCAAACAATATAAAAGAGTCATCTATGTTGCTTCAATCCATCATCATCATCCAAATAGTCAATCCAAACAATAAAAAATGGTCATCTATGCTGCTCCAAACAGACAGCATCATTCAATACTCAAATCCAAACAATAAAAAATGGTCATTCATGCTGCTCCAAATAGTCATCATCATCCAAACAATTTTTTGAAACAGTCAATGACAAACCACATCAAGTTTTCTTAAAACACCATCATCTCCTAAACAGTCATCTATACCGCTCCATAATCAAATTTACAACATCATCATGACAAAAAAATTTTAAAAAATAGAACCAACATAAAATCTTACAATATCATCCAGACAAAGTTTTAAACTAGAATCAACATAACATCATCAGATCGTGCTGCCTTTTCCTACTCTAATCCTCCCTCTACCTCTGGGTGTTGATGCAGACCTCACTGCTTGTACCTTTCCTCCACCACTGGTATTACTTGCTGATGAAAGTGGTTGTGAAGCTGGCAACGGCTAAGAAGAAGACTGTCTGACTCTCCCCTGATCAATCAAAATTCTCAATACATTAGTGAGTAAATGCATGCATATAATCTAGTTAGAAGAAAACGTATAAAATATGGGTGAAAATATTGTACCCGATGTGCTGGCATGGGCTGTGATGCTGGCTGGGAAGCTGGCATGGGCTGAGAAGCTGGCTGAAAAAGTGGCATGGGCTATGATGCTGCCATGGGCTGTGATGTTGGCTAGGAAGTTGCCATGGGCTGTGATGCAGAACGAAATAGTCTTGAATTTGGATGCACTGGTCCCTTGCAAGACCTGGCATTATAGCCTGTTTTCAAGCATCTAGCACAAGTCATTGTTCTGTTTTTTTCTGAAAACTCTACTGGAACTATGTACCTCATCTGCTTTCCTCATCCTCAACTTCTTTGGCTTACCTGCAGGTCTTCTATATAATGGAGGAGCAACTGGTTCCATTCCACTTTCTATCCAATCATGCATGCCAGGTACAACATGTATCATACTACTATATGCCTTCAAATACATCTCTTTGCTGTAGCATTCATGAATATAATCTCCAGGCCTTCCTTGATTCATGTATATACATGCTATGGCATGCTTACAAGGTATCCCAGTCAGATCCCACATTCTGCATAAACATGTTTTACTCTAAATGTTCACAACATAAGTTTTGGCAAAACAGTCCACCTCAAACTCACCTCTGCTTGACCAATTGGGAAAACAATGTCTGCTGTCATTCTTGTTTTTTCCAATTTCTCTAATATCGCAGGACAGACTGTCCCATCATATTTGATCATTCTTTTCAATTTCACTTGAGTTCTGGTCATAAGTTTCCTCCTGACACACTCAAGCAAACCAACAATTGGTTTCTCCCTAGTTTCAAGCATGTAACTATTGAAAGACTCACATTAGGAACAATAATTTATGTGTTAAGTGCAGGCAAAATTCAACTGACCCACAATTAGACCACATATATTGTGGGCAGGGTTCGGGTAAGATGTGGGTCGGGTTTATGGGTTTTGCCACCCTAGTGCGAAACCCCCTTAATTTAGAGGAAGCTTACAGGCCTGTTATGTGGGCTTAGTAGTGATTTTTGGTTCATAAATAAATAACCAAGTGTGGGCTTTTTAATGCTTCAAAAGGCAACACATTTGGACATGTTTAGAACAAAGGGGCATGTATATATTACTGGAAAATAGGTTGGCTTGAGCTGATCAGGCTATTAGGCTCAGTAACTAAAAAGATCTGGGATTTACAAGCCAAACATGCCCATGCACTATTGCACATACATGCACACACTATTTCAAGTTTGATTGGTCAGGAGTCAGATAGTAATAGGCCAAAGCTTGCCCAAGCTCAAACTGTTTACCTATAGGGCAACTGCAGATCCATTTTTAACCCAAGGACCTAATATTCATATGTTGACTCTAGAGTTCAACTTTAAGAAAATGTTATCCCAGCTAACCTGTTTAGTTCATGGGTGAATTATGATAGGCAATGAATCAGTATGCTTTTTCCAACCCTTTGGATAACTCTAGGTGGAGATCAAAGGACATGTAAAGCTCAAAAGCCCAAAAGGGCAGTACTTCCATGCTTGTTTTGCACAAAGTTAGCGTTCACCCTTTAATGGATAACCATCAAAGGTGCAGGTACGAGCTAGAATGCCAAAAAGGAAAAGAAAAATGATAGCTCACTCATAGTAGAAGATTGGCATATCCCTAGGCAGTTGGGTGACATGTGTGGTTGCCAGCCAACGAGCACCCCCTTTATTGTTAGTGTGAGGGTTCTAGATAGATTGAGATGAATCTTGTGAAAAAGTCTTAGTTTTCATTTCACTATCAAAAAATCATCGTCAACACATCATCATCATCAAAGTTTTGACTCAATAATCAATTAGATCATTAAACCCGTGTTTTGAGGACTCATAAGTTTGAGAGCCTTAAACTATGTAGTAATTTTTTTTCCTATTGATTCACTCTTAACAACTGATAGAGTCAAATCATTATCAATTTGAGGTGAGTGCCAATCACCTTATGACTAGATTAAATTGATACAGGTAAGCCCCTGCATCTGCAAATCCACATAAATGGTGCATTGGAGTGTGTGGGTTTGCACTTGTGATCCAGGAAGCATCTTTCATTTAAACCCACCTATATAAATCCAACCCTCTCCTTCACCAGACCATCCTCTTAATTGGCACACATCCTAAATTAGCATTGATTCAACTGATCCACTATTGGCTAAAATCACGAAAAAGAAAAAAGGCTAAATAACTAAACACACGAAATTATTAAACTATAAGGGGTTCAAACCGTGCTTTGATAAATCTAATAGGGCTTCTTTTTAAGCATGCAACTAGTTTTCAGCATCAGAACATTACTTCTCACATATAAAAGCTACTAGATTATCCATTCTGCAACTGTTATCTGAGGCAGATTGCTGGTCACAGCCCACTAAAAAAATTGAAATCAAAACAGTGCAGACAATAGATATCCAACAATGTGTGACTGTGGTCCCCTCAATGTGTAACTGCGGTCCCCTCAATGTGTAACTGCCACCATGGATAACCCACAATAGTAGCAGAGAGGTGGAGTTTCTATTCCACCAATATTCAAACAGAAACAATAAACAAAAGAAACATATTTTTTTAAGAGGGGATCATTTTCGACAACGAAAGGTCCTACACTTTTCTATATGAGACATTCACCATATGAGACAAAGAAATTCAAACTTCACATTAATTGTGGACGTTGGACAAACCCTCAAACAACTGTAAAATACATGCACGCAGAGCTATGAAATTATGATGTTTGTTCAAAATCCTAAACTCTAAATCATCGGTAAGGCTTAGAACCACCACATGCATCAAAATATACATGATTAAGGGTATGAGATCATACCTCTGAAACCGCTGATGGTTTTTCGTGCTTGAATCTATTGTTCTTCTTGAGGGATCTGTCGATCGCAAAGAAGGAGCGGCGGTTTTGCCCAAAATCGCCAAAACCCTAACCGCAAGTGAAAAGGGGGAAAATGAGAAAAAATCGCGAAGAGTAAAACGGATATATCAGGGGTAAATTTGCCATTTACTATATTCCATCACGGCCGTTTGTATTTGCATGTCAACTAAAACTATAGGTAGGTTTAGTCTAAAATACCAAAGTACAGGGGGCACTCTGCAAAACGTCCAAAGTACATGTAGGTATAGTGCTTTTTTCCCTAAATTTTTTTAGATGATACTATGATTTTAATATATATATATATATATATATTCAAAAACTTAAAATAACAAGAAGTTAATGTCAATGATAGTAGGAAAGTTCATTATTAAATTAATATTTTATTAAATAGTTAATTTATATGAAATTTACCATGTTTGGATGAAAAAATAGTGTGGTAAAATAAAGTCCAACTACCAATTATTTTATTATAAGCTAGTTTTCTTTACCAAATAAAACTATATAAAGTATAGTAAAGTAAAGTCAGTACAAAAAGAAACTACTTTACAGTTCTCTCTCTCATACTTTATTTCACCACGTATTTTATCTCACCTTTCTTTATCTCATATTTTACCATGATGTGACATCAACATTTATGTTACTTAAACAAATATATAAACAATCATGCATTAACCTATTATGTAACATATTATATCTTCACTATGTTTATATGAAAAAAATTATGGTAAATTAGAGTCTAGTCACCAATTTTTTTACCATAACTTTTATCACAAGTCACTTTCTTATACCCTAAGTTTTACGATATAGATTTGAGATTTTTTCATTCCTCATCCAGAATTCATATTTGAGGATTCCCAAGGCCATATTTGATAACATGCGACAAATAGCAAGTTGGAGAATTCTATTCCTTCACTCCTTCAGCTGAAGATGTCCACATTCTGTTGGTAGGCCGGAGGGTTTTCGATCTGAGAATATTAAAATACAAGGATCAAAATTGCCAAAGTCTTCTAGGAAATTACTTTTTAAATGTGGGTTTTCGTGACTCTGAAAAGCAGATTTTTTTTTTTTTTTTTTTAAAGAGAAATCTGTTGTTGCACTTAAAATCTATGTAACTTTTCCATCAATGACGAATTAACATGCCTACAAAATTGGCACTCATCCACAATTCACCTTAATCGGGTATGATGGAATGGATAGATGAGCGCCAGAAGGTGGGAATTAACTAGGTTCTTACGATGCATGCATTTGCGCCCGATATCAGATTCAACATATAAACAATTCTAGTTTCTCACCATGCATAGTACATGAGCTTGATATCAGGTTCAAGAGATATATATGGTAATCAATTCTTGTGCCTAACAGCCTAAGCTCGACAAAAACTCCCTTTGGGCTCGAGATTTCAGGCTCGAGTTCGATGTCAAATAAGCCCGGCCTAAATTGCATTTTCATCATTTCATCATCTCATCATCACAACGCTTTCAAGTTTCATCATTTCATTAATTATAACGCTCCACCACTAAAGAGCATTATAACCCAACTCGATAACATCGTATTCCTCATATAGAGGTCAACTCATTCCATAAAGATTGATTGTGTAATGGATTCTTCAACCACATGATGCAACATCATGTTGTCCATTTTTGTAAGTTAATAATATATAGTTATGATTGTCTATCCATTAAGTTTCCTCAAAAAAAAATTCTCAAGTTCCAACACTCTCTCCAGGCTTCTTCTCTCTAATTAATGAGTTCATACAAATTTTGGTAAAAGATGGAGTACATCCATCGTCCTGGCTCATATAAATATATATATATATATTTGGGAAATGTTCATGTGCATCCATCCCTCACCATAGGGTGAGGGACACTTCCCCTTTTTGCATATGAAGACAAATGAGTGTACCTCATCTATGTACTTGAAAACTTACTTTTTGTACTTGAAAATCCCATTTATGGAAGTGTCCCTCACCCTATGGTGAGGGATAGATGCACATGAACACTCCCCTATATATTTATATCAACCAATCACACTTAATTATCCTCTTCTTTTTGGTAAAAGAACTCAGTATTATCCTTGATGCAGTAAGTTCCATAGTATACAACCACCACCAAAAGTTTTGATGCCGACTAAAACTAAAAGAAAGAAAGAAAAAGTTTTGATGCCATTTGTGGAGAAGACATGAAAATCTTCCCTTCTACTTATTTTACTCATTAAACTTAAACAAATACGGGTCCTACACAATCCAATCCACACAACCATACCATCATATATATACGAGTCGAAGTAACAATTCACGTGACAATGTCATAAGAGGCCCGAATCTTATCAGATAAGAGTCATGAAATAATTAATTAATGTGAAATAATTGCTTCGACAATGACAAAATCAGAGAACAGTCCAATCCACTGCCCCACTTCAGCATCCATTCATCATTGTTTATTACCGCTGCTATCTGCTTCCTCTTGTTCCCATTTGTATAACTCTTCCACACACAAATCTTCGCTGTCTGCTATTTTAAGTTCCCATCTAAGGGCAGACCTAATTATAATAAATTGGTAGGATCGGATCTCTGAATACCATATAATTGGCATGGTTACTAATTTAACATTGATTTGAATATAATTCACCTGACCCTTTCTCATAGATAATAGCATTTGAAAGATAAGTAAACATTGGACTTCTCTGGCTTCTTTGTTTGAATATAATACATCCAAAATCATGGTCAAATTAAGGACCTCTGAGGATGATTAAGGACGGGGTTGTGAAAAATACAAGGCAGTGATGTATAAGAGACTTTGACTCTTGTCAGGTTTAAATTACTAAGGTGATGTTTGGATATTGGAATTCTTGTATTCCCTTGATTAATTTCAATTAAAGAAACAGTTTTGTATGTTCATTTTTAGATATAAACATTTGATTCTTAGCTTCTTCTTCTTCTTCTTTTTTTTTCCTTTTTCTTTTGTTGTTAACCTCTCTATAAAGATACAAAGTCTTAAAATGCTCAAGAATTCACTTACATAAAAAGGGACAGGCCCTTTGACAATTTAAAATAAAGATAAGCATGTTCTGGATAAGCATAATGCCATGTACAATCTTAATCTAGATCCAAATCTATCCATCCTCCTCACCTTCCTTGATTATAAGCCATCCAGTGGATCAGATCCCCTAGGCATCTCCAGTGTACTTCCCGTGCTTGTCTCCAACATGCTTTTCGTGAGTGGGATTTGTGAAACTCCATTATTATCTATCCTGCTCATTTATAATTTGGGTAGCTCAAAATGCTTGTGATGTCATCCCTTCTGGTAACAAATCTTCAAATTTTATTTCAATAGGAGTGTGTCTCACATCATGATAATGATTAATAATGTGATTTATATTTGAGATTAATAATAGGGAGAATTTCAAAAAGTCCTTAAGTTTTGGCCTTCTTTCAAAAAAGGACACAAGTTTCATAACTTTTCAAATTAGTCCCTAAGTTTTTCAAAAAGTTTTCAATTAAGGACATCCATCTATTTAAAGTTATTTTTTGGTTTTCCTTTTTTTAAATACCCAAATTACCCTTCATTGTAATAAAACTCTCCCTCACTTCCTCTATATTATTCTCGTTTCCCTCGCCAATGTCCTCATGGTGATCAAGGACACCAGTATTCTTATAGCGATTGGCGTATGTAGTGGCTGCCGAAACCATATCTTGGCTTTAAATGAAGGGTAATTTGGGTATTTTTAAAATACTGAGGGAAAAAGACACCAGAAAATACCTTTAAATGGTCGAATGTCCTTAATTGAAAACTTACTGAAAAGCTTAGGGACTAATTTGAAAAGTTTTAAAACTTGTGTCATTTTTTGAAATAAGGTAAAAACTTAAGGCCATATTTGAAAATTTCCCTTAATAATACATAAAATTGTGTTAGTCACGTACTCAATCTTAAAGCATGACTAACTCTTGTTAAAATAAAAGTTAAATATATATGGGAAATGCTCCTATGAGAGCATTTCTCACATTACCATGAGAGAGAAAGTGAGGGCTTTCACATCCATATCCAATGTCAACAATTTAAATGTGAGGGCCTCCATCTTTATCTCTCATTATAAGGTGAGAGATGCTCTCATGGGAGTATCTCATAATATATATATATATACACACTATCCAAAGGGCAAGACAGGTCTTGATAATCCATAGGTGGGCTTTTGGAGACACTCAGGGCTCATTTGGTAATTTTACTTGTCAAGCAAAGCAAATCAATTAAAATAAAACATCAAATAAAAAACACTTTGTATCAAAATTCCCTCCATCTAAAAAAAACTCAAAAAGCTATTGCCTTTATTCACTAAATTTATTTTAATTTTTATATAAAAAATAAAATATATTTTAAGCCACACAACTAAAAATAAAATACTATCATAACCCTCACTTACACCTACCGACTCTCCGTGGAGTAAATATTCCAGCCGTTATTGCCGGCAGATTCCCAGACTTAAAAAATACGCACGCGACACAGACACTCTTTCTCTGTGTCTTTTTTTGTTTACTCTTTCGTAGATTAGATTAGATTCCATTGTTAAAATCCATATATTTCCCCCCTGCTCTGCTTCATCCAACACAACCGAGGAAGAAAACAGAAAGAGGGAAAGAAGGCAGTAGAGAAACGAGAAAAATGGCGGCCGGAGGAAATCACATCCGCGTGGGCATTCTAGGATGCGCCGAGATAGCAAGGAAGGTGGCGAGAGCCATCTCCCTCGCCCCCAACGCCACCCTCTCCGCCGTGGGCAGCCGCACGGTCGAGAAGGCCAAGAGGTTCGCGGCCGAGAACGGCTTCCCCGAAACCGTGAAGATCTACGGCAGCTACGAGGCCGTCCTCGACGACCCGGAGGTGGACGCCGTTTACGTGCCGCTACCAACGAGCCTGCACTTGCGGTGGGCGGTGGAGGCCGCGGAGAAGAAGAAGCACGTGCTGCTTGAGAAGCCGACGGCCCTGCACGTGGGAGAGCTGGAACGGATCCTTCAAGCGTGCGATTCGAATGGAGTGCAGTTCATGGACGGGACCATGTGGATGCATCACCCGAGGACGCACAAGATGAGGGAGATGCTCTCAAATCCCTCACTCTTTGGACAAATCAAATCGGTAATAACTTTCTTCTTCTTCTTCTTCTTTTCTTTATTTTTTTTTTGGATTCTCTCTGTCCATCATATAATAATATTATGTTTTTTGTTTTTAATTATTATGGGTGTGGTCAGTGGTGTATGGATTTAGGGTTTAGAGGGTATTGGATAGATTTTTAGCCATGGACAGAAGAGTCTCTCTGTTTCTGTTATGGAAAGGAAATTTTTTATTATTTAATTATCTGTTTGAGGGGTGTGGTTCTAATCTATACTGTTGATTTAATGCTCCAACTTGGGCTTGATGGATTGATGACCCAAGTTCTCTTGACATAAGAAAGATCTCCTTTTTATTTATTTAATATTTATTTTTTTAATATTGAACTGTTGTGCTCTCATTAAGAGAGCATGATGTTGGGAAATATCTGTACAAGCATAAAACAAATGCAGAAATCAGGCAAAAAAAAAAAGAAAAAAGGATAGGATAGGAGGTGTGTTATGTTAATGTGATGCAGATAGGATGCTTCTTGATACAAAAAGGGAAATCTAGGTTTTCTCGTCACCCAAATCTCCACAAAAACCCTGCCAAACACTTTGGCCCCCAGTTTGTTTGCACTAAAATACATTGGAATTCAATATATATAGGGTGGCTAACAAAAGGTACTGCTAGATTCTCATATTACTCAAGATTATCTATTATTAAATAATTGAACTGAATTTTAATCAATTTCATGCTTCAAACACCATTCATGTACTAAAAAAAATAAAATAATAATAATAAAAAGATGCAGTTTTTATTGTCCCACACATTCCACACATTTATAAAGGATCCGCGGCTATTAGTAATATCACACTTCAAAAAGTTGTTCTCAAGAAAAATGAGGTCACAGTCCCTTACCTGTCCATTAATATTTCAATTCAAGCACACCACCTCTAGTTGAATCATCAGCCTACATTTTGTGATACCTCCAGACAAGAAGTTACTCTAGAATCGAGTGTATGTGGACTTTTGAGCCATTCTGAAAAACTCAAGTAAAACTGGAGTTGGATATTGATGTTTTATACAATTTTGTTGTTTTCGAGAGAGTCTACGGATGCGATTCAAAGGGGGCTGTTAAAGTATTATAAAGCATGGCCTGTCTAGATGTTGAAGATCCTATACATTGAAAAGGGAGATTATTGATACACAAAACATATTGGATAGAAATTTGTTTGAAGTAATTTATACGCAGGTATGGGAAGGTTTAAGATAAAAAGTATTAGAAGTCGAATGTTTAAGTTTAAATGATCTTTGTATAAATCTAAACAAGCCTCTAGATTAGGTGTTTCGAATTTAACAGTGTGATCACACTGCTTGGTTGTGAAGGACATGATGACTATTGCATATACTTGAAGATTGGTTAGAGAAAATTCATTTATTAATGTTGTTTGTTGATGTTATATAATATGCTAAAATGGTCTCTTGTAGGAGACATCCTTTTTTCTTTAAGAGATAGATTTTTTATTTTTTATTTTAGTGCTTTTTCCACACTAAGAGTCTTTTATTAGATTCGACTTGTGTTTTTTGAACTTGTATTAAAAGTGAACCTGGGATGGATCATTGAAAGGTTTACTGAAATGTCACTAGGAAGGTCATAAGATACTTTCAGTGGAAGAAAGGAAATGCTCACATGCAAATTATCCAATAACCCTTTGGTGATCTGATATACAAATTCAAGCTTATGGGATGCATTGATAACTTGAAGTTTACTTCTATAAAAGGTTAGTGTTATTTAACGGCAGTATGCTATACAGCCACTGGTAGGTTTTTCCATTATGGGAAAAAGTGGCATGCTATGAGGCCACTAATCAAGAATTTTGATTTTCCCCTAGCAACTTTCTTCTATAAGGACGGACAGCTAAAGTGCAGACGGTTTGAAACACGTTTTAATGACATTTCTTGCCATGCTATGAGGCCACTAATCAAGAATTTTGATTTAAGACTAGCAACTTTCTTTTATAATGACAGCTAAAGTGCAGATGGTTTGAAACATGTTTTAATTACATTTCTTATAATAAAGTTGGGGAGAGAGAGATGTTGGAATCATCTTGTGTTGAGAGAGAGAGAGAGAGAGAGAGAGAGAATTAAAAAAATTCCATAATAAAAATTTAAAGCTGTGGCCGTTGGGTCCAACCAGGAGAATCTAAGGGTGTTTTTTTTTTTTTTTTTGGTATAAAGAGAATCTAAGTTGTATGTCTATTTTGGGTGGTCTCATGTGGACCACATATGTGCCCCATTTGATTATAGAAGGATTATTATAAATATGGTAATTTGGTCCTTTTTAGCCCTCTCAACTTAGCAAATTGGAAGTCATCATCCTTGCTAGAAGGGGGGGAGTTGCCTAGAAGAAGATTAGGCAATCATTTTGAGGATTTGATCCAGTCAAGTTAAAGTATATCCAAATTCTTCTGAAGTTTGTTTTTCTTTGATAACTGACTCTATGTTCCATTATCAAAGAAAGTATATCCAAACTTCTCATGTCAAAATCTAGCATGCTCTAGTTCTGCTTTCTAATTTGAATTTGATCATGCATTGATTCACCCTTCACTTCATGTTATATGCTGGAGATAACTGAATTTATATGATCTTCTGCCATAGGATATGCATAATAATTCAGACTATCAATCTCATGGAACCTTGACTAAGAATAACTCGGATTAGAATACCTGGACCATCCAATCACTATGTCAAAATTGACCTTAAACGACTGCCATAAGCAGTCGTTTATCCACAACTACGACAGCCATACTTTATTTACGGCAGTCGGAAAAAACGCAGTCGTTTTACTTAAACGACTGCCAGAAGACAGTCGTATAATTAGTAAAATAAACGACTGCCGCAAGGCAGTCGTTGTTTGCCACGGCTTCAACCGTCGGGAATTTAAAAATGGCCGTCGTCGTTTTCATCATTTTCAAACGGCTGGATGGTTGTAGCTTATATAAAACGACTGCTCATGAGCCGTCGTTTCTATAAATTTTTCTCTTTTTTTTTTTTTGGCCCTTTTCTGGGACGTTTTTTTTTCACTTTTATGGCCTATTTAACAGTTTTTATCCACAACTTTGGTCGGTTTTGCAAGAATAAAACAAGGGCCCAAATGCTACAAATTAAGCACTTGACAAAAAAAGAAGAAAAAGAAAGTAGTAGAAAAGATTTTATTAAAGAATAATAAGGGCCCAGTCTCATTAGGCAGCCAGTTACATAGATATATTATATTACAATCTTCATTTAAAAATCTCCTGCAAGTATCTCTAGTCCTACGAGCAGCACCAAGCTCAACTGTTGACACCCTCTGTATTGCTACTAGCAAGGATTAAATGACACAGTTTATAAAATGACAACCTAAAGAATCTTGCAACAGTTGTGTAAGCTTGCTGTTTCTGTAGGGTATGTGTGAATTCTTCTGAGCCAAGGCTGTAATCACATCTCCTAAACAGGACATAGACTTATTAATATGCTGTGCTTCTTTTAATCTATCTCCTGTCACTTCTGATTTGTCCACCCTCTCACTTCCTGCAAGGTCCACCAAATGCAGGCAGCTACGAAGAATGGTCCCAGAGGTATCTTTGCCTTCAACATGTACTGTCAAGATACTGCATGAAATCACTACCACCATCATTACTGACCTTGCTACATGCACAGATTTAAACAATCCAGTTTGCACGACAAAAATACCAACCTGTGAGAACGGCTACTTTGGTTGTTGACCGCTGTTGATCCGACAACACGGTTTGTCTCACCCAATTTCATCAGATTAAGAACATCGATGGTGGACCGCACAAGATGCATATTGGCATCTGGAAGAGTAAGTCCACCATTGCTTGTACAGTTTCGAATCTCTAATTTGTTGTTAGTTAAGAAAAAAGAAGCTTCTACAACATTGACATATATATATATATATATATGGAACAAAGAACAGAGCAAATAAAACACGAAAATAAAGGATATTTTGTTGTTGATGCATCTTCTGAGAGAAGGTCTCGTACTTGCTCATTGTATATTTCAACCATTTGAACTTGAACCTTATATCTCATAATATCCTTTCTCTTACAAGCTATCTTGAAGAGGTCGTTGAGGGCCAGGTAATTGATTCCCATACCTTTACTAGATCCCCTTGGTGGACCACACTGTCATTGGAAAAACAACAAGAATCAAGAATGATTTTTTTCTTAATCAGTTTCAACTCAACAACGGTCATATATTACAATGATCAGGAAACCACAGTTGTTACCATTTTAGATGATTTACACACAAGGAACTCCCCAGTCCCAGGGAAAGAATAAGCCTTTGTGAGCCCTTATATTCACCTCATCCATTTTATGTTCTACTGCTTGTTAATAGCTTATCATGCCTAGATAACTGACATTGAAGCTTTATCACACCTGTCTTGGCAGAATTCCAGATTTGGCACAACATAGTTGTAATTTTCAGATTAAAGAGCATATAATAATAAAGAACAGCCCATCTGCCCCTGATGCCTAGATGCCTCAAAAAACTGACTGTCATTGTGGCTTAGACTTTTAAACTTAGTAATGAAGTAGTAGACCAGATATCAGATGCTTGAAGTCTTAAAGAGGCAATTACAAGATATGCACAATGCAAATTCTGTTCCAAGTATTCCTTTCTTAATCAATGCATTTTTTACAGTATTGTATGAAATCAAGTAATCAACGACTTAAGTGCATTTTCGTTATCAGGCAATAGTCTAACAGGTAAGCATTTTAATCTAGATGAGATTTTGAGAAAAGATGTCTTTCAAAAGATGAAACCATATGGACAATACCAGTAGCATATTTCATAGGTGATCATTGTAGCAAACGTACAATTGCAGTTTCGAGTCAACATACCTTTTTGGGAAAAAAAGAGTGAACTACATAACAGTACCATTTGTTTATTCATTTTTGATAACATAACAGTACCAATTAGAGTGAAATGCAGAACCTTACTTGCACGATTGATCATCTGCGTCGGAGTAATTATATGGGGAACAGGCTCCAATGCAGCCTCTATGCCCTTTGACAAAGAAATTATAACAGGAAATGTGATCCTCTCATTCCAATACCTACTGATCTCTTCAAACACCCCGCGAGTTTCAGTTGAGGGCAGACCATTCACCACGATGTCGGCGTCCCACACTGCCTCCTGTAAATTGGTCACAACTTTCATTGGGCAAAGAGGTGTATCAATCATGTTCAAGCAGAAACCATCTTTTAAAATCTCATCTGCATACAACACCCTATCACCCAATCTTGCTTCAACATACTTCAAGTACGCACAGCGTCTGATCAGGCGTCTCAATACATCCTCCCTTGAATTGATGACTTCGAAAAGATGCTCAGCAGTTGCCCTGTCCACTGCTCTGCCAGCCCTCCTCCATATCCTGATCTGCACCTTTTCGCGAAGATGACCATAGCTATCTTGCAACATAGCTGCAAAAACACTACCCCAAGCACCTGCACCAACACCAACTATCTTCAGCAGGTCGCCTTCAGCTTTCCCAAGAAGCCGGCGCAGCTCATCTAGCTTCTCTCCTACAACAGGGTTAGCTCAACCGAAAGCCCATCAAATCT
Source organism: Camphora micrantha (assembly GCA_003546025.1). Lineage (NCBI taxonomy): Eukaryota > Viridiplantae > Streptophyta > Magnoliopsida > Laurales > Lauraceae > Camphora > Camphora micrantha. The sequence continues at coordinate 148,952 of QPKB01000008.1, forward strand.
ACAAGAACTATGCAATAGGCTCAACCGAAAGCCCACCATTAATCAATCATGCAAACCCTGAATATTAAAAGAACTCCAAATGAGATGCATGTAAAACCAGATATCACTTTTCTTGTAAAAGAACTCCAAATGAACAAGATCATCCAATTCAGGTGGATCATAGATCAGCCATCATCCAATTCAGGTGGATCATAGATCAGCCTCTGTCCATTGTGGGGGCCAAAAACAACACATGGTCATCAAAGCATGGGCCCTGCATGTATGACATAAGTTGACACTTAAAGTTGTACCTCTATCACAGAGCAAGTATGTCCTTTTCTAGTTGATCTTTGCATCCATAAACTTAATTTTAATATGATAAAGATGAGAAAATGCAAGAAGTCATGAGTCCATGTATCTTGTCCAAGATTTGTTACCTCCTTGATATTTTTCCGGAATGTCTAATGGCGTACCCAAGCAAAAGAGAGCACAAGTGCGGCCATACACAGCTTGAAAGGTAGGCCTAGATCAAATGAGCTATTAGTTACCCTCCTAAATGCTTTTGTGAAAGTCAATTCAAAGAACTCAAGCAATGTCAAATAAAACAATTGTGCTGCCATTCAAAATAAAAAGGGAAAAAAGAAGAGTGATTAATCTACTATAAATCATCATTCCATCGATGTCGATGTTTCTACAAAACCATGAGTCCCAAATCATCCAAAAGGCATGTGCTATTGGCAGTGGGAAACACGATGAAGAGCTTCATAAACTTCTGTGTGGTGTGAGTGACTGTGACAACCACTCATGGGTCATGGTGGGGTTTTCCAAGTCTACCCAGAGAGACTGAAGGATGTACTTTGGTTGGGAGTTTGCTATTTTGTAAATAGGGTTAGAATGTGGGTTTTACACACACAAAAAAAAAAGTTGTTAAAAAATTACTCTTCAATTTAAGTACTTTTCTATTTTCTCAACAAAGAGAAAACTTGCATGATTTGAAACAGCAGTTTGAGGCCATTGAGATGACTGGTATGAATGCCATTGATAAGAATAGTAGAAGACCTCAATGTTGATCATGTGTTACTTAATTTGCAATAAATAATTGTGCTTCTTTGGGTTTTAAAGGATCCAAATGGCTGACTTGATTTGTATCTCCATGAATCTGATTGAGTTGTTTTTTTTTTGTTTTTTTTTGTACATAGATGATTCTTTTTTCAATTTGAATAAAGCATGCCAAATCGTCTAAAAACTCATCTAAACAAACACCTACTAAGAAACAGGTCTATGCAAAGTTAGTTATCTAGTGTGTGTCAATTAGGTATTTATTTGAAATAAAACAATAATAATAATAATAAATAAGTGTAACAAACACAATGGTGTTATAAAAATTTTGAAACACCAGATGATGTTAACACATTGGCCCCAAAAATAATACAATGGCAGATGTAGTTGCAGGAGAGAGTAGATTAATAGGGAGAATAACCAGTTTTTCTTTTAGAAAAGGAAACCTCTTATTAGAGAGAGTGATAGAGCAACTACAGATCCCTAACAAAATAACTTCTGCATAAATCAAAACCAATTTAGCAGATTGGATAGAGAAAACTGAGATAAAATCAAGTTCCCTAACACAAACAGAACAATAGCCTAAACCTCATGATCAACACAGTTTCTTTCTTGTTGCATATAAATCAAGTCCCACACCACATACTAGGAAAGCCGCAATACCGACATTATGCTTAATGCTTGATGGAATTTTTGTAGAGAACTGAGAAACAAGAGTATTAAAAAAAACTGTCAATATCCATAGTAACCATAATTAACTCAAATGATCAGCTTACCTCCATAGTAATAGGGTGTATATCCATTAGGAAGGTAGCACATGTTTGGATCCATAAAATCCGGAAGCAGCGGGGGAGTAGACCGCTCACATGATGAGATTGGCACATTTGCCACTTTAACAGAGTCCACAGACCCATATTTCTTAAAAAGAAAATAGATCACAACAAATTAGCACAAAAACTTAAAGGACATACGGCAACAAATTAGCACAAAAACTTAAAAGAACATACAGAAGCTAGTGATTACAAGCTAGTAGAAACTATGATACCTTTTTAGTAGCATCAGGAACTTCGAGGGTCTTCGGCTTAGAGTCTCTAATGATAGTTTCTGGAGCAAATCTGTAGCTTCTGTGAGAGAGAGTAAAGGATACAAAAGAACCATATTTACATAGAGAAATACAATGAGCATTCAGCTGATTGACCATGTATGGACCCACAATTCATAGAAACCCACTCCATGAGGGCTAGGTCATCTGATGGCCAATTTCAACCATAGACAGAACCACCTAAATCAAGCCCATGTTCACAAAGCCCCACATGTACTGGCAATATGGCTATAAATTACCTATGTGAAAGTATCCTTTGCTTTCACAGAAATCAAACTCAAGCTATTCCGTTTACTACATAGCTAATCCTCACCAAAATACCAATAGGAAATCAAAGCTAAAGAAAAGTAGAAGTAAAACAAACACATAAAGCCTCTTTTCTGAATCACCATGTAACCAAAGAAATGACACAATTGAATAAATTATGAAAGAAAGCACCACCTTTCCAAAAGCAAAAATTTCAATTTGACGAAAAAGTCATTTGGAGAATAAACCAGAACTCACAATATCTCTCTCTTTGAACAATTTGAATAACGTTCCAACAAAAAAAAAAAAAAGCAGACTGCCATGTTAAAAAAAAAAGGTGTTACAAGCCCTCTATCCTAGTGTTCTATGAGTAACAATAGTAGTCTCTAATCAGTAATTAAAAAAGAAAGCAAAAATGTCAACTTCAAGAAAAATACAACAATACAATCTCAAATCTCAATCAAATCACAACCAAAACAATAGAAAATTCTGCTTGGATAAAGGTGATGATGAAATGCACATGAAACTTTCCTGTGGTACCCAAACATGAGAACAGGAACAAAGAATTAAACCAAAAAATAAAAATAAAAGAAAAAGAAATCAGCTTCATTCAGAACTTCAAATACTGGCATAGGCATAACTAGTAAGAACAAGCACCAACCTTTTCATACAACAGTTTCAATTACCAATTGGTGAGAAACGTAAGTATCAAAGAAGAACATTAACATGTATGAGACAGTGCATTTGGCCTAGAAATCCAAAAATGTGTTAAAAGGAATGTGTACAACACCAAACCCAATGTTCACAAACATATGATGGAAAAAGTGCAAATAAATGTAACTATCATCCATCCACTATCACTAGTACATGAGCAAAATTCATAGCATGTAAAACAGTACATAGGCATATCACTAAGAACTAAATGAATGTAGTCCTAAAGATGGGCCAATCAATAGTATCGCCGAGAGTAAGATCTTGAAATAATTTTCCTCCACCCATCAACTCCACGCTTCCCTCGATGATTTCATCTACAATGACCTTATAGCATTCTTCCTCCTTGGTTGAAAGACCCCTCACTCTACCATAAGCGATACACGTAGACTTCCGTGTAAGATGCATCAACCTACAGGAACATGCGTCCTGAGGTGGGAGGTCACGCCTTACCTACAAACATTAGCAACACATGAATGTAGTCATTTCTCAATCCAAACACTAAAATAAGTTAAGATAACTACTATTTTATAGAAAATAAAGATTTTTACTTGGGAAGAACTGCCGTTATCAGTAGAAGGTTGCATCACCATCTGACCCTGTGATAGACATGAAAGGATCCGCTTCTCCATCCGCTTGCGTTCTCGAGACTCCTCTTCCAGTCGTTCCCTCAACTGAACGTTTTGCTCTTTGAGCTCATCCACAGCAGTTTTAATGGCTGCCTGTGATGCCATCTCATATCTCCTATACGGAGTAGAATGATGGACGACGGTTTTGGACACACCCATTCCTAGGCCCCGTACACGGCCTCGATTATCACGACCAAGAGCCTATTAAAAAAAAATCAAAGACAATCTTCGAGGTAAATGGAAGGAGAATATTGCCTAAAATGCATAACCATTTTCTGTGACTAGAAAACAAGATCACATATTGGAAAAAAAATGAAACTTTAGAAATGAAAGTTTATGATCATATACTCTGAAAAACAATATCACTTCTAAATATTTATGATCAACAAAAAAACGTAAATAAGAGTATAAGATAATTCACCTACCAATGCGACCGGATCATGGTTAAGGTCTTTTTCCACAATGGTGGGGTCACGCTGAATCAGCATATCGATTTCATCCTGAAAAGAATTCAACTCCTTCCAATCAAGAGTTCTAGAGAAGAGTACCAAAAGGCAAATGGCATGAAACTTATGATGACTATTCTACATTATATTATGAAAACAATCGATATACATTTGTATACATGTATGATTTGTGCACATAAAACTTCAATGAAGATTTCAGCCATTAAAATGTATCTTTGGAAACATATATATGTATGGAACATAGTTATCAAAAAATAACTATAACCTACAAGATCTGAGTAAAATATAATACTGTTAATTACCAAATATTGATTCCCAGTAGCACCATCCTTCCTACCATGAGTGGCGAGAAATACTTGCGTCCGAGTGACCAAACCATCAGGATTTTGCTGCGACTATAAAAAGAAATAACAAAATATGGAGTTAAAAATATATTATAATAGTAAAGTAACATCAATTAAAGCCAACAATACTTACCAACTCCGCCGCCACCCGTGCTTGTCCCTTTCTACCAGAAGTGTGTGGGCATTTTCAGCGCTTTTCTAGCAGCCTTCCCCTTTTGTCTTAGAGAATGGGCTTGGGAAGTCGAGTTGAGTTCAACAAAACTCTCCCAATCTTCTTTCTTGACACCTTCGGGTATGTGGGACTTTCTCTCCACATCCGTTTGATATTTGTCTAAAAATTTCAGCCGGAGATTGGACTTCCAATCTTTCCATGAATTGTTGGCTTTCTTAAGTATCAGCTTCTTGGAGTATTCTGGACTTCAAATGAGTGCTGCAAATAAGAAAAATCAAGACATAAGTCATAATTAAAAAAATTCAAATTACTATGTAAAATTAAATGAAGTAAATGAAAAGGCACTTACACTAACAATCTCCCAAACTAGCTCCTTGAGCTCATTAGGCACATCAGTCCATTTGAGGTAAACGAGAGACACATAGGTCCTCACAACCTCCCCTATCTTAGAGGACAACTGCACTGAGTTGTCTCCAATAGGTTGCCCATTTTCCCCAAATGTGATGGGGGGAAGTCTACCTGTTGCAATAGGCCATTGTTAGAAAATTTTCAAGTTCAGATACTACAGGTGCTGAAATCAAATTACAGGAAATTGCATGGTCTTTGAAGAATTCCCCAAATATAAATCAGGTCCATGTCTGTCCATGTCCATGTCTGCTGTTAGTAGTAATATAAATCTGGACTTTCTTGTATGAACTTGAAAACATATGGAAAAGAATTTAAATGGCTACATTAATGAGCTCTAAATGAACTTTTGAATAAAGACTAGTCTTCCATATATGAACATGTGACAGATTATTTTCCTTGTGTGGCTTTTCAGTGATTACAAAGTATGAAACAGATGAAACAATACATACCCTCATGAGAGCTACCCTGAACAGTAGACGCAGAAGAAGATGACGAGGTATAATGCGACATAGTACCTACAACCACATTTAAATAAGAAACTCAATATTATGAAACAAATATTGGCTTGTATAAAGAATGACATAAATCTTGAATCTAAAAATGTTGAGATTAAAAGACATAAGCAATAATCATGTAGTGTACATAAATAGATTCATAAGTTAAAAAAAATGATGATAATACTAAGTTATGAGTAGTACTTTGGACACACTTAAAAGCATGCAAATCAAGACATGGAGGCACCAAAGATTTCAATAATCAACTCAAGCACCAAAACATTACAAAGTAGGAGAAAATACCTTTCACAAACAATTTGTTGCAGACTTCTAGTGACAAGTTCTAGTGCCTGAAATGCTAAGAGTAATCTTCATCATCACCATTTATATCCTCTTCCATGATATCATCTTGTAATGTTTCTGCTATTGTATTTTCATTCATTCTTGCTTCAAAGACTAAGGGATCTTCAAAAGAGTCCATATCACGATTCAGTCTCTTTGGAACATCCAAGACAACATGCCACTCTTCAGATGGCCTACTATGATCTTTGCAATAGAAGACTTGAGTTGCTTGATTAGCAAGAATAAATGGCTCATCATTTTCTTTTGTATTTCTCTTTAACCTCCTCAAATTAACATTTATCAAATTTGTTTCTGCATCAACTCTAAGTCCAGTTGCATCTTCTGTACGCACCCAATCACAATAAAATACTACTACTACTTTGAAGTAATGGTAATCCAACTCAAGAATTTGTTTGACAATGCCATAATAAGAGACTTCTTCAACCACAGGTTTCTTGTCCTTGGCACTTGACCTGCAGATAGTCATTGCCTTCACAGAGGACTCCGCTGTTCTGTGTTTTGTTTATTCATTTCCGCATCTGCAGTATAGAACACATATCCATTTTACCGCGTATGCTGTATATGAAATGGCTTCAAAGTTTGGGCCATCAGCAAGCCTTTTTAGGGTACAATTCTCTTCATCCTTTAATTGTTGTCTAAGCCAAGGAACATAATCCATGGGTTTTTCTGTACGCCTATTAACCCTCCGATTTTGAACATTAGATATGTGGCTTTGAAGATATTGTTCATAATTCCTGTACATGAATATAAAGTGATTGCATTATATTACATTAAACCAGTAAGTATGAACGTATTTACTATAACTACCATCAGATATTTGTTTACCTTTTCCACTCGGTGTTATCAGTTGAGTGGCACAGTACCCATTTGCGTGCTTGCTGGTACTGCACATTATCAAGGCGTATAACCTTCCCCTTTTTATCAATAGGGTAGGAACAGTCCCCATCCATATCCATGAGTGTCTTAATTCCTTGCTTATGGCTTCCATTTTCACCGTCGATAACATTATTCATGGCATACATCATTGATTCATCCATAAGAAAGCACTCTGTGATAGAACCCTCAGGATACCTTTGATTTGCCACATATCGTTTGAAATGTCTCATCTTCCTAATACATGTGACTTAAGTTATATTTTGAACAAAACTTATATTAATTAAAAAAAAATGAAATAAAACATTATATTTACCGCTCAAAAGGATACATCCATCGGTATCTAACAGGTCCACAAATCTGCGCCTCTTCCGCTAGGTGCACAACAAGGTGTGTCATAGAAACAAAAAAAGAAGGCGGAAAGTACTTTTCAAACACACAAAGTGTTTCGACAATACGTCCTTTCATCTTTGAAAGTTCTTCACGGTTTATAGTCTTCAAACATAAGACATTAAAGAACATTGATAATTGCATAATAGCGGCACGCAAGGGTTTATGTGACTCGAATGCATGCATCAGTAACACTGGCAGTAGCTGTTGCATAAGGATGTGATAGTCATGTGATTTAAGATTTTTTAACTCCATGTCATCCAAGCTCACCTTATATCTCCAATTTACATTGTACCCAATAGGAGCCTTCAAATCACACAATGTTTTACAGATCAATTCCTTCTCATGCCGAGACAGCCAATAAGGAGCTTCTGGACGTGTCAACTTGCCATTTTTTTTCCACTGGCCACAGCTTTTTCTTAATTCGCATGACCTTCAAGTCTTTGCGGGCTTCAAGACAATCCTTAGTCTTATCCTTTGTGTTCATGATTATTGCAAGTAGGTTTTCTGCCACATTTTTTTCCACATGCATCACATCTAGATTGTGTCGAATCGGGAGATCCTATAAAAAAAAATGGTTCATTTATGTTAGTATGTAGGAGTTGTTACCACATTATTTAATATTAAGAACAATATTATAACGCACCTTCCAATATGGCAAGTCAAAAAGGACCGATCTCTTTGACCATGCAGTGGATTCATTCTCATTTGCACGCCTCTTTCTCTTCTTGCCTACTACCTTTCCAAACTTAGTACGAATGGTCTCCATTTTGCTTAATACCTCGGAACCACTCAAACGCTTGGGATGATTCCCATTTTCTTCATTCCCATTAAATTGTGATTTTTTGGCTCCTGAAAGGATGTGTCATAAGCAACCATTTCCTATGTCCCATGTAAGCAAACTTCTGTCCGTGTTTTAGCCACACTGAATATGTACTTTCACTGCACACAGGACAACCAAACTTTCCTGCGGTCCTACAACCAGATAAATGACCATATGCTGGGAAATCATGTATAGCCCATAACAAAATTGCTTTCATTGTGAACCTAGTCTTGCTATAAGAGTCATATGTTACTGCACCAGTGGACCATAACTCCTTCAACTCTGCTACTAGTGGCTGCAAGTAGACATCAATGTTATGCCCTGGACCTTTCTTCCCGGGAATCAATAATGTTAACATAGTAAACTCCTTCCGCATGCATAGAGACGGAGGAAGATTATATGCAACCAACATAACAGGCCAACAACTATGGTAGTTGTTATTGTTCCCGAATGGATTGAACCCATCAGTTGCAAGTCCCAGTCGGACATTACGTGTCTCGACAGCAAAGTTTGTCCATTTACGGTTTACTTGTTTCCAACAGGAAGAATCTACTGGATGACGCATCATTGAATCATTTGGTACTGAGCTTGCCTTTGCATGCCAAGTCATACTATCCGCAATCCATGATACACTATACATTCTTTGTAGCCTTGGCGTCAATGGAAAGTATCTTAACTTTTTCCACGGCAAGCGTGATCCTATGGGCCTTGATTCATTCACTGGTTTCCATCTGCTTTCACCACATGTAGGACAACTGTCCTTATTTTCATGCTCTCTCCAGAATAGTATACAATCGTTACGACATGCATGGATAATCTTGCAATCCATACGAAGAGACTCGACCATCTTCTTTGCATTGTAAGTATTATTTGGCAAAGTGTTTTCAACGGGCAGAACCCTTTTGAACATTTGTAACAATTCCGTGAAACTCTTATTAGACCACCGATGTCTAGCCTTCATGCTTAGCAACTCAACCGTCACTGACAATTTTGTATCCTCAATTTGACACGAGGGATATAAAAGTTGCATTGCATCTTCCATCAACCTCTGATACTGGACATTCTTTGATGTATTATCATGACCTTCCTCATCTTCTTGATGATTATCTTCATCACTGCATGCAGATGCACTACCCCCCACATTTTTTTGAGCATTATCCTCGTCTTGAGATACGTCATTCACCAAATCAACCTGTCCACATACTACATCACTTGCCCCTACATTTACACGACTTTTGGGATAGAGTTCTCCATGGTGGATCCATGTCGTGTAAGATGTATCTATTCCATCACATATTAAATGTGTATGAATTTCTCTTAGTGTCTTCTTCCCTCGAAAATTTCGGCATTTGACACACGGACAGCAATACCAATCATCGCCCCCTAATTTATGTGTATTAGCCCTTACATACCGAAAGAATAGTTCTACTCCTTCCAGGTACTCTTTAGAAAGCCTAGGTGCCGTCATCCATTCCTTGCTTGGAGGCTCCATTCTGAACCCAGAAATTTTAGAACCTAGAAAACCCAACAAGTACATGTTACAACAATCTGAACATGAATTTCAAATTCCATTGAAATCAAATCCCAATTACTAAACATCATAGACGTCATAAAACTATGTTTTTATATCTCTCTAAATGAGTTCTATGCATATTAAATCTATAGATATCGTACACATAATCATATACTTAAAAATAAAAGGCAGCAACAAATCATTGAAAAAGCTACAACTCCACCACTATACATTAATGATGAAAACCCATAATTCCATATACAGAGATTGACAAGGAATAATACAACTCCACCACTGTACATTGATGAAAACGATATCTTGTTTCTACTTTTGTGTCCCTTTATGAAGACGGTTTAGAAGTGAAGTCTATAAGTATAATAATGTATTCTCTTTCATCTTAAAATTTAATTAGAAATTTAGCTAGCAATCTGCAACTTCAGCATGAATAGCAGAGGCACCTTCTCTCATTCAAAAAGAGATTAAGAAGAAAAAAAAAAATCCTTTCTCAAGCAATGAAAGTGAAGAAATCACACAAACCAAAAGCAATGAAATGAGATTTTGGGTTTCAAATCAATTGAATTGCGGCTTTCATGCAGAATAAAAAAAATAGAGATTAAAGTATAGTATAAGAAATTCACAAATCCACAAGCAACTAATTGCTAAGCTACAGAAGACAAGCATTTGTCCTAGATGATTACTTTCAGAACAACCAAATACACCCACCGTAATATAAAACTAAAGGAAAAGCAACAAAAATGAAAAAAACACTTAAATATGTAAAAATACATATATATTATACATCCCCATCAGATCTTTGGTAATTAATAAGTCGAAATTTCGCAAATATCAAGATTCTGCAAGCAAGAGCAAGTTAAAACACATTTTTTCCCTTATACAAAAGAGAAATAATTTATATCTAAATGATTGAAGAATCAATTAGCCTCTGTCACAACAAACACTACAGTCGATCAAAACCACTAATAAGTCTTTCTACCCAATGTTCAAAATCTAATTACGAAAACAGCTTATAATTCTTTCTACCAAAACAAAAAATCTTTCTTTGATGAAAAAAAACTTTGAATGGGAAGAACACACTAAAAAAAAAAAAGAGCAATCTTCTAATTGAAAGCTAGAGAAAAAGAGAAAGAGGGAATTGGAACTAACCGAGAAAGGAAGAGCTTAAAATAGAGAAACGAGCATGAGAAACCCTAGAAATTGGAGAGTTTGAATGAGAAAAGATGAGACCTTTGAGCTCAAACGGCTTCCTTTGCTGATTCCAAGAAGGAGATTCCAAAGTGATGAGACCTTTGAGCTGGATTTGATGCTCTCAACAACACTCTTTCACTTAAATGATCACCTGCACCCCAAAAAAAGTGTTTTTTTAGTAGGGAAGAGTCCAAATTAGTGTGATCATCAATTTCCACATAGCAAAATCATGCATAGAACTTTAATGGTCCAACTAACCAAATACTGCATAAAATCCTATCCAGGGACAGAAAAAAAAAAAAAAAAAAAAGATAACCCATCAACTCCAAATTTAAGATTTGGGTTATCATAAACTAGATATTGGGTTTTCAAAATCCAACCCAAAGACTCAAGAATCAGCAATTTAGACTCAAGAAATTTTCCATTTTTCATTATTCAAATGATGTTTTAGGAGAAGTAGGCATGGCCACACTAGCAATTGTCTAAGTCTAGCCCTCAAATTGGCAAGCTTGAGAAATTGTTTTCCAAGCCCAGCCCTTGGGCTTTTTGAAAAAAACTAAAGACCTCATTTTGCGGGCTTTCCTTAGTAAGGAGATGGATCATGGTCCAATAAGGTTGTAAAGTATGATGGTAATGGGGAAGGGATTCTGCCAATTTGAAGAAAGCCCATGAAAGAGAGCAGCTATCTATTGAAAGTTGTATCAAAATGCTGTCCACTATTGATGGAGTTAAGCTAGAACTTATCAGGGTTTTTGATAGAATGAACTGACAAATTGGGTCTCAGGTTTTCTTGTAAGTAAGCTAGCCATGTATACAAAAGACTTTGAATGAAAGTCCTGCAACTTACCTCACAAGTAATAATTGTTAACTTACCTACCTCATAAAACTAAACTAAAACAAAGACAGTCCTGCAAAAGTTATCACAAAAAAAAAAAAAAAAAAGTGATACAGTTTTAAGTAGATGAACTGAAATGGCAATGGATATTGGTTCCAATAGAAGTATGAGAAATACTAAGAGTAGCTACCCCACAAAGACAGAATAAAAAAAATGCCTTTCCAATAAATTTCAATAGGAATGAACTGGGTCTTACTATCAATACAATAATGAAGCTACATAGGCAACATAAATCAAAACAAACTGCAAATGCACATGGAAACGTCAGAATGAAACTATGGAAAAAATGAAAATTTTTTAAACAAATGTGCTATTGTGGAGAGAAGTTGGCCTTTGTCACATGTGCAAAATCAATGGGATCACAGAAGCATCAAAAGGGAAGAAGAAGATGATGAATCGAACCTTGTATTCAGCCTTGTGCTTCTCGGATTCTTCAGAAGGCTTCAAAATGCTTCAAATCATCCAAAACCAAACCATAATCTCAAGAGCGAAGTGAGATCTAGAAGGAAAATCAAACTAGAACTCTTGATCGATCAACATATCCAAACCTCAACACAAATGAACTCTTCAAGGCCAACTTCAAAGAGAGAGGGAAGCAATCAAACCTCAAAACCCCAAAAACGAAAGAAGCGTCTAGAGAGATCGAAAAAAGATGATGCCGATCGGATCTCTTCAATGCCGGCTTCAAAGAGATCCAAAATCCATGAATGAGCGAGAGAGAGGGAGGTTTGGGGATTAGGGTTTTTCTTTGGGAAATTGGAGAGAGAGGCAGAGCACTGGAGATCGGCTGGAGAGAGAGGAGTCGTTTGTGTGTAACGATTAGGGTTGTAAACGACGGCCCAGATATTATAGCTGCTGTATCAAGTAACATCGGCTACACCATCACATGGGGGACTCACTTACGGACGAAGGATCGACGGCTGTGAGACATCAAAACAAGATCAGAAACCCTGGCTAAGTTAGAAATTAGATAAGATGGATACTGAAACAGATCTTAGAGAGATATTGAGAGAGTGAGATGATGATGTTTCTTACTCTTGCCATGCAGAGAGATGAAAATGGAGGCGAAGAGAACTCTTCCTGCAAAGACGAATCGATCTATTTTGATGTATTCGTAGATCGACAAACCAAGAAACCCCAAAATACGAAAGAAGATGCAGAATGAGAGAGAGAGAGAGAGATCTAAATGCTCACAGCAAAAGTTATCAAACCGATCAAAACCCTAGTATTATAAACCACATCCATACCTGCAAACTGCTTCAAAAACCGCTCTTCGTTGAAGATAAGAGGTTTCAGAGAGAGAAAAACCACCGCACTTGGGGAATGAAAGATAGACCGACTTCAAAGTGAGAGATAAAAAGGAAATGGAGAGATCGGATCTGGGTTTTTCTTTGGGGATTTGGAGAGAGAGGAAGAACGATGAAGAGGCGACATTTGCTGGAGAGGCGTAGATAGTCGCTTGCAAACGAAATAGGGTTGTAATCGACGGCCTGTAGTGACATCGGCACACCATCTGTAGGGAGACCCACTCAAGGAGAAATGATCAACGGCTGAGAACCATCAAAGTTTAAACGACGGATCATCAATGGCTAAGAAACGTTAAAATCTAAACGACAGCCACAACCGTCGTTTTTTAATTATCCTTAACGTCGGAAATTTCTGTTTTTGACGTAGTGAATAACAGCTTTTCCCCTGTTCAAAGTGGACAATTGTTAATGTTCTTTCTTTACCACCTACCTTCCCTTGAATGTTTTTGTTGAAACATTGTGAAGCTTATGGGGGAGATATTTCGAGTGTGGCTTTCAAAGATGGGAGTATGATCTGGTAGGTACCTGAACCATGAGTTCCAAACCACATACATAGACAAGTTCTTATGTTTCATGTGAAAATATCAAGCATAGTTTTTCTATCATTATTTTCTGCCTCCTGCAGGTCCATAGCATTTTTTCTTTCAGTGGTGGTTCGGATTTTCTTGAGAACGACATTCGTGTGAAGCCGGATCTTGATGGTCTTGGTGCTCTAGGTGACGTTGGGTGGTACTGCATCAGGTCCATCTTGTGGGCAGTTGATTATGAATTGCCAAAGACAGTAACTGCACTTCGTGTTCCAGTTCTCAACAAATCGGGTGTTATTTTGTCGTGTGGGTCTTCATTACTTTGGGAAGATGGGAAAGTTGCAACCTTCCAATGTTCCTTTTTGGCTAATTTGGTGATGGATGTAACCGTTGTTGGAACGAAGGGGACTTTGCATCTTAATGACTTCGTCATTCCTTTTGGTGAAACCTCTGCATCGTTTACCTTTGCTACAGAATCTGGATTCACAGAACTAGTGACGGGTTGGAAACCATTACCCAGTGAACATATTTTGGCAACAGATTTGCCTCAGGAGGCTCTCATGGTCAAAGAATTTGCGACATTGGTAGGAGGCATTAGAGACTCAGCTTTGAAGCCTGATGAAGAAATGGCCTACAATTAGTAGAAAGACACAGCTGGTACTGGATGCGGTCAAGGCCTCCATTGAAAAGGGGTTTGAGCCCGTTGATATTTTTAATCAGTAATGGAGTCTAGTTTATCCTTTTTTATCATTGTCATGAACTTGGGTATAGGTTTGATTCCTAGACTATGATGTATTGAACTATGTTGATATATTGCTTCATCTGACGGGCTTGCTTTGGTGTTATATATCATCAGTTTTCCTTCAAGCTTATTGAGCAGATCTTGCATCTCACGGTCTAATTTTGGGCAGTGAATGAAATGCTTGCTCCTGTACTGCCTCTTAGTAGTAGTACTAAGGGTGCATTTTGATGCCCGGAATTAAAAAAAAAAAAGAAAAAAGTTTTGCCTTTTATCCAGGAGATAAGAAAGTGTGGTTTGTACATGTCACATTTATGAAACTCTTTACCATGTTTGTCAAAATCACCATTTTTATAAGTAAATGAGTATATCCAATGGTTTTGGATTTTTTTGGTTTTTTTTTTTTATATGTTTTCAAAATTTTCTCAAAATCCAAAAATATTTAAGAAGTGAAGCTAAACATCTTGATGGTTATAGTTAATGTATGAATATTGAGTGGTTCAAATCATGAGTTTAGGGAACCCTCGTAAGTACACAAAATTAAATCTATAGGTAGGGATTTTTTTCGATGTTTTTGTCATGACTTATTCAAAATCTATGAAGGTTTAAGATGATAAAGTTTAACGTATCGGAGCTTCTTAGTTCCATAAATAATTTGCGATATTTGGATTACAAATAAGGGGCCCACATGAATTAAAAGACAGAGTGGTTAATGAGATTTGATCCTAACCAAATGTTGAATGGTGCCTTTTTGCAAGCAGGAGAGCTAAAGTGAGATTCAAATAGGTATGATGATGGCCTTATTTACGTGCCTTTTTCACATTATGTAAACAAACATGACTAAGTGTAATGTTTATTTGTGTGCATTTATATATGTGGTGTAAAAATGATGTGCAAATAAGTTCATAATGTTTTACAACTAAATAGGCTTGAGACCCTATCACATCTCCAACTTGCAAAATGAACAGTACGTGATTCATACAATGACTGCATTTGGTTATGCAATTGGTCATATGCAATTGGTCATAGGAACAAATTCACCAACCACTTTTTTTTTTTTTCTCTTTTTATTCTCCTTGGCTCCATATTTGAATTTAAATTGTTCAATTTTGTTTATTGAACTAATAAAACTTCAAGACCTTTTAAGTTTATCATATTCAATTTTAGTAGATTTTGAGTAATTTGTAAGAAAAATATTAAAAATTCAAGCCTATAGATCCTTTTTTTAAAAAAAATGTTTCGGTGGGTCCCCAATTCATAGTTTGAAGCTTTTAATATTATTATATTAATGATAACCATTTAGATGTTTAGTCTCATATCTAAATCTTCATTGATTTTGATAAATTTGTGAAAAACATTTAAACAAATCTGAAATTATTGGATATCCTCATTTACTAACTTGAAAATGGAGATTTTGATAAACATGGCAATACATTTTTAATTATATATATATATATATATGATATTGATGGGTGAGTGCCATAGCTCCCTTCCTGCTTGCCCTGCATGTTTGACATTTTTAGTATCGCATGCAGAGAAGGAAACCGTGCCCTGACGTTGAAGACGTGGGAGTTGAGACTTGTCGGATGAAAGAAAGCAGGTGAACTGTGTCAGTGTGAGACAACATTTGGCTTCATTTCCATATTTTATTTTACTATTAATTATTACATATGAGATTCAAAGTAACATTAAAACGTGCTTGACTTATCAGTAAACTAAATAGAGACCTGTGAATCTAAGTATTGAGGGATGAAATAAATAAAAAATTAATTAATTAATGTCAAATAATTGCATGGAAAATGATAAAAATCAGAAAAGAAATTAAAAGACTCCAATCCATTCCCATCGCTATTATTCATGGCCGTTGCCGTTTGCTGTTGCCGTTGCCGTTGCCCTTGCCGTTGACCCTTTCCCTCTCTTATTTAATTCCTAAAAGTGCAAATTAAGACATTCTCAAAGCACAAATCTTTGCTGTCTTAAGTATTTTATGTCTCCGTCCGTCGGTCTAAGGGCAGAAAGAAATGGCCGGATCCCTTTTCCCATAGCCATAGACGGACCTACTGATGATCACCTCGGAATTGGCATTCGCATGGGTCTCAGTTTAACACTGACTTTGAGTCTCAAAGAAATTATATATATATATATATATATATAATTAAAACAGTATTAAATCTTAATCTACCCAGAAAAATAAAATCCCATCCTGGGCATTTTTACTGACCCAGTGACCCATAAGATGACCTTTTCACATCCTCTCTCTATGAGATGGACTCCACGTGAACAATAATAATGTTCATCTACGTGCAGTGTGCTACTGGTAAGTAAAAACAACAATGACTACAGAAAAAGAAGATAAGCTTCCGACAACATGAGTAGATACCCATTTTTAAAAACACACACAGAGTCACACATTCAATCAACCCTCTCTTTATCATTCTAGATAGAGTAGATACCCAATTTTTAAATACACACACAGTCACACATTCAATCAACCCTCTCTTTATCATTCTAGATATTATTATTTTTTTTTCCATATTTCCTTCCAACAAACAAACAAGATAAATTAAAGATACAGCAAGAAACTCACAAGAAGAAATTAGTTGAAGTAGCAGCAGTAGTAGCAGTAGTGTAGTAGAAGACTAGAGAGTAGAGAGAAATGGCGGCAGTGAATCTCAATCTCCTCCTCCAATCCAAGTAGGCATTCTGGGATGCGCCGAGGTAGCAAAGAAGATGGCCAGAGCCATCTCCCTCGCACCCAATGCCAATCTCTCCGCAGTCGGCAGCCGCACGCCCGAGAAGGCTAAGAGGTTCGCGGCCGAGAACGGCTTCCCTGAAACCGTCAAGACCTACGGCAGCTACGAGGCCGTCCTCGACGACCCGAACGTGGCGCAGTGTACGTGCCGCTCCCCACGGCCCTCCACGCACGGTGGGCGGTGGAGGCGGCGGAGAAGAAGAAGCACGTGCTGCTGGAGAAGCCCACAGCCATGCTCGTAGGAGAGCTGGACCAGATCCTGCAAGCTTGCGACTCCAATGGAGTGCAGTTTATGGACGGGAGCTTGTGGAATGTGGATGCATCACCCGAGGTTGCACAAAATGAAGGAGCTCCTCTCCAATCCTCACCTTTTTGGACAACTCAAATCGGTAAAACTTATAACACCCTCCCCCCTCCCCTCCCCTCCCCCAATATATTTTGATTCCAGTGTGGTGTCTGAATTTATAAGGGTTAAGTGGATGGATTTTCATTTTTAGTGATGATGGATCGATCGACTCTGTTATGGAGATTGGAGAGGAATTTGATTATCTTGCCTGAGATCTAGTGTACTTGGTTCTAATCTGTTAGGAAGGAAGAAGATTCCTGCACAGAGAAAGTTGTTTTGTTGCGTTAAATGTTCTCGATCTCAAAATACACAATTCCAGAATAACTCGGATTAGAATATACCCAGACCCTCCGACAACAGCCTTTTCCCCTGTTCAATGTGGACGATTGTTCATTTTCTTTCTTTCTTTCTTTCTTTCTTTCTTTACCACCCACCTTACCTTGAATGTTTTTGTTGAACTGAACCCCATTGTTTAGTCGTCCTATCTAGGGGAGATCTTTAGAGTAAGGCCTTTCAAACATGAGTTCCAAACCACATACATAGTTATAATTAGGATATATCATATACTTCTTATAGGGAGATGCTCCATTTGAAAATTACTAATTAAAGGTTTATTTTTTCCGACTCCTGCAGGTGCATAGCATTTTTACTTTCTTAGCTGACTCGGATTATCTTGAGAATAACATTCGTGTGAAGCCGGATCTTGATGGTCTTGGTGCTCTGGGTGACATCGGGTGGTACTGCGTCAGGATCATCTTATGGGCTGCCGATTATGAATTGCCAAAGACAGTAACTGCGCTTCCTGGTGCTGTTCTCAACAAAGCTGGGGTTATTCTGTCCTGTGGGGCTTCCTTGCTTTGGGAAGATGGGAGGCTTGCAACCTTGGAATGCTCCTTTCTGGCTAATTTGACAATGGATGTAACTGTTCTTGGAACAAAGGGGACCCTGCATGTTAACGACTTCAACATTCCTTTTGATGAAACCTCTGCATCCTTTAAATTTGCCACAGAAGGTAAATTTCTAGATCTATAAACGCGTTGGAGACCATTTCCCAGCGAACATATTGTGGAAAACAGATTTGCCTCAGGAGGCTCTCATGATCAAAGAATTTGCAACGTTGGTAGGAAGTATCAGAGACTCGTCTTCGAAGCCTGATAAGAAATGGCCTACCATTACCAGAAAGACACAACTGGTAATGGATGCTGTGAAGCTGTCCGTTGAAAACGGTTGTGCACCCGTTAACGTTGTGAATTAATAATAATTGAGTCTTGTTTATCCATTGATGATTGTTGACATGAACTGGGACTTTGTTTGATTTCATGTATTACGATAAACTACGCATTGAACTATGCTTTAGTGTTTTATCATCGGTCTATCTTCAAGCTTATTGAGCACATCTTGCTTCTCACGATTTAGTTTTGGTTGGTGAGTGGAATGTTGTCTCCTATGCTTTTCTTGAAACTTGTAAGTACTGTTTTTGTCTTTAATGCCACCAATTTAAAAAAAAAAAAAAAAAAAAAAAAAAAAAAAAAAAAAAAAACCTGTTTTTGTCTTTAAAGCATCAGGTAGGGAAATGTGTCTGCACCGTGTCGAAATTTCAAAGAAGAAAAAAAATCAGGGTGGAATATCGACATTTGGGCACATTTGATGATCAGTCGATATTGAAGACAGGGCTCACTTCCAGTTCAGCGAGAGGTTACATAATTTTCTATACCAGTTGATATGTATTGTAATTGCTGAACTGAAATGCCATTATGCCGGGCTCATATGGACTACAGTCTTTGAAAACTCACAGTGATACAGCTGATATGTTGATCCATATCACCAATAGAGCCAAATACACAACAGTTTGTTTGATCAGCCGTGAAGGTGCCAGTGAGATATACTAATATATACTTGAACCGTTCTCCCGTCCAAAGCATTCAAATCAACTGTAATTTGAGCACATAGAGAATTACACCCTGAAATGAAGTTTGTTACTTATGATTTTGACTACAGATTATCACAAATTCAGACGAAGATGGGAGGTGGGTGGTCACCTTGTTAGTTGTTACTAGCCATGGACGATATATGGTTGTCGCCCGGTATTGGTATTTCACTGTGGGGTCGCCTCCCGCTAGTTAGATGAGCCAGAGAAATAGGCCTCATCTACGACTCGGGTAAAGGCGTACGGCACATGTGAGTCACACCCAGCTCATGCTAGGAGTGTTCATGGGTGGTTGGGCCAGCCTTTAGCAATTGGGCAGGGGATCTGGATTTGAAATTTGAGCCAGGCTTGAATTAAGTGATATAAAGCCCCCAACCCCAGCTCGTATAAATATTGCTTATAGTACTTCAGTGACATGATTGAGGTGGGCTGGGCTCATTCCAGT
The DNA here is from genome assembly GCA_003546025.1 of Camphora micrantha. Lineage (NCBI taxonomy): Eukaryota > Viridiplantae > Streptophyta > Magnoliopsida > Laurales > Lauraceae > Camphora > Camphora micrantha. Next base: position 168,669 of record QPKB01000008.1, read on the forward strand.
AACTTACGGCCTATGTTTTAAAAACCAGGGCCGAGACTGGATATGCCTCAGTCAGGCCTGACTTCAGGCTACATGATAAGACCTTTCACTTCTTAGAAGCGGCTCGAAAGGATTTAACTCAAGGCCAGTGTTTGGAATGTTAGTTTGTTTGAATCGACTTTGAATTCATAGAAAGGGCTGCATTCTATTATACCTCTCACGGATTGCGCGACTGGTAAAAATCTAAGCCCCCTTTTTCATTCACTTTAATGCATTCTAATTATGGGAAGATATAGTGTGATGTTAAAGTCTCACAATATCTATAGGATTTTGGGCAAAAATCATCTCAATCATATAATCACAACATTTGATTTAGGTGCCTAAAATTTTAATTTAAGGCTTTCTTGAGTTACATTTGGGGAAGGTGGGGGCGGCAGGGTGGGGTGGTTTGAGTTTATAACGGGTTGTCCTATGTAAAAAATATATATATAAAAAAAATAATAATAATAATCCTCATACAATTTGTGATAGGTACCTTTTAGCTAAAGGTTAAGGAGATAAAAGCAGAGGAGGTGATCATCTACAAAGAAGGCCATCAAACAATCTTCTTTCTGGTCCAAAATGATTACCTACCTATCACCCTGCTAAATCAAATTTTAGAAAGAGGTCTCTTTTCACATTTCCATTTTATGTTCTTTACTATTCTCCTCTTTAAAATATATATATATATATATATTTCTCATTAGAACCTATTTTAACTGTGAATTAATACGAAATTGAAACAGAGACGATAAAATGGGCGCTTTTATTTCATTGCATTCAGGTTGGATCTAATTGAGGTATCTTCGACTAGAAAGTGAGCGTCCAATCATAAGGATGGAACTGGTAGTTCGGTATCAACATAGTCGTCTATGGTCATCTTTTTTTTCTCTTTTGCTTGAGATTATCATCTTAAAGCAGCTCAGGATAGACTTTTGTCATTTGATGTCTCCGGCATATCAGGTTTTCCTCCCTTCCTCTCTTACTCTTCTTCTTTTTCCAACGATTTTTTATCATCTCCAACACCCAATATTGGTTCCAACAGTTGCAGAAAACGCTAGCATTAGAAGCTAAATACAGAAACTCTATAACATTCACTTTGTCTAACATTTCATGCTTGAAAGAAATTTAAATTAGACAGTACGGACCATTCCGATAACTGGGGCTGGACCGCTGGACTTCTGGGATCATTGTCTTTCGCGAAAGTTGAACCGCTGCTTGGTTACTAAATGTCGAGCAGCTGTTTGGTAACTCAAGATTTTCATGCAACTCCTTAATTCTAAGCAACCAAAGTCATTTCAAAACAAATCAGAGGAACCTGCTAGGATAATTTTTCTTTTGAGCTAGATTTCTTATCTCTAACCCTTTCCCTGCTTCCTCTTTTCTTTCCCTTCAAGCAAAGGACAGAGGCATGATTCATTGGCTCCCAAGCTCGATCAATGCAAAAAAACAAGCCGGTCAACCAAACCAACAATGTGCTAGTATGTATGTAAGTTTCTTGAAACCAGAATTCCTTGAAGAAGTTGATTTCCAAAGGAAACCAAACATATTGTACAAAAAATGTATATGATGAATACAATAAATTATTAGCAAAAGTTGAAACAAAGATTCCACACCCCAAACATGAGAGAGTATCCATGGACAGGCTTTCCAGATTTGTATGTCAAAATCATAGGCAAACTGGTATATCAACTTAAACAACCCAACTTGATGAAGATAAGTGTCATCTGAACGTTGAAACTGTGTATTATTAAAAATGAAATAGATTCTACAAGACAAGCCTCTAGAGTTTTTCTTTGTCACAATGCTTAACTATCAAACAAATGAATAGCGATCTCACAAATCTTTATTCTAGTCCCTACAAATGTAGAGACAAGGGAAGAGACTCCTACTCTCATGCTTTTGGTAAAGGTGTACAGAAAAGGGATTCCCAAATAGTAGAGTATTAGTGCAGTTCTCTCACATAGTAGGAGAGCACCATTGCAGACACCACTAGTTCCTACCCTAAGTATAAAATTACAGTTCATAGCCTCCAAAAGAGGTTTGAGTGCAAGTTTAACAGCTGACTGGGTCTAAGAGACCAAAGTGGTTGGGTTGGCAACACAGACATCTTGATTGGGATGGATGTATTGGCGAATGGCTGAATGTTAAAATTTGTAGAAGAAAAGAATTCCTCTTGAATAATAGTTTCCAGGGGTATCATTGTTTAACAATCTTCTAAGAGTTCAGAGTGGAGGCACGCCACTATTTCACATAGTTAGCTTTAGTGATAAACAAAACTTAAGTCTCAGGGGCCAAGAAAGATCTTCTTTGTTAGGTTTTGAAAACTCAGGCAGCATATCACACATATCAAAAGAGATGCAGCCTCATCTAAAGCTTGCATCGATCTTTTCACTTTAGAATAAGCATATTCCCAAAGTAACATCTCAAATAAACCATCACTTCCCTTCAATACTTCCACACAACTGTCTGTACTAGCCCATATGAGATTAGAATAGAATATATCCTTTGGAAGTGAAAGAGGCCTGTAGCATGGTTGAAGATGCTCATTTGCAACCACAAAGTTGTGGGCTTCAGTCTTCTTCTTCTTCTTCTTTCATTTTTTAAAATGATAAGTGAGGATTTCAATTTTTAAAATGAAAAGTGATGCCATCTGGACCATGGAGGAACAAAACAGGGCCCATGATTAACAAAAGCAGACTCTGCATATGTTTGCGAGCACTATATTAGGTGTAAGTTGTGAAATCCCTATTCCACAGAAAATCTCCCATTTATTTCAATTATTTCCCTATTAGTTGGTGTCTAGTCAGTGATTTCCTATTTAGGAGTCTATGTCACTAGGTGCTATTGTCAAGAGTCCTGTTATCATATGTTAGAAAAGAAAACTTCCAAGGGCAGTTTACTCCAATTAAGAGTCTTTAGTTATATAGTATTTACATTAGATAAGTATTCAAATAGTCGAATGATGGGACTTCCAGTCCCTCCTTTTATCAGAAGCACAATACTGGTTAAATATGTAACACAGGACCAAAAATTTACGAAGATTCAGTTGGTTTCCAGAAAAAATGAACTCCGGTAATGGCTTGGAATCATTAACATTCATCCTGCCCCCACGTCAACAGCCCAAGAAGGGGAAAAAACAACCAAGTCATGAGGATGCTCATGTGAGAGAAGACTGAAGTCTGGTTTCGAGGGTCCTCCTGCACCAATTAGCGAAAGGGATACCCCGTAGCCAAATACATCCTCCCAAAGCCAAAACCAATGCCAAATTATAGTTCTAACCAGTAACCACAATGTTGATTGACAATAACTACCCCACCTTAGTAGTCTAATGTTCCCAACATTTGATATATGCTTCTACAAAACCTACATTCATTTGAAGGATGGAAGGCCTTTGTGATATTAATTTAAGCTACTATATAATACACAAACAAGTAAGACACAATAATTCTATATTACAAAATTTAAGGACAATAAAATATAGTTGCAAACAGTGCGAAAGCCCTTTCAACATGCAGCATTAGGCATTTCACCATTCCCACCCTACTGTGATTTCAACATGCAGCAATAAACAAAGTCGGCAGCATACACATGATCTTACCCTACTGTGATTTCTAATCTACAGACATCACAGTTAACATTTTACTTTACTTTACTTTACTAGAGTAATCAATATTCAAACTAAATACATAGAGTTCAGATTAGGGTACCTCCCAATTCTTCTAAATCCTGCAGCATGCACATATATATATATATATATATATATATATATAATCTTTCCATGGAATTCACAATCCAACTGCCAAGCAATTGACGATGGTAGACCTTCTTGGCACCGCCAAATTGACGATATCCGACCACACAATGGATCCCCTCAGCCCTCCCCCGCTCTCTCTAACAGTCTCAATCTCTGCACAGCCAATCTCCATATCCTTACCTCTTCCCTTCCCTTCCCACGCCACAAACAGCCTCCCTCCTCCGAGGTCGGCAAGGGTCGCGCCGTACAAGAACTTGGGCAATTCCTTCTCTATCCCCTTCAACTCCTCCCACTTGTCCTCCTTCTCATCATACCCTCTTATCTTTCCCAAGTTATCATAGCAGTAGAGAATCCCATCCACGGCCGCCGCCCTTCCGCGCCAGCCCAGATCAAGCTCGGTAGAGACGTTGGTCCAGGCGGACGCGGCTGGATCGTAGATGACCCCGCCGCGGTCCGCCATGGCGAAGAGCTTGCCGCCGAGGACGGCGCTGCTGTGCATCCACTTCTCCTGGACATCGACGGGGGAGGGGACGGGGGACCAAGATCCGGAGGCCGGGTCCAATACCTCCGCCCAGGACGACGATCGGGCAAAGGAATCGGCGAGGCAGCCGCCGAGGACATAGATCTTGCCGTCGAGGGCGCCGGCGGCGGAGAACTCGCGGGAGACCCTCATGCTGGGGCCGATCTCCCAGCGGTTGAAGCGGGCGTCGAAGATCCAGACGGTGGAGGAGGGGACGTCGGAGACAGAGCCGCCGAGGACGAAGATCCGGGGGCCGAGGACGGCGCAGGAGGAGCCGGTGGAGGAGAAGGGCGGGGGAGGGAGGGGGTGGAGCCTCTTAGGGTTTGGGGCGCGTGGGTCGATGAGGAGCCATTGGAAGGAGGAGGAGCTGAAGGGGCGGACGGTGATGTAGATGAAGGGCTGGACGGAGCTGCTGAGTTGGGATCGGACGTCGTAGAAGGAGTGGGAGCGGAGGAGGGAGCGCCAGGATCGGGAGACGAGGTGGAGGTAAGGGTGGTTGGAACGAGGGACTCGAGCGATGCAGGTGAGAGCGATTTCGTTTGGGATACCGGGGATGAGAGAGCCATTGGAGAAGGAGCTCTCAGCTTCTTCGTTCATGTCTCTCTCTGAGTTCTTGATCTGATCTGATCAAAGGATTTTCTTCAGAAAAGTGACGACTGACAAAAGAGAGAGGAGATCAGAACAAATAAAATAAAATAAAATTATAGACTTGAGACTTGAGTGTGTATCTGACTGTCTGTGTGTGAGTGAGTGTTATAAGAAGGACAGAAAAAAAAAAAAAACAGAATGACTGTGAGGAGAGAGAGAGAGAGAGAGAGAGAGAGAGAGAGAGAGTTAAAGATTAAACAAGAGAATGAAAGAGAGATTGGAGGCCAGTGGTGGGGAGGTGTCTGCTCTGGAGCGAGGGATCTCCACTCTCCAGAGAGGGGCTCAGGTAAATTAGTGGATTGTTAACTAATAGTCCCATATAAATCGTAAAATGATAAATGACATATATTATAAAATATACGAGGATTATTTTGATAAGTTTAAAAAAGTTGATGTGAAACTTAAAACCTAAGTCATTCACTCTCATTTTATTAATAAAAGAGTGTGTATTAATTGACATGGTCCAAAATGGACAAAATTATTTAATGGGTTAACGAGTCATGTCGTGTAACCCATTAAATAAATGGGTAGCGTTTGCGCTTGATTTTTGGACCGACCCATTTATTTAATGGATCGTGTACGGATTGAAGTAATTCTAATATAAATTCATTAACCCGCAATTCGAATTCGTTAACAAGACACGATTGATAGCCCTAGACCCCACTATAAATCAGCTGTGGGGGCAACTTTCATATGTGCCACACGTGGTATGGGGCCTATGGGCTGGTCTAAGCCTAGTGGTTGTTGGGACTTTATCCTTTTTGTTCTTTACGTCTTTTTTACTTTTATAATCAATACCTTTCACTATTTTTTTTTCCCGTGATTTGAGATTTTATTTTATTTTACTTTATTCCACCCTACAAATAAATGAATCGGGATCTCCTATTTGGACTAAGGAGGGGCTGACACATGAAAGGAAGAATGTCAAATCAGCTGGCTGACAACTCATCCCCTCCAATGAATAAAAAAGAAAGCATCTCTCCCATGTGTCACCCATTCATTGGTTGTCACCCATTCATCGGTCCAAATAAATAGGCCACCAAAAGCTAAAAAGGGTGGAATTGAATGGGCTGCAAGGTTATTCTTAGTAAAGAAGACTTTTCCAACTGTCCTATCCTTAATTGATAGGGCTGCAACCAAGTGACCCTAGTAGGTAAAAACCTTCTTTGCATACAGAGAGTAGGATATTATAGATCATACATTTTTAATCATTTATATAATTCATTAAATGTATCATCTAATAAACGCTGCCCTAGCCACGGACTCAAAAACCTGTTCAAGCTTAGCCCCAAGTTGGTTGGATTTAAAACCTCTTCAAGACGACAGGGCACATTTTTAGCCCCGAGTATTACATTGTTGGTCTCTATCCAAAAAAAAAAAAAAAAAAAAAAACGAAAGCGCCCTCAAAATGTGAATACAAAATGACCGGACCTAGAATAAATAGACCCTCATACAGTCAGAATGCCATGATCTAGATGTAATGACATTGTATTGGATATTGATCAAAATCTAATTATAATTGTACTGTACCTGTGAAAGGAAACAGAACTCACCAATAACAATATTCCTCTTATTGAAAGATTAAAAGAAAAATTTACCTCAAAGCAGAGTCCTACCTCCCTTTTGGAATATGGGAAAAGCCTAAGTTAAGATTCTCATCCATATAAACAATAGGAGTGAGGTAGAAATTTATAAAATACTATAGGAAAATAGAATAAAGTCCCTTTTTGATAAGTTCTATGTATGTTTTTTTTTTTTTTTTTTTTGTTAACACTATCTTATTGGGTAAGTATGAGGTGTGTACATACATACAAAAATATGATCAGGGCAAACTCAGGCACATTGGCAGGTGAACCTGGTTCCAAATCCAGTCACTACAGGGTTTCAGACCCTAAACAGGTATTAACATCCAGCTTAATTAGACCCCGACGCATGTCCAAGCCTGCCTAGATGGATTTGGATTCAGGCCAGGCTCAGACCCGTTCACAACCTTTTAGTTTCAGAGAATGGGCCGACATAAAGCATTTCGGGGAATTCATATAAGTCAAGAAATAACCCAGATCCATGCATTTTTCAAATATGAACCTAGGGACTGCGATTTTCAAATATGAAAATTAAGTTAGTAAAAAAAAAAAAAAAAAACGAATTACATTTGTACCTGATCAACCGTTTCGGAGGGACTATATATGGGATACAAATCAACAAAAAGATAAAAGGAAAACAAATTAATATTAATGGTATCAAATAAATGATCTCAGATGTAAGTACCTTTGTAGTTAGTAAGCAGCTTAATTAAATATGATAAGTGCCCTTTTTTTGCATAAAATACATTGGATTGAATATGCAAGAACTTATCATCGTCAAGTGAGGTCCATTAGAGGATTATTAAAGATAGGAAGGGTGAATGAGATAAGGTTGAGATGCATTGAGACCATAATTGACCATAATTTAAGTGGCATTCATTTCTCATCTTTTCATGGTTCAATTTCGTAGAAAAGTTATATATCTACTAATGGTCAGTTTTTTATATTAACCTTTGGTCAATTTTAACCACTTATACAGATACATGAAACAATGCCACTATAACCCATGTTTAAATTGAGCTTAATTACGTGAAACAAACAATCTATAAACAAATTAAAAACCGGTACCTCAAGATCCTCTAATATCTTATTTGAACGTTTAGGGGTTCAGAAAGGTAAGTTCTACAAGCCACTGTGGACAGAAAACTGTTAACTTGATTATCTTTTATATTAGCCATATAACCATGTTTAAATCGAGAATACATTACATTACATAACTTGATTGATCATAAGATAGACAAAACAGTCATTGATACTATAGCTATAAACCCCTCTTGTGCAAAAGAGTACTAGGAGGATTATTATTCTACACACGCCACTATATTAGCAGCCTTAAAAACTTTTCCACCGAAAAACATGCAAATCCCCCACAAACAACACGGCAAGGAATGTGGACCTAGAAAGGAACATCAACATTCCTAGGAAAAGCAACTGCGTACAGGGGGTTCTTCATCTCACAAGACAGCTTCAGCACCTCGCTCAGGTCAACGGCCTTCCCTTCAACTGGGACCCACTTAAAATGGTGGGTCAGCTTAGCCACCCACAGATTGACGGTCGCCAGCCCCAGGTTCTTCCCCGGGCAGACTCTGCGGCCGGCTCCAAACGGCGCAAGCCTCAAGTCCGTCCCTCTCACGTCCACGTTGGCACCGCCGGCGCATTCTAAGAACCTCTCGGGCTTGAACTTAGACGGCTCCTCCCACACTTTGGGGTCGTGGGTGATGGCCCACATGTTGACCATAGCAGCCGTTTGGGCGGGGATCACCATCCCGTTGCTGAGCTGGACGTCCGACGTGGAAAGCCGGGCCCATGAGAGAAGGGGCCCGGGAGGGTGGGACCGGAGAGCCTCTTTCACTACGGCTTGGAGGTAAGGTAGGCTGGCCACGTCAGCGTCCGTGACGGCCCTTTGGGTGCCAACCACGAGGTCGAGCTCTGCCTGTAGCTTGATCTGGATGTCTTGGTTCAAGACGAGCTCGGCCATTGCCCATTCGGTCAAAAGAGCTGTCGTGTCGGTGCCGCGAAATATCATTTCCTGCATGCATGAGAATAAACAAGCAGTAGCAGTAGCCTTTTAATAGACATATAGTTGAAACTTGAAAGACAAACCCACACCATTATATGCAAAAATGGGCAACGACTTTGACTACAAACGCATGCAGTTTTATATGGAATTTGAAGCATCATTTAGCTGAAACCCAGGTAATGAAGAAGAAGAAGAAGAAGAAAAGAATGGAGTGGAGAAGTCGACACCCGTGGAAAATCAAGAAATCAGAGTGAGAACACGGTTAATGAAGACAACGTTCTCACAAGAAACCAATAAAATTGGGTGATAAAAAAAGAGAAAGCATGCATAGACATGCAGAGTGGGTGATAAACGCATAACCATAGCAGTGAACACAACCAACTCTAGCTAGAATATACTAGTGCAGCTCTAGCTAAAAAGCATAATTCTAGCTAGATAGCTAGATCATCATATTGGTTCAAGACCGACAAAACATTTGAAGAAAACATTTGAAGAGAACAAGAAGAGCAATGGAAAAGGTAAGAAAAAACAAACCCATAAGACGGCGATCATATCATCCTCTTCCAGCTTCTCGTCTCCTTCAAGAGACAGCAACACGTCAACAAAATCTGCATTATCCGTAAGCTCACCACATCCTCGTGCCTTGTGGTCTTCTATAAACCCTTTCACCAGCTTCCTCACTCGAGCCAAAAGCTTCGAGCAACGGTCATTAATGTGATGTGGGTCATAGAAATGGCTCAACCAAGGCAAGTAATCGGACCAGTTGAATGCACCAAGCAGCTCAAACCCTTCCCTCACCATGTCCTTCAGCCCGTCCCCCTCATGGCTAACTTGCGCCACGTCGTACCTCTTCCCAAACACGCACCCCATAATGTTGTTAAGGGCCGCTCCTTGAAGATGCTTCCTCAACCCCACAAACCCACGGTCTGTTTGCTCTCTAGAGACACCATTCAACATGGCGGTGCAATCTAGCTGGCGCCCGGCCTCGTGGGCTAGGACTCTCCGTGGGGAGAAGAGGTGAGAGGAAGCGATCCTCCTCAGGAGACGCCAGTATGTCCCATTGGGAGCGAAGCCGATGGCTCGGTCGAACATCAGCTTCTTAGCCGACTGTTTGATCGGGCGGTTAGCGAAGTGAGGAGAGACGAGGATGTCTCGGGCGATTTGCGGGTCGGATGTGACGACAACGGGAGTGGAGCCGAGGCTGAAAGCCATGAGCTGTGTGTTGGCTCGGCTCGAAGCCAAGGCTGCAAGGGTGCGATGAGGGAGGTCACGTTTGAGGGTGAAGAGACTACCGAATACGGGCAGACCGCGGGGCCCATGGATAGGAACCCGGCCTCTTTGGTTTCTGCAGTTTTTCCATGCAATGCCCCCACTCGCAAAAGCCCATGAAAGGAGGCCCAGGGACACAAATGTAATAATAAGAAAAGTAAGCATTGCAAAGCCATCACTTGTAGAGAAGATTCTGTTGCCTAAGAAAGCTGGAAGTGTGAAAACCCACCAGCTTGTGTCCTTAGATCCCAAACCCAAAATATCCATTGAGTGAGAGAGAGAGAGAGAGAGAGAGAGAGAGAGAGAGAGAGAGTGGGTGGGGGGGTGTGTTTTGGTTTGTGTGTGTGGGAATAGGGTGAGGGAAATGGTGGGGAGGAGATGGGTTTAAATAGAGGGAGTTGGGGGAGAAGGTACCCCCCACTTTTTCGTTTATTATCCAGAAAGAGAAAAGTAAAAGCGGTTGAAGCATTTAACTCCATTTGTTTTTTACTCGAGAAAAGAGAAAAATAAATAAAGTTAAATGCACGGTTTGTGCAGCACAATTTTAGGATAAACGTGAGTAAAAGTGGGATGCTTTTTTGCGTAAATTTTTTTCATCAAATGTAAATTAAGTTTAAGAAACGATAAAAGCAAAGACATATATCCAGATCCGGAGCCATTTTTTGCTGTACAGGTGTTACACAAACATGTTCTAACATAATAATAATTACGAGAGGTGCAGTAGATTTGTGAAGTCCGGGAAGCTTTCTTTGCTTCTTGTAATAATAGCCCATGCACGGTAAAATTAGTCATTCCCCTGACAGTCATCCACCAAGACAAGACTGGAGTTGCCAGCCTTAATCTAATGCTATGGAAGTGTTAAAATCGAAACTTAAACTTACTAAAGGTCTTCTACCCATTAACTAATAATTAATGCACCTATGTCTTCAATTATGTGGAGCTTGATCGAGATCAAGAGAGAACTTTCTGTACAAGTAAAACATTGGAATGGATGGGACTTCAACGTATGAAAAGGAAGAAGATCCTTCGTGAATAATTAATTAAAAGGAGATCGAGATCGGTTTGCAGCAATAACAATATTGCTGGATAAGGGGCCACTGGCTCAACGTGTGGCAGAGTCTCTCATGATGGCCTTCCCATTTGCAAAAGCTGCAAGTGAATAATCTACCACACACGTTGATATACTATAGCAGATTGATTGGAGTATAAACCGGAAGTGACTTTTGGTGGACCGTTCCTAACCATGTGATTTTACATGTTAGATTTTCGGTGAGGACAGGCTCTTTTTTTTTTTTTCTTTTTTTTTTTTTTCTCAAAAGTCTTTGACCATTCACGATTAGCTAATCCACATGGTGGAATCCGCTGTCCATATAAACACACATCTAAGTAAATATGGAACAATTTTGAACATAAGACGTGAGAAAAATCACACCCTATGCCACTCCACTAATTTCAAAGTGGGTTGGTGAAGATAGACCGACCAAAATAATTCTTATTTTTTTTACGTTTTTTGAAGGTAATTGACCAAAAATGAGCTAGGATTTGGGCTAACTTCGAGTCAAAGTTCGTATGCACTTTGTTTTATTTTGGGGCAGAAGATACACATTTCAAACCAATTATTGATGCATATAAATGGCTAAATGCTCATTTTAACACACCTGCCTTTTTAGGCGCTTTTCCTTTTCCACATAATTAAAGAAGCTTTCTTTTTAGAAGTAATTAATCATATGAAACTCAATGCCTTGTGTTTGGACTTAGGGTCCCACAAGTCGGCAATTTTGACCATCGGACTTCATGGGTCCTCTTTCCTTGGGTGGACAAAATCCAAGAATCCCAAAGGTGAAAGATGCCGGTGGACCATCTTTTATCTTTTAGTGGGATATGGTTGGTTACTTGTTCCCCTTTTTCGCTACTCAATTTTTCAAGTTCATACATGAATGAAAGTTTTCACATTTATATATTTTAATATTTTTCAATTGTAAATACAAATCCATGTGGGTGTTTGAATAGATCTTTCTTTTGGATAAATGGATCTCAATAAATCAATTTATTAGCCAAGAGAATGAGTCATTGAAGAGAACCTTTGGCAATTGTTGGAATGAAATGGCCTCCTAGGGCTTCTGCACCCTTTTCCAATTTCCACCATTAATTTTCACACATTTCCAATGGGAAAGGTCGATATCGGTGATTAAATATACTGAAAGAATTGCAAGAAGTATATTTCAAATTACCGCAGGAGTTAGCTTTTATCCCTAGTGCCAGATGATATTAGTTAAGGCTTGTTTGTTTGAATAAAAAACACATAAATTAAATCATAAGAATTCAAGATCAACCAAGCTCCACGGGAGGAATATTAAAGAGGTCATAAGTAGTGAAGGATATAAGACTTTCATGGGACCTCAATCAATAGGATAATAGCTAGGTGTTCATTTCTCATATTGTCCTGATTCATTTTTCATTTAAAGGGAGATAATTTCATGAATATTTTTAAAAAGTTAATTTTTCTTTCTTTGATTTTAAGCACTTTAAAAAATGGATATCTTATAAACGAAAATGAAAATGCCATTAATATTTTGACACTTCCGACCAAATAAATGGCTCTCATATATGCTCAGCACAGCTATTGTGAACAATATAAATGCAACACCCATTTAGGAGGTACTTTTTAGAATTTTCATCGTAGTGCCAGAGTTAGTCTCCAAGGGTGACTTTCCGAACCCAATTTTACTTAGAGTGGTATTCTAAATTTATTGGAAGTCGGTTCACCTGCCTACAACTACGATACTTGGTCTTGGAAAGATAAAAAGTATATGTGTACCTAAATATTTAAAAGGAAAATACGTGTCTGAAATAAAATATAAATTTTCCTATGCATATGTTTGGGTGGTTCTAGGTCAAGCCTAACATTTGAAGGTCTCCAATCTCCATGCAAGAAGAATGTTGACTCGAATTCCTATTCCCTTCTCGTAATCCAATAAAGGTTATCGTCCAAGTCGTTAACCCTTGTTTATTGTGTTCTAATTACTTGTCAATCAACACACCCACACGATTGGACCATTAGATTATTGTAAACAAACTATAAAGGCCACACCCCCCAAATCTAATATATTACTTGTTTGCATGCGTAGTAGGAAAGAAGAGAGTTGGTGAAAGTTGGGAGGTTGTAGACCCAAGTATTTATTTTACTTAAGTTATTACCAATGCAAAGTTCTACACACATCCACAAGCCATAGCATGCATGAAGGGTACGTAGCTTGCTTCATTGCGCACTACACGGCTGCACCCTTCTCTTCTTTTCTAGGACATAACTCCTATGTGAGTCTTTCACACACTAAAACTTTCATACACTGTATTATTTATACGGCTGTCAATTGACTGGGCCAAGCCCGAGGTCATTCAAGCCCAACCCTCAACATATGTGGTTGGGCACGAGGTGGGAAAGCCCTCGGAGGGCCTGTGCTACTTAAGCCCCGAGCCGCTTGCATGCCAGGACCGGGATAGGGTTTGAAGAGAAAATCAGTTTTCCGTGTTTTCTCTAGACTGTTTCTATACAGAGACTACTGTAGAACTGGCGTTAACCATCTTTTATCCAAACACTAGACTGTCACTACAATACAAAAAGAAATAGAGCGGGGGTGATGGCTTGGCAATCATTTACTATCCAAGAGGTGACTATTTATGGTATCGGTGAAACTTATCTTTTAGCTCATCAATTTTAATCCATTGGTGAAATGCATAGCATTGAGTTCTAATGAATTAAACATTAAATTCTCATAAATTAAATACCGAACAAATAAATGGTTTCTATATATAAAAAAAATAACTGCCTTTTAATTTCCTCTTCAACATGCCATTGCGATTTTATACTACTTTATTTTCCAAATTGTGGCCCATCCAAGAGGTGAGCAATCAGCAATAGGAGTTGAATCTAAACATGGGGCTAACATTAGACCCAATAACTAAAACTTCATTTCTTGCTTTAAACTCGGGTTGCTCAGATGACTAAGAAGGGCATCAAGTTGAGAAACCAAGCATTCACAGAGCTTTATGCATGCTCAACGAAGCTGATTCAAGTCTTGTTTAGAGCAATTTCTAACAAAAAAAAATTCATATGTTTGAAATTTCTAACAACGACATCGAATGTTGTATGCAGCATTCAAAATTTCTTATTTGATTAGTGAATTTCAAAAACTCAACTTCGTAAATTATCACTTTTGAGTCATAGATTTCTCCGAACTCAACTTTTAAAATGCTGGTGTGAACTTTAACGGTTGTGAATCTATTTGGACGACTGCATTTGGGAAACTCAGATATTTACCGGCAGTAATTCTAGATGGCCCAAAATTAATCTAGAACTAGAAAGGGTATGATGTTCTCCATCTGATAAGAATCTTACAGTATAGAGAGCTGGGACAAGCCAAAGGGGTAGCTATACCTAATACATATGACTAACAAGGTGGCCAAGTAATACATAACCAAATCCAATTGTTAATGGCATCCAGAACGTGCAAACTACGCTGAAAGGGATCTATGATTCTGCTTCCATGGTAATGCGCCACATTTCAAGGCTGGAACTTTGAAGTCTAAATTTGAAAGGTACTTCACAAAACTGGAGAGGAAAAGTACCCACTTTACGTGTAAACTCTGTTCACCTCAACCTGAAGTTATCATTTCACACGCACATGTGGCACTAAGCTGCTCATTTCCATTGGCTAATGTTGATGATGGACCCTGACCATCAGAATATGGGAGCCGATTTCTTTTATTCTACTTGGAATTGGCCAACCATATAAAAAAATAAAATGGCATTGACCAGACGAAACCAACTTCTATAACAGGCTACTTTCTGATTACTACAAGTTGGTCCGTATTGAATCTGCTGCTTCCTTTTAAGAGGCAGGGAAACCTAATGGAGAAGTCACCAAGTTGACCGGTGACCGAGCTATGTGAGAACAGCACATGAAAAATACAAACGAATATTAGTCATTTGGCATTTGGCAATATGGGAAAAATGCAAAACAAATTACTTTCGGTTCTAATTTTGATGAAGGATGTATAAAAACTTGTCCACAAAAACAGAATTTTTTTTTTTCCTGGTCTAGAACAGTTAATTTGGAAAAGTGCAAGATAAAAAAAAAAATCGATGTGCATATTTTTGTGTATGCATAGTATGGTGAATAGTATTTGATACTGCTCATTAAGTATGAATATTCAGAGCTAGCACACTTAAAGTTTGTTTATAAAAAGTATATTATAATAATAATTTTTTTAAAAAAATTGTTCCATGATTAGTGTTTATGCTGTATTTTAAATGATGCATATTAGGTATAATTTTATATGATGCATTTTTTTAGTAATAGAAAAGGTTTCTTTTAATCAATATAGTCATATAAAAAGTTTTTTTTTTTTTTTTGGTATTCGTGTACGATTTAAAGTAGATATTCAATTAAGAAATCTCATACTATTTCACATCTTTTGAAAAACAGTGCACAGAACTATATGCGTAACTTATATTTACGTGAATTGACTGTGGGCTGGCAGTACAGAAAAAGAATAAAAAATTTGGGCTAAGAAAGAGACCCCACTATAAAACATGACCTGACTAGGTAAGCGCTCAAGTGAAAATCTTGGCCCGCACACGATGCTGAGCGCAGAAGTCCTGTTTATTTACTAGAGTTTTTTTTTTTTTTTTTTAATTTATAATTTATAATGTTAGGGGTTTATTTTAACATAATATGATATCTTATTTCGTTGCATTTACAAATGCCATATATCTTCACATAAAAATCTCAAAATTCCAACCATTTAAAACATATCAAATGATCTTTGAGATTTCAGAAATTATAACTCTGTTACGTTGCTTTTTTGTGGAACTTCAGGATGCCCAAATAGAGGGAAGCAGTCCAAAATTCCACCATGCATGTCTTAAAATTTAAAAATTCTCCAAACTAGAATTCTTTGAATTCCAATAAAGAAACATGCCCACATTTGCATATCCAGCTTTGACCTTGACTATACCCAGCCCAAGCCTGCCCATTTAGCTTTAGATTGGTCTAGGCTAAACCAGGTTTTTTATCATTTGTATGGGCTTTCTAGCAATTCATATAGAACTTACACTACATTAGAGGTCCCTAATATGTCACATTATATATTTTCATGACGAATTTGCCCCTTTCAACAGTTTGAGCACAAAACTTTGAATTTGCCCCTTTCTCTCTCATTTTTTGTTGTGCCAGAGAACCCCTTCCGTCTTCTTCTCCATGAACAAGGGACTTCACTAAAAAGCTCTGCAGATCGAAGTTGGCCATCTCCGACTACACCAACCACGATGGCAACGGCCCAGCAATAGAAACACGACCAGTCCGGGCCCTCCGGTGATGGGTTTTGCATAACACAAAAACCCGTTGCTATCTTTGCCTTTTCTTTCACTTTTCCGTTTCGTGTAAGCCTGCCTCAAATTTTTGGCTTTTGGAAAATAAGCAGTTTGAAAGGAGATTTTACTATTTCGTTTTCTATATTATTTTGTTATGACCCGTTAGCAAAAGCCTAACACATAGCAGCATGCTTCCTCTTTTGAAAAAGTTATCTAAATTTAGAATATTTATCAGAATTTCTAAGAAACTTAAATAAATTTTGTCAAAACTCAGATAAATTTTCCAAGGACTCTGATAAATTGGACAAAAACTTTGATAAATTTGTAAAAAATTAGATAAATTTATCTAAGTTTTGAACAATTTTTCTAATTTTCGAACAAATTTCTCTGAATTTGGACCAAATTTATCTGAATTTGAAACAAATTTGTCCGAATTGGGACTAATTTTGTTTGAGTTTAAAACAAATTTATCCAAATTTCAAAAAAATTATTTAAATTTTGCCCACTCCCATGTGCCTTTGGATGATTTCTCCTTCTCAAATAAATTTATTTGATTTTTGGCCTGTCCCACGAGTAGATTCTCTGGATGATTTATCCTTCTTTGAATCAGTTTTCTCCACCTTCTTTTTCTTATCTATCGTAATCCTTGATTTGTACAGTCAAGTTATCTTCACGAAATTGACGATTTTTCTCCCTTCTTTTTTTCTTCAAATAAAACTCTTTAATGAAATCAGTTTTCCTTTTTGTGTATACTGCACAGAGTGTATTATGAGGGGCACTTTAGACTTTTTAACTGTTTAAAACTTAAAAATAGACCTTTTGCTCTACGGAAAAAACACATGGACCGTTTACAATAAAAACCAAAGTTGAGGGACCTCCGACCAAATGCCCCAATTATAAAAGGCACTCCTTATTCAGGCCGGGCCGGGCCGGGCCGCGCTTTGGACTTTCTATCATTTAATCCAAGCCTGGTCCAAATATTAAACGAGACCAAATTATATATCAAATCCAAGCCTGGCCAGATTGGGCTGGACCTGGATCTGGAAGATGGCCCAGCCACTTTGGACAAACTATCATTTGTCCAGTCACTCTGGACTTTGGACTTTGGACTTAGGAGCTATGGGCAATCCATCGTCACAAATATCACAGCCAGCCGTGGACAGTCCACTTGGACCCTGAAACGTAAAGGTCGTGCACGGCATAATAGCGGCCTATTCCGTGCAGAAGCGACTCCAAAAAAACCCATTTAGATGTGCACACATCCAACTATCAACCACAATTGGATTGATCCTAATAAAAAAAAAAAAAAAGTCCGACTTTGACCCATCAAATCAGGGTAATAATGGCTAAATCAACCCCTTTTCTAGGCGTTCTCGTGGGTGATAACTTTCCCATCTCTCCATTCATGATTGGGATGCATAGTGACCTCCTCGTGATATGATCACCTTGGACTTGAAAGATCAAACCTACAAATGATGACCGGAAGTCTGGAACTCATGAACCTTTTTATCTGATGATCAGGGATCAGCAAGGTCACGTGTTAAATACATATTACAAATTCATACAACTCTATTGCTTGGTTAATGGCTGCAGGGCTTGCCCACGGTGACATGGGTTTGAGCCACTTTATTTGCTCAAAGCTATAGTCTCTGGTTCAAAATAAAAAGACCAACCTTGATGGCTTGAACGAGGTGACATGGGCTTGCTCAGATTGAAAGTTTCACAGCCTGTTATACAGCAAAAGCATATCCCTCAGTTTCCTTGCCTCCGGGCCTAACTTGTCAAAACTCCTTTCAATTGGTATTCTCCAACGCCAATTATCAAACTGCATCACGAAGAGATAGAAATACAACAAGTGCAAAAATTATATAATAAAAACGGGGTTTGAGAATCAAAGGACATATACTTGGAATTAAATATGTAATAATGTAAGTCCTAGAAGTCCTGAAACCAAACCACAGAAGCATGGGCTAATGCAGCTCGAAAGCACGACAACTGAGTCTTTTACCAGGACAAAAAGAGTGTGACATTAGTCTTTTACCAGAAAAAGGCGTGTGACAATGAGTCTACTCATTCAGGCAGGTGGGCGATCCCTACCTTTGCGTTTGGGCATTGAATATCAAAATTTCTCAAAGCCGCATTGTTTTTCATTCTCAAAGCTACGGGTTAGGACCACCCAAGGCCTAATATTTAGGCCAGAGGTTAGCTGTAGAATGAAATTATGTCCTGTTACACAACAAAATAATTCCACTAGAAGGTTTGGAGTGCAATGACAAAGGTTAAGAAAGTACAAGAAATCAGTAAAGCAAAACAGAAAGTTAATTTTGTAATACTGAAATGAATCATCAGAAGTTGATGGAATACTGTATCTCAACTCAGATATGCATTTTAAACGTTACTTGGCTTACCTGTGTTGCGGGAGTATTCATCCTAGCAGAACTCCCCAGACCAAGGATATCTTGCATGGGCACAATTGCAGTTTGGGCAACTGAAGATACAGCAAACTTGATCATCGCCCATGGAATCTCATCTTCTTTTGTAATGCTAAGATACTTAAGAACCTGTATGAAGAGTTTAAATCAAGTAAGACTGATGAGTGAAGCGAAGTCAGCTCTAAATTTCCATGCGATGCCCTAGATGCCAGAGTGAGAAAACTAAATACTACGTTCTAAGATCAAAAAAGACTTTATATGAGAAACAGAATAAATGCCAAAACGTGGACCCCGCCAAATAGATGACATAGCCCACAAATAGGCAAATCCATTCCTCGGGAGGGGCACAAATGTACAGTGAGTGTAGATCACTAGAGAATTATTGTTAACACCTATTTCTTCCACATGTGTGGCTTAACAGGTCTAAATTGAGCCAGGGAACATAACGACCCACCAGATGGATCTAATCTCACGTGAATCTGTCAGAAGTTAGCGCATTTTTTATGTGTAAAGCTACTGCATAGTCACATGTGAGGCTAAACAGTAAGGTTATTATGCTAGTATTTTACTTATAAAGCATGTCATGATGTGTTACTTGTGTAGGACTATCAAATTCCACTTCCCCTACCAATCTCTTGTAGCTTGCAAGTGTACACACTTCTCGGTAGTTATTTCTGGACAATCAAAATATGTGTTTCAAAGTAGACTCCTATTCTTTCCCCTAATGAATAAACAATTTTTTTTTTTTGCAGTCTCTTCAACTTGTGTATGTGCAGTTGAGTGAAACTTGAGTGAAATTCATTGACATTCCTTGGTATGCTTGGCCACAATTCTGATTATATGATAGTACCATGCCACCAACTGATAGCAGGCACACATTAACAGGCTTCATCTAGACATGCATGTGTGCATAAAGTTAGTCAGTGTTTCTCACGATACTCACTGTGGACTTCTCTTCCTCTTGCAAGTTCTCCCACCAACCGACAACCTAAAATTGTACAAATGCATACTTAGAACAAGAAACAGTGAACTGTGAGAAGAGGGAAGAGGGAAGGAGAAAAGGGTTGGGCTTGGTAGTTTTGGTCTTACAGTGTCATTATCATGGTTCCAGTGTATACGACTTGATCATGTTCATGATTATGAGGCAAATGAGGATTGTCAGAATCACTCCCAAAAGCTGCACCAAAAGAAAAAGAAAAAAAAAAAGTCATAATAAAAAGGTTCTCAGTTGATGCAAGAAAACCTGTAGGAGTAAAACATTTGAGAAGATGATACACTTCTCAACCCTTATTGCATTACCAAATTGGAGAACTGCCATTCCTGGTGCACCAATAGCTTTTCTTAACTGAATTACGTCCTCTGTGATGACTCCCTATTAGATTCAAGAATTACAATGCAGGATATGAAGAATTAGTACTTGTTCGCAAATAAGGCTAAGCTTATTTTTGCACTCCATATTCCCAAAATGATAACTCTCTCTCGACTCCTGAATGATATCAGCTAACTAGGAAATTAATTTTTTGGTTGAGCTCCCAACTAAGTACAATCCATGGTTGCCACAAACAGGTCAGGATCAAGGCTTGAGACAGGTTACAGGAAAAGAACTTGTTAAATCTAGTCAAGAGCAGTGCAATTTATTAGCCAGCAATACTAGCTTTCTTAAACAAGTAGTTTTAATTTGCTGGTTGCAATTTGTTGCAGCATTACCCATAAGTTCTCAAACAAATAGGAGGGCCATTGTGCATAACCATGAACCTAACAAGGCATTTCAGCATTTATACCATAGCTTCCAAAATTCATCCATTGTCCATGTATGAGTGATATTTCTAAAATTTCTAAAGTTCAATAATAAAATATGATCTTACATCAAACACAAGACCAAAAGAGAACCATGGAGAAAACAGCATAAAAATGCACAAGAAAATAATGAAACTTTCAACACGCAAAACTCCATTGAAGTTCACTGACTGAGGTCACAAAAGAAAAGAGTGGGATGACTAAAAATGGGGAAAAAAAAGAGAGAAAGAAATGATAACCTTAATACACGAGAATTTGGTTGCTAACATACCAAGTCCTCAGCAATTATATTGATCTTTCCAACAGCTTTGAAAATGGCATCAAAAAATGCTTTGTTTGGTCCAGCCTACTGTCAACAAAAAAATTTACTGTAATGGATTTTGAAGATTGTCAAGAAACAAAATCTTGATCATAAGTAGCTTAAACCGACCTTCCATCTTCCAAACATAGCAATCCTAGATTCTGCAAATTGATGCAGTTATGCAGTTAATAATACTATACAAGTAGGTAAAATACAATTCTGATGATGTAACTTCAATCATCTCACCAGAAGGAACAGCCCAAAAGCCAGCAAGTCCTCGAAAATGGTCAATCCGAAATTCATCGTATAGATTAAGTGCACGCTTTATTCTCTTCACCCACCATGCAAACCCATCAACTTCCATGGCTTTCCAGTCATACAGGGGACTATCATGTAGAATGAACAACACATTGTTAATAGGAAAACAAGCTACAAAAATGGGTGCCTTTGATCAATATCTCATGCAAACACCAGATATATGGCAAACAAAGAGAAAAGACCGCTTTGCAGAAACCCACTGTTTTTTTTGTTAAGAAATGAGCTGCAATCAAAGTGGAAAGCTTAACATTTGCAGGTTTCCGGCAGACAGTGAACTTTTATAACAATTTTTTTCCTCTGGAAGTATAAAATTCTAACGCTTGTACCTGAAAATGGGGCCTAGCCTGGGACCCAAGCAAGGAACATGACCCCTCTGCTGAGCCTAGGCCAGCCTTTGATTACATTGCCACGACCATAAGGAGCAAACTCCAGTTTTCATTGATAATAGATATAGGTTCAGTGGTCATACAGAATAGAAAGCTCCCCTAGGGCATGAGATGCTCCTTTCTATTCCTAGTTTCAGGCACGTTTGCATAGCCTCTTTCCAGCAGAAACATCACTGAAAAGCGGGACGCTTTTCTACAGATTTTTTTTTTTTTTTCATTGTTTGGTGCAGACACTCTTCTAAAGGAGAAGCGTCAAAACCAGGGAAATTTTCCACGATTTTGCAGAATAGTGTTTCGGATTTTTTTTTATTTTTGTTGTGTTTTTTGTGTGTGTGTGTGTGTGTGTGTGTGTGTTTGGGATGGGATTTTGGGAGGTATGCAAAAACTTTCCCACATAAAAGCAGAAGTCTACAAACCTCTTGAATGTGAAATAAAGAGAGGGAAAAAGAGAGAATTAAATTAGAAAGACTACTAATAACAAGTAGAAACTAATAAAGTATTAAAGTCACTAAGTGACAAGCTGCACAGATGAAAAGTTGAGAGGCTTGGGCCTCCTAGACTAGACATATGGACCGAGGCCTTCTCATTGGCATTGGTAGGGCTCAGTCATGGACCTGGCCTGCATCAAACACTTCAATACCGCATATTATGGCTGCTGCTAATCTTCAGTGTTTGTGCCAAAACGACTTCAAATTCATCTCTCTGCTTTCTCTTCTATTGTGGTCAACCGTAATTTCCTCTTATATGGTAATTTCTACTTCTATCCTCTTTGCAAATCCTCACATTTTTACTAATGATTTCCACATGGTCCATCTTAACATATTTATCTCAGTCACATGTACTTCACCTTCCCGTCATTTCATGTTAGCCCAGCACTCACTTCCCCTTATCTTGATATGCATGTTATTATTTTTTCAACAAACTCCTCTCTCTCTCTCTCTCTCTCTCTCTCTCTCTCACAAGGATTAAAAAAAAAATTTTGGTAGACAGGAGATGTCTCAACAAAAAAAAAATTATCCTGTAGTGACTCCCAACAAGATAAGTAAAGAAAAGCGCTACTTAGTTATATTGTAACAACCTGTCCCATAGTTGACCAGTTTCACTGAAGGCATCAGGAGGAACACCGCTAACAAGAGTAGGGAAACCACTCTTGTCCTGCCAGAAGGTAAACAGATTAATATGAAAATATTCCACCTTCTTCTAATTTCTGGTTAAAAGAGATCATAATCCAATGAAAATTACACACCAGCTAAAAATATCCTTTTGTTTGCCCAGACATCCGCACTATGATAACCAACATAAATAGGCATGTCTCCCATGATCTTGATCCCCTTCATCTTCGCATAGTTGCGAACCTTTTGCCACTGCCTCTGAAATAAAAACTGCTGCGCAATAAATATGTCTATCTGCATCAACAAAATATAAAATATACAATTGCACATGAGATACTGCAAGACCAATTTGCAATATGTTCTGAGATACTGCAAGACCAATTTGCAATATGTTCTGATCCTGAGAGGCATTCAAAAAGTTAAATCTGGTACTCACAAAATCCTTTTGGCTCTGGTAAATAGTTTCCAACGCAGAAAGGTGGCGATTTTTTAAAGGGTCTGGCCACTCATTCCAACTGAATGCATTTAGAGAGTTGTCAATGGCAGCAAAATAAGCTGCATCTTCAAGCCAATCTGGAAAAACACAATTATGAAGGATGATGTCAAAGAGGCCTTCCAACCATTGGACAACAACAACAATAATGCCAATACTATTAATAAATTCCTAGCCAGAAGCTCAGAAAATGGGTCCTTTACTCAACATAGTGCAGGTAGCAATGATCTTGTTATTTTAAAGGCAAGGAACAGAGAAAAGTACTACTTCTCCACAAAATATGAGATAATTGCAATCTGCACGGCTGAAAGCATTCGGACAGAAACAGAAATTACCTAAAATTCCAGGATCTCTGCGAAAATCTTCAAGTTGCTTTCTAAGTTCTCCTCGGCTTTGAATCAGCCTCTCAGCAGCCTAACAAAAGAGTAGGAATAATGGTATCTTAAGATAATGTTTAAATAAGGATATTTATGTTTTCTGTTCCATGATAGGTAATGTGACTTTAACCCTATGCTTGCGTCAATAGGAACTTTCCAACGGTCATGCGTTCTCTTGTCAGCTAAGAAGCACGGACACGGACACGGGACACGGACACGGACACGGGACACGGACACGACACGACACGGACACGCCGACACGACATTTCTCAAAAAAATAGGATACGGACACGTCGGGGACACGTTAATAATTAATAATAATAATAATATATCTAATCATATACTAAAAGATACTATTTCCACAGCCAAGTAATATTTCCCCCTCCTTCATTAATTTTCTCAAACTTGGTTACATATTTCCACATAGGCTTATTTATATCTTCTTCATTGGAGGGGTGTGAACTCATATTTCTAAATTCCAAATTGTCATGCAAAGGTGAAGAAGCAGAGCTGATAAATAAATAAAAAAAATTGATATAAAGAACAGATTTGATATATAAACAGCAAAAATAGATTTGCTAGATTCATGTAAACAGCAAAAACCCTTCGCCCGGCCTCCTCAGGGCAGCAGAAGGATGGTCCCTTTGCTTTTAAGTTATGACCTTTTACAAAAAGCCCCCCTTGCTCTTTTTTTACTCTAATTTTATTTTTTTTCCAATTAAAAGAGACAAACGTGTCCGACACGTGTCCGGAACGTGTCCCCAGCGTGTCCGAAATATAAAACATTAAAAAATAAATAGGACACTCTTTTTAGCGTGTCCGACACGTGTCGGAGCGTGTCCAGAGAGTGTCGGTGTCCGACACGTGTCGGACACCGACACTCTGGCCCCAGAGAGGTGTCCGTGCTTCCTAGCTTGTCAGTGAGTATATTTATTCATATTTATTCTATAAGACTCCTTGAAAGTTACATGCGAGCAGGGTCTGTATATTGGCAGTGTCTAAGATGTGGATTGGGTGGGTCAACTTGAATCCAGTCCCCACCAAGGTGGTTGCACAGACTGGGCCTAGTTGAGTTGGACTCTGGTGGTCAGGTTGGTCACCAATACCGAAATTTAAAACCATGCATGCATTTCTAAGCAAGAACAAACTAAAAATAACTAGTGGGTGAGTGAATCTCTAGCATTCCAAAATGCCTGAATTAAGGAAGACAGGCTAGAGCACGGTGTACTTTGTTGCAATTCACTATTGTGGAAACTCATATACAATAAAAACATGGCATGTAGTAACACACCACACCATCTAACTTATGGGCCCATTATGGATGGAGCAAACACCTAACGACATTGAGACAGAAGTAACAATCTCTTTGGTGTTTGCTGGAAGGAAGGTTAAAAATGAAAATGGACAGTAGTCCGAGTGTGGCACAATATATCTGAGGCCAAGGTCGGACACACAATAAGTGGGACTTTTTGGCTACACTCCATTCACAATTTCAAGTTTCAACGGTCTAAAGGAAGAAATGAGTGAGAATTGATATTAGAGCAGGAAAGGCTATGGAGTTTTCTCTTTTCTTTTCTTGTAACTCATTTTTGTTAATGATGATATGGAGCGTCCTGCTGGAATAAAATGCAAGTTTATGCTAAAAGCTTAAGCCCCGATTTAGTGAAGCAACATGAGCATATTGTGGACAGATTCCAGATATATAATAACAGGGAAAACTTTTCAAAATTTCTGTATATTTTTATTTACCTTGGCCACTAAAGGATCCTTTATGTCAGCAACTGTTGCAAATTTGACAAATTCCGTATCCCTTGCATTGATAACAAGATGTACAATTAAAAACATAAGCATATGAATGAAGAACCACAAATCCAGCGTCATGCAATGGGAAATGCCAAGCAAGTAGAAATGCTTACATTGGTTCTGGAAGTTCCTCACTCATCAACAAACCATCCTCAACAAGCTCTTCAAGAGATATCAAAAGGGTGTTACCACAGTTTGCATCCTGTAGGCAATCATAAACAAAGACATCCTTTCCATTATTTGATATGCGGCAACAGAAATCAAGTCTCATGAATAATGATCTAGGAGGGTCGGATAAAAGCAAACGATAAGAACCAAAATCCATGCATATGTGAAAAAAATCTTCATGCAGAATAGTGTACAAGTACAAATAGTCATGGAAGGTATCTCAAGAAACAAAAAGGTATCCATCACCAGACATCAAAGTGATTGACCCTCAAAATCACCGAACTTTTAATAGAATCAGGCATCAGCTATTGGGTTACTTTGAAGAGCAGCTGGTGTCTAAATTCTATAGTTGAGTGATGGGAAAATCAGGGTCAAGTTCATGTAGGGATGTCAATATGCCTGGCCAGCTTGGATCAGCTCAAAAAGGCTCGAGCTTGAGCTCGCTCACTGTCTCATGAGTCATGAGCCAAGCTCAAGCTAGGCTTGAGCTGGGCTTGTTAAGAGACTCAATCTGGTTTTATGCGCCTATATTGTTAATAGGGGATTTGACATTTCAATGCCCTTTAAACACTCAATTACCAATTTCATGACTAAAAGTCTCTAAATGTCACTCGAGTCAAACGACTCTGGTACACTTTTTTTTTTTTTTTGGCTCGGGATCCCATGATATCATGGCTTTTTAAAAACCCATAATATCATGGGATCCAGGTAGCTTTTCAACTTTTAACATTTGGATCCCATGATATCATGGGTTTTTAAACTACCATGATATCATGGGATCAAGGGCAAAAAAGTCTAAAAAAAAAAAAAAGTGTACTAGAGTCAAACGACTTTGGTGATATTAGTCATGAAATTGAAGATTGAATGTTTAAGAAGCATTGAAATGTCAAATCCCCTTGTTAATAAGCATACATTTAATGCAGAATATAATTTTTTTCCGTGAATAAATAATACATTAAACTTAGTTCTATTTGTAACTTTTTTGAAAAATCTCCATCCAGAGAAACATTAAACCTTCTCAATTTCCTCCATTACAAATCTCTATCCAGTAGCTTGTCCGCTGCAAAAATGGAACAAGCCCCAATTTCAAGATCTATTGTTACACCCTGACCCAATTTAACTAAATTAATTATGTTTAAT
This sequence comes from Camphora micrantha, assembly GCA_003546025.1. Taxonomy (NCBI): domain Eukaryota; kingdom Viridiplantae; phylum Streptophyta; class Magnoliopsida; order Laurales; family Lauraceae; genus Camphora; species Camphora micrantha. The sequence goes on from QPKB01000008.1 coordinate 195,184, forward strand.
TAAATGTGTTTTAGCTAAATTAATTATGTTTAATAGCTAACTATGGTAATTAGTGTTGATTAGTCTTTATAGACTCAGTTAGTTGAGTTTTGAACCTTGAATAGGTGAGTTGAAATAGAATTGACTTAATTGGATTGAGTCAAGGGCTTTTTCATAATTATGAGTTTTCGCATTTTGCATCTTTTGCACTTCATATTGGCACCATTGCGTATATTTCAATGAGTACATCGACTTTCATGTTAGACTCTTTTTCATTCGACCAACCATTGAATAATTGGACCCTCATTTGACTCAAAACGAAAAATAGACAAAATTTATGGGCTTTCTTGCAAAAATGACAACTTTATCCCTTATAAAAGACTTCATCCCTTCCCCTTTCATTTCCTTTCTCTTCTCTACTCACTTCCTTCTTCTTTCCTTTCTCCCTTCTTCAATCTCAATCCCTACTAAGGAGTGAATGCTTGTGCTTTGGGAGCTGAGAAGCTTTTCATCTTCACCTTCTTTATCTTCTTCAACCTCTTCTACCTTCTTGTTGACTTGAGTCATCTCCATCACCTCCTATTTCTTCCAAACTTCGGTTTCCTTGTCAAGGTATGAACCAATGACCTTTTTGTTGTGAATTTGAGTTGGAAAAGAGTCAAGGGACTCATAGTTACTTATGTATGCATATTTATTCCCATTTTCCATGGTTATTGTTATTAGGGTTTGAGCATTTAGGGTTTTTCTTGAGTTTTGAATTAGAAAGAATTGGAAAGTTCATTAAGGCAAGTATAAGCATAATTTTGGTTTATATAATTGTTAATTTCCTTGATTCAATGAAACTCTTCCTCAATACTTTTAGTTCTTAATAAGTGGATGGACTTTGTCTGTTTTATGATTTATAAATGATGGATGGATTGGAGGGATTGAAGATGTGAAATGGGAACATGGAGGCTCCATTATGCAGGTATTAAGTTGAAAAGGAGTTAGAAATGGAGAATGGTTTAAAAAAAGAAAGAATGAAAAATCTTGCGTTCAGGAATCCTGGACAGTTCGCTTGAGCGAACTAGAGCAGTCGCTCGAGCGAACTTCCATTTGACACTTGGGTAGAGTGAACAAGAAGATCGCTCAGACCCCCATCTTTCTGGATGGGGTCCGCTCGAGCGAACATGGTCCACTCGAGCGACCACACCCCTGAACACCTCGCTCAAGCGAATGAAATATAACGCGCGAGCGACCCACCTTCTGGATTGGGTCTGCTCGAGCGAACTTGATACTGTAACTGGCTCATTTTTTACCCTAATTTCAAAGCGAATTAGCACCCATAGATTATCTTAACCCACCTTAGATGTCCCAAATTGATAATTAAGGTGTTTACCTTTACTTCCATAGGAATTTAGGAAATGTTGAGACTGTATGACCATAAAATGGAACCAATGGCCCTTTCACTAGTCCAGTGGACAATTATTAGTCTAACACTATGCTATGAAGGTTAGTTTGGAAATTCAATGTAATTCTTATAATTTTGTGACACCTAACAAAGTAGTAGTACGTTGATAATTTCCGAAATTATCTTGTATTGGACGGTGAGAGACTAAATCTAATAGTATAGTATTCGTTAGTAAAATACCTTGATTTCTCTTAATTATTACATTTCATATTGGAGTATAACTTCAATTGATATCAAATCTTATTTATTGTAATTGTTGCATTTTTAATACTCCTTGAGGTCCAATTATTTACATTCACACTCGTAACTTCAATAAGTTTACCGATTCAGTATTCGTCAAAGATACGGATTGAGTGAGTATTGTGATAAGTGAATATGATTCGATATAATTTGATTGAATATGAATAAAAGAGAAATGGAAACTCACTCAAATTCAATTATAATTCAATTTGTATTTGATTCGATCGAGTCGACACTACTTAACTTCAACCTTGTGATACTTGACGGGGTTACACTTGGTTTAGTTATGAGAGACTACTGCAGTAAGTCATTTGGAGCACCAGAACTCCAGACCCGAGTAGCCAGTGAGCCTTTGGCCGGGCCGCTGGTGACATCCCAATTAGATTTGCTCTCTAAATGAGAGGATGAGCTTAAGGTAGTAGCCGTTTAGTATGTTTTCATTTTACTTGATTCACAAGCATAGATTACTCAATTATGTACAATTTGCTTAGTTGATAATTATTATTGACATCCATGAATTTATCCGCTTAAATTCTATTCGATACATTATGTATTTCCTTATTATTATCTATACTTGCTTAATCGTCGTATTAATGATACTACCCTTGGTGTCACAGTATCAGATACAGATTCCGGCCTTGAGAAGGTCTTACAGAGAGAGAGAAGGTTATCCAGGAGGTACCTTCAGGATTAGAGGAATGGCTTGAACCTCCAGCTGTCTAGTTGTCTTTCCTCGGAGAGCGTGCATGTCCCTTTTTGGTGATCTCCTACAGTGTGTGGTCAGCCCCTTTTTGTGTGGGGCCACACTTAGTGTTTAGATTGTTGAGGAGTGGGTTCCACCCGATGGAGAATATTAAAAAGTATTTCCGCTGCCTCTACTAACGCCTTAAGGTTTTGATAGCAATAGTTAGTTAAAGAAATTTAATATAGTATCAGAGCCAACCGGTCGTGAGTTCGAATCACAGGAGGAACGACTCGAAAATGCGCCTGCCGGGTTCCACGCGAGGGGGAGTATTGAGGAGTGGACTCCACCCGATGGAGAATATTGAAATTTTCGCTGCCTCTACTAAAGCTTTAAGGTTTTGGTAGCAATGGTTAGCTGAAGAAATTTAATATAGATATTCTTTTGATTATACTTTTGGTATTGTTTATAGGGTTCTTTTATAAACTCCCTTTTGTAAACATTGTATATATTTGTATAATTCTTTTGTATCAAAACTTGAATATTAAATAGACCGAATGGGAACTGATTTCCTCACATACATGAATACGGCTTCCACTATGACTAATTGCTTTTGATAAGTTCTACGTGAGTTATAACTCACGTGTATGAAAAGTTATTTTCTCTCCTTCGTATGTTGTATTTGACTTGAGACAGGTACAGCACGCTGGAGTACGTGTGACACACCTCGGAGATTACCCTAGGCCAGAGTGACCGGGATGTGACATCTATACAGGATAACATTCATGAATCAAACCACTCAGTCACCCTAGAACACCACACGGGGGCCCGCCATTGGATCCATCCAACACCTGTACCACCTATGATCGCTTCCTTCATATGATCCATCCAACAGTGGACCCCAATCTGATTGCTGATTTTGGGGGTGGGGGTTTTCAATACATGAGACGGGTGGGTGGACGGTGGGCCCAATGCACGCACTCATGCTTAATAATTGAGAGAAATTTGACAAATGACACAGATAGAGTAATAATAATAATAATAAGTAATTACAGTTGAGTCTAAGAGCAAGAGCAATGGGTTCACCTGGCCTGAGTAGGGCGATCCATCTTCATTGGACTTCCTCCCAGGAGGAACAAGAGGAAGCACCTGCAGAGACGAAACAGTTACAATCAATCAAAAACTTACAGAAACTAATAGATAGATAGATTGATTGATTGAGAAAGAGAGATTACCTACCTGCCAAACAGAGCAACCGGATTCATGAAGCCAATCCAAAAACCGAAACGCCTCTTTCCCGAGATCTCCAATCCCGTAAGGCCCCGGCAGCGAACTCGGATGCAGAAGAACACCAGCTCTCTTCCGAGAGCTCGGATCCTTCTTCGGAAACCACTCGCCATAATCGTCAGGCAAATCCTCTCCGACACCGACCGCCTCCGCCACGACGGCAGAGATCTCAATCGATCTTCTCGTCCTCATCTCCGATCTCATCGCTAGACGAGGAAAAGAAGAAACGGTAGGATTGCAGAGATTGTTGTTGTTGGAGAAGGAGTTGCGGAATCTGTTGACAGGGAGAAACTGGTTTGAAGAGGCGTAAGAAGAAGATAGAAGAGAAAGAGCCATGGAAGAGGAGGAGAGGAGAGCTATCTCTTCTCGATGAGTGAGATGAGATCTCTCTCTAACACTTAAGAGCTAAGAAAGATATGCATGGGATGGAGTTTGAAGAGGAGTTGCAGGAAATTCCGCCATTTTCAGAGTTAGATCTGACGTTGGAACCGTGATAGCAGGGATAGCACGTGTAGAGTGCGAAAGAAAGAGAAAAAGAGAGTGAGAGTGAGAGAGAGAGAGAGAGAGAGACGGAGTCGGGTGACGTTGGAACTTGAGGGAGCATTTTCGATTTTTCGTCCTCTCTCTTTAAACAGAAGGAGAAGAAGCGGAGTGGAGTTGAAGCTGCACTTCACAGTTCACACTACAGGCTAAAAAGCGCCAAAGGGGTGCCTATTGCCTAGACCTACTCCTGCAATCCTAGCTATGTAATTTCGGACTTCAGTAGCCGGTCCCATTTAAAAAAAAAAGTCATCAATGTGTATTTGTGTGATTTTAGAGAGTGATGAGATGAGTCTTTGGATCTGGCCATTAATTTAAGGAGGATTTTAAATACACCCACCCTAGTTACTATTTAAACCCACTCTAGATGCTATTATAATATAGGCTGCCCATCCCATCAATCTTCCCACTTGAAAAAAGAGAACAAGTGACAGGTGTAGCTTTTGTCGACGCCCAAACTAGTTCCTCGGTTTTTTATCAGGTGGATGACATCATCGTGATGTCATGCAAGCGGGCCCGATCTACGGTCAACTATAAACTTTGACCGTCCATAACTCGTTCATCCGAACTCCGATAAATAAACAGTTTAGTTCTACGGAATCGTGGTGACGAGCACTACCTAGTAGAGTTGACAAATTTGAGATTCAATGATTAAAAATTTTTTGGACCAGATGCAGTGATCTTTGAAGCTTGAAATTTGTCACGTGATATTTGGGTCTTGTGAGCTATGATGAACAATCTATTTGCTCTGCGGGCTCCTGACTACAAGATCTATATAAAGGCACTGACAGATTGACGAATTTAACGGTTAGAAAAGTTTCTAGTTAGCAACCACTGTCAGTAATATTTTGACTTTTCTTTTATTTATATATTGGATATGTCTTATAAAATATGCACTGTATTACCTCACCAAGAGCAATATCTTCGACGAGAAGACCCACTTGTGTGGAGATATCGAATGGGTAGGACACTTCTTATTTGATAAGATAAAGTCAAAATTGATGCAAGATTGAAAGTTCCCTGTTCTTCGAATAGGGGCCTCCAAAAGAATAACTGTTTTTGCTTGGATCCCGAGAATGAAGGGAATCAGATTCAACGAACACTAATGCTGATAGATTAACACGAGTATTCCACCATGTTCAAGACCTTAAGCCTTGCACCCACTCTAACTAGGCTATGACCTGATTGACGTGACCAACTGGATGTGATTGTTGTGAATGGCTATGAATCTGTACATACATCACACCCACCCAAGGTAAAATGGGGAATCTGGTACGATATTTGTTACAATCTGGTGGGGTCCATTTCATGGCATGGCATGGCTTTTTTTTTTTTTTTGGTACGTTGCGTGACTTCTTTTTGACTCTTGCATTTTGTGAATCTGTCCAGACTGCTTTTACTGGAGAAAGAAGAGTGGGATGTGGAGTGAGGGATTTTCAATTTGGTGAATTTGTTTAAAAAACTTTTAATTTAATTTTAATTTTATTTAAAAAACCTCTAATTTTATTTTTAATTTTAATTATTTTAGCCCTACATCCAACGTTGTGATCAATATGCAAATTAGTAAGTTGGCTACCATTTTATCAATTAAAGTCTTGATCATGAGATTTTTCTTTTTTTTACTTTTATCTTGTCTGTGGGTAGAAAGGGAAGAAGTCTCCAATATGTGAAGTATGATGATCAATCTAAAAGTTGGCCCACTAAGATTGACATGATGGAATTCTCTCCGTAGTGAAAAAACAAAAAAAAAATTAATTGTCATTATGTAAGCTAAGAATTATTTTCTGAAATCTATGGAAAATTCTTTACGTCACATGAATAACAATCTCCAGGCCCCAATGACGATACAATCGCTATCTCTTTAAATTTTGGTGGGCCAATGGCTACATGTATTTTGACTCCATGCAAAAGTACCGCCGTACACTTTCACTGTTATCCACACCATTCAGCATGGTATGATCCATGGGTGGATCTAAACACAGATGGATTTTTACTTACATGCAGATGCACGGTTTTTAAAAGTTGATGATTTTTATTTGACTTAGTAGAGGGAGGCATGTGCATATGGATATGAGCCACAGGTCCATGTCTGGTGATTGAACTGATGATTGACCAATCAGGCTATCTATTTATCTTCCATCACCACATATACATACAACACATAGTTCTAAAATAAGCAATCTATCTCCACTTTCCATGGTCCACATTGGATTGAAGATAAAAAACTCCAAAGTTTGGGGTATCATATCAACTAAAATGGCACACATGTAGCGCCAAGGATCGCTCCTCTGTTCCCATGATCAGACCGAACGAACAATCAAGGTAACCATCAATCAAATCGTTTGTGTCCATTTGTTTTATTACTTGATTTCCTATTCAACCATACATTTTGCAACAATTAAGAATCCTTTACGGGGAATTTTGGGGCGCAATCATGATCAATAGCAGGCCCCTACAGATGAACGGCCCAGATCTCAAATACACGCTGACTACTAATCTCGTCAAAAATTTTCTACAGAAATCCCAATCCAAAGTATCCTAATTTATCAGAATCCTCAATCCAAACTTTCAAGAATCAAACTTTTCCATTTCCACCAAATCTCCAACAAATTCACAGCTTTCAAAGCTAATCCACCGAAGAATGCAACAAAATTACCAAAAATGCGATCTAGGGCACAAAAGACACTACTTGAACAGCAGATTTCGCTGATTGATGCTCCTGTGGCGGATCGGAGCCCAAGAAACCGTTGGGGAAGAGAAAGGCGAAGATGCATCCGACTAAGATGCCGACTCCGATCGCCGCTGCGATTCTCGATCCTCGAATCGACTGACCAGCGACTCTCTCTCTACGCCCCGTCATCGACTCCGATCCTCAGATCTTCAAGAGCAGAGAAAGAGGAAAAAACCTTCCTTTACTGGAAAGATAATGGCGATTTGCAGAGAAACCCTAACTTCCTGTAGCTGAAACCCTAGAGAGTAGAGAGAGAGAAAAAAGTCGTCGATGGTTTGACTGTCACTGTCAAACAGTATTTAAACTGAGTTATCCTTTTTTTGAAAAATGTGATCTACATTAAGCAAATATTCATCTGCTTTAGATTCTGTCATGATACATAAATGCACTCGTACTTGTACACCCACCCTATTATACATCACAGCACTAGGGTGGGTGCAAATAGCAACACCCTTTATTTAATGGCTCAAGCGTTTGGGTTTGTCGTAAATACGGAATATTCTTCTCCCATGTTGGGCTAATGGTCCGGAGTGGTACTCCAATTTGAGGTTCAAGGGATGTATGTAAAACTAAAATGCTAATACAATTCGATATGAATGTTTTACATAAAATTACATAGAAATAGAATAATAGAAATAATTTTTTAGAAAAATGATCTTATAAAGATAGGAGGGATGAATATTTGAACAAAAGAGTATTAAAGACATGAAGAATGAAAGATTAATGGCCGGAATGTCCATCGGATTGACTTTCTTAAATTCTGGTTTTACAATGTTGAAATTATTGTTGACTCAATACACTCATTGAATGGATTGGGCCGATGGCGCTATTTAGGATAGGATCCGGACCCTGGATCTACAACTCGAATTCCACCTACTGGTATGCCTATCTATTGATGTGCATTTGTGATCTTTACCTTTCTTACCCCATTGATGCCAAACATTCCTGCCTACGTAGCTCAACAAACAAAATGTCTGTAAAAGTACGTTTGTGTAACTTTAATTGTGCAAAAATGGGAAGAAAAGAGAAAAAAAAAAATATATATTTTTTTTAACGGAGACTTGTTCTTATTCTACCATATGGTGTAAGTGTAATTTTCATCAAATCCACGACAAAAAAGTTTCAATCAAGTTGCGTCAGCTTTCGTCCTCGGGTTAAGATAAGAAAGGGCCAGCCAAGGGAACTTATGAATGTAATAATAACAGATGAAGAAATTCTGGATGGGTACAATATTTATGGATTAAGAAAGACTTATAGGACAGAAAATCGAAGTTGTGCACCCTGTTCCTGGACAACATAGCTCGAGATCACGAGAGCATGATTGAAGAATACTCAAGGTAATAATGTATTAATGTTTACAGCCATCTATCCAGTAGTTTAAAAACAATCAAGATTAACTAGCAAAATATGCTCGCATTTAGCACGGGCAATGTAATTTAAAATATTAAAAAAATATAATTTTTAAATATATTTAGTTTAGATTATATTGAAATGGTAAAAATTGCAATCAAAATTAAAATATATAAGAAGGCACGATGTAGCAGTCTACTTCATATCTTTGACAATCATGGTGTGGGGCCGGATTAGGTAGATCTCATTGTAGATGAAGAGATAATTTTGAATTTAAATAAATTCTTTAATTTCATGGTCATTATTGATATTTTAAAATTTTAAATTAACCTAAAGAAGGTTAACAAAAGTGGACTCTCGATGTAAATCTTAATTGAAGTTTCAATTTCGCAATTTAAAATTGAAATTGATATCCAATTTCTCAATCAATTGCTAAATTGGACTCCAATAGATTTGAGAGTTTGGGTTTGAGGTGGATACGTTGGAGAGTTCTTGAGAGTCTGGGTTTGAAGTGGATAAACTTGAGAGTTTGGGTTTGAGGTGGATAAGTCACTTGAATTGATTTGATTGTTAGAGTTTATCTCTTGAAATTGATTTGGCATCCAATTTCTCAAATTGATTTGATATTAGAGTCTAATTTTACAATCAATTGCAAAATCGGACTTCAATTTCGAAATCCAATCCTACATCTATAATATATATATTAATTAATTAGGTCAACCCATCCCAAATTACACCTCACTAGCACAATTGCAACATGTAGCAAGGTGATGTGCCGGCTAATCCGGCCCCTTTCTAACTAGCTAAAAGAGGGATCTTAAGACTGTCATAGGAGCAAAACCAAGGACCCGTTTTGGATTACAAGAGCAATGACTTTATTTACACTTAAGGGCTTGTTTGTTTGCATAAATATATAGAAATTCATAGTGAGGTGAGATCACCGAAGGATTATTAAGAAGGTGATGCCTGAATGATATGAGGTGATAAAATGATATAAGGTGAAGAGGTTAGTGGGACCTTGACTTTGTTAGGTATTGAATTAGTAGGGTGATGGCTGGTTATTAATTTTTTTTTATTCAATTTTCATTAAAGAAGATGTTATTTGATGATCACTTATGATTACTCCTTCGATTCTTCAGTTCTAGCCATTTACAAAATACTTTGAAAAGCGCAGCCCTAAATGATGGGACCTTAATTAATGCACCTACCCTTTCATTCCCTCCATGACATGAAAATGCATTTGCCGAGCAGAAAAGCTATCTGTCCCGGGTTCTGTCCAGAACCCGGGACAGGTAGCATCCCTCTTTGCCGAGCTACCTTCAATTATCAAGTGTTCCAAGTAAACTTCATTTGCAATTAATGCCCAATTTCTTGGTTGATTCGAATCACCTTCCCCTTCTGGGCACAAAAAATCCTCTCACTATCTGCCTTGTCATTTTTCAATTTCCTTTTGTAAAATGATCGAAGAACGCGCTCTATAAAGCTAACATCGTTTACTGCTTAACTTAAGCCATACAAAATTCCAGCTCGTTACTCCTGTCACAGCATTTACAGGGAGTGAAAACCGAAGAGATGGAAAACTAGATGAAAGGAGCATTTTCTCTGGTTCATGAAATGTACTATGATCCAAAAAAAAAAAAAAAAAAAAAGAGAGAGAGAGAGAGAGAGAGATTGGTGGGAAACATGCAATTTCATCTCAAACTCCCAATCGGCCAAGATTACCCAATAACCATCCATTGTGGAGCCTTTGATCAGATGATAAGATTCTTAATTAACATAAAAAATATATATATTGTGATGAGTATGTCCTCTGCTTGCCCACTTCACCAAAAAGGTTGAGAAAAAACTGCTGGGATTGAAACTTTAATGTTAGACCATAAAAGATGCTGATACATACAAGAAATGAGAAACTGGTTTCTGTGAGATGCCCGTGAGCTCCTTGTTTGCCATTTCCATACGCAGCACATTTAAAAGGCTCCTGTGGGATTTGTTCGTAACAAAGGCTACTATGGTCACCTGACTTAAAGTTACAGGTGGCCCAACTACAGCTAAGTATTTGTTATTTACCCAAGTATGTTTAGAGCCTGAACCAAAATAAAAATAAAAATGAAGAGCTCGGGCCCATTCTTGCCCTCTGGGCTTCACATGTATCCGGTCTCCGGGTCTTTCAAGCCAACAACCCGATCAAATTAAAGTACCCCATTTTTTTTCAGTTTTTGCATGTGACAAGGGTATTTCCATGATATATTATCTTCACCAGGTAAATATGGAAGATGGAGCAATCCCGCATCTTATGCCAACGAATCATTACCCAAGCTGATTAGCAATTAATAAATTAGTTTGGATGGCCTATTAAAGCTTCATGTTAGGAACCACTCATGAAAAGTCTATAGTGCTGAATAAATGCCCTCACTTGTATGGGTCTCACCAAATTTTCCTCCAATTAGATTCGGCCCGCTGTGAATCCATATAAAACACTTCAATCTCTTTATAATTCTTTCTAAAATAAATAATTAATTTAAAAGTGAGCCAACTCTTATTAGATTGAAGTACATCAAAGGGCTCCTAAAGGGTATTAAATGGTTTGGAATTCTCCCAAGTAGGCTACACTGTGGTCCCCACGATTTTCCATAGAAAGATCCCGATTGATCTTGTCTTGGCAAAAAGGCCCATAAAGTTGTTCTAGGATATTCTAACAGCTATAATAAACTTTGATCTTTTCCATGAAATGCCAGCAAAGACCGGGCCCAGTTTTCACATCCTTCCATGAAATTCCGGCAAAGACCGGGCCCAGTTTTCACAAAGAGAAGAAGAATCCAGAAGAGACACACATGAAGAGGCTTCCCGAAGCATCAAGAGCCTTCGAGACTGATTGAGAATGAGTCCCTCAACCACCTTTCTCTTCAACCTTCTCTTCCTATACATACTGCCCTCTGCCTTCTCTGCATCCATCATCAGCAAAAACAATTTCATCAGAAGGAAAAAAAAAAAAAAATTCGGTCTCACAATCAAAGCATCTTCAATTTCAAGCACTCAGATCATGTCGATCATTCCCAGCTTCTTCGGCCGACGAAGCAACGTATTCGATCCCTTCTCTCTGGACATTTGGGACCCTTTCCAAGGATTAAGCACCGGTGCACTCATCACTTCCAACCTCGACAAGGATATAGCACCTTTCGTCAATGCCCGGATAGACTGGAAGGAGACTTCAGAAGCCCATATCTTCAAAGCGGACCTTCCGGGTCTGACCAAGGAAGAGGTGAAGGTGGAGTTGGAAGAAGGGAATGTTCTGCAGATTCGTGGAGAGAGGAGCCGAGACATTGAAGAGAAGACCGATCAGTGGCACAGGGTAGAGAGGAGCAGTGGCAAGTTCCTTAGGCGATTCAGGCTGCCAGAGAACGCCAAGGTGGATAAGGTGAAAGCTTCTATGGAGAACGGGGTGCTCACTGTGATTGTGCCCAAGGAGCAGGTTACAAAGCCAGACGTCAAAGCTATTGATATCTCTGGCTGAATTCCTCAAGGCTATCGTTGTCTTATGTATATAAAAGAAGTAATAGACTAAGCATGTGAAGGTGTGGGTTTTCATGCTATACAGCCAGTGTGATCGCTAATGAAGGAATGTCTGTGTTTTGAGCGAGTACAATGTAAAGAAATAATAATAATAAAGAGTAGAAATCTATGTATAATATTACTGTAAATTTTTAAGTATTATGGAATTTCAATGTCTCTCAGTTTCTCTATTAAAACATTATGATCATGAGCTTTCTCAAAATACACTTAAATTACTTTTTTTTTTCTTTTAGCTTGAAAAGGGTAATACTTAAGCAGACAGTAGAAGAACCCAAAAACCAGAACTGACTACAGAACCACGTGCCAACTTGGATGGGAACTTGCAATGGGACTACATAATTCATCTTTAGATTGCAAAGACTATGAGTAGTACCATTTTCGCCCATGAAAAATCACCATCTGTCTTTATTCAAAAGACAATCTCTAAAGATTGGAATTTGGATGCAATGGTAGCGGCAACCAACCACATTCCTAATGCGGTGATGTTAACTCAAATCTTCAGTGATTTCTGTAATTCCATCAAAGCACTACATCAGTTTCCAGCAGAACTGGATGACCATGCAAAGAGAGTACCAGATTGGGAATCACGGTGTGGTTGCTATGAAGGGTGGGTTTCCTTGTTCTGCCCTGCCACTAGGCCAACTTGGCTAAAGGAGAACGGAAAACTAGATTTCTTTTTCATTTTGGGTTAAAGAAAGAGATGAAGAGAAGAAGTAAATGTTCTCCATGGGTGATAATGACCCACAAACGAGTAAAATGGGAGAGTAGTGACGATCAAGGAAGAGATTTGTTTTAGGCATTGAATTGATCACAACCCCGAATGTCTTTACCCCCTGAAAGTCGCTGCAAAGAGGAGAATGAATTTGTGCTTTATAAGCAGCGAGCCTCTAGAAACGGATACAATGGAATGAATTTGTGCTTTATAAGCAGCGAGCCTCTAGAAACGGATACAATGGACTTCAGAGTTCGGACTGCTCGAAATGCTCACTGAAGATTAGAACTTGAAACTTTCAATACTGGATTTTTATTCGAGGAAAACTGAAATTGTGTGGAAAAAAATTCTCCAAATTTTGGCATCCAAAGATCATAGTTCGGATCAGACGATCAGTTGGTCATTCAATTGGTGAAGTCTTAATTATTAAAGATTCTTGCCTCTGCCTTTATCCATTCACTTTAATAAAACAGGGCTTAAAATAGAATTGAACAACAAAGTTATAGATCACAGAAGTCACTCCAGTATAGATGAAACAAAAGTTCCATGAAAAGTTGGACGACCAGAACTGACAAATACCGAGCCTGAGTCTGGGTATTGATCCGATTCGGTTGTTTCCAGGTCTGGATCTGATTCTCAAATGTCCAGTTGAATCAGCCCAGCACGATGAACTCAAATACCAACAACAACAACAACAACAAAGACGACAACAATATTAACGATGGTAATGATGTTGTTATTGTATTTTGTGAGTTACAGCTCATGGACTCAACCCAGGCCCCATATGTTCAATGGATCTGGGTCCCCTAAACCCAATTCTATCCACTAATAATAATTAACTCAAGGACCCGATTCAGACCAAATTAGTCAACAGATCTAGGTTTGGTAGTGAGTCCACCAAACCCAGTTAAATCCAGACCGGGATCCAAACCTTGGTCCAAGTGAGACTGGATACATGGATCCAACCAAAAACCCTATCCACTTAAAGTCCCTTTTGTAGTTCTTTGGCAAAATTCCTTGGTTATGTGTATGTATGTTATTTCACTACTTCCATGAACTTCAACTGACCAGTGTCTCCAATTTCAAGTTGGAAATCATTTCATAATTTATCTCTAGCCATGTTTTAACTTTCAGCTACATCAGACTCCTTTCTACAAAAATCAAATACACCAGACTCCTAAGCTTTTCATGGTCTCTCACTACTGATCGAACACCCAACTTGTAATAAAAAGAAGGTCCCAGTTCATGATGTTCTAGAGCCTACAAAACTGAACACGAAGAGGAGAGCGTATGAGAATGGCGAAAGCTCTGTAAGATGGCAGCAATGGTGAGTGATTCGTCGTCGTCAGGGAAATAATTTTGATCCTTCTCTTCTAACACTGGTGTCGGAGGTGGCGGCGGCGGCGGTGGAGGAGTTGGGGGAGAAAGTGGAGCCAAGAAAGGATAGCAGAAATTAGTCCGAGCTCTTCCGATGCCGCTGATCGATATGGACGACATGTCGTAAGCAAATGCAGCTTCCTCAGCAGTGTCAAAAGTGCCCAGCCAGTGCCTCTCCTTAGTATATGGGTTGCGAATCTCGGCCGCATATCGCCCCCATGGCCTCCGGCGCACTCCAAGGTAACCCGTGGATTCTTTGGATCGACGGCTGCGATGATTCTGATTGAACTGTCGGGAAAGATCAGCCATTGCTGGTATCTACTGTCTACTGCTACAATAAGTGAGCAAGGAACTGTTGGAGCTGTAAGGCTTCTATTATAGGGAAGATGAGGGGATGAGTCCATATATAAATTCCATTTATAAAGAAACATTTTTGTGAGTGGACCATTGATGTTTACTTGTGAGGCAACATTTTCAACTAGATAATTTTGTTAAGTAGCAGAGAGTGGCCATTTCAGTTGTCCAATAAGTGAAAAGAAAGAAACACGGGGGACAAAAATGCCTGGTTATAGCAATCAGAGTCCGAATCCCCTCACTGTTTCCCCACTCACGGCTCACGGGCGAACTCCACCAGCAGGAAGCCCTCGTATTGATAATCCGGATGTTCAAAATGAATGTCATTGCCTTTTTAGGAGTTTGTTCAATTGTAAGATTGTGCACAAGACTGATAGCACAATTAATGTATAAAATTGTACTAATCACATTTTTTGTTTTTTTTATCAAATGACCAAACCACTGGGAGAGTTTATTTGGAGTTGCTTGGATATTCAATACATGTGCCCCACTGAAAGAGTCTACTAAAGGCTATTTTAGTTCTTTAATAAGTGGGAAAATGACAAAAGGCATTGAGAGCAATACGTAATAGGGGGAATTTCAAAATAGTGTAAAACTTTTTACTTATGTTCAAAAATGTACAAAAAGATTTGAATATTTCAGAAGAGTATAAAAATTTCATATTTTTTTCATTCAAATCATCACCATAAAAAAAGATAAAAATACCCTTATGTCATTTTTCAGAATTTCCTTTTTTAATAAATTATTTAAGAGAAACAACCTAATGGGGCCCCATTTCAACTACTTTTATGCATAGATTGTTAAAAAAAAGGCATTAAATGGATTCCAAATAACTGAAAAAAACTAACTTAATTAAATGGTTATGATTATTTGAATCAAGATAAAACCTGCGCCATATGCAAATTTAGAGAATAAAACCCCAATATTAATCTTGACATTCTCCTAGCTAGGTGACTAAATCGCTAAAATTAAAGAAGATATATACACCACTATTGACATTTGATCGGTAGTGAGACCCATAAAGTGAGATTTTGGTTGGTTTTGGAGATGAAGGAATGTTTAAAAAAGAAAAAGAGAAAAATGTCATAAGGGTATTCGTGTCATATTTCAAAAAGATTTTATGGGGAGGACCTGATTGTGAGAAATATGGAAATCTTTTATAATTTTTTGAGATGTTTAAATCTTCATATAATTTTTTGAAAATGGTCCAAAAGTTACATATTAGAAAAAAAAAAAAAAAAAAAAACTACGTCATCACTGTAATATAATAGTATTTTGTGATTAGGGCAGGTGAGGGATTAATAAAATACTAAGAAAAAAAAAAAAGGGCAGAGGGTGGGGCAGGTGAGAAGAGACACCGCCCACTACATGGAATTAAGTAGTCAATCTGCTAAATTGATCCCACGTATGCTTGTTGATGTGGTCACAAATTCCATGTTTTCCTCGACATGACGAGACTCATTTGGGCCTATTTTGCCCAAATGGCTGCAAAACACGACCCGTCATTACTACCCATCCTTGTCTCTTTTGCTATATTTTATATCCTGTTAGTGATCAGGGCTTTTTACACAGGATTGGAAAGGTCGGCAAATAAATGTGCATGTGAATTTTCTGTTGACATTTGAACCCGATTAACAGTTCAGGTTAGATCGGATTGCAACGCTCGTCCTGGGTCCATGCATGGTTACAACGTCAATAGATACATGGAGCCCTTTTTTGAGAGTGGGGAGCAACAATCCCTTGGCACAAGAGATTGTCTTATGAAATGTGCTATTTTATTATATCACTAATAATAAATATGAAACAAAAAAGGCTAAAAATGAACCTCCAACATAAGAAATTTGTAACAAGAAATGCATTAGGTTCCATGAATTGAACTTTCCATTTAGGAATTGCTCACAAGATGTTGCTCCCCACTTAGACTACAATTAGGTAATCACATCCACTTAAGGTTAGAGGGAGTTCTTTTATTTATTTATTGTTTAGTTCCCATTGTCGTTCCTGGAACTATTCATGAGTTGATGCAAACAAAACTTTTGTTTTAGATTTTGTCTGTTGTAAGGTTCATTAGTATTGTCATTAAGGAAAAAAAATGGGGGCTGCTTGAAAGAGTAATTGAATTTATGGTTTAAGCCATTGTTAGAAATATTATTCTTGGGAAATTATTATCTCGTGAAAATACTATAATATTTTCAAATTTTGCATTTTCTTAGATATTATTGAAATCTTTTTGTTAGAAATAAGTTAATTTTAAACAACTGAAATCACTATAATGAAAATTGAATAAAAAAAAAAAAACACTCTATAATCTTTTTGTATATATTTTTGTTTTTTCTAATTTTTTTTTTATGGTATTCTCATCCTCTAGCAATATTTTTCAAAGATGATTTGATATTATAGACATGACAAAAGTTTTATGCTGGCCAACCCAATGCAATCCTCCTTTGTTATTAATGATTAAAACTGATAACATAAGTTTATTCAGCTAACCATTGTTATCAAAACCTCGAGGCATTAGCAATTGCAGCATAAGTACTTTTTCATTAGAAAAGAGGCTTTTGTTCATATTGGTACAAGCGGCTACTTAACAACTAATAACAAAGGGTGCTTATTTTTTTTACATTTGAAGATAATTTGGTAAGGCCGCCATCTCATGAAAAAAAAAAAAAAAAGCCCATCATCTGATCAGTTGTGTGGCCTAGGTTGACTAAAAATATTGGGCCCAGCAAGGCCCATCTGTGATCATCAGAATCAAAATTAAAAATCCGACCTGCCGGATTCGAACCAGCGACCTAAGGATGTCTTCCAGGATATTCCCACTACAGTCCTCCGCTCTACCAACTGAGCTAAGGTCGGTTTGTTAACAATTTTAACTACGTATTACTCATAGATAGATATTTTAGATCAAGTGTGCTCTTTTATATATATCCAAGGCATCTAATCTATCTAATGATAAATGGGTCGATATCACACATGTTTACCATTTTAGATCTTCAATATAATTATCTTTTTAATTTCTAATATTTTAGGAAAAAGAAAAGAAAAAAGAGTACAAAGTTTCTCTTTCTCCACTATAGAATGTGTCAAGGAAACAAATTAACATGATTTTCTTTTCTTTTTTGTTTTATTTTCTTGCATATAAATTGGGGAATGTCCTTGTATTGTATGCTGGGATTGGCGATTTTGACCCTCTATAGGAAGTTGTTTCCGCAAATTTGACAAAAATAGTTTTCTATTTTACTATTTGCAAAAAAGAAAAATGTTACTAATAACCATTAAACAGGTATTTCCTCTTAATTAATGGAAGGGAGCGTGGGTAGGGAAGAGGGGAGTTGGCACGTCTTATCCGCCTTTACTAGTAAGTGGCAGCCAAATAGAATCGGGAAGTTAAATACAAAAATAAATGAAAAAAAAGGAAAAGAAACTCCGAATTGCTCCCTCTTTCATATGATGCTCGATCGTGACATGACTTTAGCTTTATCTTCATTATTTACTTAAATTGCAAAGCCATCATGTTGCTCTCTTCTCTTCTACTAATCCACCACCTCGTCTCCCCCACCATTTAAACTAGTGGAATTTAAGTGTTCTTAAAAACTTTTTGATCAATGATTTCATCCGGAACTTAATTCTATTTACAAAGATTTAGGGCCCGTTTGTACAATGTTGTGGAAAATTGTCCCACGGAGAGCCAAGTCCAACATCCCCTTAGAAACTGTTTTCAGGCAAAATCATGTAATAATCAGTTCATTTTTTATTTTATTTTTCTTTTGGAAAAAGGGCAGCACCTTACTTGAGTTTTTCAGCGTTGCAAAAAAGAATAAAAAAAAATCTCACTTTTCATGCTTTTTCCATTGAAAAGTGACCGCATAAACATTGTCTTAGAGAGTCTCCCTATTTAATCCAACACAGTTTCTTTAATGATTCTTGTGACTTGTATTCACTTTCTTCAATGGTACCGTGTGTGTATATATATGTGTATGTGTTTTATATATATATATATATATATATGAGAAATATTCAAGTGCATCTATCCCTCACCATGTGTGGTGAAGGACAATCCTTTTTGAAAAGTTTCAAGTACAAAAAGGGATCTTCCCCAAAAGTACAAAAATCCTTTTGTACTTAAAACTTCCCAAAAAGTGGTGTCCCTCATCACACATGGTGAGGGATAGATGCACTTGAATACCCCTGTATATATATGTATATATGTATTATATATACGAATGATCCAAATATAGGCCAAATGTATAAGTTCTAGTTCAATCTAATGACAAAGGATATTTTGCTGAGGATATTTCGCTGTCAGCATTTTTATTTCTATGCAATTTAGATCCACTATGATAACACATATTTGAATCCTAGAACCACAAGTTGGATAATCTTGCTTCAAACCAACCCATTTACAGCCCTCTTGTACTCCATGCAACAAGACCCTGTAATTTGAGAAAATAAAGAGATATTGATAAATTGAAGAAAATAAAATCGACAACAATTAGTTTCAACCATTTTAATCTCCAGCTCATTACCCAAATGAAATCTACTCATTTTTCAAATTCTTTCCAATCTCAATGGACCATTAGACCCCACCAAAACTTAGTGGAATCTGCGAATAAAACCCGCCATCAAAGCTCAAAAGACCCTTGTTTGTAGGACCAGTAACCAAATTGGCACCATTGGCTCCAACATTATCAGCACCATCAAGTTCCTCATTAGGTGACTGGTCACCTTGCCTTACAATTGAGTTCTTCTCACCCTCAGTCTCTCTATACCTATTCAAATAGGCCTTCAGAGGCTCAACATATTTTTCGAAACCAAGAGTCGTCATCGCCCACAAAAGATCGTCGCCGTTGATCGTCTTCCTCTTCTCTCGTTGGCATTTGTCAGATGCTTCGCCGGTGATGAAGCTGATGAACTCGGACGTGCACTCTTGAACAGTCTCTTTGGCTTCTTTCGATATCTTGGCGTTCGCAGGGAGGGATTTCTTCATGATGCGACTCACGTTGGCAATGGGGAGGAAACGATCTTGCTCTTTTGTGGGGCTGTTGCAGGGATTTCTTCCTGCCATGAATAAAGGAGTGCAGGGGGGAGAGAGAGAGAGAGAGAGAGAGAGAGAGAGAGAGAGAGAGAGAGAGAGAGAGAGAGAGAGAGAGAGAGAGAGAAGAAGAAGAAGAAGAAGAAGAAGAAGAAGAGCTGATGATATTTCAGAAGGAGGTGGGTTGGGGACTTGTGTTTATAAAGCGGAGGATGGAGAGGATGGGAAAGCTAAGAAGGAGAGAATTGGAAAGGCGGTTTTGATGCAGACAGAAAACTAAAGAAATGAGTCGGTAGAATCACCGGCCTCTCTACTAAAGAGGGTGACAAGGTTGGAAATAGAATAACTGAAAGCGTAATAGTAAGAGGAAGGTCGTTGGCTTGAAATTGTCATTAGGGGTAGCTTGGATTTTAAGCGTGGGATGTGAAGCAGTGTGATTATTTGGAAAGCACCATGTTCACATGAGTAATTATTGTCGAGCAGTTCAGATTACATATGTTATGTAAAATCTTAATATATTACAAATGTTCAGTGTTCAAGACATGAAATTGAAGGCTTTGGGGTCTAATGTGTCAATAAACATTTGAATATATAGTTAGGATCGAAATTTTAGGTGCACAAAAGTTATCAAAAAAAAAAAAAAAAAAAAAGAGATCGTGAAGAGCTTTATCAACTATACAATATACCAGTGCCTCCTTAACCAGAAAAGTATGTGATCTTCTCACGCTTTCAAGTGGTAGTTGTTTCACACTATTTTGTATAATTGTATGTGACAATTTTTCATTTGAAAATGACTTTGTTTATACACCATTTTTACACCTCACTTATAAATAATGTATAAACGAAGACAAACGAACATGTAACCATGTGTAAATATTAAGCATATGAAACATTTACATACATATTGACTAGTCATTGAACTCCGCCAATTGGTGATATTAGCTCAACCGCAGGTCCTTAACACTCTTTTCCATTCTTAGGTTAAAAGACGTGGGAACGTTCCCTACAGAAATATTGTATAGTTGACTCAGATCTAACGGTTAATGATTTTTGCCTTCACTTCCATGAGCTGTGAGCCTGAGACCACCAACAAAATGTAGTTTCCACATTCATGAAAGAAAAGGAAAAAAAAGCCAATTATTCTCCTCTTTGTAATTTCCCCTGTGATTCTCCCCATCACATCCACAAAAGATCAAGAATAGCCACGACATGGTGCATGCAATCCATCTTCCTCAAAATGCTATAGCAAAATTCTCCACCAATCCAAAACAAAAACCCCCAACAAGAATCTGTCGAACATGGTCATGACAAATGGCATCTTCAAAAGCCATCTATCACCAACACAAGTATTAATTGTCTAAATGCCATTAATTTGCTGTCTTCTGTTTATTATAAAAATAGCAAGTTGAAATCTCACTAGATTATTATACAATGTAATCCTTTTCTTAATGGGTTCTCCTCCAATAAGAAGAC
Source organism: Camphora micrantha (assembly GCA_003546025.1). NCBI lineage: Eukaryota > Viridiplantae > Streptophyta > Magnoliopsida > Laurales > Lauraceae > Camphora > Camphora micrantha. Next base: position 215,961 of record QPKB01000008.1, read on the forward strand.
TAGGCGTTTTTAAAGAGGTTGAGGTTTGACATGAAAGGAAGTTTCCAGGTGCGAACATAGGGTCATACACGTCACTATTTTATGTGATATTGCTTGGAAGTTCGGAGAGAGAGATGTGTTTGTAGCGTTGAAAAAAGAAGCTTGTTTTGAATAGAGATTTTCACTTGAGTCCAAGCGAAAAAGAGCAAGCACTGAGAGACGAGCTTCGATGGGGCATGGACAAAAGTCACTCAAACCTGCTACATGGACCGAATTTGGGACCGATCCTTGGACCGGTCCCAAAGTTCGATTCCAATATCAGGAGTAATATTAGGACCGAACTTTGGGACCGGTCCTCCTGATATTGGGACCAAACTTTGGGACCGGTCCAAGGATCGGTCCCAAAAATTCGGTCCATGTAGACTTTTTCAAAGTCACTAGTGACGCACCACTGTAATTTGGGCTGAGAAGTGACCTGGTCCTGGTGGATCAGAGTCCAATAATAGGCTTGAGATTTTTATTTGGCTAACCCAGATCCGGGTCGGGTTCGGACCCTATGCGATTTCCACTTGGGATGCTTGGTATTGAACGAATGGGGCTCATTATACCCATTACTGATTAGAGTTATTCACCGTCGAGTGGATGGAAGATAGGATATATATGTGATTTGATTACATATGTTTTCTTATATTACGTGTTTTGAATATAATTAATTTGAGCACCTTAAAATGATGCTGATTAATGAAGTGAAATCTTATATGATGAATTCTATGATGCACAGATTCTACAAAATGGGCAGTGTATCATGTTGTATAGTATCAAATATCTCACCTTTTATGTATAAATATGTGTCCCTATTATATCCATGCCATAACTAGGCATCATACATGAAACAAGCCCACTTGCAGATAGGGGTGATAAAATTTGCACGAGCTACTAACCCAACCCATTTTAACCTGCCTAACTTGACCCAAATAAAAAACAAGTCAAGTTTTCCTGACCGGCTTATGAATAAGTTGGGTTGGGGTTAACCCAAATGATCCATATTTGACCCACAAAAAAAGATTATTTTTCAAGGCTTTTGAAATGAAATCGGGCTTGGACTAAGCATTTACAAATGAGCTAGAAATTAGATGGATTGATTCACTACGTGGGCTAAAAAATTGTTAATGGTACTTGGATCAAAATCTTATACACAGAAAATTGCTTAATGGACCTCATATAGTTCATGAACTGAAGTTGGGTTGGGTAAACTGGGCTAGCCCACATAGTTTGCATGTTATATGGGTCCATGCGGGTTAGTTCAGGTTGACCCGTACCAGTTGTGATTGATTGTGGGTCGTGTCAGGTTGACCTGCCTCGGGTGCATGTTGGGAATCTATGACCCCTTTTAAAATGGGTCGAATATTGCTTGAACTTCAAACTGTGGAACCTACATGTTGGCCCAACCCATTTGCCACCTTTGAGACTCTCAACTAATGCCCTCGTGGATATAAATACAATTTAGACTTAGTCCTCCACTCAAGTAGAACGTACAAACCGTTTCTTTCAGATATGTTTGTATTTCACTTTTTATAGATTTTCATTTATGTGGGAGGGGGACTCCTGCATTCCATTCCTTACATAAGAAATTGAAATACACGGAGACAATGGAAATAAATTCACTATTCTTCTTTTCCACACAAAACAAGTGTTATGCCAAAAGACAGAAGAGTAGGCTCTAGGAAAGATGAGAACAATTCTACTCTATATTGTAAAACCCTCTATGCACAAACATCATCTTAGAATAATATTGCAATATTTTCAACAAAGGGTTTGCTAATTGTTGTCAGCTGGGTCGCATCTTGGAATGTTTTTACAAAATATAAGCTCCAAACTAGATTGTACGGTGGGTGTGGCATGCAGGAAATTGCTTGGATGAGAGAACGTGAGCCACCACCTAAAGCCCAAAACAGCATACCCCTCTAAAATCGTAAAAAGAACCTTTCATAGACCCAATAAAAATCGGGTTAACTAGATTTGTCCACATCTAGCCACATGTTTACCAAATTTCATGAATATACCCATTTTTATTGAATTTTTAGAAATTGTTAATTAGATATACTTTTTCTTATTCCGTGTGAAACTTTACACTGAGAATTGGACTCGGATCCAAATTTAGCATTAGGCTGCATGATCCACAAACATCAAATCAATGCGCTGGATTTTTTTTTTTTTTTTTGCTATCGGTCCCTTCGATCCCAGAGAGAAGACAGATAAACTCTCCTCCTTAATCCCAATGTGATAGTGTAATTTCGAACCTACAACCTCCGAATAATCCCAAAACAACTGAGCTACCCTCGATGTCTAAACCGTCTCTACCAGGTTATTTCTGGTACAACTTGCCGGTCATCGTATTACATGTTTCTTCTTCTGATTTATCCCAATTCTAGTGAGAATTTGTTTGTCACCATAGAAGGAGTGGGGCACAATTATAGGCTGTTTGGATTTAATGTCCTGGACGGCCCTTACAAAATTCAATTCAACAGGTGTGACTTGCGAGAATCCCATTTGGTTTCTGATTGGCCATGGCACAATAAGCAACAGAGAACACAAATGCTAGAGCCACGACACATGGCAACTACCCAACTGACTGTCAGACTCGGAGAGCATCTTCTCTGAAAGTGAAGGACGATTGCTTTAGAATGGGACCGACCCACTATGCAATGTCCAAAGTCCGCAATTGATTTGCTATTATGAAATCTTTGGTTCGAGGAAAACTGTTCAGGTTTGAATCCTCACCTGACCGCTGGTGCGGAGATAGATAAGCTCATTCATGTGAGATGAGGCCTGAGGGTGTTGCTTAACAACTCTCCTAACCCTAATGTTATAAGTATATTTATGAGATCAATCATTAAAATCCAAATGATTTAACGCAGGGTTCCTAACCCTTTGGAAAAGAATAATCTCTACGGGTTTAGGAGAGAAAGCCGGATAAAATCTTAAGAGAGAAAGCCGGATAAAATTTCCCTGTGACCCCATTGCGGTAGTGCAGTTTCGAACCTACAACCTCTGGATCCAAACTATGGTCCTAAGCCAACTGAACTATCCCTTAGGGTAATAATTAAAATCCAAACGACTCAAGCTTACTTTTCACCTTACTTTTATGATTATGAAAATATATCTAAATATAATTGTATGCACTAACAAATTATGACTCGTAAAACATACAATTAAAATTGTATGGCAACATGAAAGTAATGGCATGTAAGACATGCAATCAAAGTTTTATAGGCACTATCAAATTCATGACTTGTAAGTATGTGATTTGACTCCTTTCTTATATTAGATGTCTTGGGTTTAGGCTAATGACAATCTTGATTAAGGTTGGAGATGGAGAGACCTCAATGAGGCCTACGAGTGCAAAGTATCAACCTCATTAGATTATCATAACCCATTGAACTATATCCCTCAAATTTGGAGGTTTTCAAAGGCATTATATACTTGGATCTCAACAAGATGCGAGTAGAGTAGCGGCTGTACGAATGTCGAATTTGTCTTATAATAATTTATGAGAAGAGTGTAAGAGCATTTGTGACTTTGGGTGATAATATTTATAATCTCAGTTATTGCTTTGACATGAGTTACCAAATATCCTTTAACTAAAGAAATTTTAATATTTTATTTCATCTATTCAATGGTGGCACCAGCTCTTGACGGTGAAATTGGAGAATTTCCAAGATTACCGGATAAGATTACCTTGACGGTTGAAGTGTCATTATTTGCCCATGTTCAATACGGCAATACCTTTTCGTTTCCTTGCATTTGTTTGCTCCAAGGTGGGGGCATTTGCGGCATGGATAGTACAAAGGGAGTAGGCTCATATGCCTCTCCTGTTCTATTCAATGGTCCACGACCACGAGTTTGCTCGAGGATGAATTGCAGCATTGATTGCTTAATTGTTAATCGGTCAAACAATAATATGTGCAAATCACCTCCACCCCTTATGCCCTCATGCCTTTGCCCAACTCTACCTAAATCCCAATCTAATAGACCCAAGGATCAATTTCTAATGGTACATGTGGACCATGATGCCTCAATGAATTATCAAAAGGGAGTCTTCCAAACAACAACTGCACCACAATTATAGCAAGGCAAGACATGCTACACGTCTAACACCCCTCCAATTGGAGATGGACTGTGGGCTTTTTTTTTTTTTTTTGGGATAAAGAGTAGTGTACTTGATGAAAATCCTGAGACGAAGGAACGAAATTTTATAGTGGAGCATATCTATTGAAAATTCAATCCACTTAAAATAGATGCCTTTATAGTCTATGGGGTATTCCCAAATCTTACCCCAATAAGAGTTGATCATATTCTAAAATTGAGTATTTGAGAAAAATTGTTAACAAATACATTGGAGATTATGTTAGTAAAGTGTTTCATCATATAGTCAATATAATGGTGGGGCAAACTCCTGTTAGAGGAAAGCCCGAGGACATCTCATACATGATGAGGGTTTTAATTTGAGAGGCCCAAACTTTCAACGAGCGAGTTCTATTATGAACTCTACTTTTTTAACTCAGCATTTACTTAAGTTAGAGACTCATGAGGATGATGACACCCATCACAGAGTTCCACTTCAAATTTTCTAGCTGCCCAACAAATAAATAAATAGAGCATGACCAAATAAATAAATAGAGCACGACAGTAACATAATTATTAAAAACACTTGCACCATTGAATTTTAATAATGCCCTAATGCCAAATGGTCCTTCCATAAAAAAAATCATTTTAATGTCAGATTTGCGATCAAGAATATTTGAAGAATACAATTATAGACTGTTGTCTCAACTTTTTATTGGAACTCAACTGGGGAAAACAAATCTTCTTATTAAATATTTTTATGTTTTGCTTATTTATTGTATTATGATTATTAATATGTGAATGTAGAGTACTAAGTTAAATAAACTTTCACTGTGGGATGACAATGAAATTTGATTGACCGAATAATAGAAGCCTCAAACTTAGACTTATTCTATAGAACTTAGGTTCATGTGTTTTAATTCTAAGGGGTAGCTCAGTTGGTTTAAGACCACGGTTTGCATTCGGAGGTTGTAGGTTCAAAACTGCACTACCACACTAGGGTTACATGGGAGTTTACCCGATTTCTCTCTGGGCTTGGAGGGATTAATCGGCTCAAAAGGATTGGGAACTCTCCGATAAAAAAAAAGAAAAAAAAAAAAAAAACGAGGTTTGTGTGTTTGAGCCAAGGATCTAAATAGAGAGTAACCACAACCATGTCACGAAAAAAGATATAATTCACAAGGTTTATCAAGCATCATCCAAAGAAGTAAAAACAGATTGGTGTTTTTGGAGAGTCCACTTATCTACTCAATGAATCTGTTTTGAGTTCCTAATCTCTGCATATTTATACAAGCGCCCCTTTCTTGTCGGATCCAAATTCGAAATCTTATATTTAACTATAAGTTGGATGCCAAATCCATGTTTCCATTGTCCAATTGACCTCCATACATCCCTAGCTATATTGATGGGATCCATCAATTTGTAACTCATGCAATAACAAACAAACTACGACCATGATATGTTAAGTGGGCCTTCTGTTTCTCAATCCAAAATGAAAGAAAATAGGCAAAAATTGAAAACTAAGAATGTAAGAAAATTTAAATTAAACTTAAAAGAGAACAAAAAATAAATAAATAAATAAAAGGAAAAAAATGCATATAAGAATAAAGCTTCATATTCTCTTACAGACGTTGGAGGAGATCCAAACATGATGAAACTGATAAAAAGTGAACCAACTTTTAATTTATGTTCTTTAGTTTTCATTTCAAGTATTCGAGGTTGATGATGGTATATAATTCATGGTCGTATTAAAAAATTATCATCCGAAGAACTCGAAAAATCGAATAATTGTAGAAACATACTCCTTTGTACATATTTATAGAAGTGGAACTGTAGAAGCAGTTTTCAATGACTCCTGATTTGATGCTTTGGATAACATTTAATTCATCTTCTTTAATTACCTATCTGCACTAGCCAGAATAGTTATGATTCATTTTTGCAGATTTGCATTTATGGGGGTTTCTATTCATTCACAGCATTAAATTAGTTCAAACAATAAATTATACTCGTAATAAATAAAGCACCATCTCTCAGTCTATTCATAATAAAGACCAAACCAACCAATCATACAATGTGGCCCACTTATGATCTCCATCAATTGAATCAAAGCATATTCGTTAGTGTTTCTTTTTTTTTTTTTTTTGTGCTGATTAAGCATATTCATAGTTACACTAGCGTTTCAACTTAGCCTTTCTTAAACTATTGATGAAAAATGACTTTTTCGCTCAAATTCTAATCCATGGTCAGAGAGGTTTTCATCCTCACCAGCTCAATTGAATTTTCTCAAGTGGGCCACATGGATGACTATTCTTTATTTATCAACACGTGTAGGTGTACATGTAGATGCCAAAAATGCTTTGCCTGATCCGACGTGGCAGATAGTGGCCCCGGATTGTCCTTGACCGGACATCTTCCCCCGTTACTTCTCGTTCCAAACGGAGGGCGTTTCGTTTCGTTTGTTTGCTTTCTGTGTACGTACAGTGGGAGGCGTTACGAGTTTTTGAGTTTGACTCGTGGTACGGGCAGCGGGCAGCCGAAGCTCTGGCAAGCCAGCGTCGCCTTTTACTTATACTTATATAAAGGAAAGATAGACCAGAAGCAGCAGAAAGGCAACACAAAAATATCGAAGATTTTCGCAGCGACGAAAATAAAAAAGCAGAGAGGAGAGGAGAGGGGAGGAGAGGAGAGAAAGTTGCTAGCTCTCTCTCTCTCTCTCTCTATCTATCTACCGAAGAACAAGTGAAAAAGGGGAGGGTTTTGAGAATAAAAAAGGCCGCGCGAGCAATCCTGTCGATCTCCTTTAAAGCTCTGAACTTTCTAATCCGCTTTTTCATCTGTTGAGATCATTTTGAGATTTGGATCCGATCGGCAACCTTTTCGAGAGAAATGGTGGAGATTTGCTTGGTTTCGAGCTCGAATTAGGGTTCCTAAAGTTTGGATTTTGGACTTTCGTGATGCTTTTTTTGGCGGAATTTTGTGTGGATCTGAGAGCATTCATGTAGTGGATGTGTGGATTTTAGCTTAAAGAGATGTTTGTTATCGGGCGAGATATCTGGACGCCGGTGTTGATCTGGTTGGTCTTGGTTTTTCACCCTCTGACGAGGATTTACGGGAACGTGGAAGGTATGCTTTTTATTTCTATCTTTTCTGGTTACGCATTCCTTTTGAAGTGTTGTTTTTTTTTTTTTTTTGGTGGTTTAGATCTTAGTTTGAGTACCTTTTCTGTCTTTGATTTGAACGAATATAGCAGTTGTTGTATGTGGATGGTTTCTGGTTTGGTGAAGTGACTAGTGGGTGTGTATTGATTTGATTGAGTAGTAGCAGAGAGGCCTTGGAACGGGGAAATCTCGGTATGTTGGTCACTGATCTGAACTATTTGACTTCCCGGCCTTGGAAACTGGTCTGGAAAGTGCGAATTCGGGGTCTTGAAACTTGGAATTGGATTTGACCTACTTTATTGCAAACATTTGGATTTGAAGTGGATGAGAAGATTCTCAGGTTTTGGTTGTTGGGAACTTAGAAGCTGCGTCTTACTTCTTGTATTCCAGATTCATGCTTGTCATTTGTTTGTGATTGTCATACCATTTTCCTCCTCTAAAACTCTGTCCATTTAGTTTGCATCTTTTGATTTCATTGAGAATTAGCTCTGAGAATCCAAATTTTCTAATACTGATAAAAAAAAAATCCAATAATTTTTAATTCGTCAATGTGGTCTGTGTATAATCTATCTTATATGGGCTTTGCTCATTTTACATTATGTATTTGAATTATGCTTGACATGTTACTTTTCCTTGATTAGTGGAGATCTTGTTGTAGCAATGTTCATACAAGAGCCAACGGGACAGTGGAAGGTGCTCACTAAGGCAACCTTGAGGTTCTTAATTCAAGTCATGTTACGAATAAAAGAAGATAAAAAAAAAAAAAAAAATGGTTTGGAATGATAAATGGGCTTTGAACAAATATTACTTTCTTTGATATTTAGCAAACGTTTATGTAGAGCCTTTGTACCTTTTTTCTTCTTCTTCTCATTGTCCCTTTTACCTTTGTAAATTTCATGACATTTTACTTTCTATTTCATATTTTCCTAGTAACTGCTAATTTTGGTTGCATGTTTCTCTCAACAGGTGATGCTTTGCATAGTCTTCGGAGCAATTTAGTTGATCCTAATAATAACTTGCAGAGTTGGGATCCAACCCTTGTCAATCCATGTACATGGTTTCATGTTACTTGCAACAATGATAATAGCGTTACAAGAGTGTAAGGATACCCTTTGACTTTATGTAAACTAGAAAGTCAATACTGATCAATTTTAAAGTAATTGTGTATTTGACAACCATTTACCTTTTTACAGTGATCTAGGAAATGCAGCTCTATCTGGTCAACTGGTCCCGCAACTTGGTCAGCTCAAAAATTTGCAATACTTGTAAGCTGTGTGCTTTTATACAACATGGATGTATTGCACTTGTTTTAATTTCTTAATGGAACAATTTATTTATTATTATCATTTTTTTCTTCGAAAACCCAGCCTATTTTCCAGTTTTTCCTTGCCATATCAGTGATTTGTGCATGTAGTAAGTACATGTACCTGGCACACGTGATTAGCCCAATTGTTCTCATTCTGATTGAACAATCCTAAGTATTCATCTTGAAGGTTCTCAGAAAAATAAAAATGAATGGTACCAAAATTGCATTGGAACTTTTCTTTGACAATCAATTTACTTTTCCCGTAAGTTCTCCACAAGAAGCAGTAAGATAGTCTGTCTGTGCTTGGGCTCTTACTTAAGTAGGGCTTATTGTGTATTTAACTCAAAAATCTTCACATGCACACTGTTATGTTACTAACGAATAGTTTATTTAATGGCATTAAACACCATTACATTAAGCTCACCCTAGACTGATTGGATAAGGTTAAGATGAAGGTGATGATAAAACACCACTATCTCTCTTCCTTCCCACCCATCCCCACCAACCCCAACCCCAACCACACCCACACCAACAAAAAACAACAGCAGCAACAACATCAACAACAACAAGAAGGAAGAAATTCAGTTGATGAGTTAATTAGCATAATTCCTATCTTTATTATCTGTTTTGTTGTCACATTTTTCAGCTAAATATCCTTCCAGTAATCTGTAACTAGTTTATCTGCACTGTGGAGACAGTTTTAATGTTTTCATGAAAAATCAGTGCAAGTCGTTATGTGGTATGCACTTGCGCTCATTACATCAATGTAAGCTGTAAAACATTAAATGCATGTGTAAGCCTGGGTCCTGGGAAAACATTTTGGGTTACTGCAATCTGTAAATTAGCATTGAGTTGCTGAAATCTGCAGAGTTCTTCGTGAAGAAGCCTTGTAGTTAATTGTCCTGCCTGTTGAAGCATTTTGTATTGTTGTCACTTTTCAACCAAATATCCACCCTGTGATTTGAAACTAGTATATCTGCACCGTGGAAGCAGTATTAGTGTTTTGAGTGAAAGATCAGTGCAAAGCAATCACGTGGTATGCATTGAGCTCATAACATCAATGAGTTGCAATGCATTACAAACCTTCACACGTAAGCCTGTGAAAATATCTTGAGTTTCTCGAATCTGAAAAATTGCAATTTGCTGCTGGAGTTTTTGTAAACTTATTACTGGACAAACGTTGGGGTCGTTTTTATTCAGCATTAGCCCTTGCTTCTGTTATATGATGGCGAGGATGTCATAACCAATGACCCTTTGCCTCATTGACTCAGAAAATAACACTGCTAAGAGTTAAAGTCCTATGAAACATGATGAACCTGCATAGAACAGTTGGAATTGAAGACCTATAAAATGCCTCACACTTGCATTTGCGCCGTCTGGTACCAGACTACCAGATATCATTAAAATAATATGTTTCAAATTATAATAACTTAAAAAATCATGTTTGGTTTTACCAAAATTTCTGGATATATTTTGCATTGTTTACACCTAAAATTCAGATTCACATGGTAATAATTCCCTTCACTATAGTAAGATTTATATTTTTTAGTATTAAATGGTGTGACTTCAGTCACTGAGAAATTTATCATTGATAAGAATCTGGGGCAATTAAAAGGGGCATCATATTGATACTTTTTTTTTTTATGGTCATGTATATGATACTTGGGAACTTTTTTTTTTTTTTTGGTTATTTGTTATTTGTAATTTTGTATTCACTATGAAGGTCATGTTGGGGTGAAAATGCCTGAATTTAAATGTCTTTGCAGGGAGCTTTACGGTAACAATATCAGTGGACCAATTCCTAGCGACCTTGGAAATTTGACGAACTTGGTGAGCTTGGATCTCTATCTAAATGGTTTCACTGGACCAATACCCGACACATTAGGCGGGCTGTCAAAGCTGCGTTTCTTGTATGAACACTCATCCTTTACCTCATTTTTTAGTTGTAATTGGTGGTTTAATTCTACATGTTCTTGAGTTCTTAAATTGTATGTTGTGTGTGGTAGAAGGCATGCTTGCCTTGCAGCTCTTTAAAGCTTCTCCTAATACTTATGTCTTGATGTCAGACTTTGTTTTAGAACAACATTTGAGGTCTGAAATCATGCTCTCCCCCCTGAAATTGGGTCAGACATGAATTTTGGTTCCACTTATACAGAACTGACCTATGGCTTAGTGTGGGTCTGGTTCTGTTTTGATTTATGGGTTCTGAATTGGGCTCATAGCAGCTTCAGATCTATGAGAGGAGATCGGAGTGGATTTCACTATGATAAGAGTGAAATCTGGGTGCATGCTAATTCCCAGGTGTAGGTTAGATTGAAGTTGTTGGGTTCATGAGAGATGTCTCTCTGGTTCATTTTCCCATACAAGCAAACATATGACCTAAACAAAAAAAAAAAAAAAAAAAAGAATATGCAAACCCATTATGAGATTTCATGATTTATCCTTATCCATGGATACTATTTTTTTTATTTTATGAGGGCAAGAAGAAATTTATTCAAGAGCAAAAGGACAAGAAAGCACACAAATATTCATATGAAAGGCATGGGCCCATTCTTTAAAAAAAATGAAAAAAGGCATGGTCCCGTGGCCATAAGACAGTGGGCAACTTAAGACACGAGAAGACTTTGAAACCATAACAAAAACCAATCATAATCAAAGACTATCTTCAAAACTGCTAAAGAACAAGAGCTGCCCCATGGCTATGAGGCACCGGTAAGGAGACTGACAAGTCACAAACTACTCCATTAAGGCTCTTTCTTGTTAGCGAAAATTGCCTACATTAGCTTGACATTTTCTGACCGGAGCTATCTGATCCTCCAATCACTACAGCTAGGGTCTTTAATCCAAAATTTACTTAAACAATCTTTATACAGAAAGAGAAAGATATCTAAGATTTTCTAATTGAATCTTGTTTCAAGTTCCCTGTCCAAGGTATCTCTGTGCTCGATCATTATTCTCCCAGTTCAGAATATTTGACGGATGACTGCATTATATACATTCTCATTTTGTGTATGCAAAGTGAACTTTTGGTGAATGAATGAGTCCAAAATTGGAGCTAATAGTCATGAAGCCCAAAGAAACTTATTGTTTAATTTGATTAATGGTATAATTGACGACAGTCTGTAACAGAGAGTAAAATTTTGTAAATCATTGGAACTCTCAATAAGTGGATCTATTTGACCACACAATATGGTATGAAATCCATTCTACAAACTCTCTTTCCACTAGATCCCCCATTATTAAACAATTCTATTATATGCATATTCTATTAGTCTGTACCCAAGGCGCAATGAGATAATTACTTAATTCTCCTCTCTCTCTCTCTCTCTCTCTCTCTCTCTCTCTCTCTCTCTCTCATATTACATTGTATATTATATTACATTGTATATTATCGAGCAATTCCTAGAATTTAATACAGTGTTATTCATTGGAATGCTTATGCAAGGATAGTCGGCTTAACAACAATAGCCTATCTGGTTCCATTCCTATGTCTTTAACAAATATCAGCGCACTGCAAGTTCTGTAAGTAAATATTTCCTTTTCATGCTTGAAGCTGGTTCTCTGTTACATTATGTATTTGTCTGTATATATTCAGACATGTTGCGTTTCTTATCTCACCATGAAACATTTATCATTTGAATTGTAGGGATTTATCCAACAACAGGCTAACAGGAGAAGTTCCAGCAAATGGCTCCTTTTCACTGTTTACTCCCATAAGGTCTCTTGCTGACCAAATCTATGAACAGCATGATCCAAGGAGGGCCCTGAGCCACACTGAATTGTGCATTACTTGATCCCTGACTTCCTTACATGTGGGGACCATTGAATGTGACAAATCCCACTAAGGATGGTGATTCCTTTAAAATGTCCTAGAGTAGAAGATCATAGCCCTTGAATTAGTGTCTTACATGGAATTTTAAAAGTGATTGAAAAGCTTGGTATTTCTCATCTTCCAATCCTTGATTGTTTTTGGGTGCCTCCTAGTCCTATCTACTTTGTGTCCATATTTAAGGAATTGACAACTTGAGCTACTGTACATTTGTTGAGGCTCAGGACCCTATATCTCATCCAGCATGAGTTATATTTATCTCCAATTGCAACCATAGCTAATTGCGACTTCATCATTTTGCAGTTTTGCCAATAACGACCTATGTGGTCCAGTTACATTGAAGCCTTGCCCAGGATCTCCTCCATTTTCTCCACCTCCGCCATTTGTTCCGCCACCGCCAGTCTCCACCCAAGGTTGGTGTGTTTCTTTTTTTCTTCTTTTTTTTTTTTTTTTTTTTTTTCAGTTATTGCTTATGTCATGGAGATATCATGCTGCCCCAAATTTTCTTGATTTCTCTGGACAGGCTATGATTAGATTTGTTTTGCTCAGCGTAACTAATACTGATATCAGCATTTATTTTCTTTTATCATTGTGAAACAACTTCAATTCGCATTCACCTTTTGCTTTGCTTACCAAATGTTGGTATCAGTGCTTAAATTCTTTTTCTGTTTTGAGAAACCTTCATTTCGCGTTCACCTTAGATGTAACCTCATAAGTAAACATGGTTCATTGTTAAAGAAAAAATTGACTTGTGATTGTATACTTAATTGACCAAAGACTGTAACTCATTATATTCACTGGAAGCCTCTATAATATTTGCATGATTGTGCTCTCTCTCTCTCTCTCTCTCTGTGCGAGCGCGGAGATGGACATGCTGATTGTACAGTTTCCACTGTATACATGGGTATGGTTCATTTCCAAAATTTCATGTGTGGAATGCTGATTGAGTTCATGAGCAGATTTCAGTTAGGTTAGGGATTTATGAGAGTTGGCCTTCCTCCGTTACAGAACCTTGCTACTTCTTTTTCCCATATCTGCCATTGAATAATGTTCACTTGATTACCATTAAAAAAAAAAAATGTTCACTTGATTACGATAGCTTCATATGCCATTTCATGCTGAAAGATGCCTTTTACTATCTTCTAGTTAGGGACTTGCCTGCAAGGAAAGTATCATTTCCTTATCTTAGTTGCTAAATGGCATTTCAGGGGGAAATAGCATCTCTAGCACTGGAGCGATTGCTGGGGGAGTGGCTGCAGGCGCTGCTTTACTATTTGCTGCTCCTGCAATTTGGTTTGCATGGTGGCGTCGCCATAAACCACAAGAACATTTCTTTGATGTACCTGGTTAGTCTCATAAAAATAAAACCATGTAGATTGAGGATATGCTTATCTGCATATGTAATAACTTGTTCTAATTTCCTTTTTGCAGCTGAAGAGGATCCAGAAGTTCATCTGGGCCAGCTTAAAAGGTTTTCTTTGCGAGAACTACAAGTGGCAACTGACAGTTTTAGCAATAAGAACATTCTGGGCAGAGGTGGGTTTGGCAAGGTCTACAAAGGACGCCTAGCGGATGGCTCACTTGTGGCTGTGAAACGGCTAAAAGAAGAGCGTACGCCTGGTGGGGAGCTACAGTTTCAGACAGAGGTGGAGATGATCAGCATGGCTGTGCATCGTAATCTCCTTAGGTTACGTGGTTTTTGCATGACCCCTACTGAGCGCTTGCTTGTTTATCCCTATATGGCTAATGGAAGTGTTGCATCATGTTTACGAGGTACTTGCCGTCATCCTCATACTTGCCATGCTTTCTATGTGCTTTTAATGATTTTCTTTCCAACTGCCTTTGTTATTACTAACAGTTTCTCGTGCTCTTTTTTTTTTCTCCTGAAATGTTTATGTTTCTATTTACTGGTTGGTTGAAGTTTGAATTAGTGATGAAACTGAATTAGAACTTAGGGTACCTGTGTCTATTTAGCTCATGTGTGCCAATGCTCTAAAAGAAAGTCTTTGTGGTTTGTTTTAGAGCGTCCACCGGGGGATCCCCCCCTAGATTGGCTGACAAGGAAGCGGATTGCATTGGGTTCTGCACGGGGGCTCTCTTACTTGCATGATCATTGTGACCCAAAGATTATTCACCGTGATGTGAAAGCTGCTAATATCTTGCTAGACGAGGAGTTCGAGGCAGTTGTTGGTGACTTTGGCTTGGCTAAACTCATGGACTACAAGGATACTCATGTGACGACTGCTGTCCGTGGCACTATTGGGCATATTGCCCCAGAGTACTTATCAACAGGGAAGTCATCTGAGAAGACTGATGTGTTTGGTTACGGGATCATGCTTCTGGAACTTATTACTGGACAAAGAGCATTTGATCTTGCTAGGCTGGCAAATGATGATGATGTGATGTTACTTGATTGGGTGTGTTTCGAAGCATTTCCTTTTAGGCCCTGTGTTTCAGTTCATTCTCATTGAATTTATACTGTAGGTTATAGTGGATAGCTCTAATTTTATCACCGGAACTTTGTTTTCTGCAGGTGAAAGGTCTTCTGAAAGAGAGGAAGCTGGAAATGTTAGTAGATCCTGATCTTCAGAGCAACTACGTGGATGCTGAAGTTGAACAGCTGATCCAGGTTGCTCTGCTTTGCACTCAGGGCTCCCCAATGGACCGGCCAAAAATGTCAGAGGTGGTCAGGATGCTGGAAGGTGACGGTTTGGCTGAGAGATGGGAGGAATGGCAAAAGGTGGAGGTGGTCCGCCAGGAGGTAGAGCTGCTCCCCAGCCGGAATTCCGAGTGGATTATTGACTCCACTGACAATCTCAATGCCGTTGAATTATCTGGTCCAAGGTGACCTTTTCAGTGCAAGAAAGGAAGGAAATTTATTTACTGTTTTTCATTTTATATTTTTTTCCCACTTACATCTTGTGTCCTCTATAAAAGCCCTTTCTGTAATACAGCGAAGGAAATTCACATTTGTGCATATTAATCTATGGGGCCATTGTATCATTTGGTTTTAATTCTTTGGTGATTTGTTTAAATGATAGCAGTTACTTTCACACTGGAGGAAATGTTGGGATTTAAAAGGAATTTGTACTGTGCTGTGGTTTTTATTCTGCGGCAGTAGTTTGTATTAACATAACATGCCTAATACTAGAGAGCCATATAAACATCTGTTTTTTCTTTTCTTTCTTACAAGGAGTCTTGGTGCATTCTCATCCTCAACGGTGTTTGATGTCCTTAACCATCTAACATACAGCCTGGATAAAGCCATATTAGCATGCAGACTCTACAGTTGTTAGGGTACTTTGGTCGTTTAATGGATGGTGGTAATCTGTAGTCATCAGACGGCGAAGATGCTGCAGCCAGAGCCATCACTGGAAGGATTTTTCAGAAAAAATTAAGGAAAAAAACAATGGGAAAAATAAATCTTCAGTTAGGAGGGTCCTTGACTCGCTAGAGAGAGCAATCCAGGCAATAAATTTCTATACCAAGCTCAGTCCAGTACAAATGGTTTTCCGGTCTAAGTTGGCCTTCTTCTAAAACATTTTTTTTGCAGAAAACAAAAAAGCAGTAGTATGTAAGTAGGTCATCGAATAACTAACTATTTTTCTTGGAAGGGCAAGGAGGTCCATCACCAGTGTTCCATATGCCCTACCATAAGATAAAATGCTCTTAGTTGATATTGAAGAAAGCTAGACAGCACGTTTGTGCAGCCATGTTTTCATAGAAAAAGGCAGGTTTTGTCACTTTCCAAAAGAAAAGTCAAGGAGAATTGGATGCTTATCCAGACAAAAATAAAAAATAAAAATAAAAATAAAAATAAAAAATAAAAAATACTTCCATGTTTAAGTGCAAATTCTTTATCACCAGAAAAGGTGCGAAAATGAGCTTCACTCTTCACTCTTGACAATCCTACAGAAAGCATTTCCATTAATGGAGGGTAGGAAATTTTTTGTTTCACTTCCACGAAAAAGCAGAATTCTACAAACATACCTTTGAGGGAGGAAAGTAGGACACATGAGAGAAAATGAGGCCTCCCACGCGGAGAAAATCCTCCACAATTTTTGCATTTGTTGCAATATAAATTCCATAATGCACATGGCCGCACATCGGTCATACACCCAAGGTTTCACCAATGTTTTGCATTCACCAATGCATTCACAAATAGTCTATATGATTCTTTATTACACCAAAAATATCACACGCGAATGTAAGTGTATTTTAATTACACTCAAATATCTCAAAAATCCACTACTAACACAAATGATCACAACTTGAATATAAACAATATTGAAACTAATCTTCTAGGTAATGAGAGCGTCCAAGTAGAAAACAAGGCATTTCAGCAACATTCCTACTCAGGTTCAAGTCTGGACGGTTAACCATCAGCTGAAGTATGTATATCAGATCCGAGGTTCAAGACTTCCATGTCCTTGGAAGCGAACAAATTTGGGTAGGAGAAATTTGAATCGTTCTCCAAGGAAGTCAATCGCTGAAACTGGTGAGCAGGCTGATAATTAGAAACTTGTTCTTTAGAACCAGTTCCATCAGTATCTGTCTTGGATGTGTCATAGGATATGGGACTCGGTGAATCTGACCCCTGAATTGGCACATGATCAGGAAGGGAGTTCACTGAGTTGGGCACACTAACTGTATCAACAAAAGATGGAGAGCTGTCTCTCAGGGGCATCTCTGTAACAGATGATACCTCTATATGGAGAGGGGTTTCACCGCACTCCAAGGTGCTGTTGTCCCTGTTCTTGATGAGCTCAGAGATTCTAACCTGTGCAAGAGAGGCAGCTGAACGCACAGCTGCAGCTGCACTTTCAGCACTTTCAGCTGCGGTTAATGCAGCATCCAGGACATCTTGCAAGTCCACATTGGGGTTGCTTTTGGTCCTTGAAGGAGAGGGAATTGGCTCACTTTGCTTCACAGAGAATGAGGAAGAAGCACCTGCCTGAGCAGTGAAGACATTCTGAAAATCTGCATTGCAGTTGCTTGTAGTCCTTGAAAGAGTGTGGCTGGTCCCACTTTGCCTCAGAGAGAATGAGGTGGATGGCGATGGGGGGGAGACAAATGGGAGGAACTGTTTCTCTTCTATAGCGCCAACTGAAGCATTGAATGATGCATTAGGGGAAGCAATAGATGGCCCTGGCACAATACCATCGGGTTCCAAACAGTGCTCATATGAGAAGTCTTCCTTAGTCTGAGCTGATTCTGCAATTTCATCATCAGGTTCCAAATCAGGATTGACTGGTATGCATGGAACCATTCCGGGAGATGATGCATTACTGGAATTGGGTCTAAGTGAAGCTTTTGGAACCTCCAGAAGGTCTAGAGAAGCAAAGCCTGCATCTGAATCAGACTGTTCATCACAAGTTTGGACATTGGTGGGTGATAAAGATTCATCATGCTTCACTTCAGGGAGGGACAACTTAGGCGTGCTGATGAACTGGTTTGGGCCATTCTAGCAAAAGATAAGACACAAACCTGTCAAAAGTCAAAACATAGAGGTATTATACAATACTTGATTAAAAAAGAATTTTTGTTTCTTTTCCTTTTTTACTTGACAACTAATGGTAGGAAGCCATAAATCTTATGGGCCCCAACATGGGATGAACCATCCTCTAGCATTCCCCACTCAGATATTCTAGCTATCTCAATGGTGGATTGTGAATGATTCTTACAGCCAATGTTTTGGACTCAAGATCACAAGCTGGAGAGATTCTGGGACATCTATGCACAAAAGGGCCCATCATAGTAACTATCTGGTCACTAAAAGAATGACGCTACATTTACAGTTCACAGGGCATGATATGTATTTGACAAGTAGCAAATGGCTTTCTAATTACATGGGTGAATTGCACTAACCAAAAGATCTGCATGTGGTTTCGAGAGCTCTGATTCAGAGGCAGCTGGATCCCATTCTAACTTATGTTCTTCAGCGATCTCTTTTAACAACTTCAGTTTTGCTTCAGCTGAAGGGGCACGAACTGATAGCAATTCAATTATCTGCAAGAGAATTAAAACAACAAGTGACCACCTTTTCTTTTCCAGCCAAAAGATAAGCAACCCTCATCAGAAGAAAGACGCAACCGAGCCAAATACACAAACCTGGCGATTGACACCACAATCTGGCATGAGTTCAGTTGCAGCAGCAACAAATTCCCTTCCATATTTGGAAGCAAAAAGCATCTGAACTTGCTGTAGCTCAGTTAAGTCTGAGCATCTTGGTGCAGCAAAGCAGACACTGGAAATCGCTTCTTTCAAGTCAAGAGGGCATTCCCTGAACATTAAGACAGTCTTCGATATTTAATCCTTGACAAGTAAATATGCTCCCCTGTAAACTACTTACTAATAAAACAAGCCAACATCATCAATTCAATCCTAAACAAACTGGGGGAGACCTAACCACAATTTTGGGCGCATTAATAGTGCATTGGATGAGAACTCCAAGTAGCAAATTTCTTTTTTGCATTTTTTCTTCAAAAAAATAAAAAAAATATTCAGGCAGAACAGATGGTCACTCTAACATGCACTTTTTGAGAGGGATACTTCATACTTGTTTTCTCATACACTGCTTGCTTGCAGTACCAAGATTTTCAAAATCAAGTACATCATGCTTTTACTGGTTGAGTACTCTCATAACTATGCAAATTTTTTAATTTTTTCTTCTTGCTTGTAATCAATAATCAAGTTAACATTTCACCTTTGTGTTTCAATAATGGGAAGGCGGATGGATATAAGCTCACAAAACAGCTCAAGAATCTCCTGCGCCGCCATCATGTTCTCTTCCCGAACAATATGCTCCACCTGAAATTAATTTAAAAAAAAAAAAAAAAAAAATCACCACCAAAGGCCAAAGAACAGATAGCCAACATCCACCAAATGGGTCTTTTTAGAAATGTCATTTTTTTCACATGAAAAGAGAGGAAATTAAGAAAAAAACAATACATCACAGACACAGCAAGAAAACTAACTTTACCCTAATCCGGGCTGTTGCCTCTTGGCCTGTCTCAAGGAGCTTGGCAATGTCTCTGCGCATCTGCTTCAGTTGAATCTCTCTCCTGTTCCTCAGCAGCTTTATCCGCGGAATTGTCAGCTTCAGCAAGGTTTTACTGAACCACAAAACAAACCACGACAAGAAACTCATTCAGCTTATAATTCAATTCTTGCTCAGCCAAAATTGATATCATGAAATCAGTGTTTTGTTTGAGTGAAAGGGAGAAAACAACTACTCTAATTTAGTTAGTTCACACTAGAAGGAGAAATATCAAGTGCCCTTTTGGTTTCAAGAACTGAAATGTCTCAATGATCAAAAACAACAACAACTGAAAATCCCATACCATGATGAAATATCAGTCATCAAAGGAAATCAATCAAACAAGATAGAACTAAAAATCGAGATTTCAAAAACAGGAGTCGAAAAAGGTAACCATTTGGAAGCATTAAATCCCTTGTTGAAGAAGAAAGTATCGAGCATCGACATTGATGAGAATCCGCGACTGAAAGCGCACTAAACCCCTCTCTTTTCTTCCTCCTCCGAGATGTAGACGATCCTAAATGCATTTTTAAGAGTTTTGCTTTCTTCGGGCAGAAGCAATGGAGACGACTCGATCGTGTGGCCTCGTTCTCGTAGACGTGGTAATGATGTTATGATGACAAGGATCGATCAGAGCCGTCCATCATGTCATGTGATGTGAGCTTTCTGATTTCTGATTGCTGCATCATTTTATTTATTTATTACTTGAGTTGCTGCAAAGTCCTACAAACAAGTGGATGGTTGAGTCTGCATCTTTGGGCTCCATGGTATTCCAAGTGGGACCCACTGTCGTCGGCCAATTATATAGTTACTGTTGCCGTAAATGAATGTGATCAGAAATGGAAGGGACAGTTACTTGTGATCTGTGCAATTCGTATCAAATGGTCCACTTTGGTCGGCCACCGAATGCTGGTCGAGCTCATCCAACAACTTGCTCTGAACGGTTCTCTCTAAATTTGACCTTTACCTTTGCACACATGTTTTCCTTGCAAGTCGCAAGGTTCGTTCCTCAGCTCAGAAACTCCATCTCAGTAACTTGTTACTGTACTTTCTTTTTCTTCGTCGTCGTCGTCGTCTTTTTTTTTTTTTTTTTTCTTTTAAGCTTATACATATATATAGTTAGTCTTTACTTTTCTTACCATCACTTTTTAGTCATCTTTTTCTCCCCAGTAGTTGTGGAAGCCAAAGTCCCTTTTCTCATTGCAGATATATCCTTCCATTTTCAAAAGCAAAAGCTCAAGACCCACCTAGCTCCCAAAACCTCATTCATGGTCGATTACCTCATCAACTCTTGTGGGCAATCAACAAACAAAACAATCCTTGCATCAACAAAGCTCATCTCCATAAAGACCTCCCAGAAACCGGATTCAATACTCAAATTACTAATACAGTCAGGTTTCAGCGATACCCACATCTAGAAATTTGTATCTTTGAGGCCTTTTAATACCTAGAAAAAAACGTAAATTGGATAACCATGATTTGGATACCATGCAGATGAAAATACTTACATCCAAGGCATAGAAACGATTATTAGTTTCATAATGTTTTATTTAAATATGTTACGTTTTATGAATGGAATTAAGTTTTTTGGAAATGGATGGGATAAGGCATCAGTGATGATGATGATTAGTCTTTCAAGCATGCCAAAAGTAATAAGACTCTTAATTCTATCACATCTTTCTACTTTTATTTCTTTTTATAGCATCTTTCTATACAATTACAATAGAATCATTTTATGTTCAACACAAGAAACCCAATACTCCAGGACTTAAATGGTATTTTTGTTTTACGAGTAACTGAGTATGCAATACTAATTTTGCAATCGTGCATGTACTTCTTTTGCAAATGAATAGGTACCGGGCCAACATTCAAATCCATAGGCAAGATCTGTACCTAAATATATATCACACTCGATGGTTATATGGGCTGGGTTTGGTCAAGCTCTAGCTAGCATGACATGGCTCATGAAGTGAACATTGCAGTATTCGCCACAAAACCATTCAGGGCTGTGTGGTTAGCGAGTACTATCACCTTTGAGACCCACTGCTGAAGAAGTGGTCTAACAACTGCCTAGCATCTTCTTTCATGGCAATGTGCGTTTAAACTGAGATACATTAGTAGGTTTTATTGCTGAAGTGGGGTTGTGTCACGACCTGGGCCAGAGATCCTGTTAATCCGGACTAATCACGAGTCGTGAATTCATCATACTTACTCCCATAAACTCCGAATTAGCCGAAGTTAAGACGAAGTCCACAAGAGATCTATCATATGTACCTATCAAATGTACATCATTGCGGAACATATATATACATTGACAATTGTAGATTTCATACAAGTACTTTACATTGAAAGTAAAGTCCAATATACAAAATTTCATTCTTAATTAAGTGAACCACTGCATATTCAAAATACAATGCAAGGGACATCATTTACAATTCCAAAACGATATATATATATATATATATATGAAAACATTCTCAAAAAGTTTCCAAATATTCCAATGTATGTGCCCTCAGATCATGTCCATTCGATTAAACCCCCTGGAGGTATCGGATGGGCTTCCTCCGCTGGCGGTACGACCTCTGTGGGACCGGCACGGGCAACTGCGCCTGTAATATCATCAGTAACACTGTGAACACGACGGTTCAAGAATGTATATACAGATTTATGACATATATGTTATTCCTATCAATTCATTGATTTAACAGTTCTAAACAATCAATATTATAACAGTATCTTGTACGCTAGTCAATACAAGTAATGACAATAATTACGTTGGCAACTACAATAGTATTGGTTTTACTTTAATTCAGTTTCCTCCCAAAGGAAGTAATTCACATTTATTTATTTCATTAATTCTTATTCAATTCATTAATCGTGCTAAACATTTATTAATGGCTTATCAGTAGGACTCATTAGTCTAATGTGTGACTTATCAATTTGGTAACTTTTCAGTCTATGACCTTTCGGTCTAATAAGGGTGGGATTTTACAGTGTCTGGATCAGAGATCACTGGTATCACCACGGAGTTCCGGAACGCCCCCAAATCCATGTACTGCAGTAGGATTGTTTATTACATTGTTACCTTTAGTAACTGTTCATTATTCATTCATTAATTCAGTGTCACATTATTCAGTATTCAGTATAGCTCTATACGAGCTTGGGAAACCAATATGTAGTGCCAAACTTCTAATTCAAATCAATTTAGTCATTCTATAGAATCTTATTCAAATTCTAAATAATTATCTAAACAATTATTTAAACCAAATAAATGAGTGAAACGTTCGTTATCAATGCATGTGTTCTGTAGATTACATTACTTAGTTAAATTGTGCATCAAGATAACCTTAGCTAACGCTTATGAAGGTTTATATATCGCTAACATTAGCCTCAATAATTAGGCTTTTAATTCAAGAAATTTAGAATTTAATCTAGAATTCTTTCTTAATTTCATTTACTTTAGAAGTTACTATTTCGGTCACCTATTGGTCAACACCTAAGTCCATTCAAGAATAGGTTGAAAATCCCTTCCAAAAAGAAATTCACAGTTGTCCCGGTCAACCGGGCCCTTAGCCGATTGACCCGGTCGATCCCATACACATCGAGCCCAGTCGACCTCTCCATATGTACCCGGTCGACCCAGCCAAGGCTCGGTCGACCGACAGTTGTAAGTGAAAAAGAGTGAATAGTGTTTTGGTCAGGTTTCAGAGAACCTGACCCTGTGTTCGACTGCGCCATGTGATCGGACGACCGCGTGCACTGTGGGAACAGAACCCAAGTTGATCTGTAACTGTAGTGAAATGGGTCCAAATCCATTTTTCTCTCCTTTGAACCTGATATACAATCAAATTATGGGAATAACAAGTCCATTCTATTTCTACAATTCCATCTAATCAAATCACAAATATCTTAATCCATTTGATTAGGTTAACAACCTAATTAATATGCTTTCAAACCTTTAAAACATCCATTAACATCTAATTCCTCATTTTCCATACAAATAAAGGAAGACAACATATCAAGCATAAATATAGGTATATACTTGCCTCTATTTGGAGGTTGATTGACAAAAACCTCTTGTCTAGCTTGGGTTGAGAAGAAAACTTTTTAACTTGAAGCTCTATCTCCAAGAAAAACTCAAGAAGAAGATGAAGAAGGTGAAGAAGATGGAGTCTCTTCACTTGGATCACTTCAACACTTTAGCCTTGGTGCTTGATGGAAATGAAATGGAGGAAAGAAGAAGAAAATAGTGTTTAGGGTTTGCTGGAGCTGAAAAATGAGATGAATGAACTCATCTCATTCATATATGAGCCATATTTTGCACTTTAGTCCACTATTCCTTGTCATTTACAAATCGAGTCAAATGAAGGTCCATTTGATTCATTTCTTGTCGAATAATTTTAAGTCTTTTATGAAAGTTAACGTACTCGTCGAGATACACGCGTTGGTATCAAGAGTTTCTGTATTCGACAAAATACGCAAAGATTTGTATTTATGAAAAAGTCCTTAGTTCTCATAGTTTGACTCTAAAACTCATTCAATTTATTCAACCTCCTTCATTATCATTTCATTAAGCCTAACTCATTAGTTTTGGACTAATTCAATTCCATTTGGCCTTAAACCATCATTAGCTCAATTAAGCATAGTTAATTAGCATTAATTCTAATTAATTAGAGTTAATCTTGATTAACTCGGGACGGGGTCTAACAGGTTGACACTAGTAGAGGCATATCTCAGTCAGCAAAAAGGTTTCTCATGGTCTGATCTAGCCCGAGCCTAACCTGTGTCTGACATGCATTGGACTACATTGGGGTCTAATTTAGGCTCATGGGCTTGTGTTCTGCGAGGGGGCCTTTATCATCTATGTTGAAATTTGAGGGCCTTTTAGGTGTTCACAAACTCTAAGGGGATTTTTCCATTAAAACCTTCTAGAAATAAAAGGAAGAATTTTAGACGACTTTGGACTGCTGTTGTTATAAAAAAGAAATGGACCGCTATTTATCTATTATCATTGCAGTTAACATATATATTTGATTGCTCATTTAGTTTTGATTGTTTAACCTTTTCTTTATTATTGTATTTGTTGTTTTGACCCAAGCATTTCCCAGAGTTTTATTGGTTTGAAAGTGAGAATGACATCCATGAAAATTGAGTATGACTCATGGTAGAAGTATGTGTTTAAGTGTCTCATGGTTGCACAGATCCTTAACTTGTTCTGCACCAGGATATTCAAGAAATTTTAGCCAAACGAAAGATATCTTTGGTTCCATGAAATATTTGATTCAAAGGAATGCCTCATGTTACAGGAAACATTAAGTCTTTTTTCAACTGCCAAAGTTTGCTATTGTGATTCTTTTTTCTTTCTCCTTTTTTTTTTTTTTTTCTCCTCTCTAATCCTCGGATGGAAGTTCATTAGATATGGAATACAATAAGAAATGAAACTACGGATTCTTTCATTTTATGTTAAAGGAAATGTAAAAGGATTGGAATGAATTGGGGCACCGATGCAGCTTTACCGGCCGTATATGTAGTAAAGTTGCATTTGCAACTAAGAGGAGGAAATGTTGCATTTACTGCCCTGCCGCTACTTGTATAGGAGGTAAAGAGACATTTGCAACTTTTCCTCGACTCTAAGTGGAAGAAAAGGTGCATTTGCTCATTTACCGCTGATTCATTCGGCGGTAACCCCGCACTTGCAGCTATTCTATTTTTTTTTTATTTTTTTTACTTTTAGTTATATATGGGTTGGGTCACGGGTCGGGGTTTGGGCCCTCTCAATGATGGAAGGTCATGTATGATTAATATTTAGATGCAATAATATCAAATCACAACAAGTATATATACAATAAATCGCTCGTTTGGTTAATTTACTTTACCGATGAAGTGAAGTAAATGTTTAATATAAGAGAGAACAAAATGTTTGCTGCAACCAAAAGGTGAGAGAGTAACTTTTTGAAAATTTCTTTTAAAAAGAATTTTTTTTTTTTTTTTTTGGCAAGGGCGCTAGTAGATTTGGCTCGGCCTGCTTTTGGTTAGGCGTGGGGTTTAAGTTATAACAGAATTTTCGTGCTCGGATTTTTTTTTTTCAATTTGTACTCGGTGGTTGAGAGTTAGAATCCCCAACTCGGCCCAAATATACAAATAATTATATAAGGGTGGGAGTAATAATGTGGGGGACTTAAACCCATACAGTCAGCAACTGTTTGCATTAAGCAGTTATAGGCTAATTAAACCATGTGCAACATTATCCGCTGCTGAAAAAAAAAGAAACTTTCTATCAGTCCATGGCCTACCACCAACTCACTTCTCCAAATGACCGCACAAATGGAGGTAAATTTGGTTTCTTTTCCTGTAATGGGATTGCATTAGGTATCATTTAAGAAAAGGGGACTCGGTTAGGTGTAATAATAGTTACGGAGCAATCTGTACCACTTTATTCTTCTCACCAGCATATGCAGTCGACCAGATGTCCCTGTCGCCTACTCAACTTGTGGCAACTACAAGTCTTTATTATGCAATAAATCAAGGAAAGATGCATTGTCTGGCATTCTTTTACTATTAATCTTAAATATGGTAAACAATAGTTTGATACACTCCCGGTACCATATTATTTAACAAGGGGAAAAAAGTACAAGGATTAACAACAACAACAACAACAACAAAAAGAAAAAAAAAATGCCAACAAAAACACAATCCCCTAACAGATCAACAAAAGACATGATCAAGAACGGTTACAGAGAAAGCAAATCCAGTAAGTTGAATAAACAAGCAAACTCTTTTGCATGCTACCTTTCTCCTATAATTTCATTCTACAATTTCCATGAAATGTGGCTGAAGGAGGGCCTTGGCATTGGTGTCGTCCCACTCGAGGGCATCCCACCATTCTTTCTCTCCTTTGATCTTTTTCAGAACAGGTTTTATAATTTCTATGGAGAAAGGGATATTCTTCAGCTGTGGACATCCTCTGATGCTTATTGTATGCAGTGAACTACAGATGATCTTCCTTTTACAAATGCTCTTCAGTACGCATAATCCATATAAGCTTAGCTTCTTTAACTTTGGAAGTGTTATTGTAGTGGCGATTTCATCCAAATCTTGACATATTTCTTTTTCTTCCTCTATTATTTCTTCCATTAGATCGCAATCATGGACTTTAATTTGTTCAAGTTTTTGAAGGTGTTGTATCAACTTAAGAGAGAATATATTCTTCATGCTACTACATGACCTTATATGCAAGTTTTTCAAGCTTCCAAGGGTGTCATGTGAGACAACTCCCTTGTAAAGAGCATGCACTTTGGGCAGGTCTCTCAGGTCTAACATCTCCAAGCCAGACAAGTTAATCTCATTTTCCATCAAAATGTACTCCATCTGATCGCATCTATAGATGAAACATTCTTTTAACTCCCTCATGTTTGCTAAGCAGCACAGTTGCGACAGTCGAATGATATTATTGCATTCGTAGATACCCAAAACTCTTGTATTATCTGGGAAGACAAGAGACCTATCTTGGCATATGAGATCACAACCATGGATTTCTATGGCATAATCTGAAGGGAGTAACTCAAATTTTGAAGACGCACCTACCATGAGATGGAAGCTTTTCAAGCACTGCGAATTTCTAGAATCAACAAAGCTAAGGAAGCTTGGCAAATCTGCAATGTGGGTGCTGAGGTTAGCCAAGCGTCTTAAACTCTTAAGTTCTTCAATTCTGGCACCTCCAGTCGTTGTATTTGACAACCATCTCCATTGGTTTCCATACATTCTCAAGTCATCCAATTTAGAGAGCTCACGAAAAACTCCAGCAGGCAATGACTGGAGTTTATATGTCCAACATAGGTTAAGGCATCTGAGGTTAGTCAATGCCTTCATCCCTTGTGGCAGTTCATCAATGGGGGTATAATAAAGGTCCAACATGCGAAGTGCCTTGAGCTTTGCTAGCATAGGTAACTTCTTTAGTTTGATACAGTAATGCAATGAGAGCAGGCGTAGGTTCTCTAAATTAGAAACCGACTCTGGCAATGATTCGATCATGGTGTAAGATAGGTCCAATACTCTTAGACTTTGCATGTGCTCAAAGAAGCCATCATGGATGACCTTTAAACAACGATTTTCTTGCAACAACAATGTTGAGAGATTAGGACAAATAGGTTTGCCTGAAAGCATCTGTATCTTGTTTCGCATTAGTGAGATCCTTTCAACTTCTCTAAACCATTCATCCTCTTTTGGTGCATCTTTCAACCCAACACCAGCTCTAACGATGAACAGAGGTTGGGCTCTTGTGATGTCAATGGCCATATCCCGAATCAAATCATGCATCTTAATGCATTCACCATAAATCCCACTGGGAACTCCTTCTAACATACAAGCAGACTTGAGTTCATCCAATATAGTGTGCCCCTTGTCCATTTCAGCTTCCATATCCCCAACTTCTTCTATGAGCTCCTCCCCCATCCATTGCTCTATTAGGTCCTTTGTAGGAATAGCAAAATCTTCAGGATACAAAGCACAATACAAGAAACAATCTTTGATTCTTTTGTCTCTCAGTTTAACATAACTGAATTTTAGACTTGTGAATACATCTTCTTCCATGCTGTGAATCTCCACCTTTGAACCTTTCAATTCATTTAGTGCATTTCTCCATAATCGAATGTTTTTCTTCTCCCTCATGCTTCGACCTACAGTGATAATTGCGAGGGGCAAACCACCACATTCTCCAAGAACGAGCTTTGCGATTTCTTCTACCTCAGGGGAAAAGTCAAGACCTACTTTATCCTTGAACAACTTCCATGCTTCCTCCTCTGTGAGAATCTCTACTTTGATTACCCTTTGACTTTCCATAGCATGGCAAACGTCTAACAATCGAGTGGTTAATACCAACTTACATCCATTTTCTTGATCTGGTTTAGGAATCCCAACCTTTTCTAGAGGAAATGCAATCCACATGTCGTCCAAGATAAGCACAAATTTCTTCCTCCGCTTGAAAGCTGCAAATAATTCCTGAGATCTTCTCATTTCATCTGCTTCCTTTGAAAGTTCAAGATCCAATGACTTTGCGATATTGTTCTGCAGTTGTTCCAAGGTTGAAGCTTTTGATACTGTCACCCAAATGACACTAAAAAAAATAGAGTCTTCAATGAGTTGATTGTAGATATGTGTCATGATGGTCGTCTTGCCTACTCCCCCAATACCATACACACCAAGTACTGCAACATCAACATCCATTAAGCACTCCCAGATCTTCTGCTTGGTTTTTTCAGCTGTTCTGCCCAATAGAGTTGATGTCGGTAAAGTCAATATTCTACTTTCTGATAAATTACCAAACAACCCATCTGTGAATCGGCCCTTCTGTAGTAGCTCGGATACTGCCTCGATCTTCTTTGCAGCTTGCTTGCTTAGCTTTAAGCGTAAGAAACAGTTTGGAAAGCACCCCTCACAGCATCCCATGGCTTCTCTTGATTTGAATTCTATTTCATGCACTTCTTTTCTGACTTTCTCTACACTTTCCAACCATACATTTACCTCACTCCTGGGTTTCTTTCCCGTTTGCATCTTGATGTTCTCTATCTCCATCAACACTTCTTTTTCTCTGTTGCTTAATTCTTCTTGTTGGGTAACTAAGTTCTCTACATTTTCTCTCTCTCTTTTGAGATAATCTAGTTGTTGAGGAAGGCGTGAAAACAGACAGGTCGAAATGTTAACAATGATTGGCTCCAGGAGTTCCATAGCAACTATGAAACATGGAAGATGTGTTGTTTGGATCCTTGTAAACTCAGTTGTACTTCACTCGGTTTACGAGTACATCCAATTACCTGTACTCTGTTTATTGTTAACTGGCAATGAAAAGAAATAAAACAATGTCACTTTCTGGTTAGTAAGGTGGCACAAATGCGAAAAACCATGTGGTTTGCATGTGAAATGCTGAATCAATCAAGAAGAGGAGACTGATAAAGACGAGCACTAATAAAGGATGCAGAGCAATCGCAGTTGTTGTCTTTTTATTAGTAACATATTATTGAAACTAAGGTGATAAGTTAAGATATTTATATTCCTAGATTTATCTAACTCACAGTTCAGAATATTTTAGCTACATGGAGAAGGGAGTGGTATTAGTCTTCAAACCATAAAACTAGTTGTTGACTTTCATCAAGCATGTGGCACATAAGCATGCCAATCCATGCTGTCCAAATTCTGTGCTCTACTGCAGACCGGTTCCAGTGAGACTTGCCCATCAAATTGATGATTAAAAATGATGGCTAGTGATTAAAAATAATGGTTAGTGATTTAAAGAAATAAAAAATAAAAGAGTGTAGGGTTTGGGTTGAAATGAAAAAGAGTGAGGAAAAGAGGGAGAAGTTTTCCGAGGAAATTCATTTTCCATAGTCCCCATAGGAAACCTATTTCCAGCATTAGCAACGAAAATGCTGACGAGGCAGAAAGGATTTGGGTTGAAATAGAAAAGAGGGAGAAGTTTTCTGAGGAAATCCATTTTCCATACCCCCATAGGAAACTCATTTCCAGCATAAGCAAGGAAAATGCTAACGAGGCAGGAAAACATTTCCTTGGAATTGTTCCACACCAAACACATGAAAAATAGGTTTTCCGTGGAAAACCATCCACTTTTCTGTGAAAAAGTATTACGGTGTAATTGGTTGGAGTAGCAGAGAGAATTTCAGATACTACTACTACAAATATGAAGCATGATGAATAGGAATAGAAGTATGAAACAAAGAAGCAGCTTCTTGAGGACACTTTTGAGTAATAAAGTCTCAAGATATGAGACAGAAGCAGCTTCTTGATGAATAGGATTATTAGAAGTAGGGTTTTCAGTCAATTGTGTTTTCTTCTTTCTTTTACCTAAAAGCAAGCTAACATTTTAATAGATTCATTAAAAGGAGAAAGCAAGAGATGTCCTTTTCCTATAACCCATCTTTGATTCTAAAGACATTCTTTTCTCATAAGTCAAGAACCACCCGATCAAATTTAAGATTTGTTTGTTTACATGTGTGGAGGAGTAAAAATAAAATAAATTTCAAATCATTGGAAAAGTGGGAATAAAGTATGTTAAAGTGGAAAGGCCTTTTTAGATTGAAGTAAAACGGGAAAAAGGGGTGTTGGAATTTTAGGTATATTAGTGGAAAAAAATCTCTAGTTTTAGGTTATCAAGCAAAACTCAAATCCTTAATTGCCAATTAATAGAGTTTTCTTTAATAGTTTTTTGGTAAAAATCCCTATGATCTACGTGCTAGCACCCTCTCTTTTATGAGATGCTTGACATGACACCATGTCTGATTTGGGTGAACCAGAATGGATGATGATGATGGAAGTCTGCTGAGTTGAAAGATCTCGGTGGGACCTGCCTATGACCAAAATTTCAATGCTGTTAGATCATCCTAACCCTTAAATCTATCTATGTGCTTAAAGTTTTAACAATTTTATAAAGAATCACTTGTTGATTTCAACACAATGATCAATTTGATTCGGATGAGTGTTAGAAGGGGTGGATCTTATGACATTCGGGGGGATATTTCCATATTGGTGTGTAAGGGTTGGATGGATCATAGGGCCCCACATCCTAAAAAATAGGGGGCTCCTCTAGCTTATTGAAGCCACCCCTTGCCTCTTTAATATCTTGATGAACAGTGGCGAACGTACATTATATTCACCTGGGGCGGTCGCCCCAGGTCAAAATTGAAATCTATATAGATTTCAATGGTGTCTTGGTGCAGGGGAGAGCAATTTGGGACACGATCTAGGGCAGTCACCTCACATCAAAATTGAAATCACCAGAGTTGAATGGGGCCTTGGAGCATGCCTCACACGTCTAAACTTGTGACATATGTCTAAAAAGAGCCTTACATATGTAAAGCTTCATTGGTAAATAAAAAAAAGGGGACAAAAAGAAAAGAAGACGTGTTGTGGCAATACATTGCTCTCCCTCTTCTTCAACCTCTTCTTTTGAAACCTTTTCGTGCTAATTGTCGATCGAGCTCCTTGTCGCCATCCCTATGTACTTTGTAGACTACTACATCTTTATTTGCCAAACATATCTAGTATATTCCTTCATAATCACTCTATACCTAAATCAAAACGCTTAATCTCCAAATCCTAATTTTAAAAACTGAACCCCAAATCCTAATTTATACTCTAAGCCTTAAACCACCAAATATGAGCGTATCTACAAAAACCCAAAGATAACCAAATCCATTTCTGTTATCATGTCTTCTTACCCCATTATAATCCAAAAATAGAATTCCACTCCCATTATCCAAAGATTGGAGGCTTTGAGAAAGTGAAAAGGAAAATGATGGGTGTCCTCATAATGTTCCTGTATTAAGTTTTTCTCATACACCCACTCACCTTGAATTTGCGGTGACCCCCATTGGGCATTGATTTTGACTTATAAATTTAGTGAAACATGATAATGTGAGTTTGAGTATATGAGATTAGATTAGAATTATTTTTTTCCATCTAATACTTTTTGGTACTTCTAATTAACAACCTCTTTATTGCCCAATCTTCACTAACTTGATGCTTCTATTTGAGTTCCATGAGTTGGACATTTTCTGAAGAATAACGTATAAGTGATATTTGGTAATGTAAAAAAAGTCAAGAAAAAGTCAAGAAATTTTTTGTTTCAAATGTAAAGTCTCTGATGAAGACGATTGCAGACGGAACATAGGAGAAAATTGGTCAATTTAATAGATAAGTAGTTACCTGCATGCTTGATTTTTGTATCAAAATTCAAGCCCTAGGCCGACGGACCAGGACAAGCTCAATTGAATGGTTGGGTTGGGCCTACTGATTTGTGTTTGGCGGCTCGCCTGACCTACCTAACACTTTCTTTGTGAGGCAAGTCTTTTTTTGTTCGAAAGTACAGGCTATTTGTGGTAGAGGACGTGACGTCCTGGTACAAGTGATTGATCTCATGTTTGTTGGGATTTGAGAGAGAGAGTGTGTGTGTGTGTATTGCGTGTTTCAGAGAGGAAAATAAATGAAATGGGCTTCCTTTGAGAAATAAAGGTCAGAGACCCTCGTTACAATCAGGCAAAGGCACTCCGATGCCTAAATTAGTGCAATTACTAAACAGATGATGAATGAGATAGAGAGAGAAGGAGAGCTTAGGAATGTGTGTTAGTGTATGAGCATACCTCTTCTGGACTTGCCCCATGCATATATATAGGCGGAAGTCCCATCAGACCTTACCTAGTAGTTGTAGGTAGAGTCTCATCAAACCATACCCTGACTCATTGAAGGTAGTTGGAGGTAGAGTCCCATCGGACCATACCTTAATTCCGTGGAGGTAGTTGGAGGTATTGTTCCATCAGGCCATACCCTGATGTGGATCCCACTCTTTTAGGGATTGTAGACGCAATCGTCGGATAATGATAACTCCTTATCTTTATTCGATGATCATTCTATCTGTCAGCAAGTTTTGTAACGTGGCCACACGATTGGAACCGACAGACTCTCATTACTCATCTCGATTAACTGAACTGGAGATGGTACCGAGGTCATGGCATAGACTTGAGTGTGGTCTAGCACTGTTGCCGAGGTGCATTACGCCTAGCTGGCACAACTGCCGAAGCCAGAACAATCTCACCGAGACCAAGACACATCTAACTGGTACCTTTACCAAAATTAGAGTGATCTCGGTACTGTGAGAATATCCTACTAGCACTATTACCGAGATGGGTAAAACCGAGACCGGGACATACCTAGCTGGTACTCTTACCGAAACTAGGATAATCTCGGTATTATGAAAATGTCTCACACCATTGCCCCCTAGCTTATGACTTCTTAGAGTTCTCTAACTCTTTGAGGTCGAAAGCTTAGTATTATGATGGGAGAGCCTTTCGAACATTTGATCTCAGTGTCGGTTGCTAACGTCTGATCCCCATCCTTACGCCGCTTCATCTGCCTGAGGTAATTAATGCCGCACCTTGATCGATGCGGAAAATGGGATGATGGTAGCACGTGTCACCGTCTGGTTGGTTGTCCCGTCACTTCGAAAAGACATACCCAGTACTTGAGAGGATGCCTCTTTTTCTATAAATAGGGATAAAACCGAGTGGATAAAACCGAGACCGGAACATACCTAGTTGGTACTCTTACCGAAACTAGGATAATCTCGGTATTATGAAAATATCTCACACAAATGGGAACGCGCTTTTCTCGATGTAGTAGTGAGTTGAGTTGGGTGTCTTCATTTCTCATTGTACTCGCTGCAGATGTTACTGGATTCTCCTTGATATCTTCTATGGTGGTTGAATGATTATTGGAGAAAGATTTATGAGATTGGTGGGCTTGGGCATGGGTTCTTTTTCTTTGCAAGAAGAATGAGCTATTGCTACTCCTCAAACGTCAAACTCTGTTTTTTTCATTTCTACCTGTTACCGTTTACAGAAGAGGATTTGAGCATGTCTTTATTTGGACTGTGGTTTTGAAATTAGGCGGCGGGAAGGGCCTTTTTAGGGTTTTTGTCTCGGAGAGATGGAGTGCTACTGGGCTGAGTCCCGCTAACCCAACTCGCTCATGTCTAGGCCTGTCAATGGGACGGGATGAAATGGGTAAAAAGCCCGGCCCAAGCCCTAAAATACAGGGCTTTTAAAAGAAATTTGAGCCCAGTGGGCTGGGTTTGGACAATACATTTTAAAGTCCGGCCAAAATGGAACTAGGACTGGGCAGAGGATGCCCAGCCCATTCAGGCTCGGCCCGTCCCAAGCTCTAAAATACAGGGCTTTTAAAAGAATTTGAGCCCAGTGGGCTAGGTTTGGACAATACATTTCTATTCATTTCTTTTTTAAATTACTTGACCCATATAGGAAAATATGATACTCATTCTCATTCATTTTATTGATTTTTTTTATTTTCTACTTTCACCGTCTAAAAAAAAAAAAAGTTTTTAACTGATCCTACATTACTTTAACTTGATTCATATATGATACTCATTCATTTCTTGACTCATATAGCATATAGGATACTCATTCATTTCTATTGATTTTCTGATTTCTACTGTCACCGGAAAAAAAAAAAAGTTTTTAACTCCGTCATGTTGCTTGTTGCATTGCATTACCGGTCCCAAGCCCGAAAAAAAGGAGGAGGGTTTAAAATCCGGTTCACACCGGGTGTCTGGTGACAGCAGGAATAATTAGAGAATGTTTTGCTTCTGTCTAGGATCGGGCTAAGCCCAGGCCCGACCCTGTCCCAGCTCGGGGACATACGGGACGGGATTTGATGTAGGCCCGTTCAATTTAGGGCCGGGATTGGACAACACCTGACAGGCTTGTCCTATTTTCAGGACGGGATTGGACAACCTAAGCTCAGGCCCGGCCCGTCCCATTGACAGGCCTACTCATGTCTTTATTTTTATTTATTAGCCCCCGCACCCCCCCCCCAGGCCCGGCCCGTCCCATTGACAGGCCTACTCATGTCTTTATTTTTATTTATTAGCCCCCCCCGCCGCCCCCCCCCCCCCCCCCCCAGGAAAATATAGAGTTTGATACCATCTAAGATAGCATGTACTCATCCAAAAGCTTAAGTTGATAGGTGTTGGACGATATCTGATGTGGAACTTTTCCAATACATGCCAACTTTTGCTTGATGTATAGGTATTAGCTCAAATTTTAACTTCGACTTAAAGCCCTAAGCGTTGGGGAGAAAAAAACTTCGAGCTTTCTCTCCTTTATAGTCACATCAACGGTGAGAGTTATTATGCATGACCTCAACTTAAATGTCTAGACCTTTTGATATGAAAAAAATAAATTGAATGGATTGATATTACATATTTTACAACCCACATTCAAGCCTTTCAATAGCCATGCTCCAATAGCCTTCATGCCTCTAGGTGGGCCCACTAAAAAGTTAGTGAAATTCGATAGACTTAAATAAAGGGTATTAGTGAAATTTGTAATGCTTCAATAATGGGCATTTTATCATTCATGTCACTAGGAATTAGCGCTAAAAAATACTAAAAATCATTATATAAGAGATAAGATATAAGTTTTCTATTATTCTCTATTTTTCGTTTACCTTGAAAAGACTTTCAATTTTTAGAACAGGCGCGGCTTTATAGGTCTGGCACCAGAGGCTTGGTCAGTCTTGATCGGCATGGAAATCCTTTCCAGAATTGAAAACCATGGTTAGAAGAGTTGTGAAGTGCCATTCAAAGGTTGAGATAGGACCTCTGGAGTTTTATTCAAAACCTCAAATGTATAGGAATTCTATTGGAGTCACTATCAGTTATTTTGTGTTGTTTATTTACATCTAGAACAATTTAATATCAACAAAAAAAAAAAAAAAAAAATGTAGGTATGCATTTTCTTTTTGAAATCTTCTCAATTTGATTTTTATAAATAGTCCAAATATACAATTATATCGATCAGCCAATATGAAAAGTATTCATATCTATCCCATGCCCAGCGGCTGAGAATCCAAACAGTTCGAAATCTACGCTTGTATTGTGTATGAGATGTCAAAGTTTACTTTAACTGGAGTTTACCCTAGCATAAGATTGCCCTATCATAAATAACGCTTACTAATCATGTAACTGACCATTCTTTTTATTAAAATAAAAAAGGTCGTGTTTGTATAGATCGAGGATGTGTTTGTACGGCGAGAGAATTCTGCACATTCAAAAATTGATATCCTCTCTAAGTCTCTATGGAGGAAAATTACTTCACTTTTTTTCTTCTCCATGATGAAAATGCATCGCACAGTTTCCTCTTGCTGCACAACTTGCACCTGAAAGAAAGAATGGACATATCTTCATGTTTTAACTGTTGCATTCTTTTCTCTCTTTTTTGTTTTTTGGGTTTAAAAATTGCAATCGTAGTCGATGTTCTCTTCGGCTAGCGATCCAAATGAAAAAATAATAATAATAAAAAAAAAGTTTCAGTTACGGGTAAGAAACTGCAAAAAGAATAAAAACGAGCTAATTAGAAGACATCCAAATTGACTCACCTCTTGGCAGGGCAGGGGTCGAACGTCTGGATGGTGGCGCAACTCTTCGTTGGTGTTGTTGCAGAATTGGATGGAAGAAGCATTAATTCCACTCAACCCCCAGAGGAAATGAATGGTTTTGGGTGCTCTGTGGGCTCCTGATTCATGAATGATGCGTATGGAAGATGGAAGAAGCATTGATTCCACTCAACCCCCAGAGGAAATGAATGGTTTTGGGTGCTCTGTGGGATGGAAGAAGCATTGATTCCACTTCCACTCAACCCCACAGAGCACCTGATTCATGAATGATGCCTATGCTCGTGATTCAATATATTAAGATATGTTTCCAAGCTTTGATACCATGTAAGAAATCATATACCAACTTTAAGCTAATAGGTGGAAGGCCCATCCAGGTATATTGAGACATGTCAAGTCTATTACTTAGGCAATGTGGGATGTGGAACTTCCGAACAAGTTATGGAATATCCCATTGCAGTGGGAGGCTGTTTATTTTGTGCACTTTGGATTTTAAAGAGTTCTGCCCACTAAATAATTTTACTCCTTTTAATGCAGGATTTCTTTTTTGACAAAGGCTAAGGGCACGTTTGGCAACGGTCCACGCTGTGGATTTCTCGTGTATTTTCCGCGCTATCGTGGATTTGTTACATTTGGTTCACAGCGGATTTTAAGAGGGCAGACGCTGAAAATCCGCAGAAGCAATTATTTCTGCATTTCGACCCTCCCCCCTTGGATTCTGGAAATCCGCAGAACCAAAGAAAGGCGGAGCTACAGTGCCGATGTACAGTAAAAACGGTAACTTAGACAATAAGAGAATTTTGCTTTGGAAATCTATTTTTTGGGTCCCATAGTCATGATCCAAACCGTTAATCATGTTTAATCCCTAAATAACGGCTATATAATGAAATATCAACCGTTGATTCATCATAGATTTCAAGTTATTTGCTTTGGAAAACTATTGGCTACTGATTTCTCTAAGTGCAACAAACGGGATAAAAAACAGTGTGATGTTTTCAATTTTTTGGTTTCTGTGGTCCCAAAATCATGATCTAAGCCGTGAGCCATCTCCATAAGGTCAAAAATGGCTAGCTTCCCAAAATTCAGCCGTTGATTCTCATTAGATTTCGAGATATTTGCAAAAACAACCAGATTTTAAAATATTAATTTTTTTTATTTGTGTGGGCCCCATTCGCATGATCCAAACCGTTCAAATACTCTAGATGGCCAAGTACAACTTCAAGTAACAACTTGAGGTCTTGATTCTTCAAGATCTTGAGTTATTTTAAAAAAAACTTACAACTATTTGATCCAATATTCTACTAATGGTAGAAATCCTCTTTCAATGTCAAACTTAGAATTCCTTAGTACAAATACTGTATGAGGATATCTTTAATTTCAGGAGATGGAGGGAATCCTCTAAACAGAGGATTCCTTTCATATCATGGACTTTTGCCAAACGTGCCCTAAGAGATCTGAACTCTTCTTTCTCAAGATGCCAAATGTGAAAAGGATGTTGAATGTGAGGCACGTATTATATTCTAATTCCAATACTAACTAGCCAGACAAAGAATAAAGTAACCCAATGAATCGTGATAACCTTTAACAACAAAAAATTAATCATTCTTTAAAACATGGTTATCACGGGGTTTGAATTCGTGACCTTTACTCTAATACCATCTTGACACCGAAAGGTTAACCCATTAGTTGACAGCACAATAACAAGAAGCAAACTCATTTCAATGAGCTAGAGTAATTAAGAATAAGGTCTCATGATTGCCACCTTTCATCATGAAGCATAACTTCAATTCAATTGAGATTAGCCCAGCTTTAAATTAATTAATATAAAGTGAAAAAATGACTTTGAACATTTTCTATTTATGGTGGACCGCAACTGGGCTCTAGGTAAGAGTCCATGCAGTTGCACATGGAGGAGCCCATTCCCCTTTTTTCTTTTTCTTTTTTTCTTTTTTCTTTTTTTTCTTTTTACTTTTTCTTTTTTACTTTTTCCTTTTTCCTTTTTCCTTTTTTTTTTTCCTTCTTCTATTTTTCTTTCGAAGCTAGACCCGGCTTTACATTAGAGTTCCTGTTTTAAGTTTTGTAAAACTTATAAAATTTATTTGAATTTGAAACCAGATAAACTAGCAAAGTTATAGGTATGAAGGTGGCACTACTTTATATTCTTTCAAAAGCCCTGACCTCTCTATTGTATATTTTCGTTCTTACTTTTACATTTTACCGATCAGAAAATTATTTCTGAATTTTTAGTGCACATCTCCTCATTGCAAATATTCGATACGATTTGATCCTCTGCTGCTTTTGCAATGTAAGTTGTGACATTCTCAATGTAAGTTTTGGTATTGATTTCCGTTTTCCCCTTCTTCAAGAATCGAATGTTGATTCCACTAGTGCTATCACTTTGGGGCCACAGGGGTGTTTATCTGGCTTCCCTCTAAGCTCGGAGGGATTTGTCCAGCCCAAAGGGCCGTAAACCCTCCGATAGCCAAAAAAAAAAAAAAAAGCTTTTTGAAAGCATGTTCATGGCACGGTTATTAGAATATTCTTGCATGTCAGACACAAGGTGGCTTTAAGATTAAGCTATTTGCATAAAAATTAGGTGTCACATCCCGGTCCCGAATCACCCTGGCCTAGGGTAATCCCAAGGTGAGATACACGTACTCTCGTGATATTGTACCTGTCTCGAGTCAAATACAACACACGAATGAGAA
The DNA here is from genome assembly GCA_003546025.1 of Camphora micrantha. Classification (NCBI taxonomy): domain Eukaryota; kingdom Viridiplantae; phylum Streptophyta; class Magnoliopsida; order Laurales; family Lauraceae; genus Camphora; species Camphora micrantha. The sequence goes on from QPKB01000008.1 coordinate 255,079, forward strand.
AAGTAACTTTTCCACTCGTGAGTCTAGCTCTCTAGAACTTGTCAATAACATTTAAAATAGCAGAAGCTGTAATCTCATATACATCAAGGTATCATTTCCCATACAGTCAAATTAAACATTCAAGTTTTATACAAAAGAATTACACAAGTACATACATTGATTTACAAAAGAGGGTTTATAAAAGTACCCGGCACAACTATACCAAAAGTATAATCAAAGCATAACTAAAAACCAAAGTGTGACTCACGCAAAAAGGGGCTAGCCACACTCTAACTGTAAGGTTCTCAAAATATACACAGCACTCTCCGATGGAAAAATATCTACAATGGCCCATTGTCCGGCCACTCCTATAGTCCTGGAGGAACCTCTTGGGTCTCCTCCTCCCCCTCCTGGGCCTCCTCAGGACCGGGAGCTGTACCTGCGTCTGTAACACCAAGTACAGTATCTCAATACAACGACTCAACAAGTATAAACATTAATAAGGAATTACATAATGTTTCAAGTTGAATTAAATGACAATTAATTAACAGATGTCAACGTCAAGTAATAACAAGGCAAATTGTGAAAAAATTGAATAATTTATGCTTGTGAATCAAGGGAAAAATAAAACATACTAATTTGTCTACTACATTGCGCTCATCCTCTCAAAAGAGAGCGAATCTAGTTGGGATGTCATCAGAGGCCCGACCAAAGGCTAGCTGGCTATCCAGTTCTGGAGGTCCAATGTTCCAGATGACTTACTGCAGTAGTCTTGAATAACTAAACAAAGTTCAACCCCGTCGGATATCACATCGGTGAAGCCAAGTAGTGCCGACTCGATTGAATCAAATAATAATCGAATTTGAGTGAGTATACCTTAAATTACTTCGAATCGAATCAAATAGAAGTCACATATCCACAATACCTACTCAATTCAAATCTCCATTTCATAATGAATTAATTGTGTGAAATTATAGCGACGACTTGGAATGAATAACCGAATCGTATTTAATACTAATGATGCAACCAATTAATTAAATAGAATTGGTATCAAGGAAAGAATTTGGCTTCAATATGAAATGCAACAAGTTTAGGGAATCCAAGGTGTTTTTACTAGCCAATTCTAAACTATTACTCATAGTCTTCCACCGACCAATACAAGGTAGTTTTGGAAGGTCAACGTACTACTATCATGTTTGAGTGTCACTTCTTACTAGAAATACGTTGAATTTCTAAAGCAAACCCTCATGGCATAGTACTAGACCAATGATTTCCTATTAGACTGAGGAAGAGGTGAAGGTTCCATTTTTAAAGTCATAAAGGTCTTAGAAATCTTAAATTCCTATGGAAACAAGGGTGTGCACCATAATTAGCTATTAGAAAAAATTATCGTGGGTTATTATAGGTTAGGGGTGATAATTCACCCTAAAAAAATTGGGTCAAAAAGACCCGGCCTTCAGTTACAGGTTCGTTCGAGCGGACCCATCCAGAGGGTTGGATGCTCGGGCGGTTCTTACGTTCTCTCAAGCGAGCATTTCCAGAAAGGGGGTTCGCTCGAGCGCCCACTCCAGAATTGCTGACTTACGAAATTCTCATGTTTCCCTCCCTATTCATTTCTCAACCTCCTTCCATGCATCATATAACCTACAAAATGGAGCCTCCATTCTCCCATTTACAACTCCCATTTACAACATAAACCCCTCCTTCCACGACCATCAACTAACACCATAACATAATCCAAACCATCCATTCCATTAAGAAGTTAAAAACATCAAGAAAAGAATCTTTTTGAATCAATAAGTAAATAGACAACATGTAAATCCAATTTAAGCTTATACTTGACTTAAATTAAAGCTTCTTAACTCCTTTCTCCACTCCTAGCTCAAAACACCCAAAAATCCCCAATATCAAGCCCTAAGAAGGAACCCACATAAAGAAATGCTAATGAATGGTCATGCATGGTTAAACAAAAGCCTCTTGACTCTAATGCAACTTAAAAACATAAAACAAAGAGGGTTTGGCTCTTACCTTAACAAAAAGTTCGAATGTGACAAGAGTAGGGGATGAAGGAGATGGATTCTTGTCAACAAATATGAGAGGAAGATGAAGAAGGCGGAGAAGATGAAGAAGGTGGAGAACATGAAGATGACTCATGATGAAATGCTCTACCCAAAGCACCCGAGAACTCGCGTAAATTTGAAATACACGTGCGACCCTATTTATTTAAAAAGTCATAGTGCTACCTCAACTAGCTCAAAACCCCACTAATTTACCTAATTCATCACAAAAACCATCCAAAATAATTATTAGACACCTAATTAAGATTAATTAGATATTGATCACACTTAAGCAGAGTCGGGGTGTTACAAGTATCCTCCAATATTTTATTGAAAACGCCTTATCGCAATAATACCACCTTAAAACAACTTGTGTTATTATCATGGTATTTATTAAAAATATTGCCCTTTCCACTCAATGAAAATGCAGTTTTTTTCTACATTTCTCTGAAATATTATATAAATTTATACATTGCTTCTTCCACTATTTAAGTGTACAGCTTCTTTATCATAGTTGTTTACTCTCTTTTTCATCCTTAATTAGTATTCAAATGGTTAATTTGTATTATCGTTTTATATTTTTATTCTTGACTTTAGAAGTCACATTTTGTTTTAACATTATTTCCTTGTACTGTGTTGCTGTAAACCCAAAATCTTTAAATTATCTTGAAGTCTTCACCATATTTTCCACACACTGTTTGCAATGTGGATTGTAAAAAGGGCAAGGACTGATGCAGCCAATAGCTTGTAGGAAGCAGAATAAGCCCCATGACCTATCAAGGACCCAACCCACTTGGCAATGGAGGCCCAAGGCACCAATTTAGGGCAGGCCCAATTAAGAAATGGGTGATCCTGATCAGTTACTCATCTTCCATTTATTTCTCTTCATTATCACATAGGATTGATTTAGTTAATTGTAAGATTTTATAGATGAACAATTGAGATTGCTGGCCCAAGCCCAACATGGGAATTTAAGTGTACGGACCGAGCTCGACCAACCTTCCAAATGTCAGGCCCAGTCCCGCTCATTTAGTCAATCGGGTCAGGATAGGCTTGAGGCTTCTATCACTTAATTCAATCTCAGCCCATATATTAAATGGGCCATAGTTTTAAACCTAGGCCCGGCCCAAGTACAAAACCGAAGGTTAGAACCCGAAAGTGGCCAGCACTTAGCGATTTACTGTTTGATTGATGGTGCCAAGAGAGTTCTTAAAACTGTGAGGCCATTATATATATAATCCAATTTAATTTAGTTTGACCCTAGCAAACGAGTCGGGTCGGGGTAAATTAGGTCGGACCCAACCTGACCCGTGTATTTTTAATGACATATGTCAAAATTAATCAATCATGGTATGTGCTAAGACTCAAACTCGGAACAATAAGGATTTCAAAGGGGCGACCCTACCACTACACCACAGAGCATCCTTTTGCTAATAGTTATCAACAAAAACTTAAAATTGATCCAATTGATTTTGACCATTTTAAAATACTTTGAGGTTTCCTAATTCCTGTGACACTTGCGTAATGAGCACTTCTCATTCTTTAAATTTTGGAAATGGTTAACACTTCTCATTCTTTAAAATTTAAAAACGGTTAAGACAGACTCAAATGGGTCATCAATGTAGCCTTTCCTTCCTTTAAAACTTTAAAAGACCGTTTCATCTCTTGAAAACAAATGCAGAAATGAAATCTTCTCTTCCTAACATGTCCCCTCCTGAAAACTCGATGCCATTTTTTTTATGGCAGGGAACTCCATGCCATTGCATGAAGCCCTCAATGCATCAACGTTGCAGTCCAAATGAGAAATCAACTAGATTTTGCAAATTTGTTTAGACCCCTAAAAATGCCCTCTTGAAAGCCTTCCTTGCCCACATTATTTCATTGACACAAAAACGGCTCACCTTCCCTTTTATCTCTTTTTGTGGAGAGCAGTTACTATTTTTGGCAAGCTAAACATTGGGATTTTCCATCTCTTCAAGTGACTACCCTCTCGATGATGCTTCTCAAAATTGACTTCTCAACTTCTCCCCTCTCCCTTAGTTCCATCTCGATTTATCACCGCAAGCAACTTCTCTAATGTGCAGATGTGTAAATCTCTACACTTCATCTTCAAGCCCTGGGGTTTTGGAGCTGTCTCCTTTCAAAGAAAACGAATGGAGAACTTCGTTCTTTTTTTGTTTTTTTTCTCTTATACTATCGTTGCTGCATATCTTGAACTATTTGGATAATCTCCTTTTAGCGGACTCTAATTTTTTCCAATAGTTAGTTTTGGACGTGCAGAGATTGGGAGGGAGCTTTTGCTCTTGATTTTTAGGGTTCTTATTAGCTTATCATCAATCAGTTTTCTCTTTTTCTGTTTTCTTTTGACCTTTAACATGATATTCTGATTCCAATGGTGCTCTCTTGACTGCATGTCTGAGAGCAAGACCACTGCATCTTTTCCCGACCTCTCTGAACCAAGGAACTAATATCTTGAGTTTTTCATGAGTATGATGATTGGTATTCAGGTATATTCAATTCTTTCCCCATATTTCTTTTATTGTATAGTGCTCTATTTTGTTGGGTAATGCAATTTCATGATAAAGGTAGAGGCAAATCTACCATGAAAATGTTTCGCAACATCAAACGATAGAAACTAAAGCATAATTCAGCAAATCTTGTGTATAGCTGCACTATATACATTTTTTGTTGACCTAAAAATGACTTTTTTTTTTTAAATCTCTTTTATCTATTCCCTATAAGTCTTTTGCCGGAGTTCTGCATACATGAGGGAATATTTTTTAAAAAAAAATTATATTTTCAGATGGTGATTTGTAGTGAACTATCATGTGAGGTTTGTCCTCTTCGTGATATTTATTTATTTTATTATGATTTTTTAATTCTTTGGGTCTAGATCTAGAAATATAGGTTCTCTTAAGTTATCTATATTAACGTGGTCTTTTATCACCTTCTTTGGGATGCTAAAGAAGTGTTGGATTTGCTACAAAAAAAGGACTAGATAACGAACTTATCCATGTTCATCCTATTGAACCTTATTTGTGTATTGCCTTGGTAAAATCTATTAATAAATGTTCAACTATAGAAGCTAATATATATTCACACATTAATAGGTAAAGTCACTATTTTTATGAAAAAAAAAAGGGAAAAGGAAAAATGGAATTGAAACTAATATGATGTTTCCGTTTTTTGTTTTTTCTTTTTCAATATATAATTTTAAGTTTTTAACAAAATAAAATTGAAGATACTATATAAACAATATCTAAACATGTCACTGTCATATACTCATATCAACTTATGCTCTTTATATATTGTATTTTGTATTCGTAAATTGTAATAGTGGGTTGTTTGGATGTTAGCTCAATTGCAATTCATGAATGGAAAGTATAAAACAAACTATGATCCTCAAAGACTCAAAACCCGTAAGTATCATAGCAAACAAGGGTGCACTTATTCACATATATTTTTAATGGGAATAAGAAGATGATTGTTTGTTGTTCTCACTTTATATTTTTTATATCTATTTTATTTTTTAGTGTATCTTTTTATGTGTGTGTTATGTTATCAATGCATAAATCAAATGGCATCAATGTGTCCATTACTTATTTTGTTGTATGATTTTTTTTTAAAGAATCTCAATCAGAAAATATACTCTTGGATGGAACCTAGCCTCCACGTCTAAAAATATGAGATCTTGGTTATTTCAAAGTGAGAAACAAAAGCTAAAATGCTCATGGAATTTGTATTTGATAACCATTTGAATAGATTATCTATGTTGAAAAGGTGACCATAAAAATCAAAGTTTGCCCCAGAATATGGACAAAAAAAAAAAAAAAAAAAGTCATTGCTTTTTGTTGAATTTTTCTTTTCCAAAATGTAAAGATAATAAATAACTTATTGATTTCTGAGATACCTTTATTGATTTCTTATTTTAGGCCTTGAAATGATAAAGACCACAGTATGTTTTAAATTATTTAAAAGAATTATAATATTTTCCAATGTATGTTTTAAAATTTTTAAAAGAATTATAAAGTTTTTCACTATCTAATATTGTAAATTACGTTGCCTGTGCTAAGTACGGGGCTTTTTGCTAGTTATTATATATGAAGCGAAGTGAATCCAATTGCAAAATTAGCCAATTGGATTCAATTGATTTTCACTGAGTTTTATTGACCTTCCTTACAATAAACCTCCCACGTTTATAACTCCTAATTAACAAAAACGTCTCCCTCTTCAATTGCAATTGATTTTTTTAATTGTCCCTCAACTTTCACAAACCCTTCCACGTACATAACTCTCACACGACTATAACTCTTCATATCAAGTCCTATTTAGTGAAAAATATTCTCTTTATTCTTCTCAGGAATGGCCTTATTTATTATCTTCTTCTCATCTAGGGTGATATATAGAAAGCAACAATCATGTTTCATTTGCTTGCAATAATCTCATCTTTCCCTACTATACTGGCCATTGATTCGAATACAACACTCGCATTGTTGAGGTAACCAAAATTAGTATTTCTCTAATTTCTTTTAGGTCTTTTATGGTTCCCCAATTTTCATTTCTTACTATCTATTTTGCATCCGCTTAACAATCCACTTTTTTACAAATATATTTATATTGACATTCTTCATTTAACCAAAGTGCTTTCTCTCTCTCAAATAAAAACAAGAGAAAAACCCTCAATCCCAAATTTAAGGCTCAAAAGTGTTGTTTTTCATGAAACTTACAACAGAAATGCAAGATTATGAAAAAATTCAAATAAATCAAAATTCAAATATTGAATTTAAATTTTTTAAAATTTCCAAGACTAACGATGGTGAATCAGTTCGAGACTTGATTCCGACTATACAAACAAAAACAAATGTGAAGGTGAGGACTCAATCTTTTGGATCTAAACTATCCATGAGATGCACAGTGGTAGTCTTAGATATGTGTGAGGTTCTACTTTGATTGAAGTGTGTCACCAAATGATTAGATGATTAGAGTTCAACTACATCTTCTAAATTTGTTCAAGCTTTTTTTTTTCTACGAATATCACCTTTAATCAAAATCGAGATTTTCTAGTGGCAATTTCCGATCCATTACGATTTTGTACACATTCTTTGGGTACCCCTTACTTTTCTCTGAGTTGAATTATACATCTGTGAGTCACCAAAATTGGATCTTAAATTGTCATCTAATATTTTCCTTTCATGTATTATATATATTTCTTCATTTATTCGTAATCCAAACGACATCATTTATAGTGTTTCCTACATTGCTTTTCATTTATCTACTTTTGATTAATTTTCTTGCATTCGAGAAAATGCCACAATGAGCTATATATGGTGGTGTGGAGTTTTAGGATGTCAGGTATGTTTGTGGCTTGTGGTTTTTTTTTTTTTTCAGACATGTTTGTGACTTGTGTTGATTTAGTTTTACTGCCTTTGGGCTGATAGGGATGCCATTCCATGCTTATGTAATTCTATATACATTTTTCTTTGACTATTATTATTTTATATTTTAGTCCTCTTCAATTTTGACCATTGTATTATATTATAGCTTATTGTTTTGGAATTCAATTTTGATCACCAAATCCAATTTCGACCTTTTTTTTATTACCTTCAAAAAATTTATTTTTTGATCTTTTTAATTGATTTTATAATTTATTTTCTTAACTTTCTTTTTTAATTCTCATTTATTTCCTTTATTAATATCATTTCTTAAATGTATTCCAATAGAAAATGGACACGTCAATGTCATTTAATTCAGAATAATTCTCTTCTTAATTCTCCTCTTAATTTCATTTCTTTATAGTAGCAGTGTTATGAAACAAAGAGTTGTAACGTCATTATATTTTTTTTATTTTTATTGTTTCCTTTTTTTTAGTTATTTAAGTTTATCTTCTTAAAGGCAATGTTAATGGGAGAATAGTAACGGTCATGTAATTTGGTAGTAATTGTCATTGCTGGTAAAACATCTATCATAAAACCGTTACTATTAGAAAGCAACAATCCACCTCAAACCATAATAAAAAGTGTCATTTACTTGGGGGCTCCAAACCATATCCTTGTAACCAACAAATATCCAAATAATAATAACAATTATAGTAGTGGCGGCGGCGGCAGTATAACAGTAATAATAATGCTCCAAAATTAACATCAAGAAAAAAAACATACACAAGAACTGGAAACTATTAATATTATAAAAGAAGAAGTAAATAGAATGATAGTATGTGTTAGATTATTCATGGCTAAAGTGATAGTTATGCAATATAGGCACTTCATAGATTGAATTGAAAATCTTTTTTTTTTTGTATGACTTCTTAAAGCGGTCCATAATCTTTGCTAAAATGAATGAAAAAAAATAAAAAATGTGGCAATAAACATCATTTCATATATTGGTCTCATAGCACATGCTTGGTGAGAGTCTTAGACTTATCATTCATCTGTTACTGAGTTTCATTCAAGGTTTCAAGTATCATGTTGGACGTTGTATATATTTTTTTCAAAAATAGATATGTATATTGAATATGCATTAACTTTCTCTATCCGACTTAAACAAGGGTCGTAGCCTGAAAAATGGAAAATAAAAAAAATTGTGTCTCTAAGGAATATATGAATAATGAAACTAACTTATATGGTGTTGATCATAAATTTCAAATCTTACATATATATTAATTAATTTTTATTACAATTTTTGAAAATCTCAATAAAAATAACATTTTTTTTTCTTTTTATGAGTTGTATCAATATTTTTATAAATATTTAATATTATGACTTTCATTGCCCGTGCCAAGCGCGGGGGCATTTTGCTAGTGTTATTGAATGAAACCGAACATTTGCAAGTGTGCCAGCTCAGCTGCCATTGAACTCTCTAGCTACTCTAATATTCAAACTTGGCTTGATGAGCCATTTAGCTGCAGTTGGATTCTCCTTGGATCCCTCTATCCTGCATCATTAAGTATATGAAAAAAAAAAAATCAAAACTCTCTTTTACATATGAGTCCAACAAGCTAACGTGAATGGCTAAACCATCCTTGGTTTAAGAGGTCGGACACAAAGTTAAATGTGGATCATCTCGAAAAGCAGGCATGTAAAAGAACTTGGCTTAATTCTCTGCATCAAATAAAGATTGATAGTACTAATTGAATTAAGCTCTTGCCCGTGCTGAAGCTTGATTAAGAAATTCATGCCTAATTGAGCAATCATGACTAATCGTCATCAAATATCCTTGACACCACTTTTATGAGCATCGTTAATTCTATATGCTCCACCAAGTTCTTTTCAAGGTGCTGTAAACATTTTTTTCTTATGATATTTTAAAAATGGGTAGGAGCATCCTCTCATTAAAAAAAATAATAATAAAATTAAAAAAATTAATATATTCACTATCATCGTCATCATCATCAGAGCATTGCCCCAAATGCTGGGTTTAGCCACATAAAAATAATTAATATACATATTCGCAAAAAATGAAATATACTATTGAATATATATTTCATGTATATATACAAGCAAAGCCAAATTGAGCCCTCCAAAAAGCCAAGTTATAACCGAGTCACTTAACAAGCTTAAGTGGGGATGAACTGATCAGTAGGGTTAGCAAATGGGTTGGGTCAAGTGAAGACGAGTTGAGTTGACAAGCCATATTTCAAGGATGAAATTCAACATGTATTATGCCCGTTTTCAAAATACATCCAGTATCTTTAACCCAACCGCCCCAATCTGTATAACCTGCACAAAATGTTGGTCAACCTATTTAACCTGGCCCAAATTGAAGAAGCTTGGGCCAAACCCAAATAAGGTTACATTTGAGTTTAAGTAAAGGCAAAAAATATTCTTAATACAAGCTCGACTTATTGAGTATAAAAACACGATATTCTTTGTACCAGGATTGTGACTATTGAACTGTTTGAATGGGTTTATATATGTGGGTCAGCCCTAAACCAACACCATTAATAGTGCTAGGCAGGTTAGGCTGGTTAAATGCTGGTTGGGTTCTCCTGACTGATATAATTTGTACGTAGGATTATGTAGGTCAAATATAAGTCAAGTTTAGGACGGGGCAGTGGGTTGGGTCAGAGTTTGCCATCACTACTTATAAGATAATGAGCCAAAGTTAAGCTTGAGCTAATCAAGTCATAATGAGGTAGCTTGGCTGGTTGATAACCCTATCTAAAGCCCCATTTGAGATGGAAGTCATTTCTTCAACAGTCCACAGAAATGCGATACTAGAAACAAATAAATACAAACAGGTAGGACAACATGTTTGGATCTGATCTAGTTTTCTTTCGAAAAGTTCTACCATAAAATTTGGCATATGTGCATGCCTTCATATTTATTAAATATGAAGTTTTTGCAAATCAGTATTTTAATTTATAATTTTAAGTGTAAATTCTCAAATTTAATATATTAAGATGATATTAAATATGATTTTTTATATATATTGTCTTCATATTTTATATTTGAGTGTCTTTGGATCTTGAGTTTTTCTAAAATTATTTGTCTATGATGGGACAGTGTAGTGGGCCTGCCATGGGCGTGTGCCAAATAAAGCCTCTTGTAAAGTAGAAAAAATATTTTTATTTCGAATATAAAATATTCTTTTGAGGGATTTTACAAAAAAAATAAAAGAAAATAACTTTATATGGCCACTGAACAAAAAACTTTAGCTAAGCTCACACAAAAGAGAGGATCCGTACAGGAAAACAAACTTTTTATTATTATTATTTATTTTATTTTTTTTGTCGCTATCGGCCTTCATTTTATGTGTTGAAGGTCGATTGCCATCGATCTTGAGTAAGCATAAACTCCTCATTTTCTTTCTTCTTCCTCTCTTCAAACCCAATCCAATGATGAAAAAATCGTAATAGACTTTCATATGGTTGGGAAGATGAGAAATGGTAAGAGAAGGTGAAGCCCACCTCTGGGGTGGGCTCTCCATGCTGCTCTTTCTTTCTTGTGAGCATTTTCATGCCCTACCATTGCCCAAGAGCTGATGAATTTCCTTGAGCAATACGGACCGGGGAAGAGTTTTCTCTTTTCATCTTCGTTACTGAGAGCAGCGGCATCAACTTTATCTGCATCTGCCATGTCTGAAACACAAATGAAAAGAGAATAATAAGAAATTTCATATAAAAAGAAGCTAACCCAAATGAGAAAAACTATAAAAATCCATGATCTTCTTGTTTGATGAATCAATATAGAACTCGAAACAAAACAAAGGAGAGTTAGATTGAGGATGATTAGGGAGAAATCGCTCAGAAAAAAATATTCAACTACAAAAGATGTGTAAATATTCAAAATACTGCTGTTGAGTGTATTGTTAGAGCACTAAAAAGACAACCTAAGAGAGATTGAGGAAATCTTAGTAATAGTAAATAAGGTTGCTGTTCGATGAAGGACTAGAGAGATGTTAAAAAGCATAGAAGTTGGTTTACTTATTCCCAACAAGAATAGATCAGAACAAGAGTATAAGGAGAGAGTGATTGCTGGTGGATTGAAAAACTAGGAACTACTTATAGAAAGGGCATAGGATTTGAGTTAATATCCACACTAGGCATATTTGATGACCCATGAGGAAATGAACTAAACACTCAATAAGCTCCATCATTGGATATTTAGATTTAGTTTGGGAAAGAGAGAAAGAAGGAAGAAGATGACGAGTTTATACATGTTCAGGGTCAACGGCGACTCTCAACACAGAAAATGAAGGTTGATAGTGAACAAAAAAAAAAAAAAAAAAGGGGGTAAAAAATATTGGTTTTTCTATATGAATCCATTTTTTGTGTGAGTTTAGCTAATGTTCCCTATTTGGTGCACTGGCCACATAAAGTGTTTTTTTTTTTTTTTTTTTTTTTTTTTTTTTGTAAAATCCTCTATTCTTTTTATACAAAGTGTTTCTTTTTAAATTTATAGTCTTTTTCCAAAAATGTTATATTGTATGTGTATTATTTCTAAACACATGCGATATTCATATGTATAGTGCTTTTCAAAAAATCTTAGGTAAAAATTTACCAATCTTATGTTTTACAATGTTCTATTTGTTCAAGTGTAACTTATGTATTAAAATTTAATAAATTTGCAGAAAAATGAGCACACGACTACACAAGTACACGACCAAAGACATTGTCATATCTAAAACCTCACTGCTTCTTATGATCGCGGGTCCTGTTCCCATGTTGCAGCTAAAGTCTTGAGACCCATATAGATAATTCGAACTGTTGAAGATAGATTTCATTTTAATAGGAGTAGGTCTCATTGTAAAATTGAACACATGATTGAAACTGTGACTAGACGTTGATATGGCATTGCTGGTGATGTGACATTAATCATATTTCGGTCATATTATTAGCCAATAGTAGGACCCTCATTTATTTTACTGAAGCTCAAGAATATATCACTGTAGCTAGCAGATGACATTTACAACGGATTTGATTATCATTATCCAGGCTATGGAAACCTGTTGCATGGTTCCCATGTCATATCTATGCATAGAGGATCCAAACGCCTGTGATCCTCCTATCTCCCACACCTTCCAGTAAGTAGGATGTTTAAGTTGAATGGTCCACTATTGATAATTCAAACCATTAAAACAGAATGTCATCCATTCTAGTGTGATATCTTCAAATGTTACTTCAATATGAATAATGTGTTAGGCCCCGTCTCGAGTTAATTGAGATTAACTCTAATTGATTAGGAATTAAGCTAGTTAAATATGTTTGATTAAGGTGATGGTTTATGACCAAATGGGATTGAATTAGCCTAAAATGAGTGATTTAGGCTTAATGAAATGATAATGAAGGAGATTGAATGAATCGAATGGAGTTTAGACTCAATCAAGGAAACTAAGGACTTTTTCGTAAATATGAATCTTCGCATATTTTGTCGAATACATAAACTCTTGATACCAACACGCATATTTTGACGAGCATGATAACTTTTATAATAGACCTGAACTTGTTCAACAAAAATCGGATCAAATGACCATTCATTTGACTCAAATTGAAATGAGTTAAGAAGTATAGGGCCTAAATCCAAAATTATTAGGATAAGATGAACTCCAAATGAGTTCATTCATCTCAATTTCAACCTAATTGTAGGAGAGTAAACCCTAGACTCTCTTTTCTTCTTCTTCTTCTTCTTCCTTCCATTTTCTCTCCATCAAGCATCAAGATTGAGGATTTGAGTGTGGTTTTGAAAGGAATTCCATCCACTTCATCTTCTCAATCAAGTTGTTCCCCATTTCTTGAGAGTTAGAGCTAGGAGAAGATCTCAAACTTCTCTTCACAAGCTACAAGTAAGTGTTCTTGAACTCCTAGTAGAGTTTTCAAGTTCCATTGAGTACTTAGGGATGGTTTATAGCTTATATAACTCATAGGAGTTGTATCTTGCATGTTTTCATGGATATAAGCTTGGAAAGAGGGATACAAGTTGAGAAGTTTCCATTGCAATCAAGTTAAGAAAGGGGCTTTTGTCAATTAATCTTCAAACAAAGGCAAGTATATACACCTTCTATGATTTGGTTTGTTATTGAAGTGATTTTAACTCAAGGAGTTCAGATTCAGAGTTTTCACTTCAAAAAATCTGAAGTTCTAGATGTAGTTCGGCTAGCCGAGCAGCTAACCGCCAGCTGACCGAACTCATCTAAGTAATTTTCTCAATAAATGTCAACCTCTGGAAAGCTGACTGTGAGCTGACCGCCAAGATTCAGTTAGCCGAATTTATGAATTCTACTAGCTGCTAGGTGACAGCAAGCTGACCGAATTTAGGTCAGTGATTTCCATCAGAAGACAAGCTTCTGGAAAGTTAACCGCAGGATAGCCGAAATGGGTTCGGGTAGCCGAGTTGGTGACCGCCAAGGTGACCGCATTGAGAAAGTGTATCAGAAATTACAAGATTCTGGAAAGCTGACCGAATGTAATTCAGTTAGCCGCTTTCCAGAATGCGATTAACCACCAAGTTACCGCCAAGGTGACCGAACTTGAGGGAAATTTCAGATTGAAATATGATTTTTCTAAAATGAAAGCCTAATCACTAAGACTAGTGTTAGTGATATATAAACCTTCATAAATGTTAGCTAAGATTATCTTAATGTACAAATTCAATTAAAGTGATGTCATTGGCAATAACACTTACATTGATAACAAACGTTTCACTCAATTGATTGGTTTAGATAATTGATTAGAATTGGATTAGACTTGAGTAGAAGTATTGATTTAATTTGATATATGAGTATGGCACTACATAGTAGTTTCTTAAGCTTGTTATTGAGCTGAAATGAATGCTAAAGTGAGTTAATGAATAATGAACAAATTACTAAATGTAACAATGAATTAATGAACAATCCTGTTGCAGTAGATGGATGGGGTGTTCTGGAGATTCATAGTTATGCCAGTGATCTCTAATCAAGATACTGGTAGGTCCTACATATTGGATTGAAAAGTCTCCTATTGATAAGTCATGTAATAAAAAAGATTGAATGAAAAGCCACAGTATAGACTGAAAAGTCACTGAGTTGATAAGTCATCTAATGAAAAAACACACATTGGACTGAAAAGTCCCATTTGATAAGTCACCTGATAACTACTCAATGTAATAAATGAACTGAATGTGAATAAATGAATGACTGCTTTGTTAAGGAAGAACTAAACTGAATCGAAACGAATGCTATTGTAGTTGCAATCTAGTAATTGATATTACTTGATATTAATTAACTCACATGCATAGGTACTGTTATTCAACTGAATTGTCTAGAATTGATAACTGCTATAGAATTGGTTAGTTGTCAAATTGAACAGATTATTATGAAAGAGAGGATGTACAATAATAAATCTGTGTATACATTGTTGAACCGTTGTGTTCACGGTGTTATTAATGGCATTACAGGCTCAGTTGCCCGTACCGGTCATGTAGAGGCTGCACCGCTTGAGGAAGATGCCAATTCGAGTCCTATAGGAGGATTGATTGAATGGACTTGAACCAGAGTGCCAATTGATAGAATCTTTTGAAAATATTTTGATAAACACTTTTGTATATTCATTTTGAATAGTATGTAGATGTCACCTGCATTGTATTTAAATAAGTAGTGGTTGATTTGTTAGGAAATGAAAATTGTATGTTGAACTTTACTTTCAATGTAAGGTACTTGTATATATTCTGCAATTGTCAATGTATATATGTATTTCGTAAAAATATACATTTGACAGATATGTGTGATTGATCCTTTGTGAATTTCGTCTTAACCTTGGTTAATTCGGAGTCTACATGAGTAAATATGATGGACTCGCAACCCGGGATTATAGCCCTGAGTAATCCGATCTTGGGCTCGGATCGTGACATGTCGCATCTCACCTAAACACTAAACACGTGATAGGCAATATGATTAACCCATGCATGTCTTGTTTTTCACTTAAGATTAACCCATGTCATTAATAATGCACACAATTGTGCTATTGGTACTGTTAATCAGTTTTGTGTGCTTAATCTTACTATATATATATATATATATATATATATATATATATATGGGCCCAACTACAATTCAGTTAAAATTTAAAAATGGGAAGTGCTTTAGTGAGAGACACTCTCACCAAGCTGGTGAGAGATTGGTGGGGGCCCTCACATTTAAATTGGGAGTCCTTATATTTAACTTAGTAAAAATGGCTATGAAAGTGAGGTTCCCACCCATCTCTCGTAAATTTGATGAGAATGTCTCTCGTAGTATCACCTTCCTCTAAAGATATCCTACCTACTTAAGAGGATCACATTCAATTCTAATGAGGCCCACGGTCGACTTTCACACATCCCATATTTTGTGGAGACTCATATCCCTGTGACCTTATCTTGAAATTAATATCAAATTGTTTCACTGCCATTTTAAAGAAAACGACCCCATGTAGCCAACCAACTCTCCCATTTCCATTTCCTCTTTGCCAGTCAGAGCGGGCTCTGCCTCTCTCCCATGGCGACACAACAAACAACAGTGAACATCATCGACTCATGCCGAGTCGCTCTCCCACCTGACTCAGTCACCGAATCCTCTCTGCGGCTCACCTTCTTCGACGTCATGTGGTTACAGCACCCACCCGTCCAACGTCTCTTCTTCTTCAAACTCCCTCCAACCACCGCCACCACCTCCCACTTCCAAACCTCCCTCCTCCCTCACCTCAAACTCTCCCTCTCACAAGCTCTCCACCTCTTCTACCCTCTCGCCGGAAATCTCGCCTACTCACCCGACTCAACCCACCACGAGATCCTCACCAAACACAACGACTCAGTCTCACTCACCATAGCCGAGTCCGATTCCGACTTCTTCCATCTATCGGGCAACCACCCTCGACCCGCTTCAGACCTACACCCGCTCGTCCCTCACTTGCCTCCAACGGATCCTCTGCCCGTGCCCGTCTTGGCCCTGCAGGTGACCCACTTCCCCGACGTTGGCATCTGCATCGGGATCTCCGTGCACCACGCGGCAGCCGATGGATGGAGCTCCACCCACTTCATGAAATCCTGGGCGTCCATCTTCAAAGCCGGACCTGTGGCTGTAACGTCCTTGCCGGTTTACGACAGGACCGAAACTGTCAAGTTCGACTCAATGACGAGAAATCACTTCCTCGAGGTGGAGAAGGTGAAAAATGCGAGAGAAGAAATAGAGGTGAATGCTCGCGAGCAACTTGAGCGAGCCACGTTCTTGCTGACGCGAGCTCAAATCGAAGGGCTGAAGCAACTGGTTCTCGCGAACCATGCAAACGCGCACGTGTCTACCTTCGTGCTCACGTGCGCGTACGTGTGGGCCACGCTCATCAAAGCGCGTGTCGACGGTGACGATGGGAGTAAGATGACCCACTTCGTATTCGCTGTGGACTACAGGTCGCGGTCGGTGTCACGGATTCCCGTTACGTATTTCGGGAACTGTATCGGGGGTTGTTTCGCAGAGGCGAAACGAGGGGATTTGACGGGGGAGGGAGGGGTTGTGGCGGCGGCGGCGGCGATTGGGAGCGCGATTCGGGGGTTGGAAGCGGAGGAGTGGGTGATGAGAGGAGCGGAGAGTTGGGGTCGAAGATTCTTGGAGTTTCGGAGTGAGGGGTTGGTGTCGGTTGCTGGGTCGCCGAGACTTCGGGTTTACGAGACGGATTTCGGATGGGGAAAAGCGGAGAAGGTGGAGATTATATCGATAGAAGGGACCGCAGCGATGTCTCTTGCGGAAAGTAGAAGAGAGGTAGATGGTGGGGTCGAGGTGGGGTTGGCTCTCAGCAAATGCGAGTTGAATGCTTTTGCTTCTCTGTTTGAAGAGGGTCTGAAAGTTCTGGCTCTCTGATCTGCTTATTTGAAGCTGAAAGTACTTGTAATACTTATGTGTGCAAATAATGATTGTTTTCTGTGCCAATATCCCAAATTCCAATCATCAATTTTAGATTGTTGACTCCAAACCACAAACATCACTGTTTAAAAAATTTTAAATATCAATTGTGTAAAACTAGATCTAGCCATCCAATGGCTTAGTATGCAAATAATTCACTAAATGAGCTTATATGCTCGGGTGTCCCCTATATTTAACTTGATCAAAAAAAGACCACTCGGGAGAGTGAAGAGCGAACTCATCAAATCTTCTTACCTTAGCAAAAATGGATTGTAAGGCCAGCTCGTTAGAGACACCTGTAGTGCGTGAGGTGGATGGGTTCCAATCTCTCATAAAGCAATATGAAATAAATTTGCAATGAAGAAACTAGTCTTTAGTAGTTCTTTCATCTAAGTAACCTGAATCCAAAGCGGTGCTGACACTTTCGGACTAGATTGGTTGCATTAATTGTGCATATGCTCTGGGTCATTGCTTGATTATCTTTCTAAGCGGATGAGCCTTTGGAAGACCCTGATTTTACTGATGCGGATTACGTTGGCGGTTGGCCTACATCATCTTATGATCACATACTAAGAGGAGCAACAATGAGTTTATGGTTTGAGATGGCATTGCCCCGCTTTTTAAAGCTTGTTTCTTTACATGGAATACACAGGATTTGCATAGATGTGAATAAAAGGTCCGATTAATTTCATAAAAGCATTATTAAAGAGGTGAGGGAGTTCCATAGAAATATTATAATTAAAGAGGTGAGAGTGAATTCATAATTCTTCATTTCCCGTCATATTTTTTATTTAATTTCCATCTGGAGAAAATTGTTTATGGATATGATTCTAATTTTTAACCACTTCCAAGAATGCAAAGTCTCGTAGTCCTGGCTGTGGAGGCGACGTCTGAATTCTAAATTGTATAAAATTGCTGTGCATAAAAAATTTTATCCAATCGGTTAGATCTACTTATATAGTCACGTGCAAAATATCAGAGGATCATGATTTTAGTTTGTTTAGATTTCATACATGAATCTTGCTAATGGGATTTATAGGGTCGGAAGATTTCTCAAAGGACCCTTACTTATTCATATGGCGCACGGAAGACAACCATGTATATTCTCATTTACTGATCTAAGCTGTCCAATTCAAAGCCCCCAAACAAATTGGCAGCAGCCAAAATTTTTCCCCGATCAGATTAACTATCAATCAAAGTCCTTATCTTTACACACATTCCGATCCAACCACTCCTATTGGCTGAGCGGATGTTGTAGAGAGAGGACATATTGTACAAGCGGCTGAGATTAAATCAAGGTGACCACCGCTTCTTTTGTTTTTTTGTTTTTTTTGTTTTTTTCTCTTTTAGAAAATTAAGAGTTCGTATTTTCAAAAAGAAATTACAAAGAACAAAATAATGAAAGATAGTGCCAAAATCACTTATCTATTTTGGACAAATAAAAGAAAAAGAGAGAAGCTGGACACCAAAATCCAAATCGACTGTGAGACCACGCACATGTTTGTCTATAAAAATAGAAAAAATTCAACTTGATGCATAGACATTCAAGGAGGTAAAAGGGAGAGGACAAAAATATAAATTGGCAAAAAAATACAGCAAGAATGCGAGTTAAATGGGTAGAATATAACAAGTTTAATCAGCAAATTTAATTAATTAGCCATTACTTTTGTAGCTATTTGCTATACGAGAAAGATAAATCCTAGCTCAAGAAGATTTACTAAACACCTCAGCTTTCGTAATCTTAATTAGGGCATTTAAAGTCCAAGATTTGAATATCCGCTGACATGGAGATATGGATGAACCCAAAAGTATTTCTCTCAGCATCAGGCAATCTGACTAGTTGATAAGGTTTTGGCAGTCGTTGGCCACATGGGGAGATGAAGGTCCCACCCACCCACCCACCCACCCACTTCACTGAAAATAAATTGTCCACATGTGGGGACAGCATATGTCGTTTCTTATTAATTCTAAGCGTGTCCAATCAAATCATTGTCATTGTCAGTGTTAAAAGAAAAACCATTAATGCAAAGATGGGCCAGCCTACGGTCAGTTCCGACACGATATCTCAACTATATTGCAGCGGATTGTCGGTGGAGTCCTGCTACATGGAACTTTGGGATCGATCTAAAAATCGGTCCCAATGTCCTGTGCATTTAGATTTTTTCTTGTTTGGGCTTTTTTTGGTGCACTAAAATATGCTCTCAAATTCGGGCTAAATAAGTCAGGCCAAATAGACTTACTGTTATTTTGGGCCCTTGCCGTGGACGATTGATAGCTAGCTAGCTGCGTTACACGCAGGGAATTTTCTCCGACTGCAGACGTCGCAGCACCGGCAGCACCTTTAATTAAGTGGTGGTCCTGATATTTGAGGGTAGCCCTTTTACCGTAGATTGGAGGAAGCTTTTGACAAAAGTCTATTTATTTTGTATAAAATATATAGGAATTTAAAATTAAATAGGCTTTAATTAAAAAAAGTTTACTAAAACGGTGAGGAGTGAGTGAAAAACATACGATAAGAGGTGAAGGACTTAAGGAAGCAATGTAAAAGAAATCTTTACTTGTATGGTATTTGAATTAGTAGGGTGATTTTGGGTGTTTATTTTTTGTCTCCCTTTATTTGATTTATATAAATTAAATTAGGCATTTTGATGTCAAATTGACTCATAATTTTTATTTCAATTAGTTTTCACTGAGTTTTCCAATCTAATTTTTTAACTTATACCATTGAGCGGTTACCCAATTGAGTATCTAACTTGCCAATCAAACCTCCCACGATAAGATAGTCCATAATTTCAGCTAACCTCTCAAAATATGAAACATTAAAATTTAAACCTCCTCATCACAATTTCTAACTTGAATTGCTAAGTAAATCGTTAAAAATCCTCTTCATCTCTATTTATTTTAATGAGATGTTTGGAAAGAAAAGAATATAGTCTAATGTCTAGGACTGTAATTCTATTAATGGACCCAATTTGCCAAATCCAAACCACCCACTTTCTTTCTAATTTTTGAATATTGACATCAAATAAGATTTTAAATACAAGAAACTCGTATTGCTAATTATATTCTTATCAAAATACTATGACTAAGTGTTTTAAAGGTTTTTTTTTTTTTCTTTGGGATTTTTACCAGAAAAGTGTGCTGAAACATGTATTTGGCCATTTTAAACACAAATACACGTATTTTCCCATTTTGGTGTTCGTACAGCCCATTTGGACTCTTTTAACCCTCCCTTTGCAGACGACATCGTTCGATTCCCCATTTTTTCCCATCTTTCCCACTCCCCCGTCCCGCCATAAACCTTTCTCCCTCTCAGCCCTCTCCCTCTCTACATGTCTTCTCCGGTTCCTTTATCTCCTTCCCTCCAGCGTCCTCTCTCCTTCCCTCTCGATCCCTCTCTCCGTTCCTCTCGCCTCCCTCTCTCCCTCCCTCTCGTTTCCTCTCTCCTTCCCTTGGCTCTCTGCTCTCTCTTTCCCTCTTCCTTTCTGTCTTCGCCCTAATCAGTGATTCCATCCGGATCATCTCACACCGACAGCCAGCGATGCTCTCTCGTCGCCGTAGTTGATGGAGAAAATCCTGCAAATGAAAAAGGATTTCTAACCAAGAGAGGTGAGAACTTGCATACATCCATTTTTTGTTGTAGCATGTGCATTGGCACTCTCTACATTCAATGCTCTGTTTGTTTGAATGTATTTCTAAGAATGGATCAATGGCCATTTGAAATCCAAAAACTGGAGCTTTTGTAATGCCTGACTTCTCCATCCTGTAGCTGTTCTTTACTATTTGAATCTTGTTTGATTTACTTATTTGCATATGGGCCTCGATTTCATCATCTTGACAATTTTTGGCCTGTATCAACTTCCCATGTTCTGTTCCTTTAATATGAATGTATCGGTTTTGCAATTCAGCCGTGCATTTCTATGCGATAGTAATTTTTTTTCCTTTAGATATATGCTAACCTTTTATGCTAAAACACTCGATGGCATTTTTGGATTGTGCTGCTGTTCACTATTTAAAAACACAAATCAATATATGGTTGCTATTTGAAACCGATTTTTATACTTGTTATCTTTTTGGTTATGCTCTTTCTTGGAATGAGATTTTGCATGAGAATGAGTATTTACGATTTGAGGGAATGATTAAGATAGAAGAGTAGTATATATTTTTTTTTAGATGTTAAAACGTTAGAGAATTCTTACAATCTCTTTGAAATTGTGTGATTTCTTCATTACTTACTTGACACAGGCTACAATGACCATAAGAAAATGCATTTAAATGGTTTATGGATTTTTGCCTTGTGGTTTACTTTATAAGCTCTCGTTGATAATGTTAAGTCAAATTTAGATAATCGAACAAAATCCAATACTTGGAGATTTGTATATCCTTTTAAGTTTGGACAGGAAGAATTCGAATGTGTAGATTTCTATCTTCAATTAATGACAAGGGGAAAGAAGCTAATAGTTTTATGGATCGATCGAGCTATAGAGATTAAATAGTTGAATCTACACTCTTTAAGGTCCCCCACCTTCCCTTAATCATTAGTCTATAAAGCCACCCCACCCCCCCCCCCCCCCCCCACACCCCCCACCATGTTCTTCTATTTCTTTTTCCTCACCTGTTTCCCCATCGTCATCTAGGCTTCGCTCTTTCAGTAAATAATCACTTTGCTCATGTACAAGTAATCTTGATGGTCACTTACACAATATCTAGCAATTTGACTAGTGTTACATTATCATGTGTAAAAAAAGAATGAAATGATACTACTCATGTTTACATCTATTTTCCGGATTTGGTAAGCAAATCATTAATGGCCGTTTTTAAAATAGTTGATAATATGAGATTCCAAGCCTTTGGATTAACTAATATGGCTACATAAAAACGTTCAGAGTGTAGTTCAAATGAAACTTATATCACTCATATTCATAATGGTAGTGAGCCTATTCTCATATAAATGATGTTGAGATGACAATATGGGTGAAGCCCGTAAGTCTTTTCCATTGCTTATGCATGTCATTATATATTCATTATCGTGTTGTTGTAGGATGCAAAAAATTTGACGAGAACCTAAAAATTACTGAAACGATATTGTTATTTTTCATTAGATTTTTTTTTCAGTGTCTTAATTCTCCTTCCTTTTAAATTTTCATTTTCTATTTCCTTTCGAACTTTTCATTGGATCTTGATTTGCTCCTATTAGTTTCTCTTGGGAATTTGCTTCTTGGGTTTTTGCCATGCAAAGTAATTATTTTGGTGATTTTTTGTTCTTTTATGTCATGGGCTTTCCTGAAATTTGAAGTACCCATTAGAAATGTAGTCGTTCCCTTTGATGTCTCATCTCCTTGTTATTGACATTTCAATTGTAGGTCGTCAATACGATGTATTGAAAAGACATCGGTGGTTAAGATGTTAAAACCTAAAACTAAATCGCATGACCTTACGTCAATTTTGGATTGAGTTCAACTATAGGCTCATTACTCAATTCCAAGCATCAAGATGCTTTAGTTAACCTCGGTGTAGCACATGTCCCATAATAGTACAGCCCAAAATGTACATGGAATGGCTCCCACTAATAATATCGACGAAAAATATTCAACCATGAAACTTAACGTCCCACTAACATATTTCTTGTTTGATTTACTTTTTTGGATATGGGGCTCGATTTAACCATCTTAACAGTTTTTGGTAGCATCAACTTCTCATGTTCTGTTTCTTTAATATGACTGTATTGGGTTTGGAATGCATTCATGCCTTTCTATGTGATAGTAATTTTTTCCTAAGTTATAAAGTAACTTTTTTTGCACCGCTGATTGATAGTAATTTGTTATTGCATTGCTTTCCATCAATTTTTCAACTGATAAATGTATTGTTGCTATTAGAAACCTACATCTATACTAGTCTGTTGTTTTTGTTAGGCTCTTTCTTGGAATGAGACTATGTATGAGAATGAGTATTTAAGATTTAAGGGAATGTTTAAGATAAATGAGTAACCACTAATTTTTATTTTTTATTTTTTATTTTTTTTTGCTGTTAAATGCTAGTGAATTTCTACGGGGTTTCTTCGTTACTTACTTGACATATGCAGCAATAACCATAAGTAACTGCATTGAGATGGGTTATGGATTTTAGCCTTGTGGTCTACTCTATAAGCTCTTGTCGATAAGGACAACTAAGATATAGATACTCGAACTAACTCCAATACTTAGAGATTTGTATATTCTTTAAGTTTGGATATGAAGACTTTGACAGACGTAAATTTTTATCTTCAATGAATGTGAAGGGTTAAGAAGCCGAAAATTTTATTGATCGATCAAGTTTTAGAGATTTGATTGCTGAATGAATCGTGTTTAAGGACCACCCCCACCCCCCCCCCCCCACCGAATCATTTTTCCTCCCTTATTGCTTCATCCCCTAATCCAGCTATTTCGTTTTGCCCACCTTCTATGTCATCGTAATAAATGCCTTTTTTAATCACAAAGTAATCACTTTGGTCATCTACATGTAATCTCAATGGTCATTTACACAGAATGGAGCAATTTCGTTTCTGGTACATAATCACTTGTAGAACAATAGAGAAAAATGAACTACTTTTGTTCCATCCACTTTTTGGTTTTGGTCAATGATTTATTATTGGCACTTATTGCCAAGTTAATAATATGAGATTCCAAGGTTTTGGTGTAACACATGAGCTACTGAAATACGTCAATAGTGCAGGATCAAACGAGTTTTGGAACATACCTATAAATAATGATCTATGATCCTGTTGTCCTATAAATGAAGTTGAAATCAACATCTATGTGAAGTTCGTAAGTCTTTCGCATTGTTTATGCAGCTCATTATACATTCATTATCGTTCTTTTGCATGGTGCAGAAAATTGGTGAAGAACCTATAAATTATTGAAATGATATCGTTATTATAAAATACCGAAAAATTAAAATTTCCTTAAATCATGCTTCCTTCGCATTTTTTTTAGCATCTCAATATGAAGTCACCATCATTTTTCTTTTGGACACCAAAATTGGTACATAAAGATAAAAATTATGGTTACGATATCGTTATCAAAGAATAATTTCCCTCGCATTTCTTCAGAAGTAGAGAAAATCTTACAATGGAAATTTGGCTGTTGGGGGGTCTGCTTTGTGGATCAGAGACTAGTTGTTTTTTTATTTGATAAACTGACGAGTAGGGTCTGCAAAAATGATATCTGATCATTTAGGCTTTGTGGATTAGAGACCTTCACAATGAGGGTTCGAACCTTTGATTTCTCTGTAATAAGGCCCAGGAAGGATAAAATTCGAAGGTTCGAACCCTTGATCCTAGGGTTCGAACCCTTGCGCAAGCTGTAAATTGACAAAGGAATGACAAATTACAAAGGTTCGAACCCTTAACTAAAAGGTTCAAACCTATGATCCCTCTAGAATTTTTATAATTATATGGAAAACAATATTATTACGATCCGTTGTAGCTTTCCTTTTATAACCCTCCGTTCGTCGAAGAGATGATCCTGGAAATCTATTGCGATACAAACTACGATGAGAAAATTGCTACCAGAGGTTCCAAGAAATGTACAAGTTTAGCATATCATACCAACGAATTCGAAATACCTATTAGAAAGCATGTTATTCCCTGTTTTTTTATGTCACATTTCTATGTTATTGACATCCCAATTATTGGCCCTTAATAAGTTGGAAGAACAAATACATCGGTGGTTAACATGCTAAAACCTGAAACCAAATTAGGTGGCTTTAGGTCATTTTTGGCTTGGGTTCAACTATAGGCTCATTACACTATTTTGAGCATCAATTAAATTTGGTTAATCTTGTTCTAACACATGTCCCACAATAGGTAAACCCGAAGTGTACGTGAAGTGACACTTTCGGCTAATAAAATTCTCCAACTTTCTGCTTTCACAATGATGAAAATACTAATCATTTGTGAATCTAGGTAGGAACAACCCCAATAGGACTTCTATTTAGACTGTTCGGGTGTGAAAGTTTAGGTTGTACAACCATTCTTCAACTTCATTTGTCTAGTACAAATCAAGTTGATTCCAACAACATTTGGGCCATATTTTAACCAATTTTCAGCCTTTATTTAGGCTAATTTTGAGCCCATTTATACCCACTATTCAGACTGTTTGGGTGTGAAAGTTTAGGCTGTTGGGCTTCCTGTTCTTGGGCTAGTTGGATATAGAGTTTAACAACAAGGTGGCCTCTTGTATTACACATATACAACTATTTAGCTCTTGAAACCTTCCGCTTGTAAGAGCCCATTTGTGTTTGGGGGATTCTTTGTTTTTTGTCTAATTGGGAGGTTATGTCATCAAACCTTCTTAAATATGTAGAAACTTATTCTAGTTTGAAAATTTGATTGGTGTATTCAGAAGTTTCAGATTTACATAAGCAAATATCAAAAATGAAAAAATTTCTAAAAAGTTGTTTTACTTCCATTTTGCAAAGAAGTAGTTGTTAATGCAATTACAAAACTAAAACACCTCAAATTCCTATTTGCCACATCATGCTCTTTTAAACATGTTCAACTCATATGCTCTCTTTTAAATTTCAGGTATTGTTTCCAAAGTACATGGATGTTGTTCACCTCGATCGAATGTCATGCACAAGCAGCAAGTGGGATCCTCTTGGCATTCCTTGTTCACTTGGCATTTGCTCCAGTGATTGTTATTGAGCAACTTATATTGATGTTATCGAGCAACTTACCAGGAGGGAAACATATTTTGATTTATATTTTGAATGTATTCTAAATAACTAGAGGAGAACATAATTTGTATATTTTGATGTATCCTCAATAACTAGAGAATAACTTATTTTGCCTCATGGTCATGGGTTATTTTGCTTTAATGTATAGGAGCTCCCTTTATAGCAAATTCTTTTCAAGGCCTTAAAGTTTCTGATTAGTGCTTGGAGGTTTGAAAACTCAGGACGTGTGGTTTGAGGGTCCCAAATCAAATCAACAATATGACATCCAACCAACACAATCAACAATTATGATTTTAGAGCATTGTCTTTCATTTTTGTTGTCCAGCAACGAGACTAACCCTGACTATAAATTGAGATACATAAACAATGAAAAAGGCTCACAAATTTCACCCAGATTAGTGATTTTTTATTTTTTTTTAAAAACGATATCGTTAAGATCCATTAGAGCTTTCAACGAGATTGGCCCTGACTATATATTGAGATACATAAACAATGTAAAAGGCTAACGAATTTCACCCAGATTAGTGTTTTATAAATTTTTTCATAACGATATCATTACGGTTCTTTAGACTTTTTTATTCCTTTCTTTCCTCCCCAGCAACGACATTGGCCCTGACTACATATTGAGATACATAAACAATGAAAAAGACTACTGGAGGTTACCAAGAATATTGAATTGTAAATATTCCAACAACGAAATCGTTACTGTCCTTTAGAATTTTCAGTCTCAAATTTGTTATCCAGCAAGTTGATGGCCTCGATTTTAAAATGTGATATTTAAATAATGGGAAAGACTCATGGATGCTGCTCAGATTCATCTGTCAGTATATTCATGTAAAGCAAGAAAACAACAGGAAGGTTCGAACCTTAATCATATCTGGAAACTGGTTCAGGAAGTGCAAGTCTGCAAGGTTCGAACCCTCCTCTTAAGGGTTCAAACCTTTGTAATGTCTGGAATTTGGCCTAGAGATTCCACTCATCGAAGGTTCGAACCCTCCTCTTGATGGTTCGAACCTTTGGGCTGTCTGGAATTTGGCTCAGGAAGTGCAGGTCTGCCTGGTTTGAACCCTCCTCTTGAGGGTTCGAACCTTTGTGCTGTCTGAAATTTGGCCTAGAGATTCCACTCCTTGAAGGTTCTAACCCTCCTCTTGAGGGTTCGAACCTTTGTGCTGCCTAGAATTTGGCCCAGAAAGTGCAGGTCTGCAAGGTTCGAACACTCCTCTTGAGGGTTCAAACTTTTGGGTATTCTGGAAACTGACTCAGGAAGTGCAAATCTGCAAGGTTCGAACCCTCCTCTTGAGGGTTCGAACCTTTCTACTGTCTAGAATT
The DNA here is from genome assembly GCA_003546025.1 of Camphora micrantha. NCBI lineage: Eukaryota > Viridiplantae > Streptophyta > Magnoliopsida > Laurales > Lauraceae > Camphora > Camphora micrantha. Next base: position 282,501 of record QPKB01000008.1, read on the forward strand.
TGGCCCTGAGATTCCAATCCTCGTAGGTTCGAACCCTCCTCTTGAGGGTTCGAACCTTTGGGCTATGGAATTTGGCCCAGAAAGTTTTAGGCTAAATTGAAAGGCGGTTTTGCCACTGAGTCATCCACGGAAGGTGGGATGTTGCTCCTTGATGTACAGTCAATCTGTAGGGTCCTAAAATATTGGATGCCATCGTGGCTTAAACTATAAACAGTGTCCAATTTTAGGCAGCAAGCTATAAGTCCTTAATTCAAGCTCGAAAATGAATGCATGTATAAGGTCTGGAGATATTTCTGTTTTTCCAGGGGAGAGTAACCATGGAAGAGTTCAGATCTAAACTAGAGCTTGCTTCACAATTTTCAAACATCTATGAAGATAGTGATTCTTCTACAGAGGACTTAAGTAAATTGTATGCTTTGGGCTGTCTGTATGCTTCATTTGCTGAAATATATGAGAGAACTATTTGACTTTTAAAGTAAACTGGTTAGCACACATGGGCATATCCAATTTAATTTATGATTTATACGTACAAGCATCACTTAAGTATTCACATGCATTACTGGAAGTTCTCTTGACCGTTGGGGATGGCATCTTAAGCGAGCTTTATACCCTACAAAAGTTAGTATGTCATTATTCTTCTCATACATTTTACGTCAAATAGTTATTTCTTTTCTCTTATTTATATGTCCTGTATTGAACCTGAATGTAGAATGAGATACACAAACAAGAAGCATAGGGATAACAATCATTCTCAAAATTGAGGGTACATCCAAAATATAAATTAAAATATGTTCTTCCTTGGTAACACTACAGGAAAATGTGGTTTTAGCGTCGAAGTTATACCGGCGGTCACTTAAATTGGACGCTGTAAGACGACATTACCGCTAAAAATCATTGACGTGCGCTGGTGCCCCTCATCGTTCCCTCTCTCGCTCGCTCCGTCATCGATCCCTCTCTGCGCTCTCTCCCTCTCTGCGCTCACGCATCGATCTCTCTGCTCGACGCCGAAACCCTCTCTCTTCCTCATCGATCCCTCTCTCGCTCTCTCGCTCGCTCCCTGCTCACAACATCCCTCTCTCGCTCTCTCCCTGCTCACGCATCGCTCTCTGCTCTCTCCCTGCTCACGCATCGCTCTCTCTGCTCGACCCTCTCTTCCTCATCGATCTTCCAAGGTACCCTTTTCCATTGCTTTTACATGCGATTTTCTAGGGTTTGGATCTCTCGTCTCGATCTTCTTCACGTCTTCATGTCTTTCGTTTTTAGGGTTTTATCTATTGTTATTGTTATTGATTTTACATGAAGCTGTTCGGATTCCACCTGAGCTTTCAGTACTTGTAATTGGTGGTTTTCGTTCCATGTGATTTTCTAGGGTTTGTATCTCTTGCGTTTTGTTGGAGCTACATTTTTCTGATTTTGTTGGAATCGTTGATTGTGTTTTGATGTGTGTGACAGCTGAGAGCATCGCCCTCTCCATCTTCCTCATAGCGGCAGCAGCCAACACCTTCCCCTGCCATCCCCAAAATCCAAACAGGTCTATCTCCCTCTCCCCTTCTCTCTCCCTCTCCGTCTCTTTTCCTTTCTCTCTCACTTCTTCTTTGTTTTTGTCTGTTTTAAGATCTGGATCTAGGTTAAGGGTTTGTTCTGGTTTGAGTGATTCTGCATTTTTTATTTTTACTTCAATTAGGGTTTCTGGTTTCGATAGGGTTTGATTTGAACCTATTTCTGTTCTGGGTTTGTATTCATTTGTTTGTAAGCCTGTTTTCATTTGTTTTGAAGCTCTCGATATGGGTTTTGATGGTTGTGTTTAATTCTGCATTTCTTGTTCTGTAGTTTTGTGTAATGGATACCATCTGCTTTTCTTGGGGCCCAAGCCGATGCAAACCACTTTGGTCAATTTGCTTAACTGCTTAATCATGATGCTAATCAGTTGAGCAACATGAATGAACATCTATTATTGTTTTTAGTATTTTGTGGGTTGTGTTCTTAGCTTGGTTGGTGTTGATTAGGAGTTCAGATACAACTCTTTTAGCTGATCCCAGATTGATGGGATAGAACACATTGACCAATACCATTTTCAGATTCATTACAATGCCTGCTTTTCAATTAAACATGAGAAAATTTAGAACTTTTAACATTGTAAAAGCTGAAAATAGACTTAACATTTATATGATGAAGTAACATTGAAGGGAAGATTTATTTATTTATTTTTGACACCTTTGTTTCTTCCTCGTTAGCCACTTTTAGGATTACTTTTCTTGGAATTAATTGCTGCAGAGAAGGTTTAGGATAGAAGGTTTTCTTTGAACTTTGTTTTTCATGTATACCATTGCCAATGATGAGTTTGATTCAGCCTCCCCATCCCTCTGCTCTCTAGAGGTCTCTTTTACCACACCCCAGACCCAACCCACCCAAAAAAGCGAATTTCATCATCTTCATCAGCATCATCAAATGCCCCATCTAACATGCGCCTCTTTGGGACCCTCTTGCTCTTACGAACAGGCTCAGAAGAAGGTTCATAGCCATGCTTTTCAGGCATAGATCCTTCCGATATTCTGCCTCTTGAATCCTTCTTTGATTTGTGAGTGGCCTTCCCTCCAGGGAAATCCTTCCAGGGGGCTCCTTGGAGATCCTTCATTTCGTCCGAAGGTGAGCGTTCCTTGTCCGAACTATCCTGCAACAAATAACATGTATAGATGCCAGACCAAATATTGGCAGAATGCATGCACTTAGGTAAAGCAGCTGCATATCAAGACAAAGGTGTGATGTAAGACTGAGAAAGTAGATTGGAGACCATTCGGTCCAAGCCCATTCCAGGCCAGCTCAGCCCAGTCTCACTCAGGCCCAGAACAAAACCAACCCAATCCAAATCTAATACATGTCTGAGCAAGCCAAGAACTAGTCCCAGGTTCAGCTAGTTTCAGCCCAAAGCTAGAAAAATAGTCCTACAAAAGGACTCGGTGGTCACATAAGCGAACATGTGAAGCATGTCAACAGCAAGATGAGACTCCATTTAAAACCTTCTTTCTTTTATTAGATCAAATTACTACTGTTTTTTATTTACTAGTTATACTAGAATTTCTAATGATAGCATGATTAGGAGAGATACTTATTTGAGGAAGGATTCTATTTATAAAAAACCATAAAGTGACATTCATTGGTGGTTCGACTCAGCCTTCCCACAGTTATGTCCATTGATTACAACATTAATTCAGTACGCGGCTATATCTAAATCTGAGATCGGATTAGGCTGCTACCTCATTGACTCTCTGAATAGTGCAATTGAGACTAAATCTAAAATGTGCAATCTGGATATAATACCGATTTTGTTCTAATTATGACAGCGATTGTGTTCTAATTACGACAGCCATACTTGGAGGCAAAAACAGGTCCTTAAACATCTACCTGTTGCTGTTATGTACAGCAGCGAGAATATGGCATCAGCAAACCCATTTCAAGTGATTTTCCCATTGAGTTACAGACTTGGCCTGTACTGTTTTGGAAACTAATCCTTAGTTCCTTACACATTGATATCACGCACATATGACCTGAGTGTCACAAGACTAATTGCTGATCCAGGATTTTGCATTAATGGGTATCAAGCAGCCATCTTAAATATTGATATATGACTCAATTCAAAAAGAGCCATGAACCTACAAATTAATCCCAATCTTGACATCATTATTGCCTTTCATATGGAGTTGTCAGAACTTTGTTCTTGAGAAGCCCAAATACCGAAATCTGAGTATCTTTAGATTGGGCCTATAGTTTCATATAGTACTTAGAGAGAGAGAGAGAGAGAGAGAGAGAGAGAGAGAGAGTTTGTTGTTGTTGTTGTTCTTCTTCTTCATAAGTGAATTCCAGAGTAACCCACTTTTTCCAACTCGTCTATTTGAGTTTTGTAATTGGGGGCACACCTTTAATCATTCCAATCCTTTTACAAGCACTGCAGGTCCTTAATGGGCAAGAGCCAAATTTTTTACACTATTCCTGACATTATTCACTGTGGTAATTTATCACATAAAAGTTGGTGTGTTGTGCTTTGGTGGTTGGTGTGCCAGGGTTGTTGATTAGTGAGAAGTTAGAGGGTCTTTGCATTGCACCCAATAATGTAATTGAAGGAACTTGGTCCTTGCTCCTTTAATTTTCAATTCACTCATATTACCTTAGAAATGTTGGCATACTTTTTTTTTTTTTTTTTGGGTGATTGCTTTATTGTCCTCTTCTGTCTATGTCTAAGAAACACTCTTTGCTGGTTCCTTTGTGCTATTCTTCTCTGAAAAGGTTGCTTGTTTTTCCCATTACAGGGTTTTCCTAGTAGCGTGACCCCTGATTATGTTACTTTCCAAGTCTGGGATTCTTTGCAGGTAACTGCAAATCCTTTTATAGGTGATTAATGTAATGCAGTGATGCTACTGAGATTTGCGTTAAACTTTACCTGATTTGCTTTAGGGTCTTTCAACTTATATACGATGCATGCTTTCTACACAAGTAAGTAATCTCATTGCCAAGGGTTCCTTGGTTATCTTATTTTGAAATATTGTGGCTTACCAAAAAGAAAAGAAATATTATTTACTCCATGTATTTTTATTAGGCTCTCCTGAGTGCTATTGGAGTTGGTGAAAAATCAGCAACTGTTATTGGTGCTACATTTCAGGTATTTATGTTTCTCTTGCCAGTTGATTCTTGCTTGTCAAATATAGTTTCTGTATCTCATAAATAGTCTTCTTGATTTTTTTTTTCTTTTTGGACTAGTTCTACCCATTTTCTTTCTCTAGTTCATGTTTCCCATATAAAATGTTATTAAAGATAATACTTGCTTTAACACTGGCACACTCACTACAAGCAATCATAACAAACCTTTTTAACTGAGTGTAAACCTGAAGGTACCGATCTCTTCAGAGTTGCTAAGCTTCTACGTAATAATGAAGTTAGATATGGCAACTACTTCTCAAGAAATGAATTCTAAGCTCTTGTAAGTTGTAACCATCCCTATTGTTTGAAATTCAATTTGCTTTCTAGCAAAATAAGTCCTTTTCAACGAAAAAAAAAAGGTTACATATGGCAAGTGCATCCATTTAATACTTTAGCTTAAATAAAAAACCAAGTGAATGAAAAATTTATCTTACGGAGCCAAATTAGGACTCGTGGAAACATTATAATGAATTCATATTATTTTTTTAATCAGTTGTAATGATTTTTCAAAAAAAAAAAAAAAAAACTAAAATAAAAACTATTGTATCATAACCATTTTCAAAAGAAAAGAAAAGATATCAATCTCTCATAAGAGTACAATAAAGAAGCCTATGTTATCAAAATCTGTAATGTTGAATTCAACCACCTTTTGTGAACTGCTTTGGAGTTTATTTATTTATATATTACTTGGGAATGGAATCTAGTAAAAGTCTTGAAAAATGCTGATGATTCTGATTTGTCAAATGTGGAAGCGGGCTTTGAGTAAGATCTATTGGAGTAGAAGGTTACATTTTTGGTTGAACCTTCTTTACTTTTATGATAAGCATCTTTTTTTCTCTTCCCAAATATGCTCCTATTTTTTAATTCATTTCTGAATTGGAAATTGCATCAGTGGTTTTTGAGGGACCTTACTGGGATGCTTGGAGGTGTTTTATTCATTTTTTACCAGGTACAGTAAACTTTTTTATACAATAGATTCTTTTTTAAAATTTATTTCTTTTTGTTATGGATGTCGAGGTCGAACTTAATATTTTCTATATTTTATTGTTTTAATGTACTTTTCTTTCTTCAATCTATAATTTGATTTATTCTTTCTTTAATAAATATGTTCTTTAATTGCATTTGGGTTGGACCCAATAATATGAATCCAATCAGAGAGATAGCTTTTCATTATTTTATTTCTTTCTTCCCCAAATCTACTAGTTGTTCTTATGATCAAGCTTCTACTCATTTTCTCCATTCGAGTATGATCAAGAAATCTAAGTACTTATTTTATGAAATTTACTCAGCATGGAGTTGGCAGCATGTACTCATTTTCCTCAACCGGTTACTAGTTTCAACAGAGAATGATCCCTTGCCAATACAAGTGGTTTAATGGGAGATCTTGAAACCAATTACAAATCAATATTGTTCACACACAAAAAAAAAAAAAGGTCAGAGGTTTTCTCCATTCGAGTCATTCAGTTATTGTGCCTTTAGGTCATGTTTGGCAAGTTTGATCTGTTTGAAATAGATCTGTTCATTCAAATACTCTTCTACAAATAAGCTGCTGTAAGTTCAGGACTTAGATCTGTTTATCCTTTGAATTCATCTATCTTTTCAGTCAGTTGTTGAAGAGGAAGCTATTCTCTTTTCTTCATGACAAACTAAGACTCCCTGGTGGGTGTCCTACATTTTAGTTGTTGCACTCGAAGATTATTTACACATTGGATGACTTTTTTGTATTTTATTTTTCTCCATAAACATCAATAGATATGCTGTTGATGGCAATTTTCTCCATTAGTCCTTAGGCATGGGCTGGTCTCATTTTATGGTTTATATTGGCACCTGTTGCATCCAGATGGGGTTTAGGACCGCTTTATGTGAGTAAATATTCTTTGTGAACTTTTCTATTCTGCAAATTGTACTTCCTCTTAAACAGGCTAATGATGTAGTTCAACAGGGAAAGGCAAAAACACAGTGAGGAGTGTTTCGTGCATCCAAGTGTTTTTCACTTACTGCTTTCTATGGTTTGATCTATTATGCAGGTACTTGGGACTGGTTTTGCAATTATACTTCTAAATCTTGGGCAGCGGCAACATGGTGAAATCAGGTAGATGCTTGGGTGATTTTAAGATTTTTCCATTTTGTACCAGAAAGATCCTTTATTTTATTATATTTTTTTGCCACCCATCATATCCAAAGAACCTATAATAGTTCACTTGTTCTGTATGACTCTTCTTGGTTTTGTTTCATTTTGTTGTTCCAATTAAAACCATATCTAACAGTCAAATATTGTAAAGTGATTCAATCCCATCTTAGTTAAAGAGTAATCAAACAAAGAAGAAAAAAATGACAATGCATCCTCTCACTAATCTATGGGTACAATTTCTGTTGTCTGACCTGCAATGCAGGGATTAAATATTTTGAGACCCAATTAACAGGTTTAAGTCTGGATAAAATAGAAACATAAGCTATATGGCCAACCTAATGTAAGTAGCTGTCTAGATAGATGGTGCCTGTGCAAATACCTTGGAAGTTAGCTCTTTGGTACCAGCTTGGACAGCATTAGCTGCAGACTGAACAGCAGATGTTGCAACAAAAGAAAATCGACCTAAGCCCTGATGACACAATGAAAACAACAGAAAATACAATCAGAATTAAGATCATATTGTTCTCTGCTCCATAAACAACTTAGAGCAGTAGTTTGTTATAGAGAAAGGACTGTATAAAGAATCAAAAACATTCCTGTTTTTATAAATATTACTGATCTAGAAAAGGAGATGTGTGAGGACATTCCTAATCGTCCCCAAATTGTTTTACTAATGGCTTAATCTTCAGTCCGGCTGAGCGCGTCCCGGCCGCAGTAGTGGAGCGCCCGCCGGGGTGCGGTTGATGGTCTCGGTCCGGTTGAAGCCGTCCTCCGCTAAGCCTGGTTCCAACACGCATCCCGGCTGCAAGACTGCCAGCCGAGGTGCGTGTTTAAAATATCTCCTGCCTCCAGGCGCGCAGTGACAAGACAGACGTCATCCTGGCCGTCCAACCCTCTGACAGGGCAGCATCCAACGGTCACACCCCCATCGGGGGAGGCCCAAGAAAGGATCCAGTGAGATCTTCGCCTGCCATCGAGTCCAATCCGATCAGGCCCAATATGACTGGCATTTAATGCTGTGCGGGCTGATCGGACTGACAATAAATGCGATGTGGGCTGTGATAGACTTCCATTTATTATTTTGTGAGCTGATGATCTCAGCAGCCAGATCATCAAGCCCATGACAAAGTCTCCGGTAATACTCATATATAAAGGAGAGATAGCATCTGAACTAGGTACGCATGATAATATACACAGACATCCTATCTCTCTTCTTCTCCCATAAAAAACCCAGTATTCATACTAACTGAGGCATCGGAGAGCCCTGTGCTGCCACGGCCAGGGTCCTTTGACCTTCTCTCTCTTCCCTTTCAGGTCCCGCGAGTCGACACCGGCCAGCTCTCGATAGTCATTTGATTAAGTCCTCTTAAGGCATCTCAAAATCTTGTGAGTTACCGTTTTAGCACTTACAGGAGAAAACCAAGAATCTGAAATGACTAGAAAAGGAGAAAACAAAGGGTGCTTTAACGCCATACCAAGTTACTTTGCATTTAAAGTACATTTTTCTCATGTGCGCAGAAAATCTCATGTCCTTTTCATTGTAATTCCTTGTAACTTCTTGATTCACAGGTTGGACTTGCATACTTATTGGCTTTGGAAAGTGCCAATGATTTAACAGTATCTCCTACAGAAAACATTGAATTGGACCGGTAAATACATCTTGCATGTTTCATATTGTCTTACATCATCAGAGTAGTGGAAAGTCATTTGTTACTGGTTGTGAACAATTCTAACTGTCCATTGGTCAAACATTAGGAACCTCTCAGTAGAGAATATCTCATTTCTGTGTAGCTTTGAGAGGAAACAGTTGTAAAGCAAAATGATGCATAGATTTTGCTTCTTATTGTACGTTGTAGCTATTGATGGTTACAGGCAGCAGATGACATCAGAGTTGTTTCTTTTTGGTCGTTCTGAGTGTGAAGAGACTTCGAGTGATGGACAACCTGTATTGGAAGAATTTATTCCTCTAAAACGTGGGTCCTCTTCATCTGAGAAGGAGGAGGAGGAAGAGGAGGAGGAGGAGGAGATCACGAATGAAAGATCGGGGAAGAAGCCTGACTGGCTCAGATCTGTCCAGCTTTGGAATCAAGAGCCCGACCCACCTTCAAATGAGGTAAAAATGAGAAATGGGTTTCACTGAAATCACTTCAAGAACCCATTACTACAATAGCTATATTTAATTTGCAGGTGTAAATGATCATCATTATTAAATCTTTCTATCTTGTTCTTATTGGTGAATTTAATTAAAAGGGGGGTGATTTGGGGTTTGCAGGAGTCGTCAAGGAAACCAGCAGCAGTGGATGAGATGATGGTGAAGAAGGAGGAGGAGGTTGGGGGAGCTTTTCATCCTTTCCATGGAGAGAAGAATACGTCAAAGGCACAGGCGGCAGCCACTAGCTCTACTGCTGAGACCCGCCGGCCAGAAGAGAAGGACGGGCGGAAGGCTAGGAGGTGCTGGTCGCCGGAGCTGCACCGGAGATTCTTGCAAGCCCTCCAACAGCTTGGGGGACCCCATGGTCAGCTTGATCTTCTTCTTCTTTCTTGTAGATAATGCCCATCACTATAAAGCAGCATTTTTTTAAAAAATATATAACATTTCCATGGCATACTACTATTGTCTGTTGCTATTCGTACTTGGCACTTGATCAGGTATCCAAAACCAATGCTGTTTGTTCAAAAATAATAATAACTGTGTTCGATCTCTCTACAAAGTTGACTTTTCACATGTCATCATGTTGACTGAAATTTTGAAGCCACGGTCATCAGCTCTCATATAGTGGTCTGTTTTTGTTGAATGGAGTTGTGTTTTCTGTACTCATAAAGTAAATTTTCATTGTCACCTGTTTTACTTTACCCATGAAATGTTATAGGTACATGAGGTGTTCAAAGAGGCCAGATTCCTACATCTCTTTGGGAGGTTGGATTTGGTATTTTATTTTTGGTTGGTTGGGTGTATTTGTGTATTTGGTAAATACTTTAGGAGGTTGGATTTGGGCTTTTTTTTTTTTTCGGTTGGTTGGGTGTATTTCTGTATTTGGCAGATATTTTTGTGCTTTATGCGGGCTAATATTTCAAAAAAAAAATACTGCTTTTAGCGGCGGCCATATGATCGCCGCTAAAAGCAGCATTTTTTTAAAAACAATACGTCTTTTAGCGGCGGCCAGGTTTTTAGCGGCGGCTATCTTGGCTTTTACCGGCGGCCGCTGGCCCCCGCTATTATTTTTTTATCTTTTACCGGCGGCCACTGGCCCCCGCTAAAACCTATTTTTAGCGGCAGTCGTTGCAACTTTTACCCACCCGATCTGTACCGTCGCCAAGTGGGGGCCATTGTGACTGCCGCTATGGGTTTTACCGGCGGCCGCAATCACTTTTACCGGCGGCCGCCGGTCCCCGCTAAAAGCAGTTTTTCTTGTAGTAAGTATTTTCAACATTTCAAATCTAAACAACGATGTGGACAAGTTGAAGTTATATCTCATCCAAAAAATGAGGAAAATGATGATTCATCCTCTTGGAGGTGGATCTCTACATTTCAAATCAATTGGCCTAATGTTTTGCCCAGTAGTGTGAATGAGACCTTCCAATCCAACAACCACCCCTTGATTGCCATGCCAATTTGATGGGAGTCCATCTAAGGATGGTTTATTCGGAGGAATTGGATTCCATCACCCCCACATTTTAGTGATTGTACATCTTAGTTTCCCAAAATGAACCTATCCATGGAATTCGAAAAAGCATGCAAAACTCACTCCAAATCAGCACCCATTGTAGCACCTGCGATTTAGAGAACTATTACACTATCTGGACTCAAAATTGTTGATTACAACACCAAAAAAGAGAACCCAATTAGAAAAGTAAATTAATTTATTGAGCTGATTACAACACCCAGAAAGAGAACACAATCATGAAAAAAATTCCATTACATCCCCAATTATTGCTAGAAAGTCACACTATTGTTTTAAGCCAAAACACAACATGAATTGCTTACAGTTTGTTACACAATTTCCAACCAGTGATCATAATTTTATTGGATAAAAACCTCCAAATCCAAGATATGATTTCCATCGTAGTTGCTCATCTGAGCAAGAAACAGGTGGATAGTATTGCCACAAATTCATGACTCCATATTTTTGCTGGTAAACCTTAATGCACATTGGCTTGACCATGTGAATAAGTTGGCAAAAACCTGGAACTGTAATCAGTTGCTTCCATTTACGATAGGCAGGCAATCATTAAGTTTAACCTACATTTTTTAGGCCATGACTAACTACATAGAAACCATCTTGCTTCAATGGTTGATATAATTGTGAATGCTTAAGTTATCATCCTCATCATTTGTGATTATTTGGATGGTTGAATTTTTTAGCATGATACATCTCAGCAACCTGAAAAGGATTTAACAGAACATTAGAGTTTGTCACTACAGAAAAATGATAAAAATTGTGTAGGCTGAATGAATGACAAATGGGTTGGAAACATGGAGTTGAAGAGGGTAAACTCAAATGGCCTTTTTTTCATTTCAAAATGTCAGACAATGTGCTTACAAAATTATGGAATGTTTGGAACCCAATAATTATTCTAGCACACAAAGGTCATACACCATTTACAAGTAGATTGGCTTCAAACATATAGCAATTCCTCCCTCATACAAAATACACCCGATAAGGACCGCTTGATCTGCTTCCATATGTCGCCTCTAGTGGAAGTAGATTTACAAATTCCAAATACTTCCAGATGCTTACTCTACAAGATTAAACAAAATCCATAGGAAAGTTGAATGTCATAAAAAATATGGAGTTTTGGAAGTGCATGTAATGATAGTATGCATTAGAAAAAGGAAAGAAAGAAATTGTTGACGTTCATCATTTTAATATTTAAGTTCTGACCTTTTGTATCATCGAAACAAGCTTTTCAATCTGTTTAATCGCAAACCACAACAATAGGAATCAGTAAAACAAAAGAAGGCATGTAGCCATGCAGAATCAATAGCCAAAGCACAAGAGAATCTTTAATAGAAATACAGAAACATAAACAACATACATCTTTTAAAAATGAAGTGGATAAACCTTCCAAACAGGCTGTGGTTTAATTGTTTTATGTTGTTATCTGGATTTTAGGTCTTGCCACGTGGTCTTCCAACAGCTACTAGCAAAATCCATCAACTAAAGTACACTTGGCAAGATGTTACCCTAACTTTGTTATATTACTTTGTTTTGTTTCTCTTTTAAGGGATATTAGTTTCTTGCTCATTGACTCACTGATTCTCCTTTGCATGTTACTCTTATAAGGAAGATGAGCATTGAGTTATGAGCTATATGTATCACTACTCATACCTTGCATATTTGGTTGATGGGAGGGTTATCACCACCGGCTACACCATAGTTGATGATGCTGCTACTATAAAGTCCATCATTGTTTATATTTCCCCTAAAGACATAGACATGACAGTTGTTCTCTAAATTTGTTATTGCATTATGCTGATGTCTGCATGAAATAGGGATGTGGAATTATCCACCTTTTTCATCCAAACCGTTATCGGCCACAGATGCACAATTTTGGGGAAGACAAGCCAAACGAAATTGTTGGAATCAGCTTGATTTGTACTAGACAAATGAAGTTGGAGGATGGTTGTACAACCTAAATCTGTTTTATGGCAAATTGTTGACATTCATCATTTCAATTTTTAAGTTCTAACCTTTTGTATCATTGAAGTAAGCTCTTCAATCTATTTAATCGCAAACTACAACAGCAGGAATCGGTAAAACAAGAAAAGGCATGCGGCCATGAAGAATTAACAACTAAAGCACAAGAGAATCTTTAATAGAAATACAAAAACATAAACAACATATATTGACTAGGAAACAAAAGAAAATGGGATAAATCAGCGTAGTGAGGTAAAATCATAGGCCTAACATTATACGAACTTGAATTCCTACTCATACGAACTTGAATTTTGTACCCGACATTATTTTTTTTATAACGATATCGTTACCATCATTTATAGTGTATTCATCCATTTTTTTGTGTCCAACAAGAAAATAATGGTGATTTTATATTGAGATGCATAAACAATAAGAAAGACTCACGATTTCACTCAAAATCCAGTTTTCAAATTTATCTAATAACGATATCATTACAATTATTTATAGGTTCTTCGCCCATTTTTTGTCTCCAACAACAAAATGACAATGACTTTATAATGGGTGCATAAACAATGAGAAAGGCTAACAGATTTGGCTCAAAAATGCATTTTCCTAATAGGTATAGTTTGGCTCTCACAAATTCTACACTTCGGCCACGAGTTCACTAGTATTAGTTCCAATTTTTTCTTCTTCTTCTTCTTATATGAACTGAACCTAACAAACACATCCCTCTTGCTTTTAACGTACACAAACAGTTATGATTTTTGTGGATGGATATTCGGTTCAAGGCCTAATTAAAAAAAATCAACCCTACTGGACTCAATCATGAACCCATGTCCCCAGTGGGAGGTGCTCAACCATACCCCTTCAACTTTCTTTTTTGACTATCCCGAGCATTCAGCCAAACTCTTAATACAACGAACATATTCAAATGAACATAAAATACGAGAGTTACTTCCTAAGGACGCAGCAACTTGTTGGGTTAAATGAAAATTAAATAAGAAAACAAGTTCAGGGGGAGAAACTTATTTAAGCAAATAATATATTAGAATTTCTGGCACTATACACTATAAGCTTAAATTCATATCTTACCAAACTACTCATGGATAAAGTATTTTTTTCATGGTTCACAGGTGTGTTTTGTTGGTCTTGGCTTTGGTTCATCAGTTATCACACCCTGTCTCAATAGGGATACTTCTTACATGTTCAAATCTCCTCTCACTGATTCTTCTACATACGTCACTCTTAAAGATAAAATCAGGGGATGCGATAGGTTGGGGTGGGCTGGGTTTGGTGGATTCAGTTTAGTATTGTGGATAACTTGTAAATGCTCAACTTGTATTCAGTTTATTTATTATTCAGGTTGAACATGTCAATCCAAATCCAAAGCAGAAACAAATAGAGTATATTAGAGCATAGAATAAACAGGTTGGATTCAGGTCTGATGGGCACTTCATAGTGCAATTACTAAGCTGGTTGATCATTCAAATAATAAGAATAGGCTTAGCTTCAACCCAACATGTTTATTAATTGGGTCGACCTGAGAATAGAAAGGGTCATATGAGACAAATCATAAGTGCTGGCACTGCAACTCAACTCCCATTCAACCTTTCATATCTCCGAAACCCACCTTCTCTTCTTCTTGATCAACATCTCAGTCCTTCACTTTCACCATCACTGACCATTCCATTTATACAAGTTTCAAAATCTCCAAACATATCCAAGCCTAAAAATTACTCGACCATACCCAAGCCCACATGCAACTCATTGCACCCATTTGTTTCCATCAACTTTCCAGCCCAAAAACAACTTCTCATTATCTTGATCACCAACTGAGCCACCAGTCTTCAGCTCTTCTCATATACCGTACCCATCTTCTACTTCAAAGAAATGACCCAGACTTTACCCTCCTGAAACAAAAAGAACCCAGTTTCCTGTTGCCTTCATAGAAGTCCTCATTGCATGTTTCTATATCCTTTCCTTTACTTGTTTTTTCCATGATTTGTTATATTTTCAGTTTCTATTCATTTCCTTGTTTTTCCTTCATACTCTGTTTCTCTACATGTTCTCTTCATTTCCTTGTTTTCCTTCATGCTAACCTTTTTAGCATTACACTTCAAAGAGGAAAGTGCAAAAACAAGGAAAAAGGAAAATAAATTTAAGTTTTAGTCTTTTAGATCCATTTAATATTTGCACAAACAAATACTAGCAAAGACTACAGATGAAGAGATATGAAATGCACTCAAGAAAGCAAGTAAAAGTAGGAAATTCCGAAAGATACTAAATAACCCAACCACACCAAAATCCCCTTTCAAATATTAGACACAACTATCACATACATGTTTTCTTCATAAATGACAATAACTAGAAAGAATATTTAACAGTAATGATGTAGCACCAGATTGTGATGCTAAATTCTTTGCAGTAGATATTATAATGCACATCGATCATGGATTGAAGGGGTCAACAAATGATTATATGCAGACTAGATGATTTTTAATATTGATTGAGCACATTAAATAGACAGTAAGACCAAAAATAGTCCAACCATCCATTTTGATGATTCTCGATCAATAGTCACAATCTATACTCTTAAGTTATCAGCCAAACCCCTCAATAGTGGGCCCCGCTTCCCACTATAGAGTCTACATTATAACGTTTTGCATAACCTTCACATCACAGAAATGAATGATAGCCTACATCGATAAACAAAGATTATCAAGGAAAACCATGCCACAATTATGAAATCTACATAATAGCAGCCTAAGCCCACTGATGATCAATCTGACCCTTGAAAATCACTTCTCATAAGTTGGTACTCACCCCAGTTTGACTCTCAATTGAATTTTACTTGTCACTGGATTGTTCAAGCAAAACCTCATTAGAGGGGTAATAATTAGTACAACTTTGAGGCTTAACAATATTAAATCGCAGGTTAGGATGATAGGATGACCAATTAATTTGCACACCCCTGGGTTATATGTAGATCTTTCCACCCTTCGTCACGCATGATCAGCATGCATAAGTGGGCCACACAAGAGAGGTCACTACTTGCAGCAACAATAAGTTGGCTGTCTTGGAAAAAAACTCCATAATCTAAAGAACAAAATAAAAAATAATAAACAAGATCCCTTCAACCTTATTTGGATCAACAATACTGCTTGCAATACGATGAACAAGACTGATACTTAAATTTGCTGCTTTCACCTCCCAAACCTGTGACGGGAAACCATTAACTTGAGAACATGGTGCACATGAATGAATGGATCTTAAACATGTTGTATCACGTATCCTCAATAATTCAAAAAATTTAAGATAAATAATACAAAGTTTCTGTATATGACATTTAGAAAATGGAAGAACCAAGGTTGAAGAACACTCAACAATTATACTAGACTTGGTCCATAGGAATTTGAATTTGGAGAAGTTGATGCAGTGATAGTCAAACATTTACAACCAAACAAATACTTTGTATAAAACTACATGTAAGAGTGCATGAAAGAACACATTAGCCCTTTGAAAACATAGTTTTGGAGAGCTTTCATGTTATTAAGAAAATGTCATTAGAGCTTTTTCATTCAGAAAAGTCAATGTCACTTATTCATTTGATGTGCGTCAAAAGACCATAACTTGCCCAATGCCAACTCAGGAAGTCAATTGGGCATTAGAAAAAAGATCCGGCTGAGTTGGGAGTCACCTCACTGATCCCCACCTTTTCTTTAACTTTCTTTCTCCAAACACTTGGTAGTAGGGGTTTGTTGTAAAAACAGAAAAAATTAATTTCTTAGTATAAATACACAAGGATTCTGTAGCCTCACCTAAGTTGGATGACTAGCTAAATACTACCTTGTTTCCTCTCAATTTCCATCTAATTTTTCTATTTCATTCTGCTTTCACTTTCTTTGCCTATTATTCTTCATATTCCTGAATTACCTAACCACCTTGTGTTAGTCAATAGTCTAACAAAAACTCACAATTGATGTGTTACTTCCTTCCCGACAAACTGAGTTTTTCAGGATTCGACGAAAGGGCTTTAGTGGTGGTAGTGAAAGTAATGGTCCCTACCCCCTCAAATTTTGAAGGAAAGGTCCAGCAATGCTTGATTCATCAATGAACAAAGAGGATATCATACATAGGCACCAAAGACTTGGATATGTTTCATTTCAAAGTCTGAATCCTCCTAAAGGAAATTGGCTTTTCTAACAGTAGCCTATGGTTCTACATTGTAACAATACAGCAATGAAACATATTGCAAAGAATCTTGTTTATCACGAGAGACCCAAATAGAGGGAGGGACATGCTTCTAGATGAGTTTTCTCACTGCAGAAGGAGGGACATGCAAAGGAGGGCTAAAAAAGATTATGCAAATTAATTAGAACCTAGATTCACTATCAAAACAAACATCTACTACAAGAAAATTGCATATCAACCAAACCTAATTAATTCACTAGCAAAACAGATCCCCAAAAGATAAGAGAAAATGTAAAAATCAAAGAAGAATGAGAGAGAGAGAGAGAGAGAGGATTACTGAAGCCATCTTCAACGAGTTAGTTGAAGGGGTGAGAATCGCAGACCCATCACCCTTTTTCAGTCTTCTCCGGCAACGGTGGGTGAATCTGCACTCCGGCAATGGAAACAGAAACCTAAGCCTCCACCTTCCAATCTGCTCTTCTCTAATCCTCTGTCCCAAGGGTTTTTTCTTCTCCCACAGTGGCGTTTTGCATACCGGCAACGACGATCGACAAACTTGAATTGATGCAGAGCCCACCTTCTCCAGTCAGTGTTAAGAGATCCTCCGGTGATTGGTCTCTGTAACAACGACTCCGGTAAAGGTCGTCAGTTTGAATGAGTTGCCCTTGTTCTTTCTTCTCCGTCAGCCAAGGGTTCTACCACCAGCAGCACTAGATTGAAAAATGCCTGGCCTCTTCTCTGGTGAACGACGATGGCCTCACCTGAGATCCAAATCAGAACTTCATCCTGCTAGCCACGAATGAGAAGGGAAAGAGAAAGAGAAAGAGGAGGGGGGGGATTTCTACTCTCCTCTGCAATCGATCTCCTTTTGTTTAGTGATTTTTGAGAAAGAGGGGGAATCTGCGAGAATGGAGAAAGGGACAAAATGGGTGCAAACGAGAATGGAAGGTGAGATCTAAGGAGCGGAGAGGGAAAGAGAGAGCAGGGAGCAGAGGAAAAAGAGAGAAAAAGGCGGAAGAGGAAAAAGTTTGGGGAAGAGAGGAGAATGCGAGATGACGATGTCATTCGACACACTAGAGGGTAAAATCGTCCAAAACTCTTGTACGAACACCAATACAGGTATTTTTGTGTATTTCTGATTAAAACCGGTAAATACATGTTTAGTGACACTTTTTTGGTAAAAATCCCTTCTTTTTTTTTTGGATTTTTACCAGAAAAGTGTGCTTACATATGTATTTGGCCATTTTAAACACAAATACACGTATTTTCCCATTTTGGTGTTCGTACAGCCCTTTTGGACTCTTTTACCCCTCCCTTTGCTGATGACTTCATTCGATTCCCCCATATTTTTCCATCTTTCTCACTCTCCCGTCCCGCCATAGACCTTTCTTCCTCTCGCTGCCCTCTCCCTCTCTGCATGTCTTCTCCGACTTCTTTTATCTCCTTCCCTCCCGCGTCCTCTTCTTCCCTCTCTCCTCCCTTCTCACTTCCTCTCTCCTTCCCTTGGCCCCTGCTCTCTCTTTTCCTCTTCCTTTCTGTCTTCACCCCAATCGGTGATTCCATTCGGATCATCTCACACCGGCAGCCAGCGATGCTCTCTCGTCGCCGTAGTTGTTGGAGAAAATCCTACAAATGAAAGAGGGTTTCTAGCCAAGAGAGGTGAGAACTTGCATAATTTCCATTTTTTGTTGTAGCATGTGCATGGGCACTCCCTGCATTCAATGCTCTGTTTCTTTGAATGTATTTCTAAGAATGGATCAATGGCCATTTGAAATCCAAAAACTGGAGCTTTTGTAATACTTGGCTTCTCCATTCTATAGTTGTTCTTTACTATTTGAATCTTGTTTGATTTACTTATTTGCATATGGGCCTCGATTTCATCATCTTGACAATTTTTGGCTTGTATCAACTTACCATGTTCTATTCCTTTAATATGAATGTATTGGTTTTGCAATTCAGCCGTGCATTTCTATGCGATAGTAAAAAAAATTTTTTTTTAGATATATGGTAACCTTTTCTGCTAAAATACTTGATGACAATTTTGGATTGTGCTGCTGTTCACTATTTAAAAACACAAATTAATATATGGTTGCGCTATTTGAAACCTAATTTTATACTTGTTATCTTTTTGGTTATGCTCTTTCTTGAAATGCATGAGAATGAGTATTTACGATTTGAGGGAATGATTAAGATAGAAGAATAGTATGTATTGTTTTTTAGATGTTAAAACGTTAGTGAATTCTTACAATCTCTTTGAGATTGTGTGATTTCTTCATTACTTACTTGACACAGGCAACAACGACCGTAAGAAAATGCATTTAAATGGTTTATGGATTTTTGCCTTGTGGTTTACTCTATAAGCTCTCGTTGATAAAGTTAAGTTAGATTTAGATAATCGAACAAAATCCAGTACTTGGAGATTTGTATATCCTTTTAAGTTTGGACAGGAAGAATTCGAATGTGTAGATTTCTATCTTCAATTAATGACAAGGGGAAAGAAGCTAATAGTTTTATGGGTCGATCGAGCTATAGAGATTAGATAGTTGAATCTACACTCTTTAAGCCCCCACCCCCCCCCCCCCTCCCAAATCATTAGTCTGTAAGCCCCCCACCCCCCATCTTCTTCTATCCCTTATTGCCTCCTTCCCCAATCTAGTTATTTCCTTTTCCCCACCTGTTTCCCCATCGTCATCGAGGCTTCGCTCTTCCAGTAAATAATCACTTTGCTCATGTACAAGGAATCTTGATTGTCACTTACACAATGTCTAGCAATTTGACTTGTAGTACATTATCATGTGTAGAAAAAGAATGAAATGATACTACTCATGTTTACATCTATTTTCCGGGTTTGGTAAGCGAATCACTAATGCCCGTTTTTAAAATAGTCGATAATATGAGATTACAAGCCTTTGGACTAACTAATATGGCTACATAAAGATGTTTAGAGTGTAGTATCAAATGAAATTTAAATCACTCATATTCACAATGGTAGTGATCATATTCTCATATGAATGATGTTGAGATGACAATATGGGTGAAGTCCGTAAGTCTTTTCCATTGCTTATGCATGTCATTATACATTCATTATCGTGTTGTTGTAGGATGCAAAAAATTTGACGAGAACCTAAAAATCACTGAAACGATATCGTTATCTTTCATTAGATTTGTTTTTCAATGTCTTAAATCTCCTTCCGTTTAAATTTTCGTTTTTTGTTTCCTTTTGAACTTTTCCTTCGGTCTTGATTTGCTCCTATTAGTTTCTCTTGGGAATTGGCGTCTTGGGTTTTTGCCATGCATAGTAATTGTTTGGGTGATTTTTTATTCTTTTCAGTCATGGGTTTTCCTAAAATTTGAAGTACCCATTAGAAATGTAGTCGTTCCCTATTTTTTGATGTCGCATCTCCCTGTTATTAACATTTCAATTGTAGGCCGTCAATACGATGTATTGAAAAGACATCGGTGGTTAAGATGCTAAAACCTGAAACTAAATCGCGTGACCTTATGTCAATTTTGGCTTGAGTTCAACTATAGGCTCATTACGCAATTCCAAGCATCAAGATGCTTTGGTTAACCTCAGTGTAGCACATGTCCCATAATAGTACAGCTCGAAATGTACATGGAATGGTTCCCACTAATAATATTGACGAAAAATATTCAGCCATGAAACTTGACGTCCCACTAACATATTTCTTGTTTGATTTACTTTTTTGGATATGGGGCTCGATTTAACCATCTTAACAGTTTTTGGTAGTATCAACTTCTCATGCTCTGTTTCTTTAATATGACTGTATTGGGTTTGGAATGCATCCATGCCTTTCTATGCGATAGTAATTTTTTCCTAAGTTATAAAGTAACTTTTTTTGCACCGCTGATTGATAGTAATTTGTTATTGCATTGCTTTCCATCAATTTTTCAACTGATAAATGTATTGTTGCTATTAGAAACCTACATCTATACTAGTCTGTTGCTTTTTGTTAGGCTCTTTCTTGGAATGAGACTACGTATGAGAATGAGTATTTAAGATTTGAGGGAATGTTTAAGATAAATGAGTAACCACTAAAAAAAAATTTTGGGTTGTTAAATGCTAGTGAATTCCTATGGGGTTTCTTCGTTACTTAGTTGACATATGCAGCAACAACCATAAGTAACTACATTGAGACGGGTTATGGATTTTAGCCTTGTGGTCTACTCTATAAGCTCTCGTCGACAAGGACAACTAAGATATAGATACTCGAACTAACTCCAATACTTAGAGATTTGTATATATTCTTTAAGTTTGAATATGAAGACTTTGACAAACGTAGATTTCTATCTTCAATGAATGGGAAGGGTTAAGAAGCCAATAATTTTATTGATCGAACAAGCTTTAGAGATTTGATTGCTGAATGAATAGTGTTTTAAGAAACCCCCCCCCCCCCCCCCCAAAAAAAAATCATTTTCCCTCCCTTATTGCTTCATCCCCTAATCCAGCTATTTCGTTTTGCCTACCTTCTATGTCATCATAATCAATGGCTTTTTTTAATCACAAAGTAATCACTTTGGTTATCTACATGTAATCTCGATGGTCATTTACACAGAATGGAGCAATTCCATTGCTAGTACATTATCACTTGTAGAACAACAGACAAAAATGAACTACTTTTGTTCCATCTACTTTTTGGTTTTGGTCAATGATTTACTATTGACACTTATTGCCTAGTTGATAGTATAAGATTCCAAGGATTTGGTGTAATACATGAGATACTAAAATACGTCAATAGTGTAGGATCAAATGAGTTTTGGAACATACCTATAAATAATGATCTATGATCCTGTTGTCCTATAAATGAAGTTGAAATCAACATCTATGTGAAGTTCGTAAGTCTTTCGCATTGTTTATGCAGCTCATTATACATTCATTATTGTTCTTCTGCATGGTGCAAAAAATTGGTGAAGAACTTATAAATTATTGAAATGATATTGTTATTATAAAATATAGAATAATCAAAATTTCCTTAAATCGTGCTTCCTTCTCATTTTTTTAGCATCTCAATATGAAGTCACCATGATTTTTCTTTTGGACACCAAAATTGGTAAGTAAAGAAAAAATTTATGGTTACAATATCGTTATCAAAGAATAATTTCCTTTGCATTTCTTCAGAGGTAGAGAATATCTTACAATGGAAATTTGGTTGTTGGGGGGTCTACTTTGTGGATCAGGGACTAATTATTATTTTTTATTTGATGAACTGACTTGTAGGGTCCGCAAAAATGATATTTGATCATTTAGGCTTTGTGGATTAGAGACTGGTGATTTTTTATTTGATGAACTAATGAGTAGGGTGCAAAATTGACAGTATTTCAGAATTTAACATTAGTAATATAAGGACGGCTTAACGGTAAGGTTAAGAAAGCTATTGTACTCGTTAGGTTATGGATACTGGGAATAGTAGCTCAAAATTTGATAAGAAAGATATCAGCACTGATCCTTAATAGAATTGCAATCGTTGGGTTATGGATTTCGTCCTTGTGGTTTGATATATAAGCTCTCGTCCATAAGGTTAAGAAAGCTTTGGATACTCGATCAAAATCAAATGTAGAAGATTTGTATATCCTTTACCTTTGTAGAGGAATACTTTATATGCATATCCACTCATCCATTGAACGGCAAGGGGAGCAAAAATGACGGTATTATGGATGGACCCCACCAGTAAGTGAGCTTTATAGATTTGATAGCTGAATCAATCGTATTTTTTTTCAGGTGACAGATCTTAATCTGTCCCCTGTAAATTTAGAAGGAGCCTCCGCTGTTCTCAGAAGCCTTTCCAACGGAAAAAATCCCCTACAAGAAACCTGATAAACGGAGGCCATCACAGTGAGGCCATCACAATGAGTGTATGAGAAGAGAATGAGTGTATGGATGCTCGAAACTGGCTTTTTCTTGCCAAGGGCAATCTTTGAATATGCCTCTGGTTATATTACAAGTAGGAAGATTCATAATTGGATATATTTCAAGTAGGAAGATTCATAATATAAGTTCTAAAATGACAAAGTGCATACGATTGTTGTTCTATACTGTAAAAATTTTGCTTCAAGGAGAATCAACTAACCCAAATCTAATAACTGAAAGTATGCAAAAACATCATCCAAACAATACAAGATTAATAATTACTATCATGAGTCAAGTGGATGATGAACAAAAAGTGAATGTGTACAAAAGACCGGTTAAGATTGTTTGACACTATAGTTCATTTTTTGGATAAACTTGCATCCACCTATCTATGGATCGTGTTCCACCATGTTAGTTGTTGGAACCTTAATTGTTCTTTCAGAGAACTTTCAGATGTTTCTCGCGGTGGTTCCTCATTTTTTTGTGACTTGTAGATTGTATAGTTCGGATGCAGTGTCTGGGCTATTCCCAAGTCACGCAATGCTCAGCATTATGATCTTAAAAATGCACCATTCTTTATTTATTGCCTCTATAAAAGTCCAAAAAACTTGGTACTTGGTTCGTTGATGCACCATTTCATCAACCATGTTCGATTTTATTATTTTCTTGATTCATGTCTTTTTGGGCCTTTAACATGAGGTGCATTATATATACATTATATATATATATATATATATATATGCTGAATTTACAAACAACTATGAAGATATACATTATATGTACATGCTGATTCATGTCTTGTTGGGCCTTCAACATCAGGTAGTCAAAATAGAATCAAGGTATACATTATATGTACATGCTGAATTTACCAACAGCTATGAAGGGAAGGAACTTTAAAAAACATGGCAATCTAAGGTTCGAACGCTGATTTGGAGGGTTGGAACCACCGCTGTTGCTGGAAAATGGGTCAAAAGTGCTCTTAATGGCTAGTTCGGACATTGGCAAAGAGGGTTCGAACCTTTGATTTTTCTGGAATAAGGCCCAGGAAGGGTAAAATTCGAAGGTTCAAACCCTTGATCCAAGAGTTCGAACCCTTGCGCACGTTGGAAATTGGCAAAGGAATGGCAAATTACAAAGGTTCGAACCCTCAACTAAAAGGTTCGAACCTATGATCCCTCTGGAATTTTTATAATTATATGGAAAACAATATCGTTACGATCCGTTATAGCTTTCCTTTTATAACCTGCTGTCCATCGAAGAGATGATCCTGGAAATCTATCGAGATACAAACTACGATGAGAAAAATGCTACCAGAAGTTCCAAGAAATGTACAACTTTAGCATATCATACCAACGAATTCGAAATACCTATTAGAAAGCATGTTATTCCCTGTTTTTTGATGTCACATTTCCATGTTATTGACATCCCAATTGTAGGCCCTTAATAAGTTGGAAGAACAAATACATCGGTGGTTAACATGCTCAAACCTGAAACTAAATTAGGTGGCTTTAGGTCATTTTTGGCTTGGGTTTAACTATAGGCTCATTACACTATTATCAGCTTCAATTAAATTTAGTTAACCTTGTTCTAACACATGTCCCACAATAGGTAAACCCGAAGTGTACGTGAAGTGACACTTTTGGCTAATAAAATTCTCCAACTTTCTGCTTTCACAATGATGAAAATACTAACCATTTGTGAATCTAGCTAGGAACAGCCCCAACAGGACTTCTATTTAGACTGTTTGGGTGTGAAAGTTTAGGTTGTACAACCATTCTTCAATTTCATTTGTCTAGTACAAATCAAGTTGATTCCAACAACATTTGGGCCATATTTTAACCAATTCTTAGCCTTTGTTTGGGCTAATTTTGAGCCCATTTATACCCACTATTCAGACTGTTTAGGTGTGAAAGTTTAGATTGTTAGGCTTCCTGTTCTTGAGCTAGTTGGATATAGAGTTTAACAACATGGTGGGCTCTTGTATTACACATATACAACTATTTAGCTCTTGAAACCCTCCACTTGTAAGAGCCCATTTGTGTTTGGGGGATTCTTTATTTTGTGTCTAATTGGGAGGTTATGTCATCAAACCTTCTTAAATATGTAGAAACTTAATCTAGTTTGAAAATTTGATTGGTGTATTCAGAAGTTTCAGATTTACATAAGCAGATATCAAAAATGAAAAATATAGTTCTACTTCCATTTTGCAAAGAAGTAGT
Source organism: Camphora micrantha (assembly GCA_003546025.1). NCBI lineage: Eukaryota > Viridiplantae > Streptophyta > Magnoliopsida > Laurales > Lauraceae > Camphora > Camphora micrantha. Next base: position 307,242 of record QPKB01000008.1, read on the forward strand.
TGTTAATGCAATTACAAAACTAAAACACTCAAATTTCCTGTTTGCCACATCATGCTCTTTTAAATATGTTCAACTCATATGCTCTCTTTTAAATGTCAGGTATTGTTTCCAAAATACACGGATGTTGTTCACCTCGATCGAAGGTCATGCACATGCAGCAAATTGGATCTTCTTGGCATTCCTTGTTCACTTGGCATTTGCTCCGGTGATTGTTATTGAGCAACTTATATTGATGTTATCGAGCAACTTACCAGGAGGGAAACATATTTTGATTTATATTTTGGATGTATTCTAGATAACTAGAGGAGAACATAATTTGTATATTTTGATGTATCCTCAATAACTAGAGAATAACTTATTTTGCCTCATGGTCATGGAATATTTTGCTTTAATGCATAGGAGCTTCCTTTACAGCAGATTCTTTTTCAAGGCCTTAAAGTTTCTGATTAGTGCTTGGAGGTTTGAAAACTCGGGACGTGTGGTTTAAGGGTCGCAAATCAGATCAATAATATGACATCCAACCAACACAATCAACAATTACGATTTTAAAGCCTTTTCCATTCATTTTTGTTGTCCAGCAATGAGACTGACCCTGACTATAAATTGAGATACATAAACAATGAAAAAGGATCACAAATTTCACTTAGATTAGTGATTTTTGATTTTTTTTTTTAAACGATATCGTTAAGATCCTTTAGATTTTTCAACGAGATTGGCCCTGAGTATATATTAAGATACATAAGCAATGAAAAAGGCTAACGAATTTCACCCAGATTAATGTTTTATAAATTTTTTGATAACGATATCGTTACGGTTCTTTAGACTTTTTTTTTCTTTCTTTCCTCTCCAGCAACGACATTGGCCCTGACTACATATTGAGCTACATAAACAATGAAAAAGACTACTGGAGGTTACCAAGAAAATTGAATTGCAAATATTCCAACAACGAAATCGTTACTGTCCTTTAAAGTTTTCAGTCTCAAATTTGTTATCCAGCAAGTTAATGGCCTCGATTTTAAAATGTGATATTTAAACAATGGGAAAGACATGGATGCTGCTCAGATTCATATGTCAGTATATTCATGTAAAGCAAGAAAACAACAGGAAGGTTCGAACCTTTGGGTATCTGGAAACTGGCTCAGGAAGTGCAAGTCTGCAAGGTTCGAACCCTCCTCTTAAGGGTTCGAACCTTTGTGCTGTCTGGAATTTGCCCCAGAGATTCCACTCATCGAAGGTTCGAACCCTCCCCTTGATGGTTCGAACCTTTGGGCTGTCTGGAATTTAGCTCAGGAAGTGTAGGTCTGCAAAGTTCAAACCCTTCTCTTGAAGGTTCGAACCTTTGTGCTGTCTGGAATTTGGCCTAGAGATTCCACTCATCGAAGGTTCGAACCCTCCTCTTGATGGTTCGAACCTTTGGGCTGTCTGGAATTTGGCTAAGGAAGTGCAGGTCTGCAAGGTTCGAACCCTCCTCTTGAAGGTTCGAACCTTTGTGCGGTCTGGAATTTGGCCTAGAGATTCCACTCATCGAAGGTTCGAACCCTCCTCTTGATGGTTCAAACCTTTGGGCTGTCTGGAATTTGGCTAAGGAAGTGCAGGTCTGCAAGGTTCGAACCCTCCTCTTAAGGGTTCGAACCTTTGTGCTGTCTGGAATTTGGCCTAGAGATTCCACTTCTTGAAGGTTCGAACCCTCCTCTTGAGGGTTCAAACCTTTGGGCTATCTGGAATTTGGCCCAGGAAGTGCAGGTCTGGAAGGTTCGAACCCTCCTCTTGAGGGTTCGAACCTTTGGGTATTCTGGAAACTGGCTCAGGAAGTGCAAATCTGCAAGGTTCGAACCCTCCTCTTGAGGGTTCGAACCTTTGTACTGTCTGGAATTTGGCCCTGAGATTCCACTCCTCGAAGGTTCGAACCCTCCTCTTGAGGTTTCGAACCTTTGGGCTATGGAATTTGGCCCAGAAAGTTTTGGGCAGAACTGAAAGGCGGTTTTGCCACTAAGTCATTCACGGAAGGTGGGATGTTGTTCATTGATGTAGAGTCAATCTGTAGGGCCCTAAAATATTGGATGCCATCGTGGCTTAAATTATAAACCGTGTCCAATTTTAGGCAGCAAGTTATAAGTCCTTAATTCAGGCTCGAAAATGAATGCATTTATAAGGTCTGGAGATATTTCTGTTTTTCCAAGGGAGAGTAACCGTGGAAGAGTTCAGATCTAAACTAGAACTTGCTTCACAATTTTCAAGCATCTGTGAAGATGGTGATTCTTCTACAGAGGACTTAAGTAAATTGTATGCTTTGGGCTGTCTGTATGCTTCATTTGCTGAAATATATGAGAGAACCATTTGACTTTTTAAGTAAACTGGTTAGCACACATAGGCATAGCCAATTTAATTTATGATTTACACGTACAAGCATCACTTAAGTATTCACATGCATTATTGGAAGCTCTCTTGACCGTTGGGGAGGGCATCTTAAGCGAGCTTTTTACCATACAGAAGTTAGTATGTCATTATTCTTCTCATACATTTTACGTCAAATAGTTATTTCTTTTCTCTTATTTATATGTCCTGTATTACTCACATTTCTTACTTGCTTGCAGGTTGGAGAAATTACTTATATGCTTGCAAATATGTTTGCTTTACTTTATTCCAAAGGATTTGGTACTCTAGAACTAAATTTAGGATTATTGACTGAATGTATCCAAAATTGCTGCGGAATCTCGCCAGTTGGATACAGTTCTACTTACAATTGGACGGATTCGTATGCATATTAGATGGATTCAAGCAAATAGTTGTCTCCGGAGTTCTAATTACATCAATTCTCAGAAAAGTGCATTCCACTGACATTATTGTAAAGTGATTGTTATAGTCAAGCAACGAGATTGAACCTAAATGTAGAATGAGATACACAAACAAGAAGCATAGGGGTAACAATCATTCTCTAAATTGAGGATACATCCAAAATATAAATTAAAATATGTTCTCCCCTGGTAAGTATTTTCAACATTTCAAATCTAAACAACGATGTAGACAAGTTGAAGTTATAGCTCATCCAAAAAATGAGAAAAATGATGATTCATCCTCTTGGAGGTGGATCTCTACATTTCAAATCAATTGACCTAATTTTTTGCCCAGTAGTGTGAATGAGACCTTCCAATTCAAACACCACCCCTTGATTTCCATGCCAATTTGATGGGAGTCCATCTAAGGATGGTTTATTCGGAGGAATTGGATTCCATCACCCCCACATTTTAGTAATTGTACATCTAAGTTTCCATAAATGAACCTATCCATCGAATTCGAGAGAGCATGCAAAACTCACTCCAAATCAGCACCCACTATAACACCTGGGATTCAGAGAACTATTACACTACCTGGACTCAAAATTGATGATTACAACATCGAAAAAGAGAACCCAATCAGAAAAAAAAAATTAATTTATTGAGCTGATTACAACACCAAGAATGATAACACAATCAAGAAAAAAATTCCATTGCATCCCCAATTATTGCTAGAAAGCCACACTACTGTTTTAAGCCACAACACAACATGAATTGCTTACAGTTTGTTACACAATTTTCATCCAGCTAGTCATAGTTTTACTGGAAAAAAGACCTCCAAATCTGAGATATGATTTCCATCGTGGTTCCTCATCTGAGCAAGAAACAGGTGGATGGTATTGCCACAAATTCGTGACTCCATATTTTTGCTAGTAAACATTAATGCACATTGGCTTGACCATGTGAATAAGTTGGCAAAAACCTTGAACTGTAATCAATTGCTTCCATTTACAATAGGCAGGCAATCGTCAAGTTTAACCTGCATTTTTGAGGCCATGACTAACTACATAGAAACCATATTGCTTCAATGGTTGATATAATTGTGAATGCTTTAGTCATCATCCTCATCCTCTTAATTAGTTGGATGGTTGAACTTTTTAGCGTGATACATCTCAGCAACCTGAAAATGATTTAAAAGAACATTAGAATTTGTTACTACAGAACGATGATAAAAATTGTGCAGGCTGAATGAATGACCAGCAAATGGTAGATTTTGCTAAACCTGTGCGAACACCTGTGATTAGCATTTATATGAATCCAAGTAAGATATTGATACATTGAACATGTTAGAAAAATGCAATTGACTCCAGAATTTGAAACTTTAACATGTAAAATAGTTGCACAAACATTTCAGCTGTCCTAATAGCAATGTAGAGAGTTACAAAAGAGATCTTGTAATTAAGGATGTAAAAGGAAATCTGATTCTAGAAAAATCCAACCTTATTACCAAAAGTGTCAATTCACAAAGCTGAAATGTAAAAATCTCACTAATCAATTAGGAAATTTCATGTGTTAGGATCTCTACCATTCAATGGTATAGAGACCAACTTATCCAAACCATATCAAAGTGGTCCATTAGGTCCATGACATTCTTGAACACTTACGAAGAGCTCTACACTGGCTAGTTTCTAAAGCTACCATTCCACTAAAATAGACCTTCCAGAAACTTATTAAAATTAGTCAATAAATCAGCCAATAAGTACAAATCAGTCAATAAATGGTTGCAACCATTTAGATTCTCACATTAAAATTAGATTTACTGCAACTTCGATTCCATTAATCAGCTTCCCCTATAGACAATGTCATATCCACCCTGTCCAATCACATTTCCAATTTGGTTTCAACTCCTACAGAAAATTATTCGCAGTTCAATGGAGTCCTCTTTAGCATAAATCATAGACAACATAAAGGACTTCCAATAATCTCATAGCTTCATTGCACAGTGAAGTTTGTCGTAAAAGAACATTAATGATATTCTGAGAGTTCTTGTTGTCAATCCTATCTAATTTATGTTGCGAGTACTTACCAGAATTTGGTAATGCACCCTTCTTCTTACCACTGCAGAGGTTGAATTCTTGACTAGTGTAACAAGTAGTTATCATCTCTATTTCACATGCAGTTTTATAAAAAAAAATTGCACAGTAAATTGCCCATCACCATCATATGTGAAAAGTAAAAGGTAGTAAGCCTTCAAGGAGTGATCTTCTACAAATTTATTCCAGCCATCCTATAGATATGTATCTTTACCCTTTTATTTAATTGAACATACCAAATGTGGCCATCAGGACCCTTTAGTTGGGCTCCTTGGGATGTATCAATTACATTGTGCTTCACGAACGCTGGTGGTAATCGCTGCAATACATAGAAATAACAAAGCTGAATCATAGAACCAAGTACAAGATAGAAAGGGTAGCAAAGGGCAGTGAGCTTAATCTCTGAAGAACAATGATAAATTAGAACTAGAAAACTGGAATCAGTGTGAACAGAGCATCACCAAGTGCTATTAATTTTCATCATATAACATATTATCCCTTCCTTTCGCTATCAGCAAAATAAAATGCTAAAAGTAAAATTACCCAAAGGGAGTTTGAAAATAAAAATAGAAAATAAAGTTTCTTGAGGACATTGCCACATTCACTTAAAAAGAAAGTTTGGAAAACTTTCAATTCTTTAACCAGACTTGTAAATTTTTTTTTTTTGTTTTTTTTTTTTTATGTTAGTGGCTACACACATCTAATAGAAGTTTTAAACTTGCATCAATAAAAAATAATAGGTGACAAACAAATCAACAAATAGCCTCTGGGAAAAATTTCCAAATTATAAATTAAACGAGAACAAACTCTTCTGTCCTTTTTCCAAAAACAAACCTCCTTGTGTCCCTACACATTACTTCCATAATATAAGAACCTTAAGATGATGCTAATTTATGCAATTTTTTCTCTTGAGAAGTCCATCTCAGGATACTGCAAAAACAAAATTGGTATATCAGATATTCTGCAGCATATAGGTTCACGAGACAAACAAAACATAAAAACATACACAAAAAAATTGGATTTCTTAAAAAACGACTCCATATCCAATACAAGCACCAAAACGCCAATAGTTAGGGAAGTTACCTCAGCCATGAACTTTTTAAGCATCTCTTGCTTTTGTATCTCATCACTGGTTGGAAGACCCATGGACTTTTGCCGCTAGTCATACTGCAAGCCCATCATGGGTGTTCAATTACACATAACACATGCAACACATAAAGTTAAACCCGACTACATTATCATGACAAGGCACAAATACAGTAGAATGCTGATAATAAATCTAGGCAAGCCTATCCACAATCCATAATAAATCGAAGTTTTCCCAAAATCTATCAAAGTATCGGCCAAAATCATACACGAATCTTGATGGGTTTTTCCATTCAGTGATTATAGAAATCAATTCGAGCAAGAATAAGTAAAAACCAACGTAATTGAGGAGGGGAATCCATCGAAAAGAAAGGGGCTAATGAAGAAGAAATTCTACCTTTCTCTTTAAAATGTGAGGTGGTTTGAAAATTTCAGTCATTCCAACTGTACCCACATCTTCTGGGTAAGAAAGCTTCTCTTCAAAACCCAGAGACATGGCCCCTTTTCTTCTGCAAAATCCTCCAACGACCTCTCTTCTCTTCTTCCAAGAGGGAGAGGGAGCGAGCAGGGAGCACATGCAGAGGGAAAGGGAGAGAGCAGGGAGAAAGAGAGAAAAAAAGAGGGAGAGGAAAAATGGGGAAGAAAGAAGAATCGTTAGGCTCTGATATTGATTTAGAGGTGGGTTTTGTGATGATGTCGTTTGGCAACTTCAGGGGTAAAGTGGTCCAAAACTCGTGTACGAACACCAAATATGGTATTTTAGTGTATTTCTAACTAAATCAGGCTAATACATGTTTAGCAACACTTTTTTGGTAAAATTCCTTTTTTTTTTTTTTTGGCATATACATGATACATGCCCAAGCTAGTTTCTATTAAAAAAGAAGTTATTATTTTATGATTCTTCAATATTCAACAATCTTTCATCATTAAAAAATAGTTTAAAGTCTGATTAAAGAGATGGGTAAAGAAACATAAAACAATAACAAAAGGTGCCTTACTACATACACCAAAATACTCCCGCGGAGTAATTAGACTTTTATAAGACTAATTTTCCGTCCCTGCAAGATCTCAAAATAAAATCCCAGGAATTTAATTTCATACAAAGAAAGGGTAATAGAATAAATTCAAGAGCCACCCAATCATCCAAGTTTTAAATTCGCTTCGATCTCACCGTCCATCTTTCCACAACTCAATGAATTTTAGGATCCCACCATCCACCTTTCCCCAAACTTTACACCGCAATTTTATTTCCCTCCTCATCCCTTAAACACCCTCAACCTCATCCCCACTGCAATTCCATTCCACGTGTCCAAAATATATGACCTTTCACAAATAACTGGCCATCTTTCCTCCACAACTCGATAAGCTCCCTCCTCTTCACCGTCCGATCATTTATCTAACCCAAATCACCTCCGTCCATTTCCCCCCAAATCCCTTCGTCCTCAAAAACCCTACCTTCCTCTCTCTCTCTCTCTCTCTCTCTCTCTCTTCAATTCCTAGGAATTCAAAAACGAAGAAGAAGAAGAAAAAGAAAACGTACCTGAAATCAATGGCAGCTCTTCAGCAATCTCCGGTAGCACTTCGCGCCGAATTCGCGCCGGAGAATCGAGTCCTCGCCGCTCCAAAGCCCCTCCTCTGCTCGTTCCTCGGCAAGTTCCCGTCGCTCAAGCTCGCCGCGAAATCAAACGCAAGGTCCGTCCGCCGACGCCGCGGCGGGGCCACGATGATGGACTCGGCCGCGGCGAGCTACGCATCGGCGCTGGCCGACGTGGCTAAATCGAACAAGACCCTGGAAGCCACATGCGCCGACATTGAGAAGGTCGAGAAGCTCTTCTCCGTAGCTGAGATCTCCAGCTTCTTCATGAATCCGACGATCAGGATCGAGAAGAAGCGGGAGATGATAGACGAGATCACGCGATCTTCGGCGCTGCAGCCGCACACGGAGAATTTCTTGAACATCTTGATCGACATGAGGAGGACCGAGCTGGTGCTGGACATCGTGAAGGAATTCGAGATTTTCTACAACAAGATCACGAACACGGAGATGGCGATCGTGACTTCGGTGGTGAAGCTGGAGTCGCAGCACCTGGCGCAGATCGCACAGACGGTGCAGAGGCTGACGGGAGCGAAGAACGTGAGGATAAAGACGGTGATTGATCCGAGCCTGGTGGCGGGGTTTACGATTAGGTATGGGAGTTCGGGATCCAAGTTGATTGATATGAGCGTGAAGAAGCAGTTGGATGAGATTGCTAGTGAGCTTGATTTTAGTAGTATTGTTGGATCGCTTGCTGAATGATCTCTAAGTTGTAACGGATCGGATCGGATCGGATCGGATTCGGATTGATTGGTCGCTTTTTTTTTTTTCATGTTCTGTTTTACATCGCTATGTGTAATTTTAAAGTGCATGAATTTTGTGGGATTTGTAAATTGATTGGGCACAGGGGGAGGAGGTAGTCCGTAGCCTTCTATTTCTGGAAAAAAAAAAAAAAACCGTTGTATCTGAGGAAAGCTAATCCCATGTAGCCGATGCCCCAAAAACAGGGGAAGAGAAGGATATCAATTTTTCTCTCACTGGTGTAACTTTACTTTTCTTTTTCGTCTTTTTTTTTGAAGAAGAAAGACTGAGATTTGATTGTATAGTGGAAAAATAAAGAGACTTGTGAAATGTCACTGAGCTATGAGTATAGCCTTACAAAATGAGGACTCTTGTTTTGTAAGAGAGAAGGTTCCAGGCCAGGGTTGAACAAAACAAATTTGGGGCTCCGATTCATTCAACTGTCCGGCTTGGTATGCTGCAGAAAAACAATTTTTATCATTTTTTCATATAGATCATGAGAATTCAACTTCCATTACATTAGGTGGCTCGCTAGGTCCAAAAAGCTCGATTGAAGGTAGGTCCAAAAAGCTCGAATAAAGGAGGGTTAAGTTAACGTCATGTATGAGACCCAGTGGTGGTGTTAAAAATTAAAAAAAAAATAATAATAACTTTTTTTTTTCTCGAGCTCTTCAAGACTTGGGTCAGCCCTACCCTAGGTAAGGGCATAGAAAGTGGAGACCCTCCAGGGGTCCGGCCCACCTATGTTGAGGATAATTCTTGTGCAACATTGAGCCTGGCCCAGCCCATCCCAATTCTTTGATAGCCCTTCCCATGAGGCATGTCTCTTGGGCATTTGGGAGGGGTGATGAAATTTGGATAATGACGTATACTTCTACCCAAATGAAACTCCCTGAATGCGAGCAAACAAGCAGGTCTTTGGGGAATCAAAAAGTCTACATGGACAAACTTTTTGTCCAGAATTGTGGACAAATCCCTATGTATCCCTTCAATATCACTATGATATTGAAGGGATACATAGGGGTTTGTCCACAATTCTGGACAAACTTTTTATCCATGTAGCATAACTCTTGGGGAATAAACCCAGCGGGTTTTAGTTTACTATCCACATGTATGAAATTATCTTGCCCCACAAATTGAATTAACATCTATCTGTACCAGATATCCAGCTATTTATACAAGTCCAACTTAGCCTAGCCGTATGGGACAGAAACATACATGTATTGCAACTTATTATTGCACTAATACTACTAAGGAACAGGCTTAAAATATCATACTAATAAAGTCCTCTATTTTATATAGTTATTTTAATACTTTTACTTCTCAACAGAAAAATGCTAAAAATGGACAAAAACAATGATAATTTTATTGATTCAAAATTGTTCTAAAGAAAAAATTAAGACATCCATTTCTGTATCCGGGCCTTATATTTTTAAAAGTGAGGAGTCGTATATTTGATTACCACATCAAATATCAATATCTGTATTTAGACATCATAAGTTGGTACATTATATAATTACGGTATATAAAGTTTTCTTCTACTTAGGCCACTGCATATAAGAGCATAAAGACTTGCCTCTACAGCTCACTGAGAGCCATGCCAATCATGGAGAAGGGGAAATAGACCTAGATCTTAATGAAACAGCTCTGCAAAACATCAAAATCTTTAGATCCTTCTACAAAAGGCAAACAGTTCTAGTATAAACATCTTTAATAAGCCATAGGGATGTAAATGGCTCAAATAGAACCGTCTGGATGGGTACGAAAATCGGATCTAATGGGTTTGACTCGAAATTATAAAAAAAAAAAAAAAAAGAGCCCATCAAAAGCACAGCACCAGCTTGTGCAGGGTTCCCATAGGTGAAAATTTCCCTTTGCATTTAGATCATCCATCATCATCAGGAATTGTCTATGGCACCTGGCAAGCAGTGCACAACGTGGTTGTGTCCGTGATCCTTGGACCTACCTACCTCACATACCATCATAGTACGTACGTACGAACTGATCAGATAAGTTTCTAGATTGTGGACCATCATGCATCATCCAATTAAAACGGGTCAACGGCCATCTCCTAAGTTGCTTTTGTTGTTCCGAATACATACCGTAGTTCAGTAAAACAGAGTTACAGATCTAGGAATGAAAAAAACAGAGTAATATTATTGAAGTTATGAAGTTTAGAAACTCACAGAATTCGCACGATTCTCTCCTTAACTAATGACTTAAAGATGTAATGGCTTGTATTAACCCCTCTTGATACGAATGGGCACACACCTCTTTCTTTAAAGATAATAAATGAGTAGTGGGCCGAGCCAAGCCCAAGGCAGGGCACGCTCATGGTGGTGACACCACCTTGGTCTATGTCCTCCATCTTCCACAAAAGTGAAATGCCCCTTAGGGGCTCATCCTATACTACCATAGGTAAGCATATTTATGCTCAAGGTGGAAAGCAAGTTAACAACTTCATTTTGCTTTCATGTTCAACATGTTCAAGTAGTGGTGTTTAGAAAGCAATTTCTCATTCACTTCTTAATGAATTAGAGCAGCCCAATACATATCCTTAATCTACTTATTAAGTGTAAATTTCATTCTCATGTATTTCCACTTAAAATAATAAGTGGGCCTCACTTTCATTTTAGCTCAAAGATGACCAAAGCAATGGTTTTCTATCCATTTTTTCCAACGGCTCTATCCTATCAAACATCATTAAATGCACGTCGAAGAGAGCAATCACTTTAAGATTAGGAGGGAAGCCTTCACGTGTGCATTTATTAGACAAGAACTTGGGACAAATTAAGAATATGACCTAACACAGGCCTTCATGTTTGCCATCGACTCCCTTTAATTTATTTAGAACAATGCTTTTCAAATATCGGACCTTATGAAAAAAATATGATGGATTGGTTCCATTACAACCAAGCACGGAGGGAGTGGGGATCGAGTGTGGGCGATTGCCCCCACTCATAGGAAATGACCCGGTCCCTTATTATCTACGTAAGAATGTAAAAGTTATATCTAAATCTCCACCTTATATTTTTTTAACCCTAACCCGTGTCCTCCATTACAGTAACAAAACCCATGTTGCATCTCTCTCACTCTCTCAAACTAGAATAAATGTTTGTGCACGTGAATCCCCTCATAACATGTCAGTGAACATTTGAATGCTTTGTTTCCGTTCAAAAGAAATCGAGTTTCTTCTTCTGCCTCATGTCAGCAAATCATGTGAATCTCCCAAGTAGTTAACGTGGATCGTGTGAATAGTAGCAGATATCCTTACCTCTTCATTTAATTCACCCTTATTTTATTCCATTCTGTTTATATATAAAAGCAGTCCAACACTGCCTGCCTCCACAAACACGTCCACACACCACCTGCTGGTTTTGTAGTTCTATTGTCTTCCTCCCCTTGTGTTTCATTCTAACTACTGGGAGCTGTAGCATTCGACTTCCTGCGACTTGGGTTGTGTGGCTGACTTGCTTTTGATGAAAATGAACAAGTTTGTGTCCATCTCTCTTGGAGTTGGGTCCCACATGGCTCTCCTTGCCGCATTTCTTCTCTTATCCTTGGACAATGCTCGAGGCCTTCGATCAACACCTGGTAAGTGATTGATAGATAATTTTTAATTAATCTGACAATTGACTCAACTATAAATGGATTAAAATTAGACAATCTTATATCCAAGGAAGATTTTTATTTTTAACGATTGGCGGCTCTAATTTTCCTCCAATTACAATTAGACAAACAAGGCTCCTCTTTTATCTTCATTTTTTTCATTAATCCAATATTCTCTTTTAATTTCTATCTTTATTTGATTGTGGTGTTTCACACAACTATTTATGTTGCCAGGCAATCCCATGGGCATGGGCCATTTGAGTGGGGACAAGATGTACGAGTACCCTAAGGTTTGTTTCTTACATACCACTTATCCAGTACTTGTAATCAGATTTCGTCCTAGAACAAACTTACTCACTCTCCCCTAAAATGGGTGTATCTGTTGTGTAGGAGGCAGCTAAGGGAGATCTCAGGTGGGACATGTTTCCAACAGGATCAAGCTTGCCGGATTGCTCTCATGCATGTGGGCCATGCTCTCCATGCAAGAGGGTGATGGTGAGCTTCCAATGCTCGGTCGCGGAGTCCTGTCCCATAGTCTACAGGTGCATGTGCAAAGGGAAATACTACCAAGTCCCTTCCAGCTAACAAGTGCATGCCTCCTCTTTGTGCCTATTAGAGCTTCGAAACACAGGCTCCAATTTTGTATTTCTTACCAGAAATTGAGGTTTTTTTACGATTACTTGTACGAGCTAGGTCTTGGATTTCAATGAAATATATTCAAAGAAAAAGCTCAGCAAGCTTCGTAAATACTACTTGAGACTGTATTGTTTGTAGATTTGGGTCAGTACTGCAGCGATATTGGTGTTTTTTTTTTTTTTTCCCGGGGAAGAGTAGATTTGTGGAATTTCATTTGTTCCACCTTAGGAAAGGTAATAGTAAGCGATGGTCAAGTGTGACTTTTAGTAAAACAAGAATGACATTTGCTTTTACAAAAAGTCTATTTGGATCTCACGTTTTTTTTTTTTTTCCTTACCACATGTAAAACAAACAAGCATAGAAGGTGTTAGTCAAAATCAGCCTAAATAGATCTAACCCCGGTGGATGATCAGACTTGGTGAATCGTTTATTTACCGTGCTCCAAATGAGTGCATTAAATGAGTGTGGAGTAGCAATTAACCTTTTCTCTATCCAGCACCAAATAGGGAGCATCTGTAAATAATTGAAACGTAGTTATCTCGTGAACGCATATGAATTCTGACACAGTAGAAGTGGCAGGCAGGAGAGACAGCAAAAACAGGTGCCTAAATATTGAAGACTGTAGAACAGAAATAGGATTAATGGCCACATGGTTCAAGGGGTCTAAACGCTCAGGCCATTTGTTTCGGGTTTGATTCTCTCTATTTCTGGTGTAGGGTAAGCTCAGTACTAATTTGTTTTTAGCCTATTGATGTTATAGCTTATATATTAAAATAAGGGAAGATTCTAAATTAGGCCTTAAGTTTTTTTTCCCTCATTTCAAAAAAGGACATAAGTTTCAAAAAACTTCAAATTAGTCCCTAAATTTTTCAGTAAATTTTCAATTAAAGACATCCGGTAATTTAATGGTATTTTCTTATGTCATTTTCCCTCATTTTTTTAAAAAATGCTCAAAGTGCCTTTCATTTAAAGCCATGACATGATTCCGACAACAACTACATTCAATCGATCATCGTGGAGATGCTAGTTGTCATCGATTACTATAAGAATGCCAGTGAAGAAATTAAAAGAAAGAGAATATAGAGGAAGTGAATAAGGATTTTATTTCAATGAAGGGTAATTTGGATAATTTAAAGACTTGAGGGGAAAAGTCGCCAGGAAATAGGTTTAGATGGACGAATGCCCTTAATTGAAAATTTTCTGGAGAACTAATGGACTAATTTAAAAAGTTTTAAAACTTATGTCCTTTTTTTTAAATAAGAAAAAGACTTAAGGCCTTATTTGAAACTTCCCCTTAAAATAAATAATTTTGTGTTAAATAAAATAACTTTACAATACAAAAGATAGAGAACTTATCTTTGATAATGAACAAGCTAGCTTGTGCTTTAGAAATAGGTAACTTGGATGCTAGAAGAAAGGCAGTGGACAGATCAAATTCAGGTTGGATCCCAGATTGAGACCAAAAGATGATTAATTTTATATCTATATACGTGGTCCTCGACTTGATTCCAGTGCGCTCGACTATACCAAGGTCCTACTGACTCAAAATAAGATTATATTATAGTAATGTTTATACATATAGTAATAGCATTACATGTGGCAAAGTTAGAAAAGTTTAATTTCTTGTGTGCATGCACTCCTACAAGAGCGCTCATCTGGAAGGTAAGACCTTGAATTTTATTGGGTCCCACATGACTAACGGCACCAATGTGAAGCGTGCAAGAGAAAATTATATATCCCAACAAAGTTAACATGATAAATTAGTGATTTATGTTCTAAATAATACAGCATTATTTTAGGACTTGGGTGTTAATGCCAAAACTGAAGTGATATGGATTTAAATAATAAAACACTTCTAATCAACTTTTATTTGTTAGACAGTGACCCAAATCTGTTCCCATTTAAAGATCCTTATATCATTTATAAACAAATCAAAGTTGCCTGCATGACTTGAATTTGTCCGCCCAGCACACAATTGAAAACCATAAAAAGTGCTTCCCCTATCAATCAAAAACTGCGCCAAGTGGAGAAAAGTCCGCTGCATGCCCTTTTTTTTCTACTTGTCGCGGTCAGAATAATGCAATCGAACTAGGAAGTTCAACATTCTCCTCTTCAATTTAACCTCATCTGAAGAGTAGTTCCACATCAGGTGGGTCCGGTCCCAACTCCCAGCCTCTACCCTCCTCGATCCATAGCTATTTCTATGATAGGACATGTCACTAATTTAATTCTATCAGTTTGTAATTGTCGGCCCAAGTTTGGATTAAGAAAAATAACAAAAAAAAGTTGCATTTCACACCAAGACCAAAACTTAATTATGAGTTTGTGGCATTGTGGTTCTCTCACAGGCTTCTTATCAATATATGAAAGTCTAGGATGGGGCTCGCTCACCTATTGATAATGTTGGTCATTCAAAATAAATGTTATTCCCGACATATTTCCAGATTTTACTTCAACAAAAGTTGATTCCTTCATATATTGTTCACATGAATGGTAACATAGTAAGTACAATCTTTTGCATTAATCATGTGTTCCATTTTTATGGTGTGTCCAACTTTTGATAAAGTATAATTCGATGATATATTAATGGAAAGAGTGATATTTATTTGAACTATTCAGATTAACAATAAGTGAGCCTTATGTTGGCAGTCCACAAATTTCCCTCTTTAGAAGCATGCAAGAGACACTTGGGAGGTGGGGGGCTCAAGGCTTCTGTTGCAATTCCAACATGAATGGCGAGAATATGTAACTAAAACGGAGAAACAGAATCCTTGCCAATTGCAGCTGACCCAGATGATGAATATGCCATTTGTTTGTCAAAGCTATCTTTCAACAGTGAAATAGACAACCTTCGTTTATTAGTGTCGACTCAAAGAAAGGAAAGGAAGAGAAGCTATCATTGGGAGGGTCTTATTATGTAATTGGAGTTGGGTGGGGTACATTGCTCTTGTACCCTTTAGTTTGTTTTTCTTTTTTCCTTCTTTCTTGTGTTTTTGTCTCTTTGTTGTTCGCCTTTTTGTATTCTCTCATTCTCGTAATGAAAGTTTAGCTACGGATAAAAAAAAAAAAAAAAGAAGAAAGGAAAGGAAGAGAGAGAGTAGAAAAAAAGACTCCACAGCCGTGTAGACGGTTGCGTACGTGTTGGACAATTGAAGAGATGGGTTCAACTTTCTAGTGGTGTCATAAGCTGATCTTTTTGACATCGTATATCAATTAGATTAGAAAGCATTGCTTCTAAACTATAAACACCACCCTCTCAGTCCCAGGTCTGAAAAAAGAGCATCACCATCACAACATTGGAGATTAATGACAAAAAAACCAGACTAGACCAGACCTGCTACCTTTCATTATCGTGCATATCCCATGAGACATTAGTGCGCATTTATTTCCCAGTTTAAAAATTGATGTCTATAGTAGCTCAATCGGGGAGTTCCACTTCCTCTCCAGAATACAAAGGAAAGGACCCCACTCCAGCTGACATCGTCCTTGTCCTTATTTCCATGTCCATGTGAAAGCAAGCCTCATCGGCCATCGCATTCTGATCGCTGCACGCTTTATAATTAAAGATAGCTAGCTACAGATAGTCCACATACACTGAGGTCTCTCCAAAAAGGATGAATCTATAATCTGTTTTTGGCTCATGAGCTTCTACTTGGGATTGTTGATGAAAACAATCCATTTCTTTCTTCCTTGTTTGAAACCTACGTTCGTAGAACAACCCCTTGTTTGTCGGTGTAAAGATCTGCTCGGACAAAGGTTGAAATTTGGGATTCAGAGGAACTGTTTGATCGAGATCCTGCGTTTTTTCGAACTATGTTATGTAAGTGCTGTTTTTACCTTTTAAAGTTCTCCTGAATATATATATTCTTGAAAGATTGTAATCGTTGAGGGAAATAGAAATCAGACAGACTGTTTAGATTCAGAATTGAGGGGGGGGGGGGGGGGGGGGGTTGGGGTTGACCTTATGGCTGTCTTAAGATGAGGCATTTTTCTTTCTAACTGTCCGAATTTTAAAGTTAAAAGATTATAAACTAATAAAGGAGAAATTGAGCAAATATCCTGTGAATGAAAGTAGGATATTGCACGATGTGAAATATAAAGAGAGAATAAAATATAAATAGATTATGATGGTATTTTATTTTTAATTATTTGGTATGGAATTATTTTTACTTTTTGCATAAAAAAATGAATGTTTTTTTACTTTTTTACGGAGAAATGAGGTTTTTTTTTTTTTAAAAGAAGTTAAAAATAATGAAGAATTTTGAAAAAATATATTTTTGATGTGATTTTTTATATGAAAAATAAATCTTCACTTGACTTTTACTAAACTAATAAAATATCAGATGATGTAATAATCAAACACCTGTAACAGATAAGGGGAAGGGGTAAAGTGCAGAGGAAAAAAAGTTCTGAAATAAAACTATTTTACATGACAAAAACACTATCGGCCTTTTTGCTCACGATGTCCAGTCGGTAGGCTGTATTAGTAGGACTAGATGCAAAAGAGTTTTGACTTCGGTGGGGAGAATCAGATTCCCCCGCCTTTTTGCTCTTTATCTCTAGTCGGCAGGTTGTCTTATTTAAGACATTTATCCCGTGGAACCCGCCACAGATGACTTCACTTTTGGCAATTGGTTGTTTCTTTTTCTTCTTTTTTTTCACCACACTCAATGAGCCCTGCACATATACGAAAAACGGTAACTCATTTAAGTGAAAAGAAGGCTGCTCAAGTTAGAAAAAGAGATACACAGGTGGGAAGAAGTGATGTAAAGAAAATTTGAATCACGTGCAGCTAAATAAGAACTCAGGCTCCCAATTACTCAGCTAAGAGGAGTCATTCTCGGCAATTGGGTGTTGATGGATGGATAGAACAACTTTATCTTTGATAGACATTAAATGTAGTCAAGGAAATTTTGACTTACTATCAAAATCTACACCACACAAATTAAACAGCTCTTTTTAGATTGGCCTGAACTCAATTTCACTTCTTCTTCTTTTTTTTCCTTTTTTTTTCTTTTTCTTTTTCTTTTTTTTTTCTTTTTTTTTTTTTTGCTTGAAGAACTGAATTTCACTTCAAGTGAAGCACCTGTTGATAATTTATAGGGTTAGCCTACATGTACGCGCCGTGGAAAATTAGTTCCATGGAGATTTTTTTGTTTCACAAAAAAAAAAAAAAAAAAAAAAATGGGACTCCATAGGAATTTATTATCTAATAAATCATAGCAAATTTAGTCTATTTTTATGCTTTTTACTAAAAGAAAAAAATACGGCTGCACTAAATATAAATTAAATATAAATTTTACTTTATGCGGAAAATCATTTTCACAGTACTAACCACTAAAGAAGAGAGTGGAGCTCGCACTAATGATTGAGACAATTGCACAATTAACAATTTAGGAATTCAAGATAGACATGGGCGGTTCATCTAATTCTTGTAGAGCCACAAAATCATTTTCTTAGGGCAAACCGTCCAAAACTAGCTGGCACTGACCCATCATCAAAGATGTCCTGGATGACCCACCAAAAAATGGTCCATCTTTCTCCGGAATATTTTGGGCTGTTGTTGGTCAAGATCAAAACAATAGACGATGTGATGGAAAGCGTGGAACTGAATCCATTTATTTATTTTTAACTGTGAATGGATTGCAGACGCATTGGCTCCATTGATGTGGTGGTCCACCAACCTTGCTGCTGTGCTGTTGTTGGTGTTGTTGCTATCACAGCCACAGCCAACGTTTGGCAGCTTGAAGAAGCAAAGAAGGGAAGAGGTGTTGACGGCAGAACATGCAGCAGTGGCGACAGATGATGGTCGATGTTCGAGAATAGGGAGGGATGTTTTGAGAGAAGGGGGGCATGCCATAGATGCAAGTGTTGCAGCCGCTCTTTGCTTGGGCGTGGTGAGCCCCGCATCGAGTGGCATTGGCGGTGGGGGCTTTATGCTGATCAGATCAGCATCCAATGGAATGACCCAAGCCTTTGATATGAGAGAAACTGCTCCTTTGCTCTCCTCACAGGTACTGTTTTAGTTTTTACTAGCTTGTCTGCAGGCCTTCATGCATGTACTTCCCTTCTACATTGATTTCATTTCACTGTTAAACCCATTTTCCCTTAGTGTTTTTTTTTTTTTTGTTTTTTTTTTTTTTTAATGAAAGACATGAAAGGAGCTAATCTGGTGCGACGAACCTGATGGTGTGATGGGTTCGATGAACACACCTGGACCCACCTGGGAAATGGTAGCTAGTCATGGTGAAAAGTAGGGGATGGAAATGTCTTAAATGAGATCTATGTCTATGCGACTTTAGTACAATATATATCAACCCCATTTGATCATTCTAACTTCATTATGTACGGTTCTTAA
Organism: Camphora micrantha; assembly: GCA_003546025.1. Taxonomy (NCBI): domain Eukaryota; kingdom Viridiplantae; phylum Streptophyta; class Magnoliopsida; order Laurales; family Lauraceae; genus Camphora; species Camphora micrantha. The sequence goes on from QPKB01000008.1 coordinate 326,133, forward strand.
AGTTTAATGATTTAAGGAAAATATACATGTTTTTTTTTTTTTCATTTCAATCTTCCTGTGAGTAATGATTAGATTAGTTTCAAAGTTTGGGCTGGTGCCAATTCACGAAAGAGTAGTGTGTGTGTGTGTGAAGGTTAAACTTGATTGGGGGTTGGCCCAGATGAGTTCATCACACCATCATCCCACCGTAAGTTCATCGCACCATTTGAGAGCTAAGAAGAAAATGCTTATTGTAAATGATTTTTATGGAATGAAATTTGGTTTGAGTTACTTGATCTGGATGAGTTGACTCTTGTCGATAGATCACTGAATTGAACAGAGTATGTAGAGAGCAACTGATATGGACTCGCCCAAGTTGGTCTACTCAGCTACCTTCAAGGTCCAGTCAGATTTTCTGGCTTAAAAACAAACCACTTGGCCCGGAAAGCTGCCGAGCCTAGCTGATTTGGAGACTTGGCTGAATCTTGATCGAGTCAAGTCTTTTCTCAAAATAAGCCATGCTTGTCTGGATAGTCGGGGAGGGTTTTCAGCCTACTCAAAAAGAGAGGGAAAAAAAAAAAGTTGATTCAAGATTTCCTCTTTTCATAAAATAAAAAATATGTTGTACCAAATCGTAAAAAAAATTATGCAGTCATGGAATCCTTGGCACCGCAGAAATATCGTCTTTGTAAATATTTGTGTGTATTCTAAAATGCAAGTAACCAATGTAAGATATAATTTTGAATCATTCCACTCGATATCTGAACTTTGAGATTCTCATTTAACCTTTCCAGGACATGTATGCCAATAATTCTGCCTTAAAAACATCCGGTCCAATCTCTGCAGCAGTTCCGGGAGAAGTAGCAGGGCTTCATGAAGCTTGGAAACAACATGGCAGGCTTCCATGGAAGAGGCTAGTAACGCCAGCTGCACAGCTCGCTCGAAATGGGTTCAAGATATCTCCATACCTTCATTTTCAGATGGTTACAACAGAAAAAGGAATTTTTGCAGATAAGGGACTACGCGCTATATTCACATCCAATGGGAAGCTCTTGCAGGAAGGCAGTATCTGTCGCAATAAGAAGCTAGCAGAGACATTAGAAGCTATTTCCAGACTTGGGCCTGTGGCATTTTATAACGGCTCGATTGGGGTCAAGTTGGTTTCAGATGTACAAAAGTCAGGAGGAATACTGACAATGAATGACTTGAAGTCCTATCGAGTTAAAGTGAAAGAACCAATTTCTGCAGAGATCATGGGGCATAAGATACTGGGCATGCCCCCACCTTCATCTGGAGGGGCTGGAATGATACTCGTAAGTGATTGTTACTTGTAGTCTCTTCGTACCTGTCATTCTATAGCTCGACTGAGTCAAACTCGTTCAGCCAAGCACCAATGTCCTTGTTGGGTTCAAAATTAATGACATTTTAGTTCTTTCATACATACCTCTCTAAAGGCTGTATAGCTAGTGCACAAGTACTATTTTCAAGTGTCCATGTAACAATTTCCTTTTTCATGATGCAGATTTTAAACATTCTAGCTCAGTATGGAACCCCTTCAGGTGTTGCTGGCTCTCTGGGGCTCCATCGGATAATTGAATCATTGAAATACATGTGGGCTGTAAGGATGAATCTAGGTGATCCAGATTTTGTAAATGTTTCCAAGGTTCTCTCGGATATGATGTCACCCAGGTTTGCGCAAGAGCTGAAGACTGCTATACTTGACAATATGACCTTTGGTCCTGAACACTATGGTAGCAAGTAAGAAACCCTATTGAACAAGTATACTTTCTTGATATCTGAAAATAATGTATGAACAGCTAGCACTCTCTAGTCTCTGGCTGATCATTAAGGAGCATTTGTTGCATCCCAAATCACAATCAGTTATATATTTTGAGCCTGGGTGGTTATAGAATTCGCCATTGCATAACGGAACTTAGGCTAATTCTGTCAACTTATTTAAGTCTCTTGTAACTTGCAATACATCAAAATGATATCTAGAATGGAGACTAGTGTTGTTAACATTGAGTTTCCATTGTGGATCAGAAATCATATTCATATTGCGATGCAGTACTTCTGCTCGTTGGAAGATTATAGTGAGATAAGAGCACCTTAAATATCCTTCAATGTAAAATAATCAGATTTTTCATTCTTGTTTGCTTTGTTATATAGTATTTGTGAGTGCTCCTTAACTAATTCAATTTGGAGAATTATCTTATAAAATGGTGTGCAAAAGGTGTTAACCATTAAGTAGAGGCAGTATTGATACTACCATATTCTTCTGTGTCTAGTTGTGTTAATGCTGAGTCTCATTTTGTCTAACTAGTAGTTTGCACTCTGATGAACAAATTTGTTCGGGTTTCCTTCACATTACCAGATGTGCCCATAATCATTTCTTTGTACAGGTGGAAACAAATTCATGATTATGGAACGAGTCACTTGTCCATTGTCGATAACGAAAGAAATGCTGTTTCAATGACCAGTACAGTGAATTCATACTTTGGGTCTCAGTTTCTTTCCCCCGGTACTGGGATCGTGCTTAACAATGAAATGGATGATTTTTCCATACCTAGGAATGATTCTGCAAATGATCCGCCACCAGCCTCAGCAAACTTTATCAGACCATTCAAAAGGCCATTATCTTCCATGACACCGACTATTGTCCTCAAAGTAATGTGTCTCTCTGTATCAGAATTTCAATTTAATAACCTTTCTTAATCCAAACACATTAGCCCAATGAAGGTACTTTAATGAGATTATCAGATTCCATATTAGATCAAACTGTGGCAGAGATTTTGTCAAATTATTTTCAACCAATGCTTTTTTAAGGTTTAGACTTTATCAACTTATTGTAGTGCTTGTGAATAACTTGAGCAGAACAAATTGACAGGAAGACACCTTCCAGACAGATAAAATATGGGCTAATGTGAAATCCATCTACCTCATTCAATTAGGCTTATTGTAACTGTAGATTTTAAGTGAATCTTTGTTAGCATTGGGTACAAATGTGAGGAATGTGCACATCTTTCTATTCTGCTGCTTTGTAGGATGGGCAACTGAAGGCGGTGGTGGGTGCAAGCGGGGGAGGAATGATCATCGCAGGGACTACTGAGGTTTTCTTGAATCACTTTGTAAAGAAAATGGATCCTTTTTCTTCTGTTATGGCTCCAAGAGTTTACCATCAGGTAATTTACCAAAAGTCTCTTTCATGTTCAACTGTGTTGTTCATTTTTAGATTGGTGCTCTTGAATAAATTGATTAACCATAAGATCACCTTTCTTCCACAGTGATTGGGACAAATGAAACGTAGCCCTTTTGGCCTCAAAAAAGGAGCAAAAAAAAAAAAAAAAAAAAAAAAAAACATTAGATTTTTGAAGTGGTTGATTGCTGATAATGTCCAAATGGATCCTAGATCATCATGTAACTTATAATATGTTTGTCCGTGCAGCTGATTCCCAATGTGGTTAAATATGAGAATTGGACAACAGTAAGTGGAGACCATTTCGAAGTTCCTGCAAAGATAAGGAAGGCCCTACAGAAAAAGGGCCATGTGCTAGAAGCCCTTTCTGGGGGGACCATCTGCCAGTTTGTAGTTCACAATTTGGAGGATTCAAAAGCAATTGAAGGCGTTGCCCATGGGGAACTTACTGCTGTAAGTGACCCAAGAAAAGGTGGCTTTCCAGCTGGGTTTTGAACTAGTGACCTGATGATGCTTTATTTCCTAAACTTTGCTCTTTTTGGAAATTATGAACTTCTCTTTCTTCTATGCCAAGATGGATGGCCAGCAGGAAATGATAAACTTGGTGGGTTCAAGGATGGATGGTGTAAGGTCTTATGAGTGTTAGCTAATTAATTTACAATGTATTTGTTAGATGGACTGCCCAGAAGAAAGACAGAAAATACAAGATAGAAGACTACCCAAGCTGCTCGAACAGAGTAATCTGCGCTCGATTGCAGATGAACCAAAATAGCAGACACGCTCGAGCGGACCATTCTGTACTCGAGCACATATCACGCAGAGAGTGAACACGCTCGAGCGGGACTTCAGCTGCTCGAGCACCTGTTTCGCAGCATGACTATTTTTAACAGGACTCAGCCTTCTAATTTGGGTCAAATTGCCTGTTTGAATACTACTCTCTTTAGAAGACCCCATACATGTCCCAAGGCCTATAAATTGAGCATGCTAGCAACCTAAAGGGACACAATTACAATGCCTTCCTATTCTAAGCCCTAGAATCACATTGAAAGATCTTTTCATCTTCTCCAAAGTCCATCAATTGGCTGTGCTGAAGTTCTAGCTTTGGAGTTCTTTCTTGAAGTTCTAGCTTTGGAGTTATTTCTTCTACTCACCTGAAGTAGATTCACCTTGAAAAGACTAGCAAGGTGGTTGATTCAAACACGGTGAAGATTTACCGTGAGGCTTCGACAAATCGAGCAATTCTTAGGTTGAATTGCAACTGGAAAAAGTACTGAGTTTCACAACTTTCTTTTATTAGTGCTTAGTTGTCTGTTGACCTAATCAGTAAAGCCCGTGGTTTTTTCCCAAATAGGGTTTTAGGCAATGACCAGAAACTTCAACCCCGGCCCCAGCAAGCAGACCAATTGCAAAACTCCAGATCGCACCAAAGCAGTCCAGGCTTGGGAAGCCCATCTCATAGGTTGAGCACATATGTGAGAGCGATCACATGTAGGCCCCCCAAATACATCCCTAGAGATGCTTCTTTCCTGTACCTGCTCAAATCCTCAAGCTCAAGTTGATTAAAGAAGACAAATTTCCCACAAGCCAGCTGATATCTAAGTAAGAGATCGTATGAACATGCATTTTCAATCCCAATACAACCCTAACATTGTTCATCTAAAGTTCCAACGGTCCACCAACCTTGCAATAAACTTACACAACATTACATCATTATAATTTTTTGTATACAATATGCATTCGATTATGGGACATGGAGATTCATCAGCACTATTTACAACTTTCAACCACAGTTGGGGTCACCAAAATAATGTCTCCATCTGTATGTCTCATGGATTCGGATGAAAATTACCAAGTGCTCTCCAATAAAAGGAGGTTCCTTTTCTGAGGCATATTCTCCTGCTGGTGGTTGCATTTATGAGGCTGCGAAGACTTCAGATAAACTGTTTAAATTAGGCTGGTTCACGAGGCCGAGCAGCCCAGAGCGAGCTTAAAGCCCGAAGACGCTGAAAATAATCATCCAAAGCAAGAAGACCTCGAGCTGCTTGGCGGATAGTAAGAATACGATACATCTGGTGCAGGGTCTGTTGGCGAAGGTGGTCTGCCTGTTAAGAAAATGCGTGTTTGGAATAAGTAATAAAGGATTATATAGTTTCTCAGACTAGCCTCTAGAAATGCCTCAGTCAAGCTGACAATCTGACTAAAAGAAGCCACCCTTGAAATTCAGTAAATGGAAATGGAATATCATTTTTTCATAGATTGGTGTTTAAAATCTCTTATCCAAATCTTTAGATGGTTGTCTCATATGTGCAGATAATTCATTTCCACAAGAAACGGATGGCTTGGCTTCCCTTTCAAGTGCCACATGAAATGACACCACTCTCATTTTAAGAGGATAGAGCCAAGGGAAGACCCCAGATAAAGCAGTTTCTGCCATGTTTTTACAATATCAAGAAGTTGCTGGCTGCTGCATCCAATAAGTAAATGCATGCAATGTGGCACTGAGTTGAGACATTTTATTTTTCAGTGAAACATAAGGGACACAGGGCATTTGAGTCCAATTGGAGAATTTTGGTCTTTTCCCCTTATTAGAAAGTTAAACTAAAACAAATTAGTATAATAAGTAATAACAATACAATCAAGGAAATATCATCTAAGATGGTTTAAGCAATACACAGAAGATCAGAAGCAGCCCAGTGTGAAGGCCAGAAAAAGGAACTAGAAAGGGGAGACCCATGTTTGATTGTGCCATTGTGGACTGTCAGAAAACATGGCTTCTAAAAAGAGGATAAAGATAGAAGTAGAATCACAAAACCTAAAATAGGTCGTATCAGGCTTCAATATAATGTTGATGATGAAAGATAAAACCAATGAACCATTTGAAGAGTTTCTTTGCTTAATTTTTTTTTTTTTTTTTCCCATTTATAGTTTAGTTGATAAGCATACTTTTATCGATTAATTGACTTCAGCTTCTACTTTTGGGAGTTCACAGTAGCAACATGAACAAAAAAACTTCTGAAACTTCACAACTTCACTGGTCCTCTAAAGAGGAGGGTCTCAGTCCCCTATACCTCAGTTGAGGTTGTGATTGAGCTCTTTGAGTTTAAAAGCAATATAGTAGGCTCTAATTTTTCTCGTGTTCAAATAAGGTTTTCCCAGTAATCAGCATTTAAGCAGCAGTACCGTGCAGCTAGGGCTGTGCCAATCCACTAGATCCCGAAATTCCAGTGCCAACTTTGATATAGGATGGTGATGGAACAGAGTTTAGAGTCAAAACCAAGAAGAAGCTTGAAGAGACACGAATTAAAACCTAAAGGTTGAATTGTAACTTGTAAGCCAAAAGCTTGAAAGAGAGATGGTATTCTGCATCCAAGATCAGGCATAAACACATACATGTCCACAATGTAGAGAAAATTCTCCAAAGTTCTATTAATTGAATGAAAGACTGTTGAAACTTGAAAAGAGAAGAGATGCATGTATTTATAGGCTCAACTTTGAACTATACATGAATACATCAATTCTGTGACAAAATCTAACTAAATTCATTATTATGTTACACCTTCTCAGAAAATAGGTCATAACTACTCAAAATCATGTCAACATAGACAATTATCGCCTCATGGAATAGGTAATTGACTGACTAATCACCGTCTAATTTCATGTTGATCAAAGTTTGTTTGATGCGTGAATTTGTCCCATCTTTGAAGAAGTCAGGATTGCACCCCAACTTTCCATTTTGTTACCAATTACAACGAGGATCTACTAATTCCATTACATAAACTCTTAACAACAATTTTTATTAATGGTTATAAATATTCGATTACCCCAAATCATAACTCTTAACAACATAAAGACTAAAAAGTAACATCTTCACATAACAAGACTTCTTAAAAAGAAAGGGACTCGAGAAAAATATGGATGGCAACAGGCTGGCAAATGGCCTAGGCACAAGGGGCTTTTCGCTGGATCTGGCCCATGATCCAAACCCAAAATCGTGCAGTCCCTCTTGGCCATGCAATAAAAATGAAGGAACCTATCCAAGTCCTTAGTTAGGCCAGCTTACCTTTTGATATAGGGACAGCCAAGCATTTTCGTATATGTTTAAACTGCCTATACAAACATCAGGACCTCTAAATACAGTGACAGAAGTTCCAATAACAATCACTCACTGAAATTTGTAAAATAATCAACTCAGTTACCCAATAGGACATCAAAGCTTGTGCCTTCTAGGAGCGTCCATGCCTAAAATTTGTCCAATAACTAAAATCTTTTTTCTTTAATTATGTTACCCCAGCCAGAACTACCAAATAAGCTAAGATATTGACCCTCTAAAACAAGCTTCCTTAAATTTACCTTCAGAGAACGTTTCTACCAGCAGAGTTTCATAACCTCAAACTACCATATTATATTTCCAATACCCCATATACACTTCAGAAAATAAAATCTCCAAGAAACTGAATGTGAAGGTAATATAGAGCCTTGAGTGAATGAATTAAAGATACTAACATGTAAAAGGATTTACGCAATGCATGGGAAATGGGCTACCTGGTTTACAAAGCTTACAAGAGCCTCCAACTTCTCCACCGCTGTAGCCAGTTGTCCCATATAATCAGCTGCGCCTAAGTTAATTAATGATTTGGATACCAGAGTCTCAGCCAGAGTATGCTGAAGTTTCTCCATCCCTTGAGAAAGAGCATCTTCAGCTTGCTGAGATGATTGTTGCAGGTTACATACATCAAAAGACTGTTGCTCTGTCAAAGGATCAAGCTGGGGACTGAGAACCTGTTATGTAAAACAAATAGGATTAAGCATGATATTTGATGAAACAGCCAACCAAAGTTAAAAAAAGAAAATATTTTTTTTTTCTCGCCCTCCATTCACACTTATGCCTCATATGCTTGTGTGGATAGCTGCCAAGAGGGGTGTACGGCACGATGAAGTTTTACAACTATGCCGTATACAGCTTGGAGTTTGAACAATATGCCCTTTATTTGTTCCCAACTTTATCAGCAGTAGGCTAAAAATATTGAGATTTTCCCATGAGAATGTCATAATATGAAATATTATCATGAGAATATCGCAAGATTTAAAATATTTCCAGGCAGGAATACTACAAGATTTTAAAATATTGCTGGGATGTTAGTTCTCAATATTTTCATGAAATTTTACATCAATCTCTTTATCAAAATTTAATAAATCCCCCATTATGTTTGCTGAATTTTTAATAATTTTATATTTTTTAAAGTTATTTTCTTTCTAGTGAAGTTTTTCGTGTTTGCACATGTGCGAACAAACTCCAAAATTTACGAATTTTCTCAATAGTTTCCCAAAACAAGAAATTTCCAGGAATGAGACGCACGAAAAATATCCCAACAGAGAGCCTCTAATTTCTGACAATCTCAAATAATTTAAAAAAAAAAGGAAAAGAAATTCTTTGGCAAATAAAAACCTGAACTCCAAATTTCATGTGTTGAAACTTGAAACATAGGTTTCAGTCAATATTATAGATGCTTTCACAAAAGGCCAACACATAAAATGCAAATAACACTATTCTACTTATATTTTTTTTTTTTTTTTCTTTTTTTGCTCAGTTCTACGTATAATTTTGTTAAAGAAAAACTACACTTCTGATTTTAACAAAATATTATAAAAAAAAATAAGTAACAGAAAGCCGATGGCCAACTAAGCATGTAAGATGCTAAATGTATTCAAGGTGCATCAAATATATGCAAACTCAGCAAACTTTAACTAAACAGTGCATCACCTTTAAAAGTTCAGATGGTCGAAATCCTCCAATCCAAAGAAAAAAACGTTCTGCAGGTGTTTTCCACATCCCAGACATCAGATAGAAGACATCCGATTTTGCAGCAATAGTTTTCATGCGGAAAAGATTGTCATAGTGGCTCATACTACTATCTACAAGTATGCGAAGCTCAAAATCTGATACATGAGCTTGCAGTGCAGTTCTTAGTTCACAAGTCAGTCTATTTTGTTCTTCAACCCAGTGCCCATATTCCATCTCAAATGCAGCAACCCCTACAAGGTCCCCAAATCCAATAAAAACTAATGTAGACAAGTGGATGATGGTACATAACCAAATTGAAAAATCCCAGTTATTTTCTCCATAAGTAAATGGATGTTGCAGTCAGTAAATTGCATGAATCTCATCAGGTTTTTGTCAAAGAAATTTCATTCATGTTTCTTCTCTGAGGAAGAACTATGTACTTCAGAGTAACTTCTACAGAATCCTTCCTTTATTTCTTCATTTAAAAATAAGAGGAAAGAAATGAACTCTTAAGCTGGATGGGTAACCATGCTCAAGTAATTTCATTCTCTCAGTTAATCTAAGGATGACTTTGTATGAGGGAATTAAAAAATAGAAAGGAAGAAAATTTGAGCAAAAATCAGTTTTGATTTCAATAATGGATATAGATTAAGGCAGCAGAGTACCAGATTTCCACACCAAAATGAAGAAGGAACTTGAGAAACATAGTCAACTGCCATCAATTACAGACAACTCATGTTTCTCTGCCAGCAATTACAGACAACTCATATTCAAAGGGCCATTGTGGGGTAGGACCACATGCAGGACATAGATACATAAACTGACCTCCTACATCGGGTCTTTCTTTAATATTCAACTGTTCCAACACCCAAACTGCAGGTCATTCTGACCACAGCTAATATACATTAACATACATCTACCTAACCCAGGTCTCCATAGACATTCTATACATAGATCAAAACAAAACAAAACAAAACAAAAAAAAGGGGTAAGAAGAAAAGAAAGGAACACTTTTTTTTTTTTTTTTTTTGGAAAGATAAAGGAAGACATTTCTTCCTCCTCATTACAGTGCAAAATAGTCTGAATCAAGTGAAGAAGCAGGCAGCTCTCGACCACCATAGCCAACATATATACCTCTGATTTATTAATAAACTTTAGGGAATTGACTTGAGACAAATTCTGGACCATTAGACGATCATACTTCTCACGGAGCTGCAGTAGTTAGCAAGAAGATTGATGATACAAGACAGTCCGTGACGGAAGGGGTTGAACAGAAGATATATGAAATTGCAAATATTATGGGGTATAGTGTATCCAGAAGGAAAAGGTTATTCTGCAAATGGTTAGGCAGTTCGTAAATGGTGATGAAACTGATGATGATTCGGATGGAGCGGAGGATGACTAATTTTCCATGTTTAAATGATAGTTTAATGCTGCTACCGGTTTGGCTTATCAGGTAGAGAGAAGGATAACCTATCACAATGACCTGATGATAATGAAGTTTCAATTGTGATGATACGCTGTAACACTAATATTAACTGAAAATGGTTATCATGGTGATAAAATGGAAGAGCAGATGCTGAAGGTTGGAAAAACAGTAGTTTCCTTTGGTAAAGAAGAGAATGATATGAGATCATTTGTAAAGGTTTTTTGCCCAAAAAAAGAAGAATCATTATCTAGCTACGGAGACTTCAATAAAGAAATCAAAAGGATGGTTAGCTTGATTAATTATGACAGTCTATATAATGAAGAGGAAAGGAGCTATGGTGATTATGTATTGTGTGCTTTTAAAAAAAAATCCAGGAGCAAGCAGTTGTCTGAACTCGGAAGGTGAGGTTTTTTGTTTTGTTTCGGTTTTGCCTGTTTCCAGTGGTGGGTGGGTTGGCAGGGTGTTTGTTTGATTAGTAGTCTCTTTGTGATGTGAGGGGTTTTCCTTTGTATGTGGTCTGTTTTTAGCAATAAAATCAAGTTACCGTTTCAAGAAGAAAAAAAAAGGCGGGTCTCTGAGACAAAATTAGCATAAATTATAATTGTACTTGGTTAAATAAAAGGTATGACAACATTTTCTTTGGACAACATCTGCTTTGCCGTTACAACAAAAACAAGTTAAAACTTAAAGCATGGATCTCTACACAGTTTCTGTATCTTAAAATAGCACGTCCTTCCCAATGCATGAACTCCAAGCGACCTAACCATGGAGTTGAGTGAATAATTCAAAGCAAGCAGCAACAATTGGATTGATGGGAAGATTAAGGATCATGATCAAGATAAAAATAAACACATCAATGACAAACCTGAGCTAACAGATCCAGGCAGTGCTAGGTGACTAGAATCTCCCAAATGTCCTCCAATGTAAACGCCCTGAAGCTAGGAAATCACTAATCTGTTATACAAAAGAAAACAGAAACAAACATGCATTTGGTTGATACATGATATGGACTTCCACACACCTGCTGCCTCGCACGCTCAAGCTCTTGCTCTAACTGTGTCAGTTTCATACGACTTGACTCTAGCTGTTGAACATATGCCTATAAAACAGGCGGGAAGTTAATTTACTTAATTGTAAACAAAAGAACCATTTCACACAGCCAGCTATTTCTGTCCATCTGTTCTTACTCATGTACCTTTTTCCGTAATCGGCTTTTTCGAGCAGCCTCCCGATTTTGTGCAAGACGTCTTGATACCTGGAATTAAAATTATGAGTTTCATGGAACCATGCGACTAGGACTAGGATTGATAATTCTGGTTCCACATTATTCTGAACAAAAGGTAATGAGAGATGCTGGATGTGCATATACATACTCTTGTTTGGTCTGGAAAACAGGAACTAATTACAGTAAATAAAATCATTTTCAAACACAACACTAGAAGATTAGTTAATTTCCTCATACTAAAGTAGGAATAGCACCGGTTGAAGATAAAATGAGAGAAAATCGACTGAGATGGTTCGGCTATGTTAGAAGGCGTCCAACGGAGGCACCTGTTAAAAGGTGTGAAAGCATGAAGATTGCCAGGAGTAAGAGAAGGAGAGGGAGACCAAAGAGAAGTTGGAAAGAAACTATTAAACATGACCTTGCCTACATGGATCTAACGGAGGACATGGCCCTAAACAAATTTGATTGGCGTCGTCAAATCCATATAGCCAACCCCACCTAGTGGGAGAAGGCTTGGTTTGGTTTGGTTTGGTTTTAATGTATCACTAGATGGCACTATCATGAATCATCTCCTTATTACGAACAAAAAAGAAGTGTAGACACCTTAATAAAGAATGGGTTTGAAGCTCAAAGCCGAAGTACTATGGAGAGATGGTGAAATACCATGGTTAACAGAAGCAAGTCCAACACCACAATTTCTGAGAACGACAATGGAGAAAGCAACACAGAGTGCAATAGCAATCATACGATAGAGAACCATGCATCACAGAAAAAAAAAAAAAAAAAAAAAGAGAGAGAGAGAGAACCACAAAAATAAGTCAGGTCTTTGTGAAACACTTTTTATCAGTTCTTAAAAGAAACCTTTCTCATTTATAAATTAAAAGGACTAAAGGGGCACAGGAAAAGATATGCCAAGTGATAGTTGTTTCATCAATAAATAAGAGCAATACACACTCTGTTTATTCAGTTTCAATAAAGAACAAAAAGGATGTAAAATGCAATCCACAGGCCACAGCAAGCTACTTAGTACGGGTAAACTATTTTTTTTTTTTTTTTTTTTATAACTACAGGTATACTAGATTTCAGAACAAGCAACAGAGCATCTAAGCTACAAGCTCCAACCGACATTATATTTAAACAGAAACCTAGAACCAGTAAGATGTTTTATGTTCTTTTTTGGCAGGAAAAGAAAAAAAGAATGAAGAATAACAATGTCTCAGCAATGCAGGAGTTTTACCTTATCATTAGGTTTATTTGCTTCCTGCTCAAATTTTGTTGGGGTCCCAAGTGTTCCATCAGAAGTACCTTCAGACTAGACACATATCATTACATAAGTATACAAGTAAGAAGGATATTATACCACCTTTGCCAAAAAAAACAAAAGACACACTAAAGGTAAAAAGTTGCACCCTATTGTCAAGCTTTGCATCAGCTTCCACAATTGTAGATATTCCGGTGTTTGGACTGCTGTCAGATATAAAAGACTGCCCCCACATGCTAATCTGAGGGTTTGGTTCATATATACCCATCCTTCTGGACGTGGCAAACTGAGTTGATGGAAAGCTCATATTTTTCTGGAAGGAAACAAAAATGAATTTAATTACCTATCCCCAGCATCACATAGCTGCTGCAATAGTGAGAAATGCAGAAAGATAAACCAATTATGAACATGAAAATGATATTTGAGAAAATACTTTATAAGAGAAGTGCATATTTTTTTACAGAACACAGATGAAACATGGATATACATCAGCCAAACAGAAGTTAAAAAGTTCAGAAAACTCCATTATTAGAAGAAAGAGCAAACAAAAAAGTTTAGTTAAAAAGATTAAAAAAAAAAATTGTCTCTCAAAACATTATAATTAGTATTTTTATTCCCGCTCATTAATCAGAAAATCAAGCAATATATAACAAGTTAAAAGACAAGCTTTACATGAGAGCTTGCAACATTTTCATACATCCAAAACGAGTTTCTCTCTTCAGGTTAAAAATGATCTTCCTGATCTAACTAAAAATCACAATCAGTAGCTCACTTTCTAACAAGAAAACAAATGACAGTAATTAGGACCAAATGGCAAAACATCTACTGTTTCAGATCACTTTCCACGGTTCCACCCCTTTTGATGGCAAGAGAATGAACCACAATCAAACAAATCCCACAAAAAGAGACATGGAAGCTCCATTAAAATCCAAACATATCAAGAATACTTCATCTGCTTTTGACCCAAGTTAAGTTGAGCTTCCAAGTGAAATCAGAAGAAATGAAACAAATGAAAACCCATCAACCCAAAGTTACCCGCAGGCCAACCAACACATCTTCTACTCAAAATACATTAAGAGGAATCTAGACATCCCCCAAACCCGGGAAATTTTTATATATATATATATATATATATATAAATCTCACCAAAACAACCCAATTCAAAAACTAAAATTCTGAATTACTTTGACCCAAAACAACAACAACAACAACAACTACATGATCTTCAAATAAACACGTATTGGTGTAAAAAGCTCTCTCCTTTTTGAAGAGGAGAAGCTGCGATGTCCTCTAAAGCACTAGAACAGAACATGAAAATTAGATAATAAAAAAAATTGAGATTCCCATAGGAATTTATGGAGCAACAACACACTAACTCCAGCAAAAACGCAAAAGATATCCAATAACAGAAATTCAAACACCCAAAATGAGAAAACCCGAAAATCCGAACCTCGAATTGTAGCAACAACTACTACCACTCGAGTCTCAGCTCAGCATTAAAACCCGTCCAGAATCTCAATCCAACAGCAGATCCAAAAAAAAAAAAAAAAACCCCTAACCCCAATCTTCTACCATTTCCAAACCCTAATCTCCATGGCGAAGGTATCCAAAATCCAAAAACCAGCTCTTAAAATAGCGGAACAAGCAACTTCTCTCTCTTTTATATCTCTCTCTGTGTCACTTGCTCTTTTGACAGCTCTTGGGAGTCAACGGTCGCATCTCTCCACTAATTTCCTCTTTCTATAAAAATGCGTAACAGGTCACAGTCCGCATGTTAACCTACGCCACCTCCTTAACCTAAGCACTTTACCCTTGAGCACGTTTGTTTGTGCCCATGAGAAACCTTTTTTCTTCTTTTTTGGCCGAATTTTTTTTTTTATCAATTCCTAAATAAAAATTTATTTTTCAGAAATTAGTAAACAATTTATCCCTAGGAAAAGGGACTGCACCGTAAATTAATTTTACTTTAAAGTGAAGAATCATTTCCTCAATCTTCGCTTTTCTAATCAAGAATCAGTTGCACGCAATACATGCCATGAAAAAGCAGTTTTATAAAGAATGATAATTTTACGACCTCCTCCACGATCTTATTTTAGAATCTTTACAAAAGATGTTTGCCTTTAGCACAAATTACACAAATTGATTATGAAAAATATAGAAATGAAAGTTTGAAATGTAATATAATTTTTATAGACATAATTACCCTCGTGGCAAGGTGATACATAAAACCATTTATTGTCGTCTCACAAATGGTACATAAAGTTTTGGGAAGTTTTACTCTTTTTTTTTTTTTTGGTGAATATAAAATTTTACTTCTTCTTGTGCTTTCCTACAAGAAACATTGTCCATTGAATGATTCAGGCGAGGAGTTGTGGATGGTGGTTTTGGTGAATGGATGGTGGAGGCTGGGGGCATTTGAGGAAAGGGAGATTATATGTTTGATGATGTGGACGTGCATGATTAAGATTAATATTAAGATATGTTGGTCATTTGTAAAGATTATTATCTTGAGCTATTGTGGGATTATTTTACACGTCAGCACATGTGTCAGATTCCAGTAAAAGTCCAACATGCGTGTGATTTGTCTCCCTCGTGGGTACTGTAAGGCGTGATGGTCTGGTCGGGCCGGGCATAGAAGTTGGGCAGGCCTAAACAACTCGGTCATGTTTGATTATGGGTCTCATGTGGGGCCCACTGAACCCTAAGTTGCTTCTTTTGAGCAATGGTGGACCGGGATTTTCGTTTTTGGGGTGCAGACCCTAATCCATAGTTTAGTTTTGGGCGCAAAACGAGCATTTTCATGTGGGTTTTTTTAGATGGACCGTCAATTTTTATTGGATTTTGGAAGTGGACCTAAAATTTTCATATAAATTTTGGGAGCACATTGGAGTTTGCCAGGTGCGACTGCACACATGTGCCTTTACTTTGAATTGCCCTTGCTTGCCGGGGAAGTCAAACTCTACAATTAGGGACGCTTTTTAGGGCCCGTTTGGTAATTTACTTTTAAAATAAAGTGGAGTGAAGTGAAATAAAAAGAATGAATAAAATATAAGTGAATTATGATGGTATTTTATTTTTAGTTGTTTGAGATAGAATATTTTTGACTTTTTGTATTGGGAAATGGAGTTTTTTTGTCTTTTAGTGAGTAAATGTAGTTGCTTTTTTATTTTGTTTGGAAAAGATGGAGGGAATTTTGTGAAAAAATGTTTTTGATGGGATGTTTAACTTGACTTCACTTCACTTGACTATTTTAGTAAAATTACCAAACGGGCTTACAGTTCAAAGTTAAAAATGAATGGGGATGTATGCACTGTGTTATTTATTTTTTTTATTTACTTATTATTATTACTATTAGTATTAGGATAATGGTTATGGCACTGGTTTATTTACCAGTGAAACTTGGTAAAGGGTGTAAGTAAGTTGAATGTATCCAATTTACGTACGCTGTTGATACAGTTGAGCTCTAGGGTGGAATATCCCCCACCTGTTGATTTGTGAAATTGGATACTGCACCAGATTTTGCTGGCAAAAACGGAAAGTAGGCCCCATCACCTAAATGCTATATAGGAACTTCCACTGCAGAAGATGGACCCACCCTACTTTTTTCTTCTTCTGCTGAGAAAGTAGAGGTGCATGATCTTGCACCACAACATAGAACATAATGCAAGAACATAATGCACCCATTGAAAATTCTGATGACCTCTCTAATTCTACTGTTTTCTCCATAAATTCGAGAAAGAAAAGCAAATAAGCAATATTAAGTTTATTTTTAGCCAAGATCCATATATAATGAGTTTTTACTAATATATAAACTTCTTCTGTCTCTTCAATAACATTGTTCTCCCCATCGCCCATTCCATTCATATATTTGATGATTAGTGTTTTGTTTGATAAATTAGAAATAGGACGTAACATGTTTGCTTGCCCAGCCAAATATAAGGAATGTTTGTAGATAGCCATCCAATGGATATGGTTAGCCATTCGCTATTAATTGGATGATGAAAGGAAAAATAGGCTCTTCTTACCCTTTTTTTTTTAAACTTATAGATAATGCGACTTAAACCCACAGCCTCAAACCATAGTGAGTTTCTATTTAAAAAAAAAAAAAAAAAAACATAGTGAGAACCTTTCACTGTTGCATGAACTCTTCATAGAAAACCATTTTCATATAATAACTGTCTGCGTAAGTGATGGTAAATAGCTACTGTTTGGATGTACGGTGAATTGAAGTATGGTGAGGTAAAACATCAAATCATGAAAAAATAAAATTTAAAGTGTTATGATGGTGTTTTATTTTTAGTTGTTTGATATATAATATTTTTTTTATAGAAAAGTGAGTTTTTTTGTTTTTTAGTGGATAATGGATGTTGCTTTTTTTGACCTTTTTGGAAAAATCTGGAAAGAATTTTGAAATTATGTACTTTTAATATGACTCCTTGTCATTTTTTGTTTGGATTCACTTGACTTCACTTTAACTAGTTAAGTGTCAAGCACGCCCTAAATGATGCTACTCCTTTCCAATTCCCTGATTTGTCTCTTTTATTTTCTATGAATGAACATGAGAGAGTTGTTTCCAAATAATTTGCAAGATGATCTATCTCCAAGTTATAGCTCCACCAATAAGAAATATATGAGTGCCTGAGTTCGAGTTGTCAATTAACCAAAAGAAATTGTTGGACGATCTAAATTCATTTTGAATGAGAAAGGCCTTTAGTGTAGAGATTTTTTTCTCTTTCTATTTTTATTTTTCTAATCTCACTCTAATCCTAATAATTTACTGTAGACTATCTGAAGTATTGTTTGCTTTTATGTAAATAATAAAGGAGAAGGCAGCAATGCCCTCCTATGGAGAGAGAGAGAGAGAGAGAGAGAGAGAGAGAGAGAGAGAGAGAGAGAGAGAGAGAGAGAGAGCGAGCTAACAATGATTAGAGAGAGCCACTTTGTGGACCCTGTCAAGAACTACTCGCATGGTTAGTGGGAGGTGGCAGGTAAAGGGTCAGCAGGGATTATAGATAGTCCAAACAGTGCTCAAATTGTTTAACAAGTTTCTCTATAAAAAAAAGTAGTTTAACAGAGAATATTAGATCAGGAGATTGTAAATTTGACAATTAAACCAAATTTGTATAACTTCTTGTTTTGAATGGTTTCAAGTTTGTAACACCATCATCCGATGCAATAGCTTTTACGACTATCTTTAATATAAGTAGCTATAGCCCTTCATAACTTATCTCCCCTTGATCATGGGGTACTGGTCTGACATGGGTCCGATAAAGTGACAACTAATTACTTCTATTGTAACATGACTTAGAAGGGGATATTGTAATCAATCACTCCATTACACATCAATGCTTAAAGAACATTTATCATACAATAATCAAACAAAGTGAGCAGGGTCATGATCAATATGCCTCCATTTTTGTAAAGTAGATAAATCAAACTTGCAATAAGTAGTTTCCTTCTTTTGAATAAGGTGTTACTGGTGTTTTTCTAATTAAAATAAAAGGAGTGGTGGTATCAGTGTTGGAAGAGCTACTTGGCCCACTTCCAACATGCTATGATTTGTATTTCATCATTCTGTTTCGTAATGAGTTCATTTTTAACAATGCAATGTTGTAGTATGAGCTCATGCTGCATACACAAGTCAATAGCTAATTAGTCACCATGACGCAATAGCATGGAATCGTGGGAGCTGGAATCTAGAATCTACTGAATTTTGCCACTCTGTGCCTTTTCCTATAATTTTTGCTGTAGGTTCATTTTCCTTTGATCCCCTCCGCTGCGTGGGTCACTTTTGTATGGCATCAACTTTCCTAGTTTTGATCAACCACGTATAATGCAAAAAAGGCAGTAGCTGCACTTACGAGAGCCATGACAGACCATGACGCATACAGATACAAAGGCAAGATGAGACTGGATTCTTTGTTTCTCTTTTCTCGTTTTTCAGGCTTTGCACGAGAAATCCGAGTTCTCCCTTATTAAAAATTAGAGCCACCCAAGATATCCACAACTTTTACTCCTGTATGAGTTTTATGATTAACCATTTGATTAAAAAAAGTAATTTACACGGTCATATACATTGTTTAGTAAAAAATTTAATCGATTGGTCAACTTTATGGTCGGACTAATTCCTATAAGAGTGAAATTTGATAAAAACATATTCAGTGAGAGGGTGTTTATTTTAAGTAAATCAAGATTTCAATTAGCTATATATAGAGTCTTGGCTCTTTTAGCTCAAGATCTGAAGTCAAATAAGATGAGGGATTTCCTCTACCATCCCATGGGTGCTTGACATATGGAACCTACTTTATGGAGTAGGGAGAAATCCTTATCCAAATCCATTATATATTGGATCCAAAACATTTGGATTCGGATTCACGTTTTGACTCAATGATTTTGATTGAGGACAATTACATTCAAATATATATATATATGGGAGAGATGCTCCTATGAGAGATATCTATCACCTTAAATGAGAGATTGTGTGGGGGGTCCTCACATCAATATCCAATGCCAATAACTTAAATGTGAGCGCCTCCACCCATATCTCTCATATAAGATGAAAAATATATCTCATGGGAGCATTTCCCTATATATGGAGTGCCTATTATATATATATATATATATATATAGAGAGAGAGAGAGAGAGCACCTATATAACATGAGTTGTATTCATATTTGAAACATTACTTAGCTTTAATCCCTCTTATATGGTTATAATTTCTTATTTTGAAGTTATTTTATCGAATTAACATTAAAAAAAGTTATTTTATCGAATTATATAAATGCACTCAGCATCCTACTTTGCATCCATTTTTCAAGTTGATATCAAATCATCTACAACTTATAAATTTCATACCGAAATCGGATTCAAAACTAAATTCAGATCTCTAAAGACAAGATTCAGGTTTAGATCCACCCCAGGTCGTCCCCAGATCTATAAAGACAAGATCCAGGGATTATACATACATACACTTGTTTGAATGAATATATATATATATATATATATATATATATATATATGGCAAATAAGATTAGCAACAAAACATCACATTCAAGAAAACTCCAAAAAGAAAAAGAGAAAACCGTCACATTCGTTGGTTAATACTTAATATATATAATTCAATATGATAAGCATCCAGTCCAGTGTGCCTAAAGCGACAACGGAACTGGAAGTTGCATTTGATCGAATAAGCCACGCTGCAACTTCTATATGTCTGTAAAGCCCAGCAATCATGGTGCTCTTTTGCCAATTCTTATGTTTTTTTTTTTTTTCTTTTGTTGGAGGGGAAGGTGAGTTGGTGGATTCCTTCCCTATTCAATAGGCTTTTTCAAGCAAGTGTAAGCATTCTGGTGGGCCACACATGTTGATTGCGTCTTCCAATAGCATGCAAACTCTCTCTTTTTTCCTTTTATGCCGTTCACACAATGTGCACTTAAAAGTGGAATACCACTAAAAAGAAAATGATCATCCTAATTCCCAGAGGCATTATTGGGTCCCACGGATCTGAGGTGTGCTGTTTCTGATGCGCCTCCCACAATTTTCATGTGTGGGGTCCATGGTTTTGGGTTCGGTGATAAAGACAGCTGATCTGACCAACCACTGCTGTAGATGAGGAGGAATCTTCTATATCTATATACAAAGATGTAAACATGGTTGTGTTTGTGTAACTCCTTTTTTTTTTTTTTTTTTCTCAAACAAAGTTCAATCAAACTGTTGCTACAATTATTCTGTTTTAGTATAACCACAAGAAGTGTCTGGGTCAGATTTAAAATGGGTCACCTTTCAGATGGGACGGTCCATTAGGGTAAGGGTGAGGAAGAAATTAGGATATAAGATGAAAGGTAATAGAGTATAAGGGAGCAATATAGATGTCCTTGAATTTTATAGTATTTGAATATCTGGAGTGATGATTGGATATTTATTCTCCATTTTCATTTGATTCAATTTCTATTAAAGGAGAAGTCATTTGATAGTCGCTTTCGATCTCCACTTTTGACATGTTAGAGCATGAAATGCTTATGTACAGGCTCTTAGAAGAAAGGTTTGGTTGAGTAGGTTGGAGCAGCCATAACTTCAACTTGACCCTGAATTTAAGTGGGTTTGAAATCTCTAATTTCATACCCACCATGAACATATAAAAACCACTAAGAAAACCAATTCGCAATAGGAGTTAGTGAGGGATAGTCACTCGTTCCACCAAATTCATCTACTGTGTTAGTCTTAGTATTATATGCATATAAATCAGTGCCAATAAAAGTGAGTCAAGACGTGCCATTTTTTCCACCTTACTTTTCCATTCTCAATCACAATAACATGCCAAGTTAAATTACCGTTGCGTATGTATCTGTCCAACTCTTTTTTTTCTTTTTTTCCAGCCTGTCCTGTTAACCTATGATGCTTAGATACGGCACGGATACCACAGCGACACGTTATAGACATGGCAGGAACACTGATTTCACATGTAAAAAGTGAAGTATCGAATACGATCCGACACGACACGTTGCCAATTTTAAAGTATCCGTGCATCATAGTTATATATTAACCCCTGTACCTTATTTTCACATGCCCTGACTCACTGGAGCTGATCTCTTCTATGTGAATAAACAAGTTGGGTAAGCTCCAAATTACTTGGCTCGGGGACCTGGTGAGTTAAGAGTCAAATTTCCGAGTTTGAAGCTGTGATTCCTAAATAATTATAAGTAGAAGTTGTCAGCATAAAGGTCCAAATAGATGATCAAAATTAATAATGGCTTGGGTTCTTTTTTGAAAGGCTCATCATTTTGACTGTGCTTCATGGCAGGTTGGCAAAGGGAGGTCACATGACTGAAACCACACGGACCTTGAAAGAGTATTATTGAAGAAAATTGATGACATGGCATGATCATATTGATCAAGGATGCCCATGTGGCAGGATCTAGACATTTCAAGTGTGGATCATTTTACACATCACCAGCCAGCAGCCCTTCACGCAACCATGATAAAGAGATAAAAAGAGACATCTTAAAAATGATCAAAGAAACTGACAGTGATCAACCACCTTTTTGGTGAGAGGAATTTTGAGGATTCTTGTTTGCAGGAGAATTATGAAGTTTCCATTTGTTCATTTCTCAGCTTTTCTAGCAGAAAAGTGGCCATAGTACCAAACATGAAGTATAATGTAACGTTGAAAACATTTTCCTCTTTCCATTGTTTGTTTTTTCCATAGAAATCCACGTACTAACGTGCCCGAATGAATGACAATCATAAATGAATATATAAAAGCAGCAAACCCCAGTAGCTTTTGCTTTCAAGATAAGGCTGTAGATGGTTTGGATTTATTTGGTCCCATGGGCTGCACGTCCGGCTGAACTGCTGAAGTACCAAACCCAACTATGTCTGTTTTTTGTGATGTATCCATGGTGACTGCCTAAATAACATGTAACATCACTATATGTGATGTTATCTTCTATAGGATCCATTAGACCATACCTTTTGAAAAAGGAAAAAAATGATATTTTTAGTACAACAATGAGGTATGAGGTGTGGTCTACTGGTGCTTGGGCTCTACTCCTGAACTTGACCCATGAGGTTTAAAGTTTGACCCAGTGTTCATCAGGTTGGATTTAGTCGGAGTCAAGGTAGATGATTGGATTGTTTGATTTTGAAGAGACCCACAAGCCTCATGGGCACATGAGTCCACTTCAAACTCATGTCCTGCATTTAATTTGAGGCATTCTCTTTGATTCTTGTTCCATGAATGTGTGTGAATAATTCAATTAAATGAAATAAACAAGTTTCAGCCAAGGTTTATATGGGAAATCATGAATATGTTAGGATGTCACTCTAATTTGAGTTATGTTTCGGCGGCTGCAAGGAGGATTATAATGACCGGTAGTCTGTGTAACAAGATGATTTCGTTCTTTTGCGGATTTCTATTTTCACGGAAGAGATAATCCTACATTCTTACCCTTCCATAAAAACTGAAATCCTCTACAAGAGAGGGAAATCAATTCAATTTTTCTTTTTTTTGAGGAAAATGTGACACACCGATCACCAAATAGTAGGCCAAATGAAAATTTGACAAATTTTCTTTCTACCAGGAACGAGACATGGCACAAATGCACTTGTAGGATCTCTTGATGAAGAGTGATCCCGTTTTCAAGGCACTTGTAGGATCTCTTGATGAAGAGTGATCTCGTTTTCATTGGTGAATAAAGTCGTTTTCACAACAAAACTTTGTTATAACTAAATTAGGCAATATTTGCACAGGCAAATAGGTGTAGAACTCTATTTTAGTTATGCAATTGGTAACAGCATCAAATTATTGTGAAAGTCTCAAATCCCACGTTACTCAAGTAATGAGTTTGACAACGCTTCATATACTCATTTAGGCCTTTCATCTACTATGTTAAGTTCTTGGATTGGTACATAATATCAAAGAGTGGGTTCCTATTATTCTTATGTAACCTATGTAGCAGGCCCGTCCATTAAATTTGTTAGACCTGCATGTGGAAAGTCCCACATCCCACATTGCTTGAGTAATAGATTTGACAGGGCTCTTATATAAGCTTTTCACCTATCAGCTTAAGTTTTTGGATTAGTACATGGCATCTTGTACAAATTCTATCAACTAATTTTTACTTCTTCTTTTTTTTTTTTTTCCATTCATGTGGGCTCATATTTGTGATCTAAACCGTTCATTTTGTTTATTAAGTAATAAATCTAGAGTTTGAGAAAATTGTGAAAATCACCCAAAGACATCAAAATCATTGGATTTACTCACGTCCTCATGCGGAAACTTTGATTTTAACAAACACACTAATGCGTTTCACGTGTGTATCAACGCACATACAGTACATTTTATGGTGACATATTCGTGCAAAAAAGTAGAGGATTAATGACTTGATTATCTACACTTATCCTTTTTCATCCTTTGGTGTAGTTGAACTATTCACAAAAAAAACAAAAAAAACAAAAGGAACTTGTGCTTTCTCCTCTTTCGGTTTTTGTGGAACAGGAGGGCTCACTAACAAGCTCATAAAAAGGCAAACCCATTCCCTTGTCCCATCTATATCCCTTTCTGGGTTGTGTGTGATGTGTGAGTTA
This sequence comes from Camphora micrantha, assembly GCA_003546025.1. Classification (NCBI taxonomy): domain Eukaryota; kingdom Viridiplantae; phylum Streptophyta; class Magnoliopsida; order Laurales; family Lauraceae; genus Camphora; species Camphora micrantha. The sequence continues at coordinate 350,091 of QPKB01000008.1, forward strand.
CTAGTAAGAAGTGCTCAAGGGCCGGGTCAAGCATTTCCAGTATAGGTCTGACTTGAACACAGGCCCATATTTAGCATTGACATGAACTTGTAAGTGTCAGGTCTGAGGCCACCCATTTCTGCAATGAGGACTGGTCAAGCAGAGCCATGTACATGAACTTGTTAGTGCCAGGTCTGAGCCCACCCATTTCTGCAATGAGGACTGGCCAAGCAGAGCCATGCCTTTTTATCACTAGTTTGGACAAATTAATCACTAATTTACATGCACTCCTCATTTGCTTAGGCATTGTGCTTTGTTTCACTTAATTCAAGCTTGGCCCATAATATAAAATGGGCGGCCCAGATTATATTCAGGCCCAACCCAAAAGGCAGGCTGGGTACGGCCCATTAGCACCCCTATATATAGGGGCCCAAAAGGACAAGAAAGAGAAAACATATGTTAACCATATATTTCATGCAATTCAATTACAAGATCCATGAAAGATTCAGGCCACCAAACTCAAAGGATGGGCCTTTGAGGGGATATGGACCCATCACAAGTGAGGCCCTTAACACCTAGATACAAGTAGGCCTGTCAATGGGATGGGTCGTGCCTGCGCATGGGTTGTCCAATCTTGTCCCGAATATTGGACGGGTTGCCGAGGATTGTCCAATCCAGACCCTAAATTGAGCCGGGCCCATGTCAAATCCTATCTCGTACGGGCTTGGGCTGGGCCGGGCCTGGGATTTGGCATTTTCATCAATAAAGACGTCTTTTTTTCTTCTTAATAGGTGAAGGTTTGTTACTAAAGATGATAATGATGCCTGGATTAGGGGCAAACCAAATTTCAACTTGATCAAAATTTCAAAAGGTCTAGATATTAGATAGTAGGTATTAAGTCTTCAAAATGAAGGGTGATAAATCTATAAAAACTTCCAAACCTAAACTCAATAGTGGATCCAGTCCCAGTATCAAATTGAGTTCACTACCAATTCATGGTGTGGGATTTTGGTGTGGAGTGGGAAATGATTGAATTCATGAGAAATGATGGAGGGAAGAGACATTTTGGAGGGAGTTTTTGGAGAGTTCCCATTAAAATATAAAAAAATTAGTAAAATAGGGCCGAACCTGAATGGATTGGGCATGCTCTATCCATTTCTGGTCCCATTTTTGAACCGGCTTTCAAAAAATTGTTGAGCCGGGCTAAATATTTTTAAAAGCAATGTGTTTTTGGGCTTGGGATGCACCCGGGCTTAATTGACAGGCCTAAAATACAAGCATACAACACTAACACTAGCTGATGAACGGTCAAAGTGAAACACATCGACCCCACCCTCATTTTGGGGTGGGACCCACCTGGTTTTTCGTCGTACGAAGCTGTGGAAACGAAATTTAACCCTGCCTGAAAACAAAACCCTAATTCTTCCCTCCGTCCCTCCCTCTCTCCCTCACATGGCGTCGTCATCTTCCCCGCTCTATCCATCTGGTAAATGCTCACTTGATCTAGGGTTTTGTTTTTAAAAATCTATTCTTCATCAAATATTCTTCTGATCCTGGAACGTTTTTTCTACTAGGGTTTATTCCACTTCTACATGTTTTTTTTTTCTTTAGTTTCCGCCGATAATTTCTACTCATTCACTACTACTTTCGAGACAGGAAGGGATTTGCATTCTTGTATTCCGTGCAAAAGGAAAGAAGCATTAGCTATGATTTGATTGTTTCTGGTTTTTTTTTCTCTTGAATTGCTGGCACGTCCGTCATTTGCTGTTGTTTCATTGGTGTTTGGGGAAATGCGGATCGGAACGCCCTGTTTTTTCTGTTCCAGAATGTAAACTAGAAAATGGCATGATCTGCTACTGATTTGGGTGGAAATGGGTATTCCCATTTCCCACTGTGTCCGTGTTCTGCATTGCCTCAGTTAGGGCTTTTGTGGGGTTTGTTTTTGAAAATTCTCTTCTTGGACATTGTCTTGAACTGCGTGGAAGCTCATTTGAACTAAGTAATGTGCTGTTTTGACTTTAAACAGTGGCTAATTTGATGTCACAACCAAAATTAGGTTTAGGGTTTTTTTTTTTTTAAATCCATGAAAGTAGCTATTCCATTTTCAAGTTGGATTACATTACAAGACACCATTGATAATTGAATTGAAGTGTTTCTTTTGAATTTCCCATATTTTACACATCTGAAATGCCTTTTCTTTCTTTTATTTCTTTCTGGATGTTAGGGTTCTCAGACGAGCTTCTTAGTATGAGAGGCATTGGTCCATTTAGTTGTCACTCTTCAGACGAATTCAGCGTGGGCACATCCAGTTCTAGCATGCAGTCTCTGTGCAAGAAAAGAAAGCTCTTTCGTAATTCGGGTTCTCCTTTATCTGTCATATTCGACAATGTTGAAGGTTCCTTGCCCATTCTACGGTCTTCAGATTATTTTATGGAGCCATCCCTGAAGGAGTTGGCTGACAGGGAGCTCACTGATGGAAGCTATTGCCACAGAGTTCAAAACTTTACGGTGGGAAGAGTGGGTTACGGGCATATCAAGTTCCTTGGAGAAACTGATGTTAGATGGTTGGATTTAGATCAGATTTTGAAGTTTGATAGGCATGAGGTAGTTGTATACAAGGACGAAAGCGAGAAACCTGCGCTTGGTCAAGGCTTAAACAAAGCTGCTGAAGTAACTTTGATGCTTCAAATGAGATTACCAGTCTCGGATGCAGCAAAACGTGTAATGATTGAGAAGAAACTGAGGAGAAGCACAGAAAGACAGGGTGCCCGTTTCATCTCTTTTGATGCATGTAGTGGTGAATGGAAGTTCATGGTTCCTCATTTCAGCAGATTTGGATTAACAGAAGATGACGAAGATGATATTGTCATGGAGGATTCTGCAGTTCAGCGGCCTGTGGAGCCAAGTGGGAGTGATAGACTAGAAGTAGATGAGGAACCTCAAACGGTTCTAGCTGGAAGTGTGCTGTCTCATTCGCTTCCAGCTCATCTCGGACTGGATCCTGTCAAGATGCAAGAAATGAGAATGTTGATGTTTCCTGCAGAGGAGAATGGAGATGTTGATAGTAGCCCCTTTTCATATGAGAAGCACTCCTCTGGTAATTATTCAAAAAATGCTGTTCATAGACCTGCTCTACAGTTCTCTTCTCAGAAAGCTAGCAACAAGATTAGTCCATCTGTCTTGCGTAAATCACCAGTTGCTTTGCTTGAATACAACAAAAGCATTTCTGACTTCAGCCCATCTCAAACCATTCTCATGACTCGGCAAAACAAGGGCATGCCAGCAAGAACAACTAAAGCAGGAGGTTTCAAATTTGAATTGAAGTATGAAACTCCTATAGCGAACAGCCATTCTAAAAACATAGTCGATGCTGCACTTTTCATGGGTAGGTCATTTCGCGTAGGCTGGGGACCCAATGGTGTCCTTATTCATTCTGGTACACCTGTAGGTAACTCTGATTCCAGAATGACAATGTCTTCCGTAATCAACATAGAGAAAGTTGCATTTGATAGAGTCACCAGGGATGATAATAACAAAGTAAAGGAGGAGCTTGTTGATTTCTGCTTTGCTTCTCCACTAAACCTTCACAAATCAATAAACCATGAAACTATCGATGTTGAAGTGGGCTCCTTCAAATTAAAGCTCCTAAAACTTGTATCCAATCGTTTCATCCTTCCAGATATCTGTGCGGGTTATATTGGGATTGCTGAAAAACAGTTAGAAGTTTCTGGGTTATCTACATCTTCTCGTTTGTTTCTGATACACCAAGTCATGGTGTGGGAGTTGACGAAGGTTCTTTACTCTGCAAAGGAAACAGGTGGTCAGTTGAGACATATGGATGCTGATGATAATGGAGAGGATATAATGCATGACAATAAGGATGGGTTCCTAGACATTGACCCTGATGCATACCCCCTTATTCGCCGAGCAAAGTTTAGTCATTGGTTGCAAGAGAGTGTTTGCCACCGTGTACAAGAAGAAGTGAGCTGCCTAAATGAATCTAATGATTTAGAACATATATTTTTACTCTTGACTGGACGTCAGCTGGATGCGGCAGTAGAATTGGCTGCATCCAGAGGAGATGTCAGAATGGCTTGTTTGATAAGTCAGGCTGGTGGTTCAATGGTTAATAGATCTGACATGGCCCAACAGCTTCACCTGTGGAGAATCAACAGTCTAGATTTCAGTTTCATTGAGAATGACAGGCTAAGGTTGTACGAGTTACTTGCTGGTAATATTCCGGGTGCTCTGAATGATACAAAAATTGATTGGAAAAGGTTCTTAGGATTGTTGATGTGGTTTCAACTACCTCCAGATACTTCGTTGCCGGTTATTATTCACACTTTTCAGCAACTTGTCAATGAAGGAAGAGCTCCATATCCTGTTCCAGTTTACATTGATGAAGGACCTCTAGATGAGGCCCCAGATTGGTGCCTAGGTGATCGTTTCGATGTAGCATATTATCTTATGCTCCTGCATGCTGATGAAGAAAAGGCATCTAAGGTTCTGAAGACCATGCTAAGTGCTTATTCTTCCACACACGACGTTCTTGACTACCATATGATTTGGCATCAGCGTGCGATACTGGAAGCTATTGGTGCTTTCAGTTCAGATGATCTCCATGTTCTTGATATGAGTCTTGTTTCTCAGCTGCTGTCTGTTGGGCTATGCCATTGGGCTATCTATGTTGTCCTCCACATGCCTTACCGCAGTGATTTCCCATTTTTGCATGCCAGTATCATAAGGGAAATCTTATTCCAGTATTGTGAGTCCTGGAGTACGCAAGAACTACAACGCCAGTTTATTGAAGATCTTGGAATACCATCAGCATGGATGCATGAAGCTTTGGTAAGTGATCAGCCCTTTTTTAAACTTCTGGTAGTCTTGTGGCACTAAGAAAGTAAGAGATTTCTGCCCATCATGGATATGTGGGATTGTTGTTCATATCTTCCTTTACAAGATAAAGTTATATACCCTTCAATTTTCCTGGCTCCACTTATCTTAAACTATGCTTATAGGTTGATCATCTATTTTTCTCATTGGAGTAATTTCCTTTTTTACTTATCAGTGCAGGCAATATATTTCCTGTATTATGGAGATTTGCCCAAGGCCCTTGAACATTTTCTTGATTGCTTCAATTGGCAAAGGGCTCACTCGATTTTTGTGACTTCTGTTGCGCATTCGTTGTTTTCTTCATGTAAGCATCTGACCTTTAGCATGTTTAACTCTCGTTGTTTCATATTCAATTGCAAATTTGTTTAGAAACCATTCCTGCTATGATTGGCTCATTTATTGTCTTCCTTAGATGTCATTCTTGCTGTACCATATTGTCATGATTGAATTTAGCATGACGGTTGAGCTATGACTCAAGCAAACTAACTTAACTTATGGGATGAGTAATTGGAAACTTCAAATGGTTATGTTTTACTCAGTGAATCTGGTGACAGACAGTGTTCCTGACCTATTTTTGGAACCATTTCTGTAAGGAAGTAGACAGTGCTCCTCATGTTTTATAATGCAGAAGTTGACGATGAACCATTGTTTCAGGTATTCTGTAATTAATTGCACGTATTTTCAATTTTCTCTAATTAGAACATAAATATCCATTGCTTTTCTGACCTGCCAGGTAGTGGTGACTGAGTCCCCTGAATCAACCTTACCCAGTGATACACCGTGCCCTGGTCCAGGCATTTGAACTGTCTTTATAAGGAAGACATGGAAACTCACCCTCTATAGCGAATAACATGATGCAAACCATTTTTACACATCATACAATAAAAATTAATTTACGTCACTTTTGACCTGCCTGGTAGATCCACTGATCCCCTGAATCAACCTGTTCTAGTCACTGTCCAAGTCTGGTTATGATGATTGAACTATGTTCATCTTTCCTTTTATATTCATATTCCATGACTATGCCATTTATGTTGAGATCAAACTTCAATAGTTGGTAATTTTCCATCCAGATGCATTAGCCATACTTGAAATTCCGACATTTGGCTATTTTCTCTTGAAACAAAATTCTGCAAATGTCTAGTGATCTAGACATTATCATGCTGGTCATTATTTTGCTCTATTGAACTAGTAATCATCATCATCATCTAAGTAGTTGTAGGAGAAGAAATGTTTGCTTGGTGTTCTATCCTCTTCTTCCATACTGGTTTATGCTACTGTCATAGAAGGGGAATGGCACTTTTTTGAACTGATCAGGTTATCAACATGAAGTAAAAATAATAAAAAATAAAAAAATAAAAATTGATGAGTATCTTTTCATTATGGAATCCTAGATTCCATGCTTCTGTGACAACCTTTAATTTTGTGAATACAATTTAGTATCTATGCATACACCAGATGTTTATTGTTTCATTCATATGAACTGATTCAGCTAAACACTCGGAGATCTGGAGGCTCGCAACTACCATGGAAGAGCACAGTTCAGAAATTGCAGACTGGGACTTGGGTGCTGGAATTTATATTGATTTCTACACCATAAAAAGTTCCTTGCAAGAAGAAAGCACCATGAGTGAATTGGTGAGATAATCCACCTGTCTTGTGCAATTTTTTTTTTTTTTTTTTTTTTGTCATTTTTACTCTCTGGCAGTGGTGTAATGTTATGATTGTGTCTTGTGAGGGGGTAACCTAGCTGCAGTAAGATTGCTAGAAATTCTGGTGGCTGGGTGTGGTGGGGAGGGGGTGTGTGTTTGTGTGTGTGGGTGTTGGGGCAGGCTGCAGCAGGTTCATCAATGGGTCTTGAGCCCATATTCGGAATTGGGTACTATTTCACACATTATTCCAGCATGGTTGATACTTTTGAATCGGGATTCTACCCTTCTGAGAGGGGTTGGCCCAAAATTAGTATTGGCAATGAGCCAGCTGGTCAGGTTCATTCCACTTTTTTGGCTTATTTATTTATCAGTGCTGGAACTCATTCTCCAGCCCAGTCCATTTATCAATCATGATGCAATGCAGGACTGTGTTTGATTGCTCGCTACATAATGGAATTTGTTCATGACTTGGGCTTCAAGAAATAGAAAAAATGTCAAACGTGAGTCAAGCATCATCTCTTATCAACCGGGACGAAGTTTAGGTCCCATATCCAACTTTTTTGTGAAAAAAAATCAGCTCACTCCAGGAAGCCTGATGGCCATTCCTTTGTACTTTGTAGCAATTTGAATGCTGGGTGGTTGGCATAATAGGAATTTGTCTATGATGCATTGTTATTTAGAATGATTCCTTTGTATAACAATTAGCACATTAAGTTTCTCCTAGAACAGGATCATGTGGCATAAAGAAAAATTACGTCTATATTAATGCTCCTGTTTTGGTTGGCCAATCCTGATGAATCCCAATAATATGTCCTATGATTTTATTGTTTTAAAAATATCATCATAAAGGAAAAAAAGGAAGTCTATGTTCTTAACTCTTAGGGCCCTGTTTGTTTGTATTAGAATTTAAAATACATAGGAATTGAATAAATAGAGTGGTTCCCTGTTTGTTTGTTTCTTTTTTGCTTCTTAATAAAACTTTATTGTTATAATAAAAATGAAGATAAGAAGTGAATTTCCAAAAATGAGCATCAAATAACATTTTATGTAGGGAAATAGAATAAAAAAAACATGCCATTTGATGCTCATTTTTGGAAATTTACCTTTGATCTTCAGTTTTAACCACTCTATTTATTCCGGTCCTATGTATTTCAATGCAAACAAACAGTACCTTAATGCCAAAATGCCCATAAAGCTCATATCCACTTGAGAATGTAATAGATAATAATATTCTAAAGCAGCTTTAGTAGATTCCTCACTTAAACAAAGTGGAAGAGAAAACAGAACTAGAATAAATGATAGTGCTAGATTGTTACCTGCAGCCTTGGGCTTTGAAAAATGATTGAATCATATGACTCAGAAGCCAAAGGATTCACATTTTCTCCAATTTGCTTGTGCACAGTTTGAGTGAGAAAGGTTGAACCATAATATTGTCTGCATAACTTATGCTTTTTTGTAAGTTTTTTTTTTCGCCACAAAGTGCCACCCCTTATTAGGGCTAAATTGTATACTGACCTTGCTAAGATCTTTACTTCCTTAGGGCTTTCATTTCATAACCGGTAATTCCATTTTGCCACATTTTTGTTTTAGTGTAAAGTCTACTTCTCGAAACTGTCATTAAACACAACTGGGAATCCAATATCAACAGGTTTTTCATTTAAGTGAAAAGTTGTTGACTTCATCATCTTAACTTTACTCAGAGCCTATTAATTCATTGAAGGATGTGAAGAGGGCTACCGGCAGCTACATATTTTTAATGAAGTATCTTTCGAGAGAGTAGACAACTAGACATTCATTTTTGCTATTAAATGTGAGGTCAATATTCCTTATTCATATACATGCTTAGAGGTGTTAATGCAGACAATATTTAAGGACCTGTTTGTTTGCATGAAATTGATTATATAGGAATTCATGGTCAAATCAGCTCCAACAAAGGATTATTAAAGACGTGAGGGCAAAGGATAAAGGTTGGAGATGTGGATGGGACCCCTACTTTCCTAGGATTTAAATTACTAGTGTGGAGGCTGGTTTTTCATTTCCCATTTCCACTTGTTTTAATTTCCATTAAAGGGGAGATCATTTGATGTTTTTGGATATTCACCTATGTTTCTTCAATTAAACAGCTTCTAGAAATACAAGTCTTAGAATTCATAGGAATTCTATCACATGAAACAACCGGGTCCAAAAATAAGCAGGGTATTTTCTTGCAGTGTGTGGCAATGTAATGTGTGCCTGTAGCTCTCTTTGAGGGCTTTGTGGCTTCCCATTTGGTTTATTATCTTTTTCTGCTTTTTCTCTCAATAATATATTGTCATCATTCTAGGAAAAGAGGAGATATTCCTTGCTAGTGCATTCAGGAAGAACACATTCTGATGAAATAGCATTGTCAGTGTGATTTGTGCTTCAGTTTTTACAGCAAATTCGTATGACACAGACGGGATTGCTTCTTGCAGGATTCTCTCGAGAAGAAAAATGATGCGTGCAAAAATTTCTTTGGCCGCTTGAAATATTCGATAGCGATCTTTGGAAGTAAATTACCAGTGGATGCCAGGTATTTGATGTGCAGGCACATGCTATGTCCATGCATATGCAGTAGGAATGCTATTCATGCTGATATCACCAACCTTTTGCTGCCATGATTTTGTCAAATGCCCAATAGCTTCCATATCATGCATTCGAGTCCTAGTACTCTCTCTCTCTCTCTCTCTCTCTCTCTCTCTCTCTCTCTCTCTCATGGTGGGGTCGATTAGATCTGCAGTTTGAATCACCATAGTAGTGTCCAGGGGGAGGAACTGGGACCCTTGCCAGACCGGATATTTGTTGAAGTGCAGGACCCAGTAATTCCTCTTGCAGTCTGTTCTCTGACTTGAGATGCTTTTAGATGCCAACTTCCTTCATTAGGTTCTTCGGTTGTGTATTTCCCAGAAAAACACTTTGTGGATATTTTTTTTTCTTCAGCTCAGCAGAAAATTGGTTGCTTCTAACCCACAAGTTCAAAATCTCTAGTCTGCTTTCATTTTACATATTTACTTCAGTATCTTAATTCCTTTTCACCTCTTCTTTAGTCTTCTTCTTCTTCTTCTTTGCTTTTATTCATTTAGTTTCTCACATCTATGTTTCAGAGCAACCTATTCAAAGATGGCAGAGGAGCTCTGCAATCTGCTTGTATCTTACAGTGGGGAAGGGTCCACGCGCGAAGTTCAGATGAGCTGCTTTGATACCATGCTTTGTGCACCAATCCCTGAAGACCGACGATCTTGTCATCTACAAGATGCTGTATCATTTTTTACGTGCTTTCTTTCAGAAACATCATCATAGTTTTGATTTCTTTTAAGAGTGTATGTAATATTAAAATCATGCTAATTTTGGTTCTCATAGCTGTTTTCTTTCTTATATCACCAAATACCGGTAAGTGAAAGCTTGTGTAATGTCTATCGTCACATTCCCATGCACATTTATTTAGTAGCTGTAGGGGTAACAGAGCAACTTTTGGAGCACTGGATATGCATCTCCAATCAGGGTGTAGCCCAGGAGTACTAAACTGGTTTCCATCTTTCCAAACGAGATGTGTTTTTCCAGCACAACTAACTGCACAAGGAAGTTACATGAAGAAAAACAAAAGTTGAGGGAATGATGCTTGCGTCAACTATTTTGAGTAATATGTTGTCTCTACTCTCTACCGTGATGAGGGGAACCATTGATTACAAGTGTGTCTGGTACTTGTATTATGCATGTACGGGTTTCTCATCTCACGTAACCACAGAAGGCCTGGGTTCTCATAGGATTATAAAAAATGAAAGTATAAATATGTCACAAATGTACCTGATATCCTGTTTCTTTTTTCAATGGTACATATCAATATCAGATAGGCTGTTTTTTTTGGTTTGTTAAGTTGCATTGTTTACATAGATAGGGTAATATTTTTGTGCATCTGGTGTGCATGGGCTCACCAGCTGTTGGGGACACTTGGGATATGGGTGGGATGGAAATATCAATTTATGATGGACTCAAATATAAAAAAAATGGGGTTAATCTCATGCCTCTAATCTTTTTAGTATATAAGTTTAACGACTTTATATTAAAAAGAGAAAAAAAAATCTCTTGATCCAACGGTTGGGGTCTGTTTCTTTATCAGAATTCCAAGTATTCATGTATGGGGGAATTTTAAATTCTCTCGGATTGTTCATTTACTAGAATTCCATGAATTCTTGTTTGGAGAATTCTTGAATTCCTGAATAAGGTGGAATTCCAAAATCCTCCTAAAGATATGAGCATTTGGGAATTCCACCAAAATGCAAAGAAGGTGGAATCCCTGAAGGCTAATTTGGACTTATTATGTGTTGGAATTCATAAATTCTTGTAAAGAAACAAGGGACTTGAAAATGCGAGGGGACATGATGTCAAAAACTCCAACCACTAGAATTCTAGTAAAGAAACATGCCTTTAGGTGGAATTTTAAATTCCTCGTTGGATTTGAAATTCTAACAAAATATATAGAAAGTGAAATTCCAGGAATTCCAAAAGGTCATTTAAGATATTTTAGGTGGTGGAATTTGGGATTTTGATGAAATGAACACACTTTAAATATTGAAGATAAGATGTAACATCATGTTCATAAAACAACAATATTCCAAATTTTTGCCATAAATTTTAGAGAAAGTCTACTTGTCTCGGGATTTTTGTCCCGGGACATGGACCGGCCCCCATGGGGAGTCGGTCTAGGGACAAAACCCGGGGACATGTAGCATGTTTGTAAATTTTAACTAAAGAAGTAGGCTCTGATATATCCTGTGATAGGATGGAGAATCCTTTAGAACAATCCAAATTATCTCTAGGTTGGGCCATGATGAAGTTCTAGGCATGTGTTGCATGTGGGTCCTATAAAATTTGGTTACGTTTCATGCCAGCGAATACATCTCGAAACTCTATTTTGGGACCTCTTAGGGATGACCTAAACCATCCTACATGAATTCCATCTCTTCACTTTAGTAGGAATAGGCCAAAGGCTAATATTAGACTTAAAAGATTGAAATCCTGACTGGGTGCTGATGGGGGCATAAATTACATTTTCGTAGTGTGCTCAATCCGATAGTGGGATCTACAGATTTATTTGAGGATCAGTCCCTGTCCCTGGAGGGGATGGTCATGATACTCAAGATCAGTGGTTGGGATTATGATGATGTGAGGCCCACGGTGGAGTTCCATATGCTATATAAGTTAAACAGCACAGCATAATGACCTAAATCCTCGATCGTCCTCTTCCCCGTAAAATCTCTCTCTCTCTCTCTCTCTCTCTATATATATATATATATATATATATATATATATCCCTCTTCTCTTCGGCACAGAAAGGCAAAGAGAGAAAACAAGGAGAAGAACATGACGAAGAAACGAAAGGTCGATCAGGAGCGAGCGGCCGACTCAGCACCAACAAACGATCCCGACTCGGTAGAAGTCGAAGAAGAAGTCGAAGAAGAAGAAGTAGAAGAAGAAGTAGAAGCAGAAGACCTAGCCTCAACCCTAGAACCCTTCAGCAAGGAGCAGTTGATCGATCTCCTCCGCTCCGCCGCCTCCTCCGACCCCTCCCTCCTCCGCGAGATCCACCGCATCGCAGACCGCGACCCCGCCCACCGCAAGATCTTCGTCCACGGCCTCGGCTGGGAGACCACCACCGACAAGATCCGCTCCTTCTTCTCTCAGTACGGCGAGATCGAGGACTGCAACGTCGTCGTCGACAAGGCCTCCGGAAAATCCAAGGGCTACGGCTTCCTCCTCTTCAAGCACCGCCGATCTGCCCAGAAAGCCCTCAAGGAGCCCCAGAAGAAGATCGATAGCCGGATGACCGCCTGCCAGCTTGCCTCCGCCGGCCCTGTCAACCCTGGTTCTCAGCCTCAGCCGCAGCAGCACCACCACCACCAGCAGCAGCAGTTCAATCAGAATCAGGAAACCCTAGCTCGGAAGATCTATGTGGGGAATGTGAATCCCGAGATTCCCGCTGCCAAGTTGGTGTCTTTCTTCTCCAAGTATGGGGAGATTGAGGAAGGGCCTCTAGGGTTTGATAGGCAGACTGGGAAATCCAAGGGTTTTGCACTTTTTATATATAAGACCGTAGAAGGCGCGAGGAAGGCTTTGGAGGAGCCCAACAAGGTTCTTGATGGGCATCAGCTTTACTGCCAGAAGGCCACGGACAACAACAAGCTCAAGACAACAGCTGCTGGAACGGCTTTGGCTGCGAATAATCCACCATCAGGGCCTGCAGGGCAGCATGGGTTTAATATGGGCGGCGGTGGGGCAGGTTTCGCCCCACCGGATATGTCTATGTCTGCTGCTTCAGCTGCTTTGCTGGGGCAGGGGCTTCTCTCTGGTGCACTTCCATTTGGGCAGGGGGTCCAGCCAAACCAGGCTGCGCTGGCTGTGCTTGCAGCCGCTGGACAGAACCCGGCTGCCTTTGGCATCCCACCAGCTATGCTTGCATCATTGAATCCGGCATTGGCTGCCGCGATGAATGCAGGGACTCAGCAGATGGCAGCTGCTCAGTCGACTGTCCCACCCGGATTCGGGATGGCGAACATGGGCTATCAGAATATGCAGGGCCATCAAGGCGCTCCAGTTGGGCAACAAGTCCCTCCCCAACGGCCTCATTCTGCAATGGGATATACTCCGCGTTAGGTATTGCATTTGCCTCCCTAGCTTTTAGCTTTTATTATTTCTGTCCCATGATTGTTCTGTTCTACGCTCTAATTTGTTTTTTTACTCTGGTTTTAGTTCAATAACTCAGATCGTGGTTATTCGTGTGGTTTAAAGAATTGGCGGCTTTTGAAACATGGGTGCTTCAGGAATGAACGTGTTCAGATGCAAAAGGAACTGCTTTTATTTACCTAGTGTTTTCCCTCTTTATCAATGTATGTGTTTCGGGTTTTGCAATCCGTTGCATTTTCTTAGTAGTTTTGTCGGTGCTTTGTACTGGACAATTTTTGATTTTTACTTTTGTCATGGATTAAAATTTGAAGGATTGTACTTGCAGATATTTTTCTAGAGAGCTTGCTACTCACTATCTTGATTTTACCTCTTCTATTTGGTTTCGGTCGGTTTCGATGATATTGTATGAAGACGGTTTTGGGAGATGGACTGTGTTTATGCTGACATTCATTTAGTACATATATTACAAATCGGTTTAGGTTACTGTTTTTCTGATTTTTCTGCTCATTCTTGAGAAGAACACAGGGGAATTTATGTTTCTTATGTTTGCCTCGACCCATTTTCTGCTAAATGGTTTGTATCGAGTTTGACATTGGCCTTAATTTAGTTGAAACCCTTTAGCGATACATGATCACGATCCATTGAGTTCTCATTTACAAGTCATTCACTTTGCACCACTCAATAGGTTTACGTGCGACATGTTCCTCCTCCACCTGTTCTCCCACCATGGTTGACTTTGAACATGATGGGTTGTTGCTACCTCATGGATCACTCTGCCAGGGGCTGAAGCTTGGGCAGCCAATCCATGGTCTGGGTCTGGTAAGCAATAAGAGCCACGCTTGGATTCCCCGATATTGTTCCACTGTAAGTCTCATTTAAGCTACCTTTTCTCCCTCTTGTTGTTTGTATGATGTTATTTTTCTTGAGAAGACATCTATATATTGCTAGTTTATATGTTGAAATGTCACATGTGTTGCGCACTTGCTTATGACCAAATCCAATCCAATTCCACTGAATGGACCAAATCCAATTAATTAGATTATTATTCATACCCATGATCCTGTAATTGTTGCCTAGTTTTTAGAACTCAACTTGAAAATGACTGCGATAGTTGTCCCGCAATCAACTTTAGATGCCTATATTTTGTGTTGGTATTACATAGCTATAGTTATTGTGCCCCCTCTGCTGAGCACCGGTGCTCACCTTATGCAGAGCACCAATCCTTGTGAGGCCCACTTGAGGCTCGAATTATCATCCTAACCACTTGATCAACTGCCTACAAGTTTTCACCATCCAAAACGAATACACTGTCAATACAACGGCCCAGTCCGGGGTTGTTCTCTATTTTATGGTCCACTCGGATGGATCACTAGGTGGGCCCATTAGGTATTTAGGCATGCAGTGCTCACCTTATTGTGATCACATGTCCTCGGTGGAGGTTTTCCCATATTAAAAATATTCTCTTAATTCTTTGATAAATATAGTTTTTCTAATGAAGTTATCAAATATGTATATAGTTTTTCTAATGAAGTATCAAACATTTAATTTATAGCTCAGGTCTGATGGGTTTACTAAATTGGACTGGATCTAACTTGACTTTATAAAATCCAAATCATTCTATAGGATCAATGAGGATCCTAGTCAGACTAGGTTTGTTGGTCACTTGGTTGAATGAGTTGATCCCCTGATAATCCTGATACTTACCTTACATTAACAATGCTATGATACACTTTTTTTCCCTTGGGTTGAATGCCTGTTTTGGTGTACACGATATTTGTTCTATATAGCAGCAATACGCTGTTCTTTATATATGCTCACTTAGATTTGCTGTTAGTTCAGCTTGTCTCATTCTTTGAAATTGGTGGTAGCTTTCCAACAAATGAGTTACTTATCACTTCCTTTGTTCTTCTTTATATATATGGATTTGCTGTGAATGGTATGTATAACTAGGTTTGGTGATCTTAGTTTGACCTTTTAAATTTGATTACAATGGTGTCATAATTTTGATGATTTGAGATAGTGGGCGGCATGAATCGCCATTAAAAAAAGATAGTGGGTGGTATGAATAAAAAATTAAATGATTGTTAGTCGGATCCCAAGATATAGTCTATACTTCGACTCGATGAAATCAAAATGCTTGTCTACACCATTATCCTAGTTGGGCTGGGTTCATTGGATCAATGAGTTGACAACCCTTACATATGTTAGGTAAAAATATATTGTATTGATGCTAATAACCATAGGGAACTATGGATGGGAAGAAGGCATCTGAATGCTTGCCATGATTATAGAAGGCAAAACTCATGACCTTGAGTCCTTGATCATGTTAGATTGGTACGTGCATAAAAAATGAAAAGAGAATGGCCTTGGCCAAAGAAGGAGAGGTTAAAGATAGATAAGGGATGCATTTAACGCTATACATATAAGGGATGCATTTACACTTTTTATCATTGATCTATGGATTATACAAGTTAATATAAGTTATGAAAGAACCATGATCAGTGGAATAGCTAGAGTGAAAGTAAAGACAGCCTTAGCTAAAATGGACAAAAATAGGGCATTACCAGACGATATACTATGGAAATTTGGGTTTGATGGGCGAAATTAGGAATGATTGGTAACCAATTTGTTCAACAGAATTTCGAGTAAAGAAGAATGGCCAACAAATGCAGAAAGATCACATTAATCCCTTTCCACAATAAATAAAGATATTCATAATAATGCTAAGCCGCAAACGGCCAAGCTATCAAACTTTTGAGCCATATGTTGGCCCCTAAGCAGGAGGGCAAGGTCATAGATTTGGAGGCTGGATCCATAGCTTTCTAAGGTTTTCTTCCCTTACAATCTTCTCTTTGGTGGGGTTTATAACTTTACCCAAGGTGTTCTCTTTTATAGGCTTTTCCAAAAGCATCCCTTCCATCAAGGGACACTAGCCATTAGATTTCCTTAATGGCAGTGAACGAGGAAGAATGAAAAGACACGAAAAGCAAATCAACATTCATGCATGCATCCTTTCATATGGAGAGAGAGAGAGAGAGAGAGAGAGAGAGAGAGAGAGAGAGAGAGAGAGAGAGAGATTATTAGGTGGTCAGATCAACCAGAGATTATTAGGTGGTCAGGTCGGTTGATCCATAACCTAACATGGCCAGAGAGAGAGAGAGAGAGAGAGAGAGAGAGAGAGAGAGAGAGAGAGAGAGAGATTATTAGGTGGTCAGATCAACCAGAGATTATTAGGTGGTCAGGTCGGTTGATCCATAACCTAACATGGCCAGACCGCAGCTAGCATAGAGTAGGTAGGTTTATATTTTTTTAAAGGATCAATTGTTTGCACATCATTTACATAACATGCGCTGGTTTACGTAACAAATGAGGTGTGAAAATGACATTGTTCAATATTATCATAAATTGATAATGTTATACTAGCAACAGTAGTTGGGGGTTGAGTTTGTAAATTCATGACATTTTCAAGTGGGCCTTACTATGATTAGAATGAAATGTTACTCCAATTAAAGTGAAATAGATCCATGGATTGATCAGGTTTATATAGTTCAATGAACAAGTCAATGGGCACTGCAATATAAATCTTTAGGTTTTCCTCCTGTCTAGAGGAGTGGAAAACTTGAACAAGGAGGGAATTACAAATTCTGCAGGTTTTTCTCTCCTTGAGCAATGAAAAAGTTACACAATGCAGGATATTAGAGATTCTGCAGGATTCCCTTCGCTTAGAGCAGAGGAAAAGTTGCATAGGACAGTATAGCTCCAATTTTGATGGCTTACATTCATCTTGTCTTATTGCATGTGATTTACTTCAAAGGAGGGGTACTTTTACACACACAAAAAGGATGGGTACTTATGGGTCAATCGAGTATAAGCCCGACCTAAACTTAACCAACACAATATTGGAATACGGTTCTGCTCTTAGGCCCGTGGATTCAACTAGAGCCTAACTTTTTCTATCTTGACCAGCATATTTAGTATGCATAACAATACATATAATTTTTAATTTAGATGGGCCTCAACCTTAATTTTAGGTCCATGGTTAAGTGTGGTCCTCAACTTAGGCCTAATAACCAATTGAGTCATGGCTCACAATCTTTGGCCCAGCTAGAGTAGACAATAAAAAGTCATCATTGCCTAATAACAAGAGCACTAATCAAATCATATATTTTTAATGTGGCACTAATAAAACTTCACGAAACAAAGTACATCCACATGAACTTGAAGCCCATTAACATCCTCTTAGGCCCCAACATGGAGCTCAAGATCTCCGATTTCGGCATTGAAAGACTCTTTTCTGGAATCATCATATTGGATTTTATTTTTATTTTTTTGCGAACCTTACCGTCACATTTGGCGAATTTGGCCAGGCAATTATAAATCTTTGAAGATTTGGGCAAGTTGAAATCCTCATTTGTGAGGGTTTTAAGGTCTAACCCACTTTTATAAGATTTGGAAATCCTCAATTTGTGAATTTATGCATCTATATTAATTTTTCTCAACTATATATATGTATATATATCATACATTGATATTAATCTGGAATAATCAGCTATATAGAATTTTAAGGGGATTCCTCAAATATGAGGCAGTGAGGAATCCTCAAATCTATGTATTTCTCCCACTACCAAATGTGCCTATGTGTTTCTATGAGAGAGGATTCATGCATCCTTACCCCTCCTATAGGAAATTGTTTTATTTTTTATCTAGAAAAATCAATTTGCTTTTATTTTTTTATGCAAGAAAAATGTATTGTAACAAACAACAGTATAGTATAGTAGGCTGAAGGTAAAATCAAAGTATTCATTGAGTGAAGGAGTGCAACCATTTTTTCATCTTTCAATCTCATTATCTATGACTCCTCGGAACCTCAACCTCCCTTGCGTGCGTCCTTTCCTTTTCTCCATGCATCCTGCTCATTCTCAGTGACTCCATTGATCTTCACCTGAGAGATTCACTTACCTTTCTATTGCAAGAGCAGGAATGACAGGAACACTACGCCATGATCTGTGAACCCATTCACGTAGTACAATTAATACGGTTGAGTACGCCGTCTCTGCCCCAGTCTTTCTTTCTCTTTCGCATTGGAACAATTAATACGGTTGAGTACGCTGTCTCTGCCCCAGTCTTTCTTTCTCTTTCACATTGGCTCTCTCGATCAGTTGTACCACATGAAGTAAGGTTAGCAACTTCTTCCTTACTTCCCCTTCCTTCTATCTCAATCTCAATGCAAAACCCTAAACCATGGCTTTTAAATCTATCTTTTGCAATCCATATATGGCTTCTCTCCTTCATCCTCGTACAAATCACGATCTCAAACAACAATGGTTGATTTCCCAATTTCTATATATGGGTTATCCGCAGGGTTGGATCGTTACTGCAGTAGTGGGATGCACTGCACCTCCTAAACTATCAGAATGCCCATCTTCTAGGTTTGCTTTTTTTCTTTTTTGGTTATACAAGATTGTTCGATTTTTGTTTATTTGCCTTTCTTTCTTCTTTGTTTCTTCTCGTATGCTTTAATTACATTTACATATTTCTTTTTTGCTTTTGGATGTTGGTTGCTATAAAAATATCATTTTGGAAAAAATCCAAATAAACAGAAGAAGAAGATGTTACTTAAGATATGAATATTGTTTTTTAAAACATAATATAAGAGAGGGTGTCGATGAATTGGGATAAAGAGGTTTTCAGTAGCTCATTGATTGATAAAGATATCCAATTTTTTTTACATGTGGTTGTGATGCAGGTCATTTGTTCTATATTTATCTTCTTTTTTTCTAACAATTTTATTCTTCGTTCAATTTGATTGTTGTGAAGTGCAGCTGTTGCCTCCATTTTTTTTGGCCTGTAAAGCTAAGAAAACATGAACACTTAATGTTTATGAAGATTTGACTCCAGTTCTGTGGTTGATTTTTAAAAACTGGAAAACTACTAAGATTGGGCTTTTGGTTGTCAATCTTGAGGGAATATTGAAAATCCAACTTGACATTTTTACTCATTTTTCTCCTTTTAAGGTGTGTGACTCAGAACCCAATAGGCAATAGATATATGTGGTATTTACACTTTTGGGGTCTTGGGGTCTTTAATCGTAGAAAACATGGTAGTATTGGAGATGACAAGTCATAAAAATGGACGTAAGTTGTGGAGGAGCTTACTCCATTAGAAAAAAAGGCAAAGCCTTTATCATCATCATCGTAGCAATATCCGATCATTCTCGTGTCTAAAATTAAACTTTAACATAAGCTATGTACTTACCTTTCTCACCTTGGTACATAGAAGTGTGGTTTGAGCCCAAGAGATGCATGTCTTTGTCTTCACTTACATTTATTTCTTCACTTAACAACACCATGGTTTTTAAATTCAGCAATTACAAGTTGATTTGGCTAAGTCAACATGGACTCGATGGTTACTTGACTTTGCTTCTTTGGTTCTATCATTCTCTTTTTTACACTTGAAAAAATCAGAAGACTGATCCAGTTCCTTCAATGAAATGCCAACTCCCAAATATATGATTGGATTTGGGCATGGGCTTTCCTTTTCCACTTAATCTCCACTCCTTCAACGTCCAAGATCAGTTATAAAGTAGTTAGGGAAATCAGAGTATATAGAAACCTTCTACCAACTATTTTCTCCTTAAATTGTCTGCTCCTGAGCATTTAGTTGTCTCAACTTATACTTGTTTTGCTCATTTTTTTTATTTTTTATTTTTGGTTAAAGAGATCTTATAATTATTGGATGAATTGACAAGGAAGATCTGATTGATCTGCATTGAATTTGAAGGATTTGCATTCCTCTTCCAAGAAATTCTCATTCTGTTTTTTTTTTAGCCTACATTGAAAATTGGTTTGCTTTTTTTAGTTGAATTGAAGTTGTTTGGTTTTCTCCCCTTTGGGAAGGATTCATTCTTTTTGTGTGATAATTATGAAATGTATTGGTTTGCCTTTTTTACTTGAATTGAAGGTGTTTAGCTTTCTCCCATTTGGGTAGGATTTATTCTTTTAGTATATGAAGTTCATAACTTTTATTGAGTGCAATTGCTTTTTTTTTTTTTTTTTTTTCAAATTATTTTGGATTGTGGATGGTTCTTTGTTAAGATGTTTATAATCACTATTTCCATATTCTATAGATTTTGCATTTTATTTATCAATGATGAAAACAATGAATTAAAGATTAATAAAGATACAACATAAACAAAAACCCATCACAAAGAATGGAAAAGAGTACTGCTACTGTTACGTTGTTTTAAGAATCAATTTTCATTTACTAAAGAAATGCTTATCAGTTTTATGAAAGAGGATTGTCAATTTCTAATTGGCATTCCTTTTTATTCTTTCTTTTTATATCTGAAATGAATTTGGAGATGTGAGTGAAGTGGAAGAATAGTCAGAAGTTTGATATTTTGGTCCATTTATCATGGATGCATTCCACTGTTTGACTTGCATATTTGAGTAAGATTTTCTATTAGATTTGTTCTTTTTCTTTTACCATGTGGCCTGCATGAATATCTAATGATTATGCATTGCATTTCTTTGATTTTCCTAATTATGCTTTTAACCCACTGGCTATTTTCAACTAAAAGTTTTGCCAAAGGACACTATTCTGGTATGTTCAATCTTCTTTTGTTCATTGGACTACTTTCTTTGATGTACTCCAATTTTTGCTCTTAAATTATTTTTTAATTATGAGC
This sequence comes from Camphora micrantha, assembly GCA_003546025.1. Taxonomy (NCBI): domain Eukaryota; kingdom Viridiplantae; phylum Streptophyta; class Magnoliopsida; order Laurales; family Lauraceae; genus Camphora; species Camphora micrantha. The sequence continues at coordinate 371,001 of QPKB01000008.1, forward strand.
TGTAGTAAGCAGTAGGCAAAGGATGGGAATATATGACATGCTGTTTGATGTACTATGGAGATATTTTGCCAAGGGATGTCATTGTTATGATTACAACTATTAAAACCAAGAGAGTACTTTAGTTTGTTGACTGGTGAGCTTCTAAGTATACCAAATTAGTAGTTTTTCTTTAGTTGGTTTCCGGGTTCTTTCTCATATTCTATTTCTTTAATATGATTGCGACAGATTACAATTGTCAAATGCATTTCCCTTTTGATTTCTAGGGATCACAATTTTCTATTAGTCTTTTGTAAGATGTTTATGTTTCTCAAAATGTTCCTAGAACTTAGGGATTTGACCCATTCTTTTTTCTTTTCTTTTCTTTTTTTTTTTTTTATCACATTCATCGTTTTTAAGTCTAGCGATTTTTATGACATTGTCATGTTGACCTTAGCTTTTATCTTTTTTGTTTCACAATTCATGTTTAATGGCTGATCACTACATTGTGATAGGTCTGTAGGTGTGAGGAGCTATTTATGATAATGACAGATATTGATATGGTCAGATGGGACGTAGATGTTTATGGATTTGTGGGTTGGTGGTATGGGCATATAAAATGGCACATTGGAAGATGGATATCAAATAAAAAAAAGGAAGATAGCTCATTGGAAGATGGTATTAATAAATAAAATTTGGAAGATGCGTATGTGAGTGTGATAACCTGTTGTGATGCTATCCAATAGATATATCTGATATACATTGATACACTTTTTTGCATTCCTTTTTGGGTTTTATATAAAGGGGTTTGCCCTGTCATCATCACACTTACGACTTCAATGCTTTGATGAATGTTTCTCTTTCATCTCTCTAAACTTTACTGAAATATGTTTTCCTTTTGACGGGTTTACGATGCTAATTAACTTAAAAAGACAGTTTTACCAATGCTTAAGGCACTATTACATTATCAAAGTGACTGTGCAGCTTTTTAGAATTTTAATTACTATCTATTTGATTTTCCAAGGACTCACTTTATATAGTATTTAATGCTTAGTGCTCGGAACCTCCTATCGGCCCTTTCGATCCCGCTCCGAAAACGCGGATTGGCTTTTTCGGAGCGGACTCGTCCTCGAAGCACGGTTCAACCATTTTCGGAGCGTGGTTCAAACATCTTCGGAGCGCAGTTCTACCGAATATGGAGCGAACTGTGCAGAATCTTTCGTTTCTTGTGCATTTTCTTTTTTCTATAAGCTTGATATTTATCTTTTGAATGAAGAAACTTCTTGACTCATTAATTATTGCCTGTTTTATGTGATCAAATTGCGAAGTTAAATTTTTTCTCCATTTTTAATACTTGAATATATGGATAAGATATATTTGTGCCAATTACTTAATTATTTATAAACCCACAAGCACTATGTTGTATAGGCGCTCCGGACATATAATCATTTTAAAATTTAGCGTTCGATGCTCCCTCTCCCGATCCCGTCCCCGCTCCTGCTCCCGCTCCCGCTCCGCACTCTAATGTATACAAATATCTCTTAGGAATGTTCAGCTGTTTAAAGAAGGAAGAAAATATCGTAATCTATATGAGATTTTTTTTAGAATGCACTTTGCCTGCAGTGAAGTTTTAAAATAAATCTCCAAAGAATGGTTCAAAAGAACTGCTATAGTAACTATTTTGTTTGTGTCAATATATTTAATGCAATGGTAGCTTTGTGTTGAAACATTATATATTCTTGTTCTGTTTCTGTCTACAACAACTTGCAAACCATCTTTGCTTCGAAGCTGCCCCTTGAGAAAGCTAATTTAAATTATCTGAATTTTTTTTTTTTATTGAAGTTGTTGAAATTTAACATATGTTGTCATCTAGTCATTTATATGGCTTTATTGTGAGTATGCAAGTATAAAGTTTGGTAATTTCGGAGAACCTTGTAAGATTACGTTGTGTACCCCTTAAAAATCCATTTGGCTTAGAAATCATATAAACTAGAATAGTTGTCATAAATTAGAGATTTATGCAAAAGTGAGTCATATGATACTTTGTATAGCTTTAATTCATTTAATCCACAGGACTCTATTCATATGATAATATCTTTTGTACAGGTTAGTAGTGGGTACATATGATTTGGAAAATAATATGCTTCGTATGAATGGGACAATGAAAGGAGCACATATTTGGGGGATTCTTTCTTTAACGTCCATTTGTTATATGTAACATCATTGAATGAACTTATCAATTGCATTGAATTAGAATTATGCACTAAAAATGAATGCATCTCTCATTGTCTCTTCTAATCTCTCTTTACAAATTTCATATTGCAAATGTCGTTAGTTGTTTAACTCGTGCTGAGCACGAGAATCTTTTGCTAGTATTCTTTGATGCCATTAGAGAAAGAAATAAATGGGCGTCAATCTACTTCATATTATGCCCCTCCTAAATCCTCCTACCACTTTGAATAGGATGAATCAGGTGGGGTAACAGACCAGGACATAATTTGAAAATTTAGAGGAAAAAAACCAGTCCAAGAGATTCCTCTGGGACACACCAGAAACTGATGGATTCATTTAAGTTTTAATATAACTAACTTTAGAATCACAAACCAACAAGTTTGAAGGTTTTAAAACCCCAAATTCTAAGGTTTAAGGTCCCAAATCAGATCTCAAATATGCAGTTCAAACAATACAAATAACAATAACAAAATCAACAATCAATCACCACAAAAGAGACAACGATATACGTGGAAAAACCCCCAAACAAGGGGAAAAAAACTACGGGCCCTAGAACTCGGTCCAGGAAAGAGATCAAACACTAACAATTCGAAGATTACAAGAGAACTTAAAACCCCTCCCCAGTTGAACAACAACCTAAGGACTACATAACCTCTTGGCGGCGCCTCGCAGTTCATCTTCTCCTGTGCTTGACTCTCCGTCTACACCCTCGAAGCAACTCCAAGATGAAATGAACTAAAAATAGAAGAAATGGACTCTAGAGATGGAAATCTTAGCTCAAAATGGATGAATCTCTCTAGAGAATGAAAAGCCCTCTCTTAATGTTAGCAGTCGTCCTTGAATGTCTAAGAGGTGTTTAGGGCAAAACATATCAACCCTTATATAGTAGAACCACTAGGGTTTGCCCAAAATAGAATTCTGTAATGAACGTTCGAACTCTTTAGTGAAGAGTTTGAACTCTTGTGCTTTCTTAAAAATGGCCCGAGAACTTCTGGCAGGCGACGTTTGAACTCTTGTGTTGAACGTTCAAATTCTTGACAACAACGTTCGAACTCTTGTACTGAACGTTCGAACTCTGGGCCTCTCGGGAAAACTAGCTTTGAAAGGCTCTGGACAGCAACGTTCGAACTCTGTTTTTGAACGTTTGAACTCTGGACAATAATGTTCGAACTTTTGTACTGAACGTTCGAACTTTAGGCCTCTCGGGAAAACTGGCTTGGAAAAGCTCTAGACAACAACGTTCGAACTCTGCTTTTGAACGTTCGAACTCTGGACAGCAACGTTCGAACTCTTATACTGAACGTTCTAACTCTGCTTTTGAACATTCTAACTCTGGAGCTCTGGTCTTTGGTTGGAAGGCTGTACTTCCATGGGATTTTGCAGTCCATTCTAGAAAAATGAATAACACATAGATCAAATCCAAGTTTTGTCCAATCCCATGAATTATGCCAACACTCAAAACCTTACAAAGTCATCAACCCCCTACTGTTTCTGTTTTTCTTTCCAATTTAAAGCAAGGCTAAATTCCAGGGCTCTCTCTCACACATCATTATTGTGAAAAACAATGGTGTACATGCATGTCACCGGTAGGTGAGTTCTTCCCCCATTGTGACCTCACCAATGCAGGCAGCGATAGAGCAATGCATTTGACAAAAACCAAATGTTTCAGAGAACGAGTTTAGATTCAGGCAAGGTAGAGTTGCTACAAAAGCTATTTTTGTTGAGACTACTCTTGGAATTTTTTTTGAAGAGAGTGAGGAATCATATATATATATATATATATATATGGTCTTTATTTATTAAGAGAAGGTTTACAATAGTATGTCGTGAGTCGTGACAATCAATTTGGCAGATATTGAAGTAAAAAGGGCATCCCTGATTTGTATATGGAAATTAAACACGACATGTTTAGGGTAGTAGTGAGCACAGAATTGTGTGTCCTGTGACATTTGAGTTTCCACTTGAATTGAATTGCATCAAGGGTCCATTTTGTGCCTTGTTTATGGATATAATTAATGACAAATATCCTTAGATAAGATTCCATGTTGTGTGCCATCTGCACATGATGTGGTACAGTGTTGGTCCCACAAATCAAAGTTGTTGATTTGTGGGATCAGCACTATTTCAGCTTAGGATAAGGTAAGTTTCAGCGTAGGAGAGCCCTGCTCTCTCGCGCGCTCTCTCTCTCTCTCTCTATATATATATATATATATATCCTTTCTTCTTCTTTCTTCTTTATTTCTGTATATTTCATTATTCCTCAGTAATTATTTGTAGTCCTACTAATTTTTTTCTCATTGACTGGAAGAAGGGAAAAAAGAAAGCGAATAAGTCCATGAGCTAATCAAACTTAACGAAATAAAATGATTAATGACATTCACTGGGGCCCTCAAAAATTAGGAACTGGGTATTGCAGCAAATGAGTACTTTTTAGCTTGTGAATACTCAATAGTTCTTGCTTCTTAATTACCATACCTGTTTGATGGACCTAAAGATTCTAGCAATATGAGCTGTTTATTTGTTTGCGTTCCGCATTTCTCACACCTTACCGCATTTCTCACACCTTAGTTTGGCAGCTATGGCAGAAATATTGGCATGTGTCATGGATTGCAGTAGCTTAATATCTATCATTGCCTAATTTAGCGATCATACCAAGGATAACTCATTGGTTAAATGTTGTTTTGTCAATCCACTTTGCCTTATATTATATTCATTTTTAATGTGGAAATGGCCTAAGAATTTCCTTGTTTGTTCCGTTTTTCGGCCCCTGAAATCAAGAATTTCTTCTCTGGGTGACATGGTGGAGTTTTTGTGGAGTGATAATTTGGATTTTATATAATTGTGGGTCCGACTTTAGATGGATGTGAACTCCAAAACTAGATAAGTTTGTATTGTTTCATTGATCCATCTCTCCTGTCGTTATTTGAACTATTTGAGAATTAATTATCTTTTCCCTCGTTCTCCAATTGAGACTACAAAGAAACTAATGTGGGACAGTGTTTGCCATCATCCCTTTTGACAGGTCCAAGTGAGCATGAAATGCCCTCGTTCTCCAATTGAGACTACAACGAAACTAATGTGGGACAGTGTTTGCCATCATCCCTTTTGACAGGTCCAAGTGAGCATGAAATGCAGGATGACGGCGACGACAACGACAATTCTTTATGCAAGATGGCTGGTTCTTCATTGAAAGGGTTTTCGTTCGGCCTTGTCTGTGATTCAATGGGGTCCCTAGTGAAGTAATCGATACTGATGGTAAACAACAATTCACATTGAAAGGGATGTTTATTGAAAAGAAAAGAAGAGAAGAGGAGGCGCATGGTCCCGCTCAGCGGGGGACAAGGGCCATGGCTGTATCTGTTAGCTACCCATCACTGTAGCAGCTCTCCAAGTGAACCTTTGGTCCTTAATTACAACTTGAGACAAATCACCTTAGTGATGGGTATTTTCTCGCACTGGGATTAATGATGAATCTTAATATACAAACTACAAAAGAGTGATTTTTCGGTTAGGTATTTATAAAAAAAAATTTCTCTAATGCAATATTACTATTAATATTAAGGCATATAGAGGGGTTGATGTTTTTGCATATCCAATCCTCATGACATTTATCTTTCTACTTTACCCCCCAACTGATTTTAATATTTTCTAGCATCTTTACATTTTTAGATCGTCTAACCAATCTTCATTAAACTTATGAAATATGTTGCATGAACTGTGGAAAGAATAAGCATCTCGATTAGCTAAACTGTGGAAGTGAAATAGGTCATCATTTTAAAAGAAAAGCAAAATTATTATTATTATTATTATTATTTTAATAAGAGTTAGAATTCCAAGCTATTCTGCACCTGTTGTATTGGACTCTGGTTGATCCAGAAATTCCCCTTTTTCTTATATACAATTTTCACCTATTTAAATTGGAGTCATGGGTAAAAGACACCCAACACATTGGTTCCTACGATAGCGAGTCAATTTTCGTGTGCATGTTTTCTAAAATGATACAGGAAATATAATTCTCAACCGGGGTCCACTCGACTGGCCCTATTTAAGACATGGATGAGTCTAAAGTCTTAATAATAATAATAATAAACGAGAAAACTCGTTACACGTCCCTACCATATAATCATATATAGATGGCCGAATTTGATTTATTTAGATGTTCGATTTCATCAGGTTATTTTAATTCTATTATTGATTTCATCATGTGAAATTGGTGGGTTACCAATTGTGTCAGAGCGCCGAAGAGCCCCCTAAAAGAAATACTAGCAACGAAGGCCCAGGCTTAAAAGAAAAAAATATATTTAAAACTTGATGCATATTATTGGGGGAAAAAACAAATCTAAAAGAAAAATAATTATATTATTTCAAAAAGAGAAAATAAGTTAAACTAATACAATCTATATATGGCAATTTCAAGATTAGAGTTTCCTTTGGAATCTTATTTTTTATCAGTTTCTTTGAAATATTATTGATAGAAAATAAATTTTAAAAATCAACAACATAAATGAATTGACAAAACGTAAAACACATTTCCAATTGAAGGATCTAATTATGCATATATAACAAATAATTTACAATAGAAATCAACGAAAGATATGTAAATATTTTTCTAAAAAGTTATCAAAAGCAAATAATTTAAAAGAGAACATCAAAACTATAGCTTCCAAACAATTGAAACCCAAGAGGAAAAAAACCAAATAAATTAAAATACTGATCCCATCGTGACAGGGCCCCAATTTGATTGGATCATTCTAACCGTTGGGTACGCATCACAAAAATGAATAGTTGTAAAAAAATAAATGACAAAAAATGCGGATAAGAACAAACTCAAAGAAAGCAAGAGAAATTTGAGAGAGGATTCTAAAAAACATTTGAGAGAGAGCCATTTGTGGACAAAGATGAGGGAGTGGAAATGTGAGATTTAGAAAGAGAGTGAGTCATTGTGGTTATAAAATTTTTAATTTAGGCAATTTAGAAAACACGTTCTATGCACCATTACAACTGTATATGAAAAAAAAATGCGGAGAAGATCATATGCAAAGAAAGCGAGAGGAATTTGAGAGAGGTTTCTAAAAAATATATGAGAGAGAGTCATTAGTGGACAAAGATGGGGGAGTGGACATGTGAGATTGAGATAGAGAGAGTGAGTCATAGCGGACGAGGATTTTGAATTTAGGATTTTGAAGTGGGTTGAGAAAGAGGAGTTGATGAGACAACTGTCATGTTTCCTTAGGCCACTTTTGTTTTTTATTTTTCCTTACCGGTAAAGTATCCTTTACCCTCAAGAGTGAAATACAGTCTATACATTTTTTTCATAAGCGTTATTTCTTATCAATGAAGGACCTGTGGAGTTTTCCTATCCCATGGCATTGTCATATTTCTGAGTCTAGCTCCAAGCAGTGGTCTCATGTAAATGGTCTAGGACTCCATTTTTCTTTTATCCAAACAAATGCTTCCGTTGCTATTAATGTTTGGATGGAAGACCTTAGTCCTAAAAGCGACCTTAGGAGGTTTACAATGATGATCATGAGGAAAATGAAAGTGATAAGAAATAGACTTCTGCATATGGACTATCAGATGGCCCCATGATAATTGCTTGCCAATGGAATAGATCTTCAGCAATGGGACTTGCGATGCATGAGGTTGGTGACCCTTCTGCAAGTCCTTGAGTGCTTTTCAAGATACGGTTGGATGCCATTGGAAGTAGCTAAGAGGTAGGTTCTGAAACTCTTTCCCCTTTCCTCAATAGAGCAAAGAATATGGCGTCAAATGGGGATGGCCATGGCCCCACCCTTGGGGCGTTTTCTTGGAGGGCATTTGTCTGGGAGGGAGAGAGAAGATGAAGAGGATGAGAAAGAAGAGTTGAGAAAGAGGCATTGATTGGAGAGCATTAGAGGCATTACTTTGTGAGGGAGACGGAAGAAGAAGAGGAAGAATGAATAAAATGCCTTAAAAATTCAATGGGAGAGAGAATCATGCGTTAGAAATTTAATGCAAAGAGAATAGGGCATGTGGAGATAAAAGGGAGACATAGGGGTCAAAAGAAATTGGGAAGGGTCAAAATTAATTGAGCAAATCCCACTAATTTCTCAATTGAAACAATGCCTTTCTTATATAAGAATTGAAAAAGACGCATGGGCCTTGGTTTAGACCCTATCCTTTGGGGCCCATGAAAGTACATCTGAGGATATTAATTTTGGCCGGAAAATTCTATATGCACCCTCCCCTTGTACTGAGCACACCCACATCCCATTGTGAACAGTGATTTTTCCACTGTTCACAATGGGATGTAGGTGTGCTCAGCACATATAAGGGGTGTGTATAAACTTTCCCATTTTGGCCGGTTTGAACTCACAATGGCCACTGATGCATTTATAAGGGTGACCCAAAGGAAGATTCAACCAAATTGAGTAGAGAATGAAAGAGAGTGGAGAGAGCCGTTCATAACTGTGGTGCCTGCTCCTGCCAAAATCTACAATACACAGTCAAAATCAAAACCCCACGAATCCCTAAAATACCCCTCCCCCTCCCCCTCCCCCTCCATTCTCTTTCGAGTTATTTACTACCCGGGGGGGGGGGGGGGGTGGATTTCTCTAGTACAGAAGTTTGTAAAATGATAAAAATACCCTTATGGCATTTTTTCAAATTTTACCTTTAATAAATGATTTAAGAAAAATGATGAAGTTAAACCCAAATGGCACAGTAGGACCCCATATCAGCAAATCAAAATCAAAATGGGTGGCTTTGGGGATAAAAAAAGAGGTTAGTAAAAGATAAGAATCTATTATAAAGGAAGGGTATTTTTATCATTTGTTAAAATCTTTTTTTTATAGAGAGGTCTTGATTGAAATAATTGCGGGAAACTTGATATTTTTTTAAAATATTAAAATCTTAATGTACTTTTAAAAAAAATTAGCTAAAAATTATTATATATATATTTTATTTGTCGAGATTTTCACCTAAAATTAAGAATCTCGAAAACGCCCCTTGCCCCTTACCAACGCTCTTCTAATCTGACTGCTGACTGGTGACTGCTGAGAGAGAGAAACGAAACTGCGTCTATCTCTCTCAAGTATCCGTTTTTCTCTCCCAAAATACAAATATCGGGAAACGAATCTCAATTCTCGGATCCATCTTCAACCGTTTCTTCTCTCTCTCTCTCTCTCTCTCTCTCTCTCTCTCACATAAGCTTCTCTTCACTTGTTACGCTTCATCTTTAGCTCTCTCGAAATGTTCAGGGTTTTGTTCTCCCCCGAAGGAGAGGCTTCTACAGTTGTAGATTTTCAGTAGAACTGAATGGATTGCTCTTTTCTTCTTTCAAAATGTGAGTGATGAATGGTAGTACAATTGAATTGATTTCTTCTCCCCAACCACATAGGACTTCTATCTTCGAGGGGTTGCAGAAAGTTTCTATTTTTTTGCAGAGGGTGGTCTGGGTTTTGTTGAATGGGGCTTAGAACCATGGTTTCTCCAACCAGAGGTCAGGCGCCTCATTTCTCGCCAGTAACAAGGCAAGGTTCTCTGTACAATTTCACCCTCGACGAGGTCCAGAACCAGCTCGGTGATCTCGGAAAACCATTGAACAACATGAATTTAGATGAGTTGTTGAAGACCGTAATTGGAGTTGATGAGAACAACCTCCCTGCCACCAGTAGCACCACCAATGCTGCTTCTTCCTCCACTCCTCTACTTCTGGGAAATCTCAATTTGAGCCGGACAGTTAGTCGGAAGACGGTGGACGAGGTCTGGAGCGAAATTGTCCAGCACGAGCAGGAGGACAATGCAGGAGGCGGAGATGGAGATGGGTCTTTGCAGAAGCAGCCCACACTTGGAGAAATGACACTTGAAGATTTCCTCATCAGGGCTGGCGCCATTAATTTGGCTAATCAGGACTTCATCACCATCAACTCCCATCAGCTGATGGTACCTGATTCGATTGTTGCACAGCGGCCGGATTGGATGCAGTACCACCAGATTGCCACCACCCATCAGCAGGAGATGGCGGTGTTGGGTTCTGGTCTTCCTGTTGCTCCACCGGTGTTCGGGAATTCCTGCGTGGATGTGGGGTACCATGGGAATCAATTGGCTCTCACAATGCCTGTGCCGTTGGTAGGGAGTGCTTTATCAGATTTGCAGGTGACCGCGGAGAGGAAGCGCCAGTTTTCTGATGAGATGATGGAGAAGACCATTGAGAGGAGGCAAAAGAGGATGATCAAGAATCGGGAGTCGGCGGCTCGATCAAGGGCAAGAAAACAGGTAAGTTTTGATAATTTTCTCTAAGACAGTCATGTCATGCTAAATAAGAAGTACCAGATGTTATTTTATTCAATGATGATGACTTTGTTTACATGTATGTTGATTGTAGGCTTATACAAACCAGTTGGAGCAAGAAGTGTCGCGTTTGAGGAAAACAAATTGGAGGCTTAAGCAACAGAGGGTATGTTGATAAATTTGAAGTGGCAATTTTTTCTCTCTCTCTCTAAATATGAAGACTGAGATCTCTCTCACACACATATAATGAGAAGTGATTGACATCTTAAAACAGAACATGTTTATCAGGTAAGGTAGCTTATTTTCCCTGTAATCTATGATATTCCAAGTACTGGCATAAAATGTTCAATTCAACATAATAGGAAGATGGTCACTGTAACAACCAAAACTCAGATACTTCTTCACCCATGTTCTTTGATAGTCACTTCAAAAGTGACCCCCTCATTCCTTATTGTCTTTAGAAGATCCTTATGACTAAAGGATTTCATACTCAAAGGCCCATGTGTATTTTCCTCCCAACTTTTTAACACCAAAAAAAAAAAAAATAATAATAATAAAAATGGTGACCTTTTTGTTGAGATAAAAACATAGCCTTCCAAAGAGAGGTCTTGTAGTTTTTTAATTCGTACAGTAAGGAAAAAGAGGGAGGGGGTAGGTTGTTAAACCACACATATTACTCTCCCAAATTGTCCTGCTTTGTATTTTTGGTTTGAGTTGGAATATAGCCTCCCAAAGAATGTTTGTAATGGCATATTCAGTAACTACATATCTTCCTAAAATATTATCTTTTTCTCAATTCTGACAAAGTATTTTTATTCCTCCATGTGAATTTTTATATGGTAGTTTCACTAGATGGACTTGTATTTTGTTCCCTTTTCCATCCTAGGCTAGTAACCCGCAATAGGCGATTGAGTGGAAATAGTAATACAAAGAATATGTGGACATACACTTGAAATCATGGTTGCATCCGCATGTCTCAATCTTTGGTTTTTTTTTTATCCCCTCAAAACAAGAATAAACACAACTAGAAGTTGTCGCTTTTTAAGTTTCAACCCTTTTATGAGTTTTCTGTGTTCTATCTTCTAACATCAAAAGAAACCTGAACACACAATCTCAACCATCTAAACAAGTCTTTCAATCTTGATTGACCCTTCAAACATAGTAAAGAAAGATTAAAATACCACAAAACTCATTACTACCATACACCCTAGAGGAAAATAGGTGGTAACTGAATCAATTCTAGCCTGAATGGCTCAGACTTGAGCTTATAGGAAAGGAATAAAATCATTCAGTTGAATCCAACTGTGTATTATTTGTGATAAAGAACAGGGCCCAGACCATGCATGATCAAGGAATGCTGATGTGTCCATGGATCCTCCGTATTCCTTGATCATGCATGGTCTGGGCCATGTTCTTTATCAATTTGGACATAATTTGAATTGTTAAATCTGGCCATTAAAAATCATGGAAATAACTGGAAGTCGCCATCCATTTTGAGTATGGAGCACTCTTGTATGCATCATTCCATTCGTTCCCGGGAAACCTGACTTCAAGTTTACAACTTTATGCTCAATACTCTGTCAGAAGTGTCATTATTTCCCACCAACTCTTTTCTGGTGAAACGAGTTGGTTGGCTGAACGATCATTGACTCTCTTTAATGAGTCTAAATGATCTTATCACCATTATCCATTCAATGCCCTTGTACCTTCTCCCTCCCTTTTTTTCTTCTTTTGTGTTGTTGTTCTTTGTTCTTGTTTCTCTTTTAATGAAATTGTTGTTACCATTAAAAAAAAAAAAAAAACACCATTCAAGAGGGTATTTGCTAGCATTATACTCTTGAAAATATGATTTCAAGTGTGGTTCTTGTTGCCTAACCACGCCGATTAATGGGTGAAACATTCCCTCTTCCATCTCATGATCATCTCCATAATGGCTATATTTTTTTTTACCTGTTTCTCCTAAAATTGTACTTTTTTTCAAAAGATAAATATAATATTAGAAGTCTTTCATTATAGAAAGCAAATGTCGTTAGAGTGATAGAAGCCATGTCTAAACTCCAATGCCCGAGAAGTTAGGCATGAGTCGGACCCTTCATTCATTCATGGTTTTTTTATGTTTTGAAAATAGCAACTCAACTTGGCCAGTCATGTTAGTCTAATGAGTTTCAAATGTAACTCAGGCTGAGTTGCAATGTATCCAAGCTGCATAGCTGACGAGCCAACTCGGCTGAGTCACTGAGGCAACTTCCCCAGTTGGCAAGCTATGCTTGTGAGTGACATTCACATGATCAATGTCTGCATTCACTAGGGTTCTCGTAGGACTCAAAAAACACATTACAATTGAAGGACTTCATTAGAAATGGCGAGAGCCCGTAGCATAGATGGAACGTGCTTTGGGTCGCAACCACAAGGTTGCAAGTTTGAGTCATGTTACAATTACAAAAACAAAGAAAAAGGAAAAAGAATTCATTTGAATCTGCACATTGCAATCCACTCGCCTAGTAGACACCAACTCAGACTAGTGAGCTGGTAGGGACGTCCTTTGTAAGCAGTTCTACTGGTGCTGCTGCTTACTGTCTGAAGTGATATCAATCAAACACAACCATATAAAGATAAGAAGGAAAAAAAGAAATAAGGAAAAAAAAAAAGAAGGAATGGTATGTGTGGAAGTTCATTGCCATTTAGAGATTTATGTTACACTTTATTTGGTCCAGTTCCTATTTTCTAACTTGCTGTAAGGAAGCTGGTAAATGAAAGTGACTGATCTATTTTTCTTCTGTACAGGAGCTGGAGATGCTTTTGCCTCTGAATCGATGTCAGTGGCCAAAACACCAACTTCGGCGAACTAGCTCTGCCCCATTTTGATGTACTCCCAGTACTTAGGCTTTTGTGTAGATCTGCATACTTCTGTTTCCTGATAGGTTTTTGCATATGATCCTCGGCAGTTTTATCCAGAAGCAGCTTGAAAGTAGTCATTTCTGTACAGATTTTTCCTCTCTTGCTTGCAAAAGGTGTGAGTGGACTCTGTCAAAACCAAATGAATCATGTGATCATTTTGTTTCTTGTTGGGGATAGGAGATTTTGTATCATTTCATTCTTTTGACATTCAACATTCTTATCATTATGCTTTAATTAGAGAGCAGGTTTTGGCTATGTTTGGCTTCCTTGCACAGTTAATTAATACTCTTGATATTTCAACAATTGGTTTGGGCCAAGACTTAGACCAAAGTCAGCATGCTATTATTTATTTATTATCAATCAGGTCAAATATTCAGACCAAGTCCAGCTGCATCTGAACAAATTGGCCAGGCCAGCTTAATCAGCATCTTGGTATTGTTAGGTACATGCCTAGTCTGGTTAGCATTTGTTTAGGTTGTTGGGCGCTAACCCATGTTAGAGGGCATTAGCTTCAGTCCATAGCAGTCCACTTCTCCATGAATTGAAATAACACTTTTTTTTTTCTTTTTGGTGTAACCGATCAGTGATTGAACCTGAACTTTGCCTTTAGATTCAATCTGCTCCATTCATCTTCCTAGATTCTACAATACTATAACATAGGTAATCAGTTTCCTTCTTGCAGTGAAGTTCAGGCAGTCAGCTGGAGCAATCAAGTATTGTTCAATTGTTCCCATAGCCTGCTTTCTTCCCTTCCCGACGTGCCCGTGCCCTACTCATCCTGCCCATTTATCTCCAATTTTTATATATTAATAAGGTTTGAACATAAAACTTCACTAGGAGTTTGTAGGAAATTACACTTACATGTTGCAATTAGTTGAAATCTCATGAGTGTGTGGGTGTGTCAGCACTACCAGCCTGCGGGGTTAAAAAAAAAAAAGTTTCAAATCTTATGATTATTTATATTTAAAATAAAAATAATAATAAGTTCATCGAACCTGTACTTTTCACGGGACAGATTTGGTATTAAGAACCATTATCCGGTGATGGGGCAGTTGTGGCATGGGGTGGTTGAAAACATGAGCCATTTCCTTATCCTCTTTGTCCATGCATATATGTACACCGTCCAAACAATTGAGATTGATGGATATATTACAATTCACAATCACATTGGTGGGACAATATTGACCATCTGATTTTATCTGAAGAAGTTAGAAATGACCCTTCTTGGATTCTGTTTCGACGGTCTTGGATTCGGTGGGATGTGAAGTAAAAACCAGGCCTACAGGCTACAGCAGACGAGTTGCCATCACTTAGTTAGTTAGGACGACTGGCAGACGAACACTGCAGCACCCAGAAATAAAAGAGCCCTGCTACCTGTCCCGGGTTCCCTGGGATCCAACAGCTTCTAGGGGGCTGTTTGTCCAAAAATCCGTCCCGGGTTCGGGACCGATGGACTTATGGAAATAAAAACCGTGACTTTGTCAATTCTCGCATCAGATTCGCTCATTTAAAAAAAGATGGAGAGAGAGAGAGAGCGCGCGCTACGAAAGTATCAGGTAGAGGAACAGGGAGTTGTGGTGTGGAAGAATTGCAGGGGAGAGGCAATAAAGAACCACAGCATGGGACGTCAACATTTCTTATCAAATTACATTCCGAGGGCACGGTTGTACGGCTAGTTTTTCACGAAGAAGGTGAGCATTATGAAAACAATCTTTTTTTTATTTAAACCTTACATTAAAATTTACTTTTTCACGAAAAAAACATAAAAAGTGTGGGCTTTGTGGATAGTGGAGTTTAAAAATCTCAGACTTGAAGATAATTCCCAAATTATAAATACCTGATCTTTAGTATTAATCACGTGATTTCATATGAACAATCTAATTAGTGTCCAATTTCTATGAAGAGCCTATGTGATTCATATAATTGAACACCTCTCTCTCTCTCTCTCTATATATATATATATATATATATATATATAAAATAATTGATTAAAAATAAAAAATCAAAGGTGGCCATAAAAAAATGACTACAAAATAATCTTCCATTCATTGAAAATTTCGTTGAATCTATCTAAAGAAAATGAGAAAGGAATACTCACCCATCACCCAAATCCCTTCTGCGTCACCTTTTAACCTCCACTCCTCACCCTCATGTGCTCACATGGCACCTCTTAATAATCTTTTGTTTACCTGGCACCGTTTATACTTTCAATCAAATCAAAAACGTGATTCTAACCTACCTTCTAATTGATTTCGGAGTAATGCTACATGTCCCGGGACAAGTAGACTTTTCCTTGATTTCGCTACTCTCCATGACCATGACCATGACCATGACCATGAATGACATCAACTCTCTCCACTTCTTGATTCTAATTTCTCTCTCTGCACACTGCCACGTCGACCAAATCTTTTAATGCCTGAGGATACAGAGGAATATTAGATTAAATTCGTCTCCAATGTTGATGTTTGGAAATCCAATTCCAAGAATCCTATTCTTTTTGGTGCGTTTGATTTGTTGTGATTGAAAGTCAGTGGTCAGTGGTCACTACACTGTTTTTTGATTTAATCCCAATAACTACTTCATTAAAGTCAAGTTAATCACCACTTAGCGGTCTCTCCTATTTCTTCGGGCAGAGGAACTGCAATATTTCACAGAGTTTCTCAAACAAACCCTCCCTGTCTTTTTTGTTTTAACGAAAAAGGCCCCCCTGATTTGACCGTGTCTGTAGTCATATTTCTTTTGGATTAAATGATAGAAAATGCCCTTTATTTATTTAAGATCTCACTAACGAAAGTTACTTTTAGTGGGGCCCACCTGATACAAGACTATAAAATGAGGCATGACAATAGAAAGTCCCGGTTACAACAATTCATTCAATTGATTTTAGCTTTTGGATTAAATCTTTAAAATTTAAAATGGCAAAAATTGTCTTTATATTTGAACTCAGGATGATAAGTAATTTGAGTTTTTTCTTAAGGTTGAATTGGTCAAAAATAAAACTTCAAAAGGGTAGCTCAGTTGGCCTAGGACCACGATTTATACCTGAAATTTGTAGGTTCGAAATTGCATTGACACTGGGGTTACATGAGAGTTTATTCACCTTCTTTCTAGTCCCGGAGGGATTAATCCAACCCAAAGGGTTGGGAACCCTCCGATAGCAAAAAAAAAAAAAAAAAAGGTAAAAAAAAAAAGTATAATTGCTGAGTTACTTTTTCTTTACTTGTGGGCATTTGGTTAACTCTAAAATAAGCCATTCTCTTATAATTTAGAGTTTATTTACATATTAAAGTGTCTAGTAAATCTCTAATTATATGTGTAGTTTTATTTCTAAAATTTATTTTTAAATTTGGGCTTTTGTTTTTAAAAAATAACAAACCAATGCAGACTGCTTATGGTTTAGATCTTTTTGGCTAAAGTGGATGAAAGTAGACGATACAAAATTAACAAGTGTTTGAATGGAAATAATCTCACAAAATCTTCAAAATGATGCAAATGCTGGCTCGAGTTTGTAACTTTTAAAAATGATGGCCCAAATTATCATTGTATGGCCAGCCCCCACTTACCTCATGCAATAAAAGCACTATTTTTTTTTAATATAATTATGCCAAATATATTTATTATAAATCAGACCTTAAAATTAGAGCTTAATCTAATTAGCTCTTATTAATTAGGCTAGACTTTCCAAATGGCCCCCGGCTAACCGTCATAGTTGAGGGGAATTTAGTTAAAAAGCAAAACATAGAGGCCTTTTTGAGGTTTTGTGAAAGTTTAGGAGCCTTTTTCTTATTTGAAAAAACTCTATTTTGCAACATCTACTGATCCTGCCCGAGCTGCCCGTTGGCTTAACTCGAGTGTGAGAAATCACGGTCTGTTTTCTCAGTAGAGCCCAAAAATCTCTCTCCCTCTCTCTCATTTGCTCTCTTTGTATCGCATCGTATCGGACGGTCCAGGATAAAAGGGGGCTTCCGATACCGTTTTCCTTGCATTCTAGCTGAGGAAACCGCCAGATCTGCTTCTTCTCCCTTCAGATCTTCACTCCAGGTGAGTTTCTTCTTCAATTCCTCTCAATCTTCAATGAATTCTCTGTTTTCTGCACTTGAAACGCGGATTTCCGCTCGCTTTCGCTCAAATCCAACGCATTTCTGTGGATTTTCGGGTTTTTCTGCTTGGATTTCACGTTTTCTTCGGTTTTCAGGTGTTTTCCACACGAATGTTCTCTCCTCCTTGTTTCCGGTGTGTTTTTTCCGCTTTCTCTCTTAACGGACACGGCTCGTTCTTTCTAAAACTGTAGATTCCGTCATTTTCCGGCCGACTTTCGCCGGAAGTTGTGTTTTTCTTTCATCTGCTTTAGAAGAAGAGATTTTCTTTTTGCTGTTAAGTGGTTTTTAATCTGAAGGATTGATTGGAGATCTAACGGTCAAGGAGTCTCAGCCAAGCTGATCTAACCGCTGGACTTCGATCTTGCTGTTCCCAGGGTGTCGGAAAGTTGATCTGAGCCGTCCAGATGGAGACTAACCAGGGTCCGGTTCAGGTCCTGTCTCATGGTAACCATTTCTCGCTAACGTGCGCCGCGGAGGCCCTGCATCCTCATGTAAGTTTATCAGTTTGGCTTGGTTAAGGACGTTAATTTAATTACTTTGTTAATCATGGATTTTAACTTGGTGACCTCAAAAAGACTCGACTTTTCGATTGTTTGTCGTATTGTGTGTTGGTGATTTGTAGTTGGAAATAAAGATTGCGCCCTTCAACCAGCAGTTGTTGGGGCTAACATGCGCCTCTTGTCCGGAACTGAAATAGGCTAGAGCTGTAGTTTTGGGGGTTTTTTGGGTTCCAGGGTTGTTTCTGAGAGGGCCCCACTTTCGAATAATATCTCATTATTATATTCATTGCTTTATCCAAATAGAAATCTCCCAAAATCTTTGCTTTGTTGTGGGAGGGTCAAGCAGAAAAATGTGGAAAAAGTATGATTTTGATGTATCAGAACTTTGGTATAGCATCTACATATTCGAATATTCGAGGGAATTTTTTTTTTTTTTTTTTAATTTGTTGGCTTTCACTTCCTGTCTTGTTGCTTGTCGCTTACTTATTGATGATAATATTTTTTTATGATTGGTGTTTGGTAATCATATGGGAATGAGATGGGATGGTGGTTAGCACCGTACTTGCAGTGCATGCGGAAGAAGTAGGGTTGGTGGATTGAAGGAATGGTATTTTGTTAGCAATTTATGGGCATTTTAGGAATAAGCCGGACTCAGGGACAATGGGTCGGGCGCCCTACCCTGACCTGACCCACCCCTATTACGGGTGGGTTCGGCAGTGTGTCAGTTCAGTTGGGTCTGAGAGGGTATGAGTTTTCAGATTTTGACTTTAGTCAGATTGGGGTCCAATTTGGGTTTTGGGTGCACTTGATTTGCCCCGCCTAGTTATATATTTTGTATTGATTTTTGTGTAAATACTAGCCCATCTGTACCATTCATAGTTTGGGTTGGGTTTGGGGTGGCATATATTTCACTCGGGTTGAATTGGGGTGGTCCAAACCTGAACCCCTGTTGCCATCCCTACTCAGGGTTGTGGTCTTCTTATGAAATATTGCTATTTGAGTCCTTAAAAAGATAATTTTAGTGTAATGATAACATGAGCTTAGTTTTGGATCTAGGTGTAATTTGTTAGTTAGTTACAGTCCTTGGCCTGGTGTAAGGGGTGGACCTACATGTAGGCATAGGGGGGCCCTTAAGTTTTCAAAATTTTATTTTTTACCACTAAATTTTTTGTAAATTTTTATTTTGACCCCTAAATTGTTAAAATTTTCTTTTAATAATTTTCATTTGCCCCCCCCTAGTTTCATTTTCTGGGTCTGCCCCTTCCTGGTGTTGGTGGTTTAAGTGCATCATATTTCTGAAACTCCCCAATTCAACTCATTAACTTCATATGTTTTACAAAAAAAAAAAAAGAAAACTTCATATGTTTGATTAAGTAGTCAAAGACTTGATTGAGTCATTGAGTTTACCCACAATGTCCAACAAAGAAATAAAGCAGCGAGGTCAAGGTTTTCAACTTCATGGGTACTACAGTGAAAGAAAAAGGTTTTGATGGAAGTGCATTAGCATCTTTTGATACAACTGCCTTTTCTTTACAGAAGAGGCGAGAAGAGGGGGTTTCTATATTGGGATAGACTTAGCATAAACCCTGGTTGATTGGACCATTGGTGGGAGTCCTACACAGAACAATGAAGGGAGCTCAACCCAGGTTGAAGTTGTAACATCCTTGATTTGAACATATACAACTTCTGTGGAGATGGGAGGAGGCCATTCAGGACAACCCGGATGGCCAGTGAGATGTGAAATAGAAAGAGTCCTCCATGATTAAAGATGGCTTAAAAGCCAGTAAGGTCGGATGATGCCAAGGCTATTCAAAAGCCCAAGCAGACCTTCAAAAGTTTGAACACAGTTCATCAAAAAGAAAAAAAAAAAAAAAAAAGAAAAAGAGACATGGACAGGTAGCTTTTAGCTTAGGCACTCTTCCTCATGTATACATATTACTGTTTGCCAGATGGTTTATGGCATCTTTTTAACAGAGCGAGCCAATATACTTCAGTGATACTATATTGGGCAGTGACAAAAGGAGATGATTTATAGGATCCCATGTTTGAACAAGTTGGATGATGAACTTCTGGAATAACTAAATAAGTAAATAATCACACCCCACCTTCCCTTCACCACCCCCTCCCCCCACCCCCCCACCCCCCCAAAAAAAAAAAAAAAAAAAAGACTCCAGATGATAAGGTCCCACTTTTTTTGTGTGACTGCTACCTTGTGAGTTTTTCTGCAATCTCCTTGGTTTTAGTGTCCTTACCCTTTGTTTTAGCCTTTTCTGCGATGTTCTTAACCTTTGTTTTTCTGCTATCTCCTTTTCTGGGCTTTTTTTTTTTTTTTTATACCATGATTTCTGACACATTGGCGGAACTAGGTAGGGAACCCCTTTTTGTACTGAAAAATTTCACCCCTTGTCCTGCACCAATAAGTGATTGCAGAAGTGGGTGCCTCTGCAAAATGTTGTACTTGGCACTACCTTGCATATTATTTAGCCAGCCAGCAGGACACACACTTTTAGTGCTACTTGATATGAGGACTTTGAGGTCATCATGTTGGAAGAATCTGAAATATTGTTGGATGGATCTTGATCCTTGGTAAACTTATATTTCAAATCCTGATATTAGGGGGTATTCATTCTGATATTTGGAGGATTTGAGAAGATTTTTTTTTTTTTGTTGCTGTTGTCATCTCACATGTTAGATGCTATCAAATGCAAAAGTCATACTGCATGAACTTGGAACTTATCTGAATTCCAAGCCATCGAAGAGGCCTTTGTTGTTGCAGGAGTGACTGGAGTGAAACTCACAGGAAGTCAGGATAAATCTATAGCTCTTCTTTATTCATCTAATCATGATGATTATAATGATGCTTATTCATCAGTATAACAAAAACTACTACATTCTAGTTCATCTTACTGTGGTCATGCTCTCCTCACATCATATCAGGATGCATTCAAATCATCTTTAACGAGTGAAGGGAACCATGAGAACCAAAGCCAATCCAAACCAGTTGATGTTGATGGAGAAGATAGTGATGGGGATGACAAAGACGAAGGAGACGGAGGCTTCGGGGAAGGTGAAGAGGAACTTTCCTCAGAGGATGGAGGTGGCTATGACAACAAGACCAATGGCAACAGCGACAAGAAGGCACCCGAGGATGGTGCTGGAGAAGCGCAGGAAAATGGAGAGGAAGAGGAAGAGGAAGGGGATGACCATGATGATGACGGGGATGACGACGACGATGAGGATGATGATGATGGTGGAGAGGACGAGGAAGAAGTGGTAGAAGAAGAGGAGGATCAAGAGGACGAGGAAGAGGAGGAGGAGGATGAGGAGGAAGAGGCCCTCCAACCCCCAAAGAAGAGGAAGAAGTAAAGGATTTATGAAACCTCCTGTTCTTGTCACTAGCCTGATCCAACCTTATCATATTTAGTGTAATGGGCTGCCACTGTTTTAAGGTGCTTTATTTTGTTACAATCTATGCACTAGGGAGAACTTTTGGAACTTTGAGATATGGTGATTTCGTTCTAATTTCTAATCCTGAAAGTTAAGAAATGCTTGTGTAGCTGCATGCTTGAGTAGATAAATGACACAGGAACTCCAATCGATCATTCGAGTGCAAAGCTCATTCAATATCTCAAGATTTATGCACTATGAAGGAATAAAGTCCACCCAGAAATTTGCTCTTATTTAGGGTTGTGGCCCTAAACATCATCATCACTGGCATTGTAGCCGAAGGATGGGATGAAAACCAGCCGTTCATTTCCAACATGCGGCGAATGTTGAAAGTGTAGATGTGGCAAGTGGACTAAGATAGGCGAGGTTTTGGATTAATGGGTGAAGAAAATGTCCGTCTGATATTGCTGGACATTTCATCTAAGGAGGTAATTGTAGTTTTTATTGCAATATTGCAAGTATCTTTGGAGTTACTTTTACTAATAATGATAAACTAGCACACTAACTCGTGATAATCACGGTCATACATAAAAATTAATTAAAAAAAAATTGAAGTCACATAGAATCATTCTCAAACACTTACAGCCTGAAAACAACATAAAAGAGGATTATGACAATGCCTCCTTTTTTTTTTTTTTTTCATTTCTTTTTCTTTTTTAATCCAAGAGTATGTGGTGTAGAAATGAAATGAGAGAAGTTGGGTGAAAAGGAAAATGGAGCATACGCAGAGTAAGTGTACAGGAGAGTTGTGATGGAAAATGAAGTGGTTGAAAAGATGAAAGAGAAAAGTGAAAAGTGGGAAGAAGTAGAGTGGTTGTATGTGGAAGTGGGGGGAATGATGTGCGTTAGTTACAAAGAAGGTATATAATTCCCGGTCAAAATCAATGGTTACAGCCAAAATTAGCTTTAAGTGGCTTGGCTTTAATATAGTATAATAGAGGAGGTTTCTTTATAGATGGCTAATTAATGGCTCTATTACATAGCTATCAAATGTAGGGATGGCAATGGGTTGGGGTAAATTCAAACCCGCAAATGAGTGTGATAGAGATTATTAAACACATCATCTTTTCTTCTTATATGTCTTAAGTTAATGCTCAAAACCACCTCCACCACATGAGTTTTGACTATCACTCAAGTAATAAATATACATATAATATATTTTTGTGGTGGGGTCGGTTGGGACAATTAAATCGAAACCCGCCCCACACCAGGAAAATGACTATCAAACCCGCCACTAATAGGAGGGGGTTAGGGTAGGTCCCCATTTATACCCAACCGGCTGCCATCCCTAATCAAATGAACCCTGTATCCTCTCTAGCTTCTATTGGCAACTTACTAAAATAGTGACAGTTTTTTTGAGCTGCTGGCACTACCAGATGCTTGTAACGATTAGCTATTTGCAAAATTTCAGATCCATTGAGCGTTGGCAGCTATATGATATAATGCCATGAGGTGGACGGCCAGCAAAGTTTTTAAGTGATTTTGACTGTAAGAGAATCGTTAGGCTTTGATTTTATAGGGCAAGGTTTGCCTTCAAAACTTTTACTAAACATGTGTCAAAAAAAGGGGTGTACTTAACAAAATACTGAAATACCCTCATGTGTAATATTGCACACTTTTTACTTTACTTCCGGAATGCCAAATCTCTCTCTCTCTCTCTCTCTCTCTCTCTCTCTGCATCCTCTTGTGTTTTTTTTGGCATCCCATTCTCTTGTTGTTTTTCATGAAACCTTGCTACTCTCCTTTGATGATAATGGGCGATTTTCTTCTGTTCCTGCACTATGCACAATTTGGATTGGTGGTGTTGTCAAGAGTGGGACCTGGCAAAAAATGGTGGGGGGGGGGGGGGGTACCACCTTTGGGGATGGTCCAGATGCCCAATCTTGCTGGAGAAAATTTTCCTTCATTTTATATCTTCTCTTTCCAGCTGACCTTAAATTGTTGCTTTTATATAGTCCATCTCAAGCGGCCCACTTAGATGGCTGCTTATTAGTGGGGCGGGTTCGATGGAAAGGTCTCCGTACTAATAAGGATTAGGTAAAAATAAAAAAGCAGCTCCATGAGATCATTTGAGCCCTTAATTTAACAACTTTAAATTTTAGTGGTCTTTTAACCATATTTTTTTTTTTTGAGACTCGATCCAATTAATGAGAGTAAAATTAGACCTTGCTGCGAGATCACGAAGGATGAGAGTGTGAAAGGATATTCATCGATCAAAGGTGGGCCAACATTTCTCCTTATCATAAAGACATAGACCATCTCATACGGAAAGAATGCCAAAATGGCTACAATTATTTGGTCAACTCTTCTTCTTGAGTTCCATTTTAATACTTGTATAAGAGTCATAGACTATGCTAAACGCGGCCCACCGACCATTATATATAAAATAAAAAAAAAATAGAAGACCCCAGGCTGGGTCATCCTAAAAAAACATAAAATTAGTACAAGACACAGGTCGGTATCCAACTACCACGGAACAAACGTGTAGGAAAAACAAAGGGCAAAAAACATAATGCAACTCGACCTTATCCAAATGGAACGACTACCAGAAGAAACAGTATATATTTATAGTTATAGAAGAGATGGAAAGAAAGAAGGGAAACATCACCCAATAGTACCTACCAAACCACAGAAAGCAAGCAGGTCGTCAATGGCAGACATAACTCTTTTGGTTGCAGAGGAGTTTCAGAGGAGGAATAGGTTGGCAAAGGAGAGAGATGGAGGTGGAGGTGGAGGTGGAGGTGGGGAAGAGCACAATGCAGGGTCTTGTTTTTCAAGGATTTTGGCTCGTGGATTTCAGCAAGTTCCATTGATGGACGTGGGCAGGAAGGGGTCTGAGCTTGCAAAGAGGGTTTTGGAGCCCCAAACCTCACTTGGTTTGATTGCAAGTGATGGATTCTTTTCAGCTTAAGCTTTTATTGTGTGGGAACATTCATGCTTGAGATGTAAATTTTTAAGATTATTTTCTATGTAGTATAATGTAGATGTCTCTCTTCTTAATAATATTATGTATCGTTACTACTTCTACTTGTGGGCTTAGTTTTGTATGAGGTCTGATCATTTTTTCTGATGGGTCCAGTTGGAGATGGGCCATGCCCACATAAATCACATCCGTCGGCTGTTATACAGGTTTCATAGGAAAATAATGGGTGGTATGGGAGCCTGATTGATGGATGGTTTTTTCTCCTCTTAAATTCATATACATTTGTGTTCCTCCAGTGTCATCGAATTCTATGACAGCTTGACAGGATTGCCTGACCCCCTCACATTTGTCAAAGGGTCAAATGGGTCAATCTTTTTTCTAGCACAGTTAACTGTGGGTTAGGATTTCTTAACCTCTTACTTGCCTAATTATAATGCACGTCAAGTGTTGAAAAAAGGAAAAAAAAATAATTAAATAATACCATAAAATTTTGCCTTATTTCAAAAAAGGGCATATGTTTTAAAACTTCTCAAATTAGGGCCTAAGTTTTCGGGTAAGTTTTCAATTAAGTACCACCGACAACTTTTTCTAGCAACTTTTTCCCTTGATTTTTTAATATACATTTAGGGTCTGTTTATTTGCATGGAAATCATATAAATTCATGGACAAAAGAGCTCTACTGAAGGTTATTAAATATGTGTGGTGAAGAATATAAGAAAACCATATAAACGAGAATTTGACCTTCCTAAAATTTGAGTTACTGGGAGTGATGGCTGGATATTCATTTCTAATATTCTATTATTAATTAATTTTAAATTAAAGAAATGTTATTTGATTATCATTTGTAATTGCTTATAGCTAGAAATACGAAGTCTTCAACATGCCCTAACTTAAGTAGAGGGATGTGAATCTGTGATGGATGGAACAACTATTTAGACATGCTAGATCTCTATTTTTCGTGATTGTGCTTGGCACATTAATTATTTATTCAGTAATATTCAGGTGAAAACTAGTTCCTCCATATTATATGATAAAAAAATTTGTGGGGCCCAATTGTGGGGCCCATTTGGGGATGTGACCGGGAGGATGGAAAGATCTAAGTGAGACCGCCCTAAGTATCAAGTTTGACTCCAGACCCATGCCTCTAACCTCTTCATTCGTGGCCTACAAGTTTAATGGCTTCATATTCAAAATAATTTTCAACCCTCGATCCAATCAGTCCATTCGGATGTGTGTCAATCCATGAGATTTGTGATTATCAGGGTGTTCCCTATTAGTTGCTAGGTTTGGATGAGTTGCTAGTTAGGTCCCGCAAAAATGTCTTATATAATAGGTGATAACCAATTCTCACCTGAATATTTTCCTTGTTTATTTATATATGTTTTGAAGCTGAAGAGTGAGAAGTACACTAACTAAGATAAAGATATTTTACCAAGAAAAAAAAGTTAAAAAAAGGTAAAACACAAAAAAGAAATTAGAGCTTTGACTAATTAATTAAAGACTTTCAAATCATTTCCATAAAATCATCGGGCCCATTTGGGGATGGGACCGAGGGGATGGAAAGATTTAAGTGAGACCACGTCAAATATCAAGTTTGACCCCAAACCCATGCCCCTAACCTCTTCATCCGTGGCCCACAAGTTTAATGGCTTCATATTCAAAAAAATATTCAACTCTCGATCCAACGGTTCAGTCCATTCGGATGTGTTTCAATCTATGAGATTGGTCACTATCAGGGGGTTCCCTATTGGTTGTTAGGTTTGGATGGGTTGCTAGTTAGGCCCCGCAAAAAAGTTCTTATATAATAGGTGAGAACCAGTTCTCACTTAAATATTTTCCTTGTTTATTTATATATGTTTTGAAGCTGAAAATTGAGAAGTACCCTAATTAGGATATATATATTTTACCAAAAAAGAAAGTTAAAAAAAATGTAAAACATAGAAAAGAAACTAGAGCTTGGACTAATTAATTGAAGACTTTCAAATCATTTCCATAAAATCACAGCAAGCAAGAGGAGAGGAAGTCCCCTGTAGTCCCAGTGTGGTAGTGCAGTTTCGTACCTACAACCTCCGAGTGCAAACCGTAGTCCTACGCCAACTGAGCTACCCCTTGGGGTTAAAGTCCTCTCAAATTTAAACTCAATCCTAAAATCTCCAACACCTCTCTCTTATCTCTCATATTCAAAACCAACCTAATCCTTAGATAATAATCTCTAACACTAATCCAAGTCCGAGTTTCTAGTGTGGAAGGAAAAATGCCAGTCAAGCAGTTGCTCCTCACTGTAGTAGTCTTTCTCTCTTCGCCAGAATTCGAGCATGACCTCTTCCGACAACACAGGAGACCGGCACAATGGATAAAGGGCCCTCTCATTGTGTTGTAGCCATCTGTTCAAGCAATCCTTGTGAAACGCATGCTTGCATTTTAGTTCCGTCATCTCTTCTCCCTCCTTGAACTCATGCAAGCACACTGCGCATTCCATGGACTCCCACTTCGACCCATTACCAAATCGATTTAAGGGAAGCTGATTTTCTACTAATGCCATATACCGATCCAACGCTATCTCATTAGGTGAATTCCTTTTCAACCCAATAAGCCCAATAACTGCGTTGATCTTCACTACTGCTTCATTTAGTAGCAGAAGGAAGAAGATGAAGGTTATTTTGCATACCTTATATAAGACGTTTGACAGACGTGCAAGCTCCATGTGTGTGTGTGTGAAAAAAAAAAAAAAAAAAGGATGATGAGATTTTATAAAGGAAGGGGTAAATCGACTTGGGGTTGTTGGTTGTCGAAGGAAAACTCTCACTTAATCTTACGCAACTCGGCATCCTTTCGACATAAAGAAAATGACAGGTAGAGAATTCCTATTGAAAAAATGAGAGAAAAATTAAGATGGATAATCGGCCTATAGAGAATCACCACTTTTATTTAATAGTGATTCTAATGTTTGAGTTGGATTGGAAAAGATTTTGTATGCAACAAGCAAAGAATCATTTTAAAAGAATTTTGTACATGGTAGGTTACTTATTTTAATATGTTAATAATTTATTAATAAGAAATACAATTAGTAGAAAAAAGAGTGCTACTCCTCCCCACTTGACGTATTCTCTTATAATTTTATAAAATTTTGTTGAGAACTCTATATATAGAATCACTACATTTCTCTACTAGTGATTTTCCACCATCTTAGAATCAGAAAAGATCGAGTATGTAAGGGGAAATCATTTTAAAATCTTTACTTGAATAAAAGAAAATATTGAAAGGTTAAATGTGACTTTTAAATAATTAATATAATATCAACACATTTCTCCTACTTCTTGTAGACTAGTTAAATAGAGAATTAGTTTAATTCTCTTTCATGGATCAGAACAAGGGAAATAACCTCTCTTTATAGAAAATCTTTCCCTTACTCAATTTGTCTTCATCCACACTACCCCTATAATGCGTATTATGTTTCTCCAAAAGGTAAATCCAAACAAGGGAGTATGTATTTTATCACGAGTTTTTTTTTTTCTTCTTCTCCTATCTATTTTTCTCTATGTACATATCGGCTACATAGGATTTGCCACCTCAATAGACGTGTGTCAAGTTGATAGGACCTACTGGCATCCATGATTATTGATTGCCAATTTATACTAAGACTTGTCAATCTCATCTAAACTTCCTAATTGTTTGATTTAATATAATGATTGTTAAGTATTAATTGATTTTTATTTTACCTATCGATCTATAAATTTTATTGTTAGAATATCTTGTAATTCTATAAAGCATATTTACGCTAGCATGCTGCCTGGCCCATTTAGAAATGGGTCGTTTTCAAGAGAAGTTTCCGTTGCTGTTAAGGACTCTGTCTAGCTCTACTTCTGTTTTTGGGACTCTTTGTTGTTTAGAATTCGCGTGAAATGTAGGTTTATATATATATATATATATATATATATATATGAGAGACGTTCATGTGCATCCATCCCTCATCATAGAGTGAGTGCATTTTTTTTTTTTTACACATTAATCTCTCTTTTGTACTTCACCTTATGACTTGAAATTCTCCTATTGTATTTGAAAATTTCTATTTATGGAAGCATCCCCCACCCTATAGTGAGGAATATATGCACTTAAATATTTTCCTCTATATAAATATGTATATATATATATACATATATATAAAAGAAGAACAAGATCCAAATGGTGATGAGTAAATAAATAAGGGGGCCATGTAGATTGACATACCATCAAATGGGTACAATCCCTAATTTTAAAAATGGTGAAACCCCATTTTTCTATGAAAGGAGATGTTTTGGGGTCGTCCTAAATTGTACGTCTGCTCACCAGCTTTTGTTAGAAACAAATTGTCTAAGAATCAAATAAGTTTGGGCGTAAGGAACATCAAAGCTAAATAAATGGTACTGATATGGACCGCTTTATCACATGCGGTTCATAGCTCAAAAACTAGAGTCACACCGCCACAGGGCATTTGCAAGTCAAATGAGAAAAAATTGGGAGTTGGATATGATCGTCGGCTGGTGAATTGAGATATTTTATTATTAGTAGCATCCGCCGGCCATTCTTTTTTCTTTTTGGTAGGAAGGATATAACTATACTATACAACACACACTGCACACACACACACAACCCTCACATACAAAGATAATCAGATTTGAGTCAAACCATTGATCTGTTGTTGATCAAGCTAAACACCACCCCTCCATAAAATTGTAATCCTTAATTTAAAGGGGAAGGCTCTCCTACGAGCAAGCGCACTTAGATGCATGCTTAGTAATATTTTTTTTTTTGGGGGGGGGGTTGGTTGGTTTGGGTTTGGGGTTGGGGGTGTTTTTGGTACACGGAAAGATATCTTTATGGATAAAGGTTAAAAAAAAAGAAAAAGAGGGTCCGGTCAACTCATCTTAGCCCTTGAATTAATAGCCATAAAGTTTAGTGGTCTTTTAAGCATAGATATCTTTGAAATTCAATTTAACGGTTGATAAAGGTTTGATGAGAGTAAAATTGATCCCAATGCTAGATCACAAGGAATGAGAGTGTTAAAGTGCCTGCACCGATCAAAACTAAGTTAAAGTAGGCCCACAAAGCTGGACTGCATATAATAGAACGTATCTCTAATTTAAGATGACAGTATAATAGTTTTCGGTCGGGAATCTAGCAAGGTATTTTAGTATCATATACAATTGAGAGAAAATTAGAAATCAAAATTGCACAAGAAAATTAGCAAGGTCAACCCGATCAACCTGTGTAACCTAACCCATTTAAATGGTTTCGTTTAGGGTCAACCCACATGCATAAATCCATTTAAACAATTTGACCCAACCTGACCCGTTTGGCAAGCCTATCTCAGGCTTTGACCTATAGAAATTTTGTGTTGAAGTGGAATCCCACAACAGGCCCTACTTATGAATGGGGCAACCTCATGTTTTACCCAAATAAGAGTTGGTGTTGCTTGTACTCAAGATTTCTCTAAATCAAAGCCTTAGTGGATCCCGCAAAATTATTGAAGAAATAATTTCAACCTTGCTTGATTTTTGTGTAAAGAATGCCATACATATGGGCCTCATAATTTGCTACAAAAAGGGCCATGCCAAGGTTATTAAAAAACCAACTAAAAATTTAGAGGAACAAAAGAATTAGAACCAAGCAATGGTCCAAATCCAAGAAACCTGTGAGGCCCACTTGACGAGTGTTAGTGTCATTAGGTTGGGCTTATGGGCTTGCCATCCAGTGACATGATCTAGGCCTGGTGAAAGAAGCTGCTCTCATGATCATCACACTTTCTAACTTCACTGTTTAAAAAATAGAGCTGACATGGGTTGGTATTGTCCAAAGTAGTGGATGCACCACCATGGCATACATAGATCCCAAAGGAGATGATAACAGCCACAGGTTTTTCATATCCCATTGTTCTGATATGGGGCAGTTAGGTCAGGTGGCTTATGATACTAATCTTGGTTGGGTTGTGGACCCCACTAAGTGCATCAACCTTTATTGGGTTGGGTTGGGTTGTGGACCCCAGTAAGCACATCAATCTGTATAAAAATGGGTTCAATCCGAACGTGCAATCCTAGTTGGGTGTCATTCTATGGCTTTCAAACTGCTTGTTTGTGATACGAGGAAAGCAATAGATAGGAAAGAAAAGGAGGCCTGTTGGGTTATTTACTTAAGTTTTATTACTTAGCCAAGGGGGCTGGGACCATGAGAGACCCAACTTTGGAAAGATAGCACCCTGCTATTAGAGGAAGAGAAACCCACTCCCATGGAGAGAGAAAACCATAGGACCGAACCCTCGGGGACTAGGGTGAAAATTAAATAAGGTTCTCAACCAACTAGGCAACTCCCACCGGTCTCAGGAGGCCTATTGGGTTATACAGAGGATTTCCACTTATGAGCAGATAGCACTCATGGGGCCCACATAGATGCTATCCTATCATTGGAGGTATGATGGCTGAAAAGGTCTGTTTATGGACAAGGATTGTGCAAAAAATCAGCCCAATAAGAGTATCCCGACCTTTGATTTAAAAGTTTTATAGTTTTTTAATCATAAACTAATTTTTTAGAGTTCAATCCAATAATGAGTAAAGATTTGATAATAATAAAGCAGGGCAAATCATTGGGGTGGTAGAGAAAAGAGTGTAAAAAGAGCTACATTGATCAATAGTGGACCCTATAGAGCTGGACCGCACATACAGTTCTATTATTGGATAAAATTCTCCCAATCTATTTATGTGCACCAATAATTGGACACCATGCATTTGGCTATCAAGTATTCAATTCAATTTTCTGAGTCTATAGTGTTATTCCGAGTACATACAGTAATAGTTCAATATTTAGGAAACAGTTCTTCACAACAGTGAAGTAAAACAATAGAACAGAATTCTAAAATTAAATTGAAATACACTTACTGTTTGAAGGCAGAAAAACAGTAAACTCAGGAAATTGTAGAAGAACGTTGATCAAGGCTAGTGTTAAAACACTATGTCCTTAAGACAAATTTCGCCCCCGCAATGGTGCTAACGAGTTTCAGCAGCATTTGTCTCCCAGGATACAATGATCAATCCACACAGTAGCAGCACTACAAACTATGTGACAGGCGAACCAATCGTGTAGTAGAACTCTCTCTTGACTCAGACTGGTGACCCAAATGCAATGCAGTTGCTATGAATGGAATGAGCAAAAAGGCATGGAGAAGATGATATTTATAGTCTGCTTCATGTCTATTTATGGGGTTGGACACACCCTTTCATATGTGAATGGACACATCACTTTGAACTCACCCTTTCATATGTGAATAGACACATCCTTTCATATGTGAATGGGTAGTGGACCGAGACAAGCCCAACTCGCGTGAAGTTCAAGCCCAAGCCCAAGTCCGGTTTGGTTCGGTGCAGGGCAAGTAGTGGTGTTTTAGGAGGCAATTTCTCATTCACTCCTTAATGGATTAGAGCAATCCAATACATATTCTTAATCTACTCATGGGGTAGATTACATTCTCATGTATTCCCACCTAAAATGATAAGTGGGTCCCACTTAGATTTTGGCTCAAAGTTTACAAAAATTAGTGGTGCTCTTAGCCATTTTTCCAACATATAGTCCATGGATCAACTGACCACACATACAGTCTATATATGTTTTAAATGAAAAGAGGGCAATATAAACCAAGAGAGGTTTTTTAGATGAATTAGCATTTAACCTATTCCGCATTACCAAAAACTTCAGGAAAAAAAAAAAAAAAAATGAAAATATGATGATGATGAAACCATAGAATCCATTAAATGTCGATAGATGACCCAATGCTAATTAAAGGGTAAGATTTGCACATGTGAACACATCACCATCCACAAATATGGGTGGAAAATGGGTCAACATTCACACATGCAGTCAGTCCCCCTCCAGTACTTACTAGTTGTTACTTCCCAATTCCCATATATGATATATATATCCAATGTAACATTAGATAAGAAGGCACGTATGGTATTCCCTAGAAAGTCGAAGAGATCATGTGAACAAGGCTCACAGATGGCACCATCTGCATCCACTTTCAGGAGGTGCATTCCCCTTTCCTTTTCTACACTTAGAAAAGTAATGAAGTTAATGCATTGTGGGTAAGAGAGACTTCAGCCCGTGGGCTACCCACTAAAAACTCCTACTATATACTCACTAGCTTGTTCGGTCTTTACTTTTTAAACCGCCCAAAGAGACTTTAGATGCACAGACAGAGTTCTAGTCACGAATCATCAAATTAATGCAAGGCAGCATTACGAAGCTGGTAGTGTAAGTGCTAACTTAGTCATTAACCAAATCAACCCATCTCTTATAAATCTTCTCCCTCTTCCACACCTTCAATCTCATCTCACCCAATTTGATTTTCATGTAATGGCTACGTTTGGAGCAGCTTTCGCTGAAATCTATGTCCTTAGGAAGGTCCACATGGAGAAGTTGAAGAGGATGGAAAAACAAAGGGCAAAGACAGAAGCAGCAGCAGCAGACATGGTAGAGGAAAGAGCTCTTGTAGAGACGAAAGCCAACTGCAGTCTCTTCAGAAAGGCTAAGAAAATCCATCCTAGTAGTATTCCGTCAACTAATGCCATTACCAGTACCAACCAAGTTTGGGATAGCAACTGATATATAAATGTGGTCGTTCGTTTGTTTTCTCTAGGTCCAATCTAGTGTGTGATCTTTTGTAGTTTTTATCTTTCAAGTGGCATGTAAATATTTTGTGCTAATGTTGATGGGGTTTTAATGATTGTAGTCAGCTCTTCTTTGGGTTTGCTTTTCTTTCTTGTATCATGATAATTAATAAGAATAATGATCTCTTTTTGTTGGCAACTCTTCTAAACCTCTTAATGGAGAGAGTCCTCTGGATGGTTGGGGCTTACCCACCTTAGGAGATCTTGTGTAATGTGTTTTTTTTTAAATGATTTTCTGTGTACTTGTTTTTTTCAATTGTTTGGGTAGTAAAAAAGGTGGAGCATATAAAGGTGTTTGTATTTAACACACCCTTTGATATTTTGATACAGTATAAATAGTACAAGAGGATATTGATACATAAGTTTATCTCTTGGAATTCAAAATACAAATATGAATTATGCTAAGCCAAACTGATATGATTAAATTGTGCTTAGCAGATGAGATAAGGGTGATCTTTATCTTTGTAGATGAACGAGTCTTATATCTGTGGATAAGCGGACCAGGTATGTTATCAGAGCATTCTATGAAAAAGCCAAAAGTCTTTCTGTCATACATGCCCTTACAAATACTGTAAGTCAGAACAGTTCACTAAAGTAAAGAGGATAGGAAGAATCTACAAAGATCTCGAGCTGATCCCTTATCCGATATCATCAATCTCATTGTGCTTATCATCAAAATACTTGGATATTTCACTTCTGACTTAAGTTTTACACAGTTGTTACAGATAGCTTTAGGGGAAGCAAGTGAATGAATTGATCTTTCTCTTCTTTACTTTGTCCAAGTTGAGGCTAATGTAGAAGAGGCACATTATCCATATCAAGAACTGAGAGTTGGGCCCTGCTTGCCATTATGAAACCCTACCCATGACAGGTCGGGTCAAACCCAACCCGAACCATTTCCATCCTGCTGAAAAAGTTTTTAGCTGGAACATTACCTTTTAGCGTGGTTCCAAGTATGAGTGCCTGAACCCGAACCCCACTCTATAGAACATTTTCCATTAACCAATCTACTTGCCTATTATGATTTAGGTGCATTATTTTGTAAATTAAGTATTCTTGGCAATTGCATTTTTGTACATGCACCATTTTAAATTTTAAATTTTTCTCTTTTTGAGTTGTAAGTTAGAATACTAAACTTGTAAAACTAAATTAGATTTTAAATGATTAATGATAAATCAATTAACATAGAATACTATGGATTTACCATCGTTCACCCCAACAAGAAAATTCTGACTCTGCCACTGTAACCATATAGGTTGAGTCAAGAAAACTCACAAGTATCAACCCATATTTAAAATTTTGGTTGTGGGTCAAAGTTAATTTAAAAATAAAAAATCATGGCTATGAAGTTGAATCGCTTTGAGTTGGTCCAATCTATGGCATGACCCAGGTGAAAATCTGCATCTTGTACATTTGTACCAAACATAGCATAGGATTAATATAAGATTAGCAGATGACTAAGCAAAAAAAAAATTATATGAGAAACAGCGGCGTTTAAATAAAACCAGTGGACAAAATTGATCAAACATTACACAACCCAGTATTCTGGATTGCTCACAACTTTCAGTTGAATATGAACATGTCATTATTAAAATGTAATGCTTATTAAATTCACCCCATCTTTAAATTCTATTAGTTTTGTAAGCTTTAACCATGTTACATGCTTTGCAATTTAAAATCCGGTGCACAGTGCACCCAGTTTCATTTTAACACTTACCTATCAATCAGAACCCCTCCTTTTTTGTCTAGTCTGCTCTCCATTGGCCCCCACTTGTAAACCTCAAACTGATCGAACGATCCTAACCATCTGGGTTTTTACTAGTAGATCTGCTGACCGACCTTCCACTGTTAGAATCTGATGATGGGCAGTTTTCTTTCTTTTTTTTTTTTTTCACTTATTTTGTAAGCAATAATATTAACTGATGATGATCCTCTGGGGGCATCATCCAGAACAATTGAGATTGCCTGATTGGCAATTTTCTCTTTGCTTTACAAGTTGGCTAACAGAAATAGCTAAATGGGTGAAGCTGGTTGACTAAACAATTTGTGCCAAGTAACTGTAGGTGACAGAATGTAACTGGGTCCACGGTAAGTTAAAATGGAACCAATGCACTGCTTCAATTTTAATCTGACTTTGCAACCTCATTTTAGTATTGTATGTTGGGATGTTTGTTTATAAGATGGAAGGTTTCAAGGCCAGGATGATTGGGGGAAGCTCCACAGCCAAAGGTAGAAGAGTGGGGCGCAACGGATGATCCTGATCTGGGACGGAGCAAAAACTCATATTGAGATCGTTGAAACAGACCAGCAGCTTAGATGTCTCTCCCTGGCCATTGAGATAGGATGCA
Organism: Camphora micrantha; assembly: GCA_003546025.1. Classification (NCBI taxonomy): domain Eukaryota; kingdom Viridiplantae; phylum Streptophyta; class Magnoliopsida; order Laurales; family Lauraceae; genus Camphora; species Camphora micrantha. Next base: position 406,389 of record QPKB01000008.1, read on the forward strand.
AGAAGCCAATCCAGTGTGGCCCAGTCACTAATGCCAGACTAAGCGGTGTAGATTGGGTTGATATTGATAATGCTTTGGTGGACCACATCCTGCATATGTTCAGGTCTGTAGCAGGTTTATGCACTGGGGGAGTGATCCAGCCGTTGGTAATCTGGTAGTGAAGGAATTTCAAGAGGTGGAAGTTGCATGAATCTCTGTTGGGTGGGCTTTGGAGATTTCAAGTCGTAGTTGCTTTAGGTGTTGGGTATGTTTCCTATAGCAGAACGGCTAACTCGGATGTGGCCATTGGTGCTCATTGAGGAGCTTCCGGGGCTATCTGATGTCTTGTGATGGTTTTTCTTCTTGAAAATGCAGCAACCCGCCCATCCATCCTTTTCTCTGACGATCAATCTGCAATCAAGCTCGAGGCCTGTAGCAGCAGCAGCAGACAGTAGTATGAAGTGATGAGCACCAACACACTCAGTAAACACTTACCTAAATGTATTTTGACGTTGTTCAACAATATATTCATATGATCAATTCAATGGCATGGGTAATTAAGATATGGATGACACAAGCAAGCAAATCACAAATGCTTGTTTGTACGCATTACTCAGTATATGTTCAATTTCCAAGTAGATGTATTAATTCTCCAGGCAAGCATGTATACGATACCACAAGTATCCCAGCAAACACTGACTGAACAATCAAAACCGCTCATTTTACAGTAAATCGAGCAAGAAGTTATCAAATTGGAAGGGGCCCACTTTAAGTCATGCACGTAGATCATCGGTGTTGCTAAAATCAGTTTGTTCTAATCTTCCTAATTATTGGTCGCCACATCAATACATGCCAAAAAAATTACTAATTTATTGAATCAAATATGAGTGCATTCCAATGGACATGGGCAGGAAAAAAATTGGAAAGCATATTACCCCAATCTCACAGAAGGAAGTTACAAAAACCATTAAATCAAGGTGGGCCAGGGATAAGGAATCTAGAAAATCAAACAAAAGCCTGGTGGGTTCAAATTCTAACCTTAAAAAAAATGTGATTTAGGAACTTGTGTCAGTCCAAGGGGAAGCTCATTGGTTAATTCTTGACAATCTCTTTTGGGTGGTAGGAAATGGGGAGTGTGTGAAAACGATAGAGGAATGTTGGGTCCCAAAGATAGGGAAATTGAAAGATATACCTATAAGGGAAGGAATAGACACTAATCAGATTCATTCCTACCTTGGTGGAAATTTTTATCAGGAAGAATACTAGTTGAGGAGATCTTGGGTGGGATATAGAAGAGTTGAGGTTAATTTGGAGTGAGAAAATAGAAAGATTCATACATACACACTGGCAAAATTTATGAGAGATTGATGAAAAGGGAAAGGAATGGGATGGCTTACATTGGACAGCGGGGAATTCGCATCACTGTGACCGTCAATTCTGTATTCGTGCATGATCCAATCCAATTGGACTTTTGGTTGTGTGGCAAAAAGAGTGCGGTTTAAACGCGCACCACCCCTCCCCCACCCCAACCCCCCCCCAAAAAAAAAAAAAGTTACTGCCTACCAGTAATCCCTGCATGAACAAGATCCATTTTCGAAATGGTGATAGCGGGTTGCATCTCTCACTATGATCTCTCGTTCCGTGACCTTGGATATAAATTTGATTGCAGAGTGACAATCATTACAAATCCGAAGATTCTTCATTATCGTCAATGTCGTTTTCTCAGGAGTGCTGATCAGCCCAAATGCTATTGCTAGTTTCTCGCTGTGATGACTAAGCACCAGCTCCTTCAATTCTTCATCAATATCATGCAACACTGATTCAGTATCTGGAACAAAACCCGCTTTCTTGATTTCCATCCAAACCTTTGCAATCGTCTCATATATTGCATCTTTTTGAGGGTGTAACCCATCTTCAACTCCAAAAATGTGAACACTGTTTTTAACATTAATCCAACTGAATCCTTGTTCTTTCTTCACCCCTCTATCCCTCATCAATTTCCTGATCTTAGCAGCGTCTTCCCATCGTCCGCATGCAGAATACACATTCGCAAGCGCAGAATAAGCACCACTGTGTTCAGGATCAATGACCAGTAATCTCTCTGCTGCAAGTTTCGCCAGGTCTGCATTTTTATGAACCCTACAAGCAGCAAGAAGTGAACCCCAAGCTATAACATCCGGTTCAATTGGCATGCTCTCTATGAACTCTTGAGCTTCATGAAGCAATCCTGCACGACCAAAAAGGTCGATCATGCACGCATAATGGCTCGGGGTGGGTTCAATATTGTACACTTTCTGCATTGATGTGAAATAATGGCGGCCTTGATCCACCAAACCTGCATGGGTGCATGCGGAGATCACACCAACATAAGTAATATGATCAGGCATGACTCCAAAGACTAACATCTTATCAAATAGTTCTATGGCTTCTCCCCCAAGTCCATGTTGAGCTAAAGCTATGATCATGGATGTCCAGGTTACAGTGTCTCTGCTCCAACGAACCTGATCGAACACGCACAGTGCCCCTGCAATGCTTCCGGCTTTTGCATACATGGTTATCAGTGCATTTTTAACAGAAACCGATGAGTCTTCTCCCAATCTAATGGCGAAGGCATGAATCTGTTTGCCATGACCCAACGTGGCCAAGCTTGAGCAAACACTCAGCATGGCTGCTAGAGTGTAATTATTTGGTTTCGGACCTTCAATCAACATCATTCTGAAGAGCTGCAGTGCCTCATCATTGAATCCGTTCTGCACATAGCCAACTATCATGGCAGTCCATGCAATCACATCTCGCTCTTTCATCAAGTTAAAAATCTGTCTAGCAGGCTGGAGGTTTCCTAGCTTGATGTAGCCTTCAAGCAGTGCTGTAAATGACACTACGTTGAGATCAGCAGAGGGAGTGTGTTGAACAACTTTCTGGGCGATTTCAACCCCACCCGACTTGGAATACATTGAGATCAAAGCATTTGCCACAGGCCCATAAGAAGCAAATTCGGTCCTAATGATGTATGCGTGGATTTGTTTGCCGCTTTTCAACATTCCCAGATTAGCACAAGCGGATAGAATGCTAGCTAACGTGAAGCTATCAGGTTGTACTCGTACAGACAGTTCTTTCAACATTCTTGAGAAGATTAACAATGCATCCTGATCAAACCCATGTTGATTATATCCAGCAATTATTGAATTCCATGAGACGACATCCCGCTCCGTCATTTGCTCAAATTGCATTAGTGCGAGGTCGAGCCTACCGGTTTGTGCATGCAAAGAAATCATGGCGTTCCAACTTGACAAGCTCCTCAACTTCATTTTATCAAAAACAACCTTGGCTGTCTTGGGATCCCCAGTTTTCCCATACATGTTGAGAAGTGAATTCGCAATCGGAATGTAACCACTCAACCCGAGCTTAATCACAAAAGTGTGCACCTTCTTGCCTAAATCCAGAGCTTCCAAGGACGCACAGGAGGTCAGAATGTTAGTAAAAGTGAACTGGGTTGGCGAAACTCTTTCCCTAATCATCTCCAGAAACATACAAATCGCATCTTGGAACAAACCCATCTGATTAAAACCAACAATCATGGCGGTCCACGAGACAGAGTCCCGTTCAGGCATTTCCCCAAACAGACGGCGGGCGATGTGGAATCGACCACTTTTTGCATACGCTGACAGGATAGTGTTCCAAGAGAACCTGTTTTTGAAAGGCATTTCATCAAAAAGACGTTGCGCATCAGAAATCAACCCAGTCTTTGCATAAAAGTTGATGAGATTGTTGACTAAGAACGTGCTCAGGTGCAGCCCGGCTTTGATTGATCGGGCATGAATGGATTTTCCAGCACCTGGGTCTTTGTTTTTAAGGCATGCTTGGAGTTGGAAAGCGTAGGAATCGGATGGAGATAAGATGGGGTGTGAGATTGAAGATTCCTTCAGAGACATTATGTCGAACGGGTTGTCTGCATGGAGTTCTAATCATATCTGGGCTTTCGAAAGCAAAGAAAAAGGCGGGTATTCTGGCGACCTGAGAACTGAGGCAAGTGTGGGTGTGAGCAGTGAGCTACACCGGGTTGGGCCAGTGGGCGAGCCACCCAGTCCCAGTGGGATGGTCTAGGTCTGGTGGGTGGTGAATGAAACTGTAATTAAGCTCATTACACTTTCCTTGTTAAAGAAAGGGAATCAAAAAGAGGAGAGATGACTTATGAATTGCTAAATGGGTTGTGGACCCCACTAAGCAAATCAACTTTTTTTGAAAAAAAATGTTTCCATTGAAACATGAAATCCTATGGCTTATTATTATTATTATTCGGGTGGTGTAAAGGTTTGATGAGCATAAATCTACACATGATGGCAGGAATTGAGAGTATAAGAGTACGAAAAGAGCAGTGATTAAAGGTTGGTCTAAGCAGGCCCCATGGAATTTGGTATGGCTTTAAAACGACCAGTAAAACATTAGCAGTGCAATATAATTTATAATATAAAAAGTAGATATATTTTTTATAAGATATGATATTTTATATATATTATTATAGGGGGACATTCATGTGGCTTTTTCTCTTTTGCACATGAATATTTTTAATTATTTAAGTCTCTCACCATATGGTGAGGGATGGATGCACATGAATATTCTCGATGTGGGGGTCCTTATCTTATCTCTCCTAGTAAGGTAAGGATTAGGGTTTCCAATCCTTTAGGGTGGATTAATCCCTTCGGGCCTAGAGGAAAGTCGGGTAAACACTCCTTTGGCTCCAAGGTGGTAGTACTAGTGGACTCAACATTCGATTCCTGAAGAATATAAATTATATTAAAATGAAAACTTTTACGAAAATTAAGTGGGTTCGTTGGGGAGTTTATATGGAAAGGGTCAGGTTCGGGGATGGGATTAGATTTGGAGTTTGCTCGGCTTGCATTCAATTTACCTTTAACTTATATACTACCTAGTAAATTTCTCAATGCAAATTTCAAAGTTGCAGTAGCAGTAGCACATATGTAATAGAGAAATGTGTAGCATAGTTTATAAAAGAAAAATGTAGGCTTCTATTGATCTTACTGGATTGTAGGGAATTGAGACTTTGGCAGCTCGTGGGGCTCCCCCACTAAATGCGGTCTCCCTCACCTCCTCCCCTTCTTTTCTAACTCGCCCACAGATATACCCCACAGATATACAAGGGAGGGTTATGCTCAAACGGCAGGCGGCATTACAAAACCAGTAGTGTAAGTGCTAGCCTAGTCATCAACCAAATTGGCCCATCTCTTATAAATCCTCTCCCTCTTCCACACTTTCACTCTCATCTCACCCAATTCGATTTCCTTCTAATGGCTACTTTTGGAGCCTCTTTTGCCCACATCTATGTCCAGAGGAACTTCTACTTAGAGAAGTTGAAGAGGATGGAAAAACAAAGAGGAAAGAGAGAAGAAGAAGCAGACATGGTAGATCACAGATCATCTCTTGAAGAGAATAAACCCAGATTCTCTTTCTTCAGGAAGGCCAAGAAAATCCATCCTAGCAGGATCCCATCAATGAATGCCATATCCACCAGCCATGTTCGGGATAAAATCTGATGATACTGTGGGGTTGGTTTGTTCCCTCTAGGACCAATCTAGTGTGTGATAGTTCATATATAGTTCTCATCTTTCTTGTGGAATATGTGAATGTTTCGTGTTATTATTTATGGGATTTTAATGATTTTAGCTCTTCTTTGGTTTGCTTTTGCTTTGTTTAATAATAATAATCTCTTTGTTTGAAACTCAAATCTTTTTTCTCCTAAGAAGCCCTATAGTAGTTCTGAGAAAGTCCTCCAAAAGAAGACTTGGATGGTTGAGGTTTTAGTAGGCAACTTTTTGGACAGTAATATGTTTGTCTGGTGCAGAATAAATCTAAAAACCAAGAGATTTTGAATTGATTTTCTTGTTTAGCACAGAATGTAGAAATAGTAGTCTATCCAGCAATGCCTTCCAATTTCATTTCATCGGTTTCCTCCTTTTGGGCTGTAAACAGACATTTATGTTATTTTCTTCAAGTACGATTTTCACAGTAGATTTGCTTTTCTTGTTGTTTGATGTTGGCTTGGTTTTCTGTAAAGGTCACATCACTGGATTCAGTAGCAATTGTTTGATGTTTTAGAGTTTCCTGTAGCAAGCAATTGCATGCCCCAATCCATCAACCTTAGCATTTCAAAATTTCATGTACGAATCCGATTTTATGACATTGCAGGAATTTTTTTAATTTACTTCTTATTTTTTATTTTTTAAATGACTATCACTGGCTATAGTGTTGATCGCGAGGGACTTGAGTGTGTGTGTTAATATTGTGGGTGGGTCAGATTCTGATCCAGCGCTTTTGGATTACGTACAGCGGGGCCTCTGCTTCTTGTTATGGATATTATAATATTATCTTCTGTCCATGTTCGGATATGAGTTGGGCCAGTTCCTGACCTGGTATTCAGAAAACCAATACATATCAGCAAATGGACTGTGTTTTGAAAGATTAAAAAGTTTCAAAATCTTTAAAAAAAAAATGAAAAATTGTAGAGGTTTACTTTTGAAATTTGACAAAAAAAAAAAGAAAAGAAAAGAAAAGAAGGGTTATGTAGAAATCTAATAATTGGCAATTTATGATAGAGACTAAAATTATCCCTAAAGAGGGATGGACGAATTGACCATAGGTCGCAATATCACCACCTATGGTACCCGCTTAACTTTCTCCTTTTCCCCTCTTCATTCTCATTTTGCCTCAAACAAAATCCTTCTGTTTCACTTTTACAGCCCAGTAATAATTCCTACTAGTTGGACCTATGCAGCAGATGAAGGCATCATTCTCATTCAGCCCGATTGGATAGGATCGCTTGGTCTGCTTTTTAAAACAATGAACAATAATGATTCAGATCTTGTACACATGATCACTCTGCCATAGTCAAGTCTAGCATCCTCAATTCTCAAGACAACCACAAAAATCATTGAATTAAATATGTATTGTAGACAGTTCAACAACCCACATTCAAAATTGCTAAAATGGAAAAAAATAAACAGATGGGCTGTAGACGGTTGTCCAAGTCCTTTGAAAAGATGAAGAGATTCTAGATTACCAACCTATCAAATGCAAAGAAAGGTTTCTATGATTAGCAAATTAGAAGACGGGGGCTTTGGTCGGAGGTTTCTCAAAATATAACTTTAAGGCAAACAGCTCACAATCTTTTTTCATAAAGTGATAGGTCATTTTTTCAAATTTGAAGACCTAAACTGTCTAATTTAACATTTCTTCAAAATCATATCCCACGATTCAAAATCATATCCCACGACTAGTGGGATATGCCATTGATAATGGTCAACTATCATTTAATTGACAAAATAAATTTCAAAAAATATAAATAAATTTCAAAAGAAGAAAATAAATTTCAAAATAAGTAAATAAAATTAAAAAATAAAAATAAACTAGAAAAATAAAAATAAATTTGAAAGAAAGAAAATAAATTCCAAAAAACACAATAATTTTAAAAAACACAAAAAATTTCAAAAGAACACAGAGAAATTTAAAAAGACGCAAATAAATTTCAAATGATCCAAATAAATTTTAAAAAATATAAATAAATTTTAAATGATGAAAATCAATTTCAAAAGATCCAAATAAATTTCAAAAAATGTAAATAAATTTCAAAAGACGTAAATAAATCTCAAAAGATGTAAATAAAATTAAAAAATATAAATAAATTTAAAAAAATGCAAATACATTTGCCAAAACTAAGATAAACTAATTTTCTAAATTTCAGAAAAAATTGCTAAAAACTCAGTTAGATTTGTCAAGAACTCAGATAAATTTGTTCCAGAACTCGGATAAATTAGCTAAAAACTTAGATAGATTTGTCTAGAACTCAGAGAAATTTATTTCAGAACTCAGATAAATTCGTGCAAAACTCAAATGAATTTGACAAAAAAACATGAAAAACTCAGATAAATTTGACAAAAAAACATGAAAAACTCAGATAAATTTGACAGAAACTCATATAAATTTAGTAAAGACTCAGATAAACTTGACAAAAAGTTAGATAAATTAAAAAAAAAAAAAACTCAGATAAATTTCATAAAAACTCATGTAGATTTGTCAAAAACGATATAACAACCCTGTTGCCTTCCTTCTCTAGCGATGGCGTAGCACCGTCGACTACGTTCGGATCTCAGATCGGACTTTGGATCGTCAAGATATCACGAATACAAACTTCACCCGTTGATTACCTGTTTGTTTTCTGCTGACGTCAGTAGTTGAACCGGCGCATTTCTCTGATTTGCTTTTGGGCTTCTGCACAACAAGTCAGGTCTGACCTGGACTGGACCCGATTCGATACTGAACCCAAAACAAAAAAGAAGATGGGTTCTTCTTTTCGTTCTGTTTATGCAACCGGACACAAAATTCAACAGTTGATATCGAGAGGGAGAGGGTGATGAGGTCACCTGGGAGATGGAGGAGAGGGGGAAGATAAGTGGTGTCCACACTTTCCCATACACCCCCAAGTCAAAACGAGGTCCATACTTTCCCATACACCCCCAAGTCATCCAATTCACACATCATGTTCAAGTTGAAACCGCCCACATAGAACTCATCCCAAAAAACAATGGTTCATCGCCTACACATCCATGGTGCTACGATAGTGGGTCCCACTGATCAAGAACCCATGATCAATCCCACCAATAAGGTCGCCCATGGCCTCTCAACAAGATCTATCCATATTGCCATTGATGGCCCACCCGGACCCCACAGTCTCCAAAAATCGGAATTACCCCATTCTTCTTCAATGCCGTCAGCCTTCCTCTTTGGTTGCTGGATGGTGGACTGCGCCTGGAAGAGGATGAGATGAAATATGGGTTGAAGAGGACGAGGGATAATACAAGATTTGACATTTGAAATTTGAAAATTTTATGCCTAAAATAGTTAAAATGGTAAATCGGTCATTGCAATTGTATCTAGGGACCTCTTGCCGACATATGTCCAGCTACATAGAGGAAAAGTTGATGGATTGGAGTACTTACACTAGAAGGGACCTTTCGCTAATTTACTCCTAAAAGACTAGGTTGGATATTCAGAGGGGCACTTTTGTACTTTAAAACGGGGATGTTCTAGATAAAACTATCACTAGACTTGTGAACAATACTCCTACCTGGTCTTCCTATTTGACCCTCCCGAACCTCCCCTCTAATCTTGAATGGAGAATGATAGGTTGTGCAACATCTGCGGGGTGTATGACAATTCAAAGTAAAGGAGAACGGGGGCAACCCCGCATCTCACCTAGTTGCCGAGGGATAGATCTTTAAAGGTCTATCTAGGCAATTAACTTGTAAAGTAAATTAATGTGGGGTGTCACTTTTTATGAAGAAAAATGGGGGCAACCTTGCATCTCACTCGACTCCTAGCATCGATCTTTAAAGTGGAGTGTCTCTTTCTGAATAGAAGAGGGTCATATCAAAATGTACAATATTTTAAAAATCATTTTTTGAAAAGAGTCTTAAAGTTATTCTCTCATTAAAATAATTGACAAAAAGGCCTCTTCTTTCCATTCAAAGAAATAAAAAAGAATTCGTTCTCATTCCACAAAATGATAAAAAATCAAGAAGGTGAATATTAGAATTTTATACCTTTTGTTATAACTCATCTTCTTTCCTTATCTATTAAAGTAACCTTTTAACTTCAAATCACTTTACAAGTCAATTCCCCAAATACATGTATAATTCCCCAAACACAGGTATTCCACTCTTAATTTCCACGTGTGTGGACTCTCCTTCTCATGGCGTGAGCTTTCTCTTTTCACGTGTGTCTGATTTCTCGTGTCTAGCCCCCCAAGTTGGGCTTAAAAAAAAAAAAAAAGACAACTCAAAGTTGAAGGTTTACAATAATTCACTTGGATAGATGTGCACTAAACCTGTAGGCTGATAATGTTGACAATAGGCACAGCTACAAATATTGGTGATATTTAGAAGATATTGTAATAATATTGCGGAATATATATATTTGAAAGTATTCTACTAATAACATCATGATACTTTTGAAATTATAAAAAGAACTAACATATTGGGAAATCGAATCATATGATGTGGGCGTTGGGCCAATGAATAATAAGTTTGTTGGGACTAATCAAGCGAATGAAAACAAAAAACATGAAAAATAAAATAAAATAAAAATAAAAAGCAGCTTTCCCCTCTTTACAATGAGATGATTTTTTAGAAGAGGATGGTATGAAATTATATACATTGATGTAACGTTGCATCAACTAACACAAGCAACCAGCAAAGGAAAGATGGCTACCCCAATATGGCAATAATGGAAAATGGTGGACCAATCCCACTTAGGTTCAAAACTGATGCCAATCCACTGAAACGTCAGTTCAAACATATTTATCACTATGCTTTGTCTCACCTCTTTCTGATAAGTTTGAAAAAAATTTGAAAGTGTTTAGTACTACTAGCATTGAGGGTGTGTTAGATAATAATAATTGGTCGATTATAGGATTTTGTTGAACCAATACATAACTAAATCAGCACTAATCATGAACACAAGACTGCTTAGTGGTAAGGGCATCTTATTCTCACCAACAGTGCCAAGGATTGATCTCTTAATTTCTTTGGCATTGATGGAGCAAGGATGCAAGAGCATGGAGCAACCTAGGGACAATCCCTGGAATTGTAGTTTAGGTGGACGTTTACCATTCCCCCGCCGCCCCCCACTTTTTTCTTGTATTCAGTATTTCAAAAGCATCCCTTTCACGCAGTATTATGTTTCACACGGGAGGCTTACCAATGTTCAATCCAATTATTCCAATTCTTTTGTACACCTATCTTTGGTGAATGAGCAATTATATGAATTCCATAACTTATCCAATGCTTCCCTCTTAACCCTCGGTGACTGGTGCAGCGGAATTGTGACAACCAAATGACTATATGTAGCTATCAACTGTGGCGGATCCACGATTTTTGTTTGGGTGGGGCAAAATTTTTGTTCAACTTTGCTAACTTTTTTCACATTAAAAATACCAAAAAGAAAATGTATTACATTTAAATAGACACAAAACTTTTTTCCATGTTCGAATCTCTTGCCTAATTGAAGGGCCCTCCCATTGCCTCTCCCAAATTCAGGTGATCATCAATTCAAACCCAAAGGAGTTTTATTTCGATCTAAAATTTTGGTTGCCTGCACGTACCTAGCTCTGACAAGAATTCTCTATAGTTGGTCATGGCTCATTGAAAAGAAGAAAAATTCTCACTTAAATCTAACTCAAGTTATCAAACATAAGAATCTTAAGGCTTGACTTATTTGTGAATTGAAGATTAAAGTGTGCCCAATGGTTATTTGGTCATCTTCGGACTTGTAGATATGTTAGATTAGGTGATTTAGGGCTTAGGGTTTGGATTAAGATTTGGGGATTAAGGGATTGAAATTAGGATTTGGAGACTAACGGCTCAGATTTGGGTATAGAGTGATTAGGATTATACTAAATCCGAAGAGATTTTTTTATTTATGGCTATTTGGTGAGAGTCTACCTACGAGAAGACCAACAACAAAAAGCTCGATCAGCACAAAGAGGATCTCGAACTCTCAGTAAAAAAAAGATGTCGAAAGCAAAAGGCATGAGGATCCGGTACTTTCAGTCATTAAAGTTTTATAATATGGAGCAATCTCAATGTTTACATGTGGGGCGAGATATACGTGGGGACTGGTAAGACCAAGTTAAATTATAGGCAAATTCAAAATGAACCTGGGGCACCCGCCCCGGGTTCCATAAGTGTGAGTCTGCCACTGTCTATCAATGAATTTTATTAATTAATTATGATGGATTGGTTTAAATATGATCAATCTGACTTAAATTTTACATTGGTTAGAGTATGTTGCAATTCTCGGTGCTAAAAAAGAAATTTCTTTTTTTATTTCGAGCGGTTTGGATTCATTAAATATGGTGAGCCTTAACTCTTTACTGTCTCACAAAGTCTTGAACATCATATCTTGAAAAAGTACTGATATTTTTAAAAAATAAAGGATTTTCTATAGATATGTCAAAAAAATATATAAAAGATAAATTATTTTAAATAACTAATAATAAATCAATAAATATAAAATATTATCGATCAATTTACCATCGTTTACCTCCGAGAAAAAAACAACTAATAATAAATCAATAAATATAAATATTATTGATTAACCATAGCTTAACCCTTGAAGAAAATCCTGACCCCGCCGCTATAACCATGTAGGCTGAGTCAATGAAACTCACTAGTTTCGGCCCATATCTTATTCTGTGGTTATGGTCCAAAGTTACAATCAATACTCGACGGTTGCAGCTGCAGCTGTAGCTGTAGCTTCCATTCAGGGCACATCCCATCATTAAATGTGGATGGCTGGGATTTTCTCCAACCAATTTTCTTTATTTTCCATCATTGCTTTGAAATGTAGTAGTTTTCTGTAGGGCCCATCTATGGCATGGCCCTTTAGTTAAACAATCTGCATCTTATACATTTATACCCAACATATATAGGATTATAGAGTACCAGATACCTAATTAAAAATAAATTAACATATATGAGAAATTAAACAATGTTGTTTAAATAAAAGGAGCAAAAGTAGAACAGTTGGATAGAAATTATCACACATTACAATATTCTGTATGGCTCACAACTTTTAGTTGAAGGTAAACACCATCATTATTACGATATAAAACTTATTAAATTCACTCTATCTGTAAATTCTACTATATATCTGTGTAAATTTAATCATGTTATACATTTGCAATTCAAAACCCAGTGCAAAGTGCACCCAGTTTCATTTTGACACTCACCTATCAGTCAGATCCCCTTCCATTTTGCCAAGTCTGCTCTCCATTGGCCCACGTGTAAAAGTCAAACTGATTGGACAATCCTTATAACCATCTGGATGTTGAGTATTCATTGATCTGATGACTAACCTTCTGATGATGGACATTTTATTTTGTTTTGTAAACAATAATATGAACTGTTGTGATGATCCAGTGGCAGGCATCAACCAGAACAATTGGGATTTTATAATCCATCTGCTTTACAAGAAGGCAAATGGACATTTGAATATTGGACTAAATGGATGGATCCGATCGATGGACTAATTAAACAAATTATGCAAGTGTCAGAAAGTAACTGGGTCCACTGTAAGTTTTGTTGATGCAGCACTGGATCAATTTTAATCTGTTTGCAACCTCAATTAGTAACCATGTTGAGACGTTTGTTTATAGGACATGTGAGCCAAGAGGACCCAATCACGGCGGCGATGATTGGGGGAAGCTCCAAAGTTCCATCTCCTTATCATAGTCCTGGGTGGAACTGAACGAGTGTGATTGAAGATTGGGGCGCAACGGATGGTCCTGATCAGGGATGGAGCAAAAACTTGGATTGAGGTCGTTGAAACAGGCCAGAAGCTTAGATGTCTCTCCCTGGCCGTTGAGATGGGATGCGAGGAGCTGATCCAATGTGGCCCAGTCACTGATGCCCGACTCAGCGGTGTAGATTGGGTTGGTATTGATGGCGCTTTGGTGGGCCACATCCTGCATATATACTGGTGTGTAGCATGTTTGTGCAGTGGGGGACTGATCCGGCCGTTGGTAATCTGGGAGTGATGGGCTTTTAAGAGGAGGTAGTTGCATGAATTTCTCTTGAGTGGGCCTTGGAGATTTCATGTTGTAGTTGCTTTTTCTGTTTGGCTGGTTTTCCTGCTGGCAAGCCTTTCCCATGTACTGAAGAATTTCATCCAAGGGTCCATTTCCATTAGAAGACTGGCTAAATTTCATGCGGCCATTGCTGCTTGTTGAGGAGCTCCTGGGGCTATCTGATGGCTTGTGATTGTTTTTCTTCTTAAAAACGCGGCAGACCACCCACCCATCGTTCAGTGGTGATCGATCTGTGATCGAGTTAGAGGCCTGTAAAAGTAGCAGTAGTAGTATGAAGTGATGAGGTCCAACAGAATCAGTAAACACATAACTAAATGTATCTGTGGTAGTTCAACAATATATTCATATTATCTTATTCAATGACATGAGTAATTAAGATATGGATGACACAAACAAGAAAAATTGCAGATGCTTGTTTGTATTCATGACTCGTGTTAGATTTACAAGTAAATGTATTAATTCTCCAGGAAATCAGTACCCCAAGAAACACTGATTGAACAATCAAAACCATTCATTTAGAGGACATAATTTAAAGAAAGAAATGGTGGTTAGTATAATTTTCTTTTGAGCAAAATAGTCACGTCTAGAATTAAGACAATTGTTCCAACATTTATGATTCAGTACGTAAACAGCTCAGTGGCTGAGTGAGCACTGGTTGAACCTTGATCCTTCCTGTGGGAGCTATGCCTCCACCAGCCAGGATTACATGGATTGGTGTCCAATCCTGCTATCTGCAATCTGGGTCATAGCAATTTAAATTGCGAGTTAGATCTATCTTTGAATTATTAAGAGAGATGATAAAATTTTGGTTTCCATATTTCATATATCGATAGGTTCAGATGTTGATTCTCATGGATTTGTGACCTAATTCTCAGAATCCAGTATCTATATTGCAGACAAATCATAATTGGAACATTGTTAGATTGGAACATATGAGCTCTTCATATTAGCATCTAAAAATGTTAGCTCTACGTTCACCACTCGTGTATTAGAAGGAATGGCATATGAACACAGGCAACCAAAAAAGGAAATTCACGCATCCAGAGGATCAGGATAACTGGCATGCATCAAGAAAACTATGACTTGGGATTAGCGAATTGCTATCAAATGATCTTAATAACCCTACTACCAACCACTCTAATGCATGCAGAGGCCCGTTCCATTTGTTTTAAGCTACTAAAAAACTGGCATTGGTCCAAGAGCTCTAGATCTCATTGAAATTGTCCATCTAAAATGTTTATTTTGTACCTTTGATGTGAACCCTTTTGTACAACACTAAAACAAGAATATAGAGATGGTGAGACAGGAGTTCCAATACATTTTAGGCTTTAGACTAACTGATCATACAGAAGCTGATACATATCTTTCATGAGTATCAGGTGGTACAACTTTCTGTAAGTTTTCTACCAAAAAAAAAAAGATTTCTATAAGTTGTAAAACCAGTTGCGCAAAGATCATGGATGTGTGGGAGTCACTGATTGAGAAGGGTCAAGGGACTTTACAAGAGACCATCAATTTTTCTCACATATGCTTGGGTTCATTTTCACATAATGAAGGATATATATATGGAAACATATTCATTCAAAAGCCGAGAATAGATATTCAAGTTCCACATTTCACCCTTCACCCCATTGATAAAAGCCCCTTTCAGAAGAATGCCAAGCAAGCCTTAGGGACCCTTTTGCTTAATTTTCCTATTATATTCTCAAGATTTTGTTTAAAAGAAAATTAGTGAAGAATCAAAGGCAAATGAAGAGATCTACAACAGAATTCCGAAATTTGACAGGAAATGATTTCATAATGATTACCCCATCAAATTAAATCCTAGAAACTTGATGATCTTCTCTCATCCTTCACCATTCACCCCTTCAAATAGTACCTTCTACAAATTTCTAGGAATTTAAGAATAAAAAGAATTTCCAAAAAAAGAGAGGTCCAACACAAAAGACTTTGTCTTGCCCAAAAAAATAATAATAATAATAATAACACAAAATACTTTCTTTATTAAAGTTCTGACAAGCTTCACTGAAAAAAATGTCTTCTATCATGTATGGTGCAAAGGCTTAGTTTTAGACCCTAAAGTAACGACTTTTACGAGTCCCCATTGCATCACTTTCTTTCAAAAAATCATGCAGGAAAGGATAATCATATCCTAATAGATAATATAGAATACCTGCAGTATAACCGTGGGACTCTTTATAGAATTAGGGTTGGAGACTGTTCACAATAAGAATCACATATAACTTCCAAGGTCTTTTTAACACAAAAAGCTAGTTAAAGGTCATTTTTATCTAAAAAGAAATAAAAGAAGATTCTGTAATGACCAATTTTTAAAACCTTAGTCTAAAGCTGATGAAATGATGATGGCAATTTTAACTTGCAATTTTAGGTAAGGGAAAGCTTCATACATACACACTTGGGAAATTTATGAGAGACTGAAGAAGATGGGAGGGTCTTACATTGGACGATGGAGAATTCGAATCATTGTGATCGTCAAGCCTGTATTCGTGCATGATCCAATCGGACTTTTGGCCGTGGGGGGCTCTCCCAGTGTAGAACACAAGAGTCTTCCTCATTCCAATCCGTTTCGAGCTGGTGTAGATGATCTTATCCCTGCCAGTGGCCTTCCAGAATCCAGCCGTTGTGGCACGATTGGTTCGAGTACCAGTTGGGTACTTCTTGTCTTTGTGACTGAAGAAGTACCAGTCACTTTGTGGGGTGGATCCAATTTTACACATGTCTGCAAAATTCACTCCAAACACAGATAGATCAGTAGCTATTTTTATCAGATATTATAATAGAAAATGAAATGAGAGTTCATGGGGGAAAAAAAAAGGTTGGTATGGAGGAAGGACCTTGAATTTCCCAAGGCTCAAGCTTGTTGAGGTCAACTTCCCGAATGACATCCAAGTCGATCTTTTGGAAGGACACCTTCTTCCTCAAGTAGTAGTTAAGGAGCTCCTCCTCCGTCGGATGAAATCGGAAACCCGGCGGAACTTTCACCGACTGACCCATGTCTTCCATTGAACAATGGGAGAAGGGATTAAAGAGAAGATGGTATTGATCAAGAATAATCACTTGGAAGATACAGACATAAAAGGAGTATAGAGAGATAGAGAGAGAAATGAAGAATATGGTTGGCCTCTGGGGCTTATAGGGGGTGCAAAGTGGGATTCTTTATATGCATGGGACATGGAGAGTGAATGAGACATGAAAAAAAAAAAAAAAATGGTTTGAGAGAGAGAGGAGGCAGGGGGGTCATCTGTGGGGACAAGCACCTATGTAAACCACGACATTCGACCTTAAAATCTCGTTGAAAATACTCCCCCAAATCAACCAGTCATTTTCGTTGTGTAACCACCGCCACAACAAGAGGCCAACGAGTTGATGGGTGTGTGGACTTGGAACCATTTCGCTTTCTTGCAGGACCCAAGATCCTTTACAACTTCTGCATCAAGGGGCTCTCGCCTGTCTTCTAAAATTGGTTAAAACTGGACAAGAGTAATTTATGGAGCTTATTCACTTAAAAGAAATAGCAAGTCCAATATGATAAAAAAAAAAGTCATGAAAGAATGATTGTAAGATGAATGTTTATTTCATAGTTATTGAAGTAAATATAACCCAAGTTTTCTTTAGTTTCTCTTGTATATAAGTAGGAGATTAGCGGTTCTTGAACCTGTCATAATATTCTATTTTAAAAGCAGCCTAGTGTCCTAGCAGGAAAGCTATAAATATTTTAGTGAGGGACTAATGTGAGAAATATTTCTTGTTACAAATATAGGGCAGTTGCATTCTTAGGGCTCATTTGGATGTTTACAGAATAAAATATTAATAGATTTAAATATTACAGGAATAAAAAAGTATACAATAGAATAATGCCATATTATAATATTTTTATTGTTTGAAAATTTTTGAAAGATTTTAAATTGAACTGTTTGGAATGTGCTATAATTAGAGTAAACTATATTTTTAGAATAATTTTTTTATTAAATATTTTAATTTATATATAATTTACCACGTCTAGATAAAAAAGTAGCGTGGTAAAGTAAAGTTCAATTGTCATATTTTTACTATAAAATACTTTCCTTTTATCACATTAAACTATGGTAAAATATACAAAAAATAACTACTCTATAACTCTCTCTCCTACTTTGCTTTATCACATACTTCATCACACCTTACTTTACCTCACTTTTTACCATGATATGACATCAATCTGTATTTTACTTTATCACACCTGTAAACCTATAAACAAGTCACTTTCTATTTTTCCTACAAAACTACAATAAAATGTGATAAAGTAAAGTAAAAAAAACAAGAAACTACTTTACCATTCCTTCCCACTTTACTTCACTATATACTTTGTCCTACCTTTACCGTGTTGTGCCATTTACTTTTACTTTACTTTACCATATATGTAAACAAACACATTGCGATGGATTTGGTGAACTAAGCTCTTTACTTTACTCTACCAATTTGTAATCGTCATTTCGAAATATTTTTATCTTGTGGAAAGTTGGGGAGTTGTAGGATAAAATATTGAGCTTTTTGAAGAAAAAAAATTCTTTTCTTCAAATGTTTTTTTAATTACCAAAGGCACAAGATTTTTTTCTTTAGAAAATGAAATATTATATTCTATAAAATATTATTTTCGTGTGCATCCAAAAAGGCTGTGACAAATTATTGATAACAGATAAGGATAAAGGTTCTTACCTTTGAGATAGAGTAGTTTAAATTTGAATTATTTCTTTTCTAGTATAAATAGAGAAGTTTAAAAAGGTATTTGATGGTTTATTGCAATATAGTGAACGGCATAATAATGTACATCAATACACCCTTATAAAGGGAAGTTGTTCAAATCCAAAACCTAGTATATAGACAGAATAGACAGACACACAGATAGAGTTAACATGCATCTTAGGAGATTTTAAGCTGCTTTTATACCATGTTAATAACCGACAACACTAAAGGTTTGAGCTGTTAGTGAACCACATAATAATTTATATCAACACATGACATGATATCAAAGTCTTGACTTGATGGAGCTCTATCTTATGTGCCTTCGCGATAATTTCACTTTGCCTTCTCTAAGTCCGTGGCTCTAAATACGTCTATGGAGCGCACCATTAAACAAAATTAAAATTACTATCCCAATGACCATCATTAATTAAAATTTTTTCTCCAATCAAAGCTATGCACATCATCATAGTGATTACTTGTAGACCTCTTTACTAATGATAATTATATCTTATATACATAATCAATTTTATAGTTTTGGGGTGGGGGTGGGGGTGGTTTGCATGACCGTCACATAGAGAATTCAAACTCATGAAAGCAAGAAAGTGCTTTACATTCTTCAAAGGAATATTAGTGAAAAATAAGATAGATGGGAGTTCTTGAGGTTTTCATGCTCAATAACATGATAAGTGTTTGTTAATTAGCCATATAGAATGTCATAAAATGGGCAATTGTTATAAAAGGAGAGTTCATTTGAGGGACTTCTAACAACATCCATTCATTGGGCTATGGGCATGCCCTCTAAGAAAACTATTATATGACAATAATGTTGACTATTACGATGGTGGCATGGCTGCATCAATAAACCAGGACCCCTTAAATTTCACGGTGCCAACCTTGACAACGTCACCCATCCCTAAGCATGAACGTCTGTAAGAGAAAATTACCCTTTTTTACAATAAAAAATAAAATTTGACGGTCGCTTTCTATACTTATCAATGACCTTATTCTCTTCGGCCATTTATTCGATCCAATGCCATACTAGAAGTTATTGGATCCATTTGGGCTTGCCATTGCCCTGTCTTTTTTAATTGCCTTTGTACTTGATAAAGGGTTAGAAATAAGGGCTTCACATGGATTTAAAAAAAAAAACAGAAGACTTTTAGCGGTAAAAAAAAAAATACCATTGGTGGCTAAAACTGTTGTTTTACGCAATAGATTATTTTTCACTACTAGAAGGGTATTTTTATGAATCACAGTCCATTACTAGCATGGAGCGGCACTTCTAAACCACTGCAAAAAGGCACTTTTAGTGGTGGAAAAAAACCAACGCTAAAAGCGATTTTGTCTGCTGCTAAAAGTCCTCTTTTAGCTCTTGATCAAAGCTTACCTTCATTAGATAACCCCATCTCATGACGGGCCTCCAAAATAATTTTTAGCATCCGATACAACCATCCACTCTGCACACACTTGAAACAATTGTTATGACCATAGAATTAAGTTTTTTCTTTTAGGTAAAAGATCATAGAATTGAGTTGAAGATTGGGAATGATCATTTAATAATTTCCCCCATCACTTAGTTAGACACTAGAAAGATAAGCCTTTCAACCTCTATAATCTATTCTCCAGATAACCTTAAGAGGCTTGCACATGGCAACACTCATCACTCTTGTCATCTTTGATCCCACCTCTCAAAAAGTTAAAAAGAGTGTGAGGCCCACCTTGATATGATAGTGTTGATGTATATAAATGTTGTGCAACAGTAATACCAACTAAAAGATCATTTCTTCTCTTAGTTATCTATATACGCTACATCTCCATGTATGTCTCTCACAAAGAAGTTGTGATGATTTTGTTTACTTCTTTTAGCAAAGCAGGACGCACAAATCATTAGACCTTTTTCTGACTATACTTTGCCCAAAATCTACAAGGATCTATGAGAAATTCATATGCTCTCTCTCTCTCTCTCTCTCTCTAACAGTCTCAAATTCAGTAACGATTTCTCTCCTGTCTGCACTGTAATTATGTGTGGTCGCTCCACTAAGTGACACATAATCATGAATTCGAGCGAGAAATTGACAGAGTAACTACCAGTCTAGAACAGCCATCGTCATCTCTACATCACTTTGGTGGGTGAGGAAGACTGCAGGAGAATGGAAGAGAAGGGATCCATTGCCACCAGGTGCTGAAACTACCATTGCTTGTTTGGATTCTAAAGGTCCGATTTTGTTGCATTTTTAGCAAGGATGGGTTGGATCAATATTTAATAGAGTTACCTTCACCTTTTGGGGTAAGTAAAAAAATCCAACAAATGAATGAGAACAAGCCAATTTACCCATGTTAACCATTTTATTATTATTTTATCAAACATCTCAGACATGTTAATCATTAGGCTGTTTGTTTGCCTAAAATATATAAGAATTCATGGTGAAATGAAATTTATCTAAGAATTATTAATGAGGTGAGGGGTGAAAGATGTAAGGTGGAAATGTAGATGAGACCTTGACTTTCCTTGGTATTGAATTACTAAGGTGATTTCTGAGTATTCATTTTCATCTTCCCTCTATTCAATTTCCATTTAAAGAGAAGTTATTTGATGAATTTTCTTGGATATTCATCTTTGATTATTCATTTTTAATCAATTTTAAATACACAATTCTAAATATTCAATTACATGAAACAAACAAGCCCTTAATATTATCTCTGCTTCTAGTCATTTCTAGTGAGTACACAATAACCAATGTTGAAAGTGGCAATATTGGTGAAATAATCACGATTAGAGTAATAATCGCTGTTGGATTTAGTAGATATATAAAGTTCTGTACTCTAATAACGTGTTTAACATTCTGTCATTCAATGGTGAATATCACTCCAATCAGGCTGATAGTTGACGACCAAAATTAAAAGTTGATTATAAGACCAAAAAAAAAAAAACTTCCTTTCATCATAGGCAAGGAGAGGAGCTACCACAGCCCACAGGCATTGCTAGTCGGTTGCGACCATTGGATGTAGCTCGATTTTGATCTGACATAATTATCATCATCTCATCTATCTGGGATTGATTATAGGTGTGTCATCATCTCCAACCAGCATCACCCTATATTCCACATGTATCCAATCTAACACCATATACGACTTTGTTCTACATACATTGATTCGATTAATCCTGGCCATTGAGTCTTTGTTGTTTACACTCTGGCACTAGAAGTTTGAAAAAAAAAAAAAGAAGAAGAAGAAGAAAGAAAACAGGAAAAAGAATGAGCCACCTTCAAGAGTCTTGTTCATACACTGCAAGTGGATCACCAACTACTGACTGAAAGGGATGAAGGGCTGTCAATGAATCCATTCCCTAATAAGAATATTCGATGCTCAGACATAAAAGCTGTACTGTTGGTTGCTTGAGGTCTGGGTTTGTATAAAATATTGTAACAATAACGTAGGCCATTTTCTAAGAATTGGAACCATTAATATATTGAGATCTGCTGTAGAAAAGATGGGCCATGCATGATAACTTTCATTTATGTTAACAGCTTGGTCTAGTACGCATTATATAGTTTGTTTGCAATTGAAGCAAAGGTATGTATAGTTGACAACGTCAAAGATGTAATAATTATCATATAAATACAAGGGGCCGGTTCTTTAAAACAGTTAGCTTGTCGGTTTGTTTCGGCTCATGAGCACTCTATGATTTAGGTAAGGACAATAGTCATATGATCCAATCTCGAAGTGGGCCTACGCGCATTATGTGGACCATCTATCTGAAATATGATCTGGACTGATTTGTGGTTGGGATGAGCTATGGCGTTCTTGTCAAACCTGAAAAGTTAATTCCCCATACAGTATTCAGGAAAAGATGAACTATAAAGGTCCTAAGCTTTAGGTTGATTAGAACATATGTAAAATTAATGCACACGTAAGTATTTGAAATGAGAAAATAACATTAGTCTAGAATGGGTGCCGAGCTAAACCAGAATTCACATGACTTAACCTTTTACTGAAAACGACATTTGGCCGGGTGGCACTTTGGGTTTAGGTGGGGGACTAGCTGGAGAGTGGAGTTTGAGACCTGAATGAAATTCCAATTGGGTTTCAGTTAGTGATTTCGGAGTAATTTCTTATGATGTCAGTAAGGGTCAGGACTGCCTTGCTTCTATTAGGGGCGGGTTTGGTAAAGGCTTTTATCAGTTCGGGGTAGTTTGGATATGCATGTTAAAACCTGTCATGGGTACAGGGCGAATTTGGCTTTTATCTTGCCAACCCGACGGGTCATTATGCATACATCTTAATCTTACAGCTCACTGCCCATTAATAATTGAGCTGATTGTGTTGAACATGAAATATCAATGTTATTTTTAAAGCTAAGATTTTAGCTAATCTCATATGAAGATGTCCTAATCGTTCTGCCAAATATCTTCAGATGATTACTCTAGCAAGTTTGTGGCAATATGGGTTAGTACTTAGTACATCTTGAAGGTCCCTATACATCTGAGCTACGTAAAAGTAGCTCTCACTCATCCTCATTGGGTTCACAAGCTCTGAAGAAAAACAAAACCTTATTGATTAATTTGCAGCGCAATGATACTTGAGATATTGTTCTCGATCGGAGTCTTGATATTAATTATGTTATCAAATCCTATTGGGTATTCAAGACAAATTATGATCAGTCAAATGACAAGATTCAACGTTTTAAGGCTTAATGCGTTGCAAAAGGCTATACACAATTTGAAAGATTATAACATATTTAGCACAATCACAATTCATCTAGTTCTCTCTCTTGCTGTAATACATGAATGCATGATCTATTCGTCAACTAGATGTTAAAAATCTCTTTTGGAGAGAGGGTCTTGGAGAAGAGCTCATTGCTGCTAATGATCTTCATGACCTTCCATTTCCCAATGATCTGTATGGCGACGCTCTTGCTTGACCGCATGTTACGAGCAAGGTAGATCTTGGCAAAATTAGGGTTGGAATCCAGGTGTATTTTGTTTGCTAGATGTCGTTAATTGCGGTGTTTTTAATTTGCTGTTTTTTTTTTTTTTTTCAGCAAAAAAAAAAATTGTCGGTTTTTTTTTTCTATTAATTTATATGGATTAACCCTAAGGTTTTGTGCACCCATTCTTTTCATTTTATGTTTCTCAAAAAATTAGGGCCTATATGGCTTGAAGCAAGTTTCATCTTTCATCTTTGCCTTCTTTGTCATTTTGTTGATTTGTTTCCTTTCATTTTGCATACTTCTAGAGGACTTGTTCGTTTACTTGTCTATGTTAATGATACCATCATTGCTAGCAATAATGATTTATTGTTGATCACACAATCTACTAAAGAGCTTATTACTTACTTGAACTCTTGGTCAAATCAATTGGCTGATGTATTTACAAATGCATTGGCAAAGTCCACTATTCATTTTCTTCATTTTAAGCATGGAGTGTCATCACTGCCCGCTTGAGAAAAAAATTTGATAAGGAATCAAATCGAATTGTGGGCCTCAAGCCCATGATGGAAATTTAGGTCCGACAGAATTATAAGCCTACCTTATCATAGAATCCAGACTTTCCAAAGAATTGACCTGCAAGATCATTCCCAATCATGAATTGTTATACTTTTCAATGATCATGTCTAATGTAGGAATACATAATCATTTGAGTTTTGGAGCACATAATCATCTCAAATGTTTTTTTCATGGACCAATTATAAAACATACTGTCTTGAGCTCACCAATCCAGTTATACAAACACATGGTGCAAATCTTAGAATAGATAGTGAGTGCAGTGCAATGATTTATATCAAATCTAGAATGAGTGAAGAAATCCATGGATGCAGTCTCGTCTACAAGACAATTGACTTCTTGTATAAAATTCCGTGGTGGGTCGTCTCACTCTACACCTCTTTCTGGGTGAAGCCCATCATGCATATTTGTTTTTCTATCGGCAGGGCCCACTTTTTAGGTCTGATCACTAGTCATGGATTCCATGGGTTTGGGCCCATCACCCACACATCAAACCATACACCATGAACTTGTCTCCTTGGGTGGGGCCCATCGGTTGGATCATGTTAGGCCTCAACAGTCAATATGCATACATGATCATTGATCGTGCGGATGTATACATCCTCATAAGGCCCATCATGCACACATCATCATGGAGGCAACTAACCATGTACATCTCATATTTCCCAAATGGTGGAACTCTAACATGCATACATATTTTTAATAAGAGCCCCCATTTGCAGAATCATACCGTAGCCGATGCTGTATGTCTCGCACCAAATGCGATAGTTTGAATCTTATGTTTTCTTCCTACGTGAGAAGGCATTCTTTTTTTATTAAAATAAATTTATCTCCCATGTCTAAAATCTTAAAAAACAAAAAAGACAGACATTTGGATTCTAAAATGCGGAATGGACATGGATATGGTAATAATAACAAGTAAGATTTTGAATCTCCATTTCTCATTTGTTGGTGAATGGATTTTTTTTTTTCCGATTAATGTCTCAAGGTTTTTTTTTTCTTTCTTTCTTTCTTTCTGTAATGATTCAAGATATTTTCCTTTTCTTTTCTGTTTTTTATAATCTCTGAGTAACAAGAGCACACTTTATAAAAAAGTAGTCCATGTCCATTCATCCATTCATAGTCTAATTATCGCTAAGATTCGAAATGATGGGAACCATCATAGCCAGAAATGTACATTGATTCCAAGGTTGACGACTTCATTACTTGCCTTTTTCTCGGGCCAATATGGTGCCTTCCTTTTCAACCGTTTGTTTGTTGTTGTAGGCCCCAAATTAAAACTTCCCGTATTCTCATTTTGAGGAGATATTCTTTGAAGGGGTTTTGTCGGCAATCCCACATGTCGATCAGCCGGTTTCTCACTAGCCACTTTGCAACTTTGTAAGCTTCTCTTCACTCTGTGTAGGCTTTCTCTTTTCACGTGTGTGGACTATCTTAGGTCTTAGCTGAATGCAAAAGATAAGCGATCAACATCGTCATTAAAGGCGCGTTTCAACTATATTGAGGCTGGTTACATGAATTCTATATCTCCATTCTGATATATGTTGAGTCAAATCCTCAGATAAATTGTGATTCTTCAAATTTATTTTTACTACTTTCATTCATATCCTCTTCGGCCTACCCTTCCCCTTGATACCTGTATAGTCAAATTTTTCCTCACCGATGCCGTTGCTGGCATGCATTAGACATGTCGAAACTATCGCAAATGAGTTTCTCTAATTTTATCTCTCGATTGAGACTACCCTTAAATGCTCTCAAAAGAACTCATTTTTAATTTCATTCTTCTTATTTTTACCACACATCTACCTTCAGTCTTGTGTATATATTACCTTTTTTATTGGCCAACATTCTGTTCTATAGATTATATCTGGTCTAATCGCTATCCTGTAAAATATCTCTTTCAATTTTATTGGTATTCATCGGTTACAAAGCACTTCATATACAAATCTCTACTTCACCATTCCGCTTTTATCCTATATTTTCGACATCTTCAACAATCTCCCTGTCCTTATAATTATCGATCCAAGATAACGAAAAGAATCTCTTTGTGGTATCTCATGCTCTTCAATTATTACCGTCATTTCAGCTATTTCTATATTCCCACTGAAGTTGTGATTTATATAATCCATCTTTGAATGACTTATTTCAAAGCCTCCCGCCATTTCTCGAGTTTTATATTTACGATGTTTCTTGATTATTCTATCAACACTATATCATATGTAAGCAACATACACCAAGGTACCTCCCCTCGAATATGATAAGTTAACTCATTTATAATTAATGCAAAGAGATAAGAGCTTATAGCTGACCCTTGATGCAAGCCTATGATCACTGTGAATTCACATTTTTGTCCAAAAGTAGTTTTCACACTCGTTATCGCTCCTTCATACATGTCGTTAATAATCTTAATATAATATCTTGGAACATTCAATTCATTTAAAATCCATCAAATTAAATCTCTAGGTACCCTATCGTAGGTGTTTTTACATCGAGACCATAACCATATCTTTTCTACTTTGTTTAATGCTTTTCCATGAGCTGCGTTAAGTGTGAACATAGCTTCTGTAGTTGACCACCTTGGCATAAAACTAAATTGATTTTTATATATCCTGGTAATCTGTCCAATGATTTCCTCCATTACCCTCTCTCAAAGCTTTATGATGTTACTCGTAAGTTTAATCCCATAATAGCTGGTACAATTTTATATATTTTTCTTATTCTTATATATAGATAGTATAATACCTCTCATCCAACATTTTTTTTATCATTAATATCTTATTAAAGAGCCTATTAACCAAATCCCCAAACTTCTCCTAAGCATTTCCAAGCCGCTATGGGAATATCATCTGTACTCGTAGCTTTTCTGGTTTTTATTTATATCAATATTTTTCTCACTTCCACTATCCTAACTCTGCCAGTTTTTACTGTCAGTCCCAAGCCTGGGTAAAGGAGGAGGGTTGCGCTAGGTAAGTTGAGAGCCATCGTAGAATTATCACAACCCAAACACGAATTTTAAGATAACAATAAAAAAAAAAGAGATATTCTAAGCAAATAAAACTAACATTTGAGATAAAGGTAGGTTAGAGAAAACTAACCTTACCAATTAAGCACTAAGTAACTTTTTGTTATGAATCTACCAATAATGAAATATAAATTAAAAATACTTATGTCTTTTTACTCTTGCTAAAATATTCTCTTCTCATTGGTCATTTATTTTCATTTCCTCCATATCCAATTTATTTATACATCCCTATACATTTAATTAGTATTTTTATTTTAACAATATTACCCTGATAATATCTCAAGAGATTAATTTGTGACACATAGGTTCAAACCAATGGGGTTCATGAAATCTGCCCCCTAGTTTGTGTGATGCAATAGTTTGCAACATTTTTTTCCAAGATAGTTTTATTTTATGAAGAAAATGAAAATTGGAGATTCCATTTCCTATGGAAAAACATCTCTTGAGTCTAGATCTGTATTCCTTTGCGAAAAAACACTTTTTTGCACATAATTAGGACAATATTAATATTACGCAACAATAAAAATAAAATAAAAACATCATTCTCATATAAAAATCTCTTACTTTTTTTTAAAATGCTTTACTAGATGAAGAAAAAGATCATGATGGCCATGCACCGTGAGGTTCCCTGTCGGTTCATTGGTAGTGACTTAATTAATTTGGTCATATATGAGTAAAGTATATTTAAGAGAAGTTGGAGATGTGTTTAATGAGGTAATTAAGCTGTGAAAATCTCCTTTATGTTTCAAAGAAAAAGTCTTAAACAGGTTGGTTTTCTTGTTAGGTGAAGAGTAAAGAACATCACCTAACCTCACCCATCTCATGCAGAAAGGATATTTATTTATTCATTCTAATGGATACACGTGCCACTGGCATACGTGTGCAAGAATCAAACATTCCTGATGTGGATGTGGGTCCCACAATGTTCAAATGTTTATCAGTTGAGCTACAAGATTGTTGAAGGGTGTTTTCACCCTCTATACTAACTCCTCAACCTTTTGATACGATTGGTTAGCGGAGGAAACTTAATCTCGTTTTAGAAGTGCGTTGAAATGTGTGTTTCCACCTGGTAGATATGAATCAAATTGTTTGGCAAGCAAAGAACAAACCTCATTCAAAAGGCTAGACATCATATGCATGGTTTCTGTTGAAGTAGAGGCCAAAAACTTTGTGTATCAGCCAATATAACTCTCTCCTTTTTTCTTTTTTGCAGTGTTTAAAAACCGAAAATTACATGTTGTTTTGCAACTCTTCAAGCTAATCTGTTTTGTTGTGAAAAGCTTTGATGGAATCCATACCTTTTTACTTCGATTCCTACTGATTTCATTATAAAAAAGAGCTCTCTTTGATAAAGATTCAATTAATAATAGCTCCAAAATTAATGTACTTCTTATTTGCGTAGGGGCACTTGCAATGGATCTTGGCATCCTACCAAGAAATCTTTATCGACTTCAGCATGCCGTTCTATAATCATCATCATCATGACCATCATCGCAACCACCACCATCATTATAGTCTTATATTTTCATTTTGAGATCTTTCTTTTTTGATCGGTCCTTTTCTGAGATTTCACTTTGAAACCAAGTTGGGTCCGTTTGTTGTAAATTTTCTTCTTCTTTTTTTTCTTTTGTAGTTAGAAATAAATTTGCATTAACAACTGAAAAAAAAGAAGATGATGATGATGATAAAAGATTTCACCTTACACCATCTTCGGAAATGGTGGGATTGGGAACAATTTAAAGAAGAAAGAGATTTCTAAAGACCATACCATGCATGACTCATGATACATGTGGACAGAGAGTTAAAAATATTATATGAGAAAAAGGTTGAAGAATGACTCAGAACTGAACCCCACTGAAATAAAAACGTTCACCTCGTGGCCAGCTTTGTCAATGTCATGAATCAGAAATTTTGGTTTTGGTAAACTTAGGAGGCCCTGCCAATTTAGGTGATGATCTTGAAACTTAAGTCAAAAAGGCCTAACCCACAATTGACCAGTGGATCTAAAGAAAATATTCTCAAATCTTGGCCTAGGCCCCACCCCTGTATTTTGGTAGCCCCACATTCAAGCTTAAAATCTAAGCAAAGCCCAATCAAATAAACATTTTAATGTCAGACCTACAAATTAAGTTCACATGGAAATAATGGTATAAAAACCAACGGTTAGAATTCTACTGCTGATTTTTTTTTTTTTTTTTTTCTCTCTCTCTTTCTTCATTCTCCATCAATGATGTGGTGCCCATCAGAGAGATTTGGTGTGATCACCTAAACTTCCTGGTTACTCTTGTTGCAAGGACATTTTTGCAACCATGTACAAACCTTCTGGATCAGGTTTTTTTTTTGGTAAAAAGATATTTCATTAAAAGAAACACAATAACAATATGACTGGAAAAAAGAAAAAAAAAGAAAAAAGAGAAAACAGTTAACTCCTAGACAAAAGGATACTTGAGGCCCATTTCCAGTCTACATCCTGTCTACTAAAAAAGCAAAACTTAGTAAGCCTATGAGCTTGCTCATTTAGAGCCATAGGGATAAATTCAAAGTCCATAGAAAGAAATAAGGAAGCCAAAGATTGAATGTCTCGAATAATCGAGTTAATGGACTAATCAAGGTCTCCCTTCAAAGAAAAAACCACTTCTTGAGCATCCGTCAAAATAGAAAGCCTATCAAAACCATTCTTCAAAGCCTTTTCTAATGTAGCTAAAACCACTTCCTAGCTTCTTTTAGCTTAGCATTACAAAAGATGAAGCTATCATCAGCAAAAAAGAGGCGAGAGATACTAGGGGTGTTTCTGGCTACTCTGGCTACTCTAATTCCTTGAATGACTCTCCATCTCTTCAGCTTTAGTGAACATACGAGACAAAACTTCGACCCCTAGTATGAAAAGGTAAGGGGTGAGAGGGTCTCCTTGTCTTAATCCTCTAGATGTTTTGAAATTTCCGAAGGGTGACTCATTTAGCAATATAGAGTATGAAACAGAAGAAATACATTTCTTAATAAGTTGGTAAAACTAACACTAAAACGAAAAGCATTGAGAACCTCTAGTAAAAAATCTCACTCCATTCGATCATAAGCTTTAGCCATGTCAAGCTTGAAACCCATAGATTTGCTCTTCTTTTTAGTTTTAAAGAATGAATAACTTCGTGGGTAATAATATATTTGCCGGTAGTAAGTCCTCCTTTCAAAAAGGCGCTTCGTGAGGGACTAATAATATTAAGAAGAACATACTTAAGCCTATTAGCAATGATTTTCGATACAATTTTATAAACAACATTGCATATCCTTCCGGATCAGTTGATCCCTACTTTTCTGCATTATCAAAACAGGGGAATTGGCCTTTTTAAAGCAGTTTGGGTAGGGACATAGATACAAACTTTTTTTTCAAGTGTCCATTCGTTTTGGCAAGTCCAACATCACCTAAGTTTAGATTATGATCATAACCACAGTGGGTTTCATCCAGTTTTTCGTTTGGGTGTCGCTGATAAAACATTTTCTAAGAGCAGAGTATGAAGGTGCAGGTAGGAATTCAAGCAGCGACAAAGGCAGACACCATAGTACTTAAAGTTATCAATGTGATCCATCTTCATTGATTCATCACATTAAAGACCATTTATTTCACAGCAGTATAGTTGATTTAATTATTCCTAATAGTCCTTCATTCATTTTAAAATTCTAATAATTTTGACTTACTACTTAGAATGCAGAGTTAGCATTGCATTGTTCTTGATTTTTTTAGATATTTTTTCAATCTTTTTGACCCATTTTAGAATCACACCAATGCTGTTGAGACGTGAACAACCATCAGTATGGCTGATATAAATATATCTATATATATATTGATTATTTATTTATATATTTATTTGATTTTTTTGAAGGTGGAAAAGAAGAAGAACAACAAAAACAATCAGCTATAGGGAAAAGGCTATAACAAACAGAAACTAAAAAAGAGAAGGAGAAAGTCACAAAAGTCCTCTTCCAGGCCCAGAAAGAAGCTACTTCTACAGGTTATCCTGACACTCGGTTCCAACCGATCCTTTGTTTATGAGGCCCATCAGATCAATGGTCTAGATCAGTAAATCATGGGCCCCAATGGTTCAAACACAAGGCTTATAGTGTATATGTTGTGAAACATGCACTACATACTACTGGTTTAGCAAGGCTGGATCACTGGACCAACCCATTCTGACCCTTGTGATTCTTGCAAGTTAGTGATTTTATGTCAACATGGGTTACATAATACAATAGAAAGATCAAGAATTCACTCATTTTGGGATTTGATCAAATTCCTGTTGGAATTTGTCTCCTTTTATGATCCAAATTCTCACTTTACATTTCAAAGTTCAGCTACAACAAGATGGCAAATATAGCTCATAGAATGCTCCAACGTATGAATTTCCAAGTTCCCTTAACCAACTCGTTGGTTGCCTTTTCCCTGAATGAGGGGGTGCCCAACAAAAGCATCTCTCTGGCATGGGTATACATGGGCCCAACCCAGGCCTAGATTTTGAACCCATTCGGTCAATTTTGCCTCAGGCCTTTACAAAGTTCAGATTTTGCCGGCCCAAGCTGCATTGATTGTTAGATGTAGTCAAGTTTCCTCCCAAAATTATTCTTCCAGCACCGTAAACTAAGTTTTTAATGGGCCATGGATAAGAGTAGGGCGTGCAGATTGGGCTACTGGATAAACTGGTTAGGCCTGCCTACTGCAGTCCTATCCTATATGATGATTACACATGGATTGTCGTGCCATTGAATCATATTGTTGATAATCTCATCCTAACATCCTAACAAACTCTGTAAACTGATAATCTCCCAACAATTGTCTTCACTTCAAGTCAATGGATGCGAATGCTAATCTAATAGCAGCCTGGCCCATAATAAGGGCAAAACTATAAATTAATTTTCCACTGTATTGTCCTGTATAATCGCTCTGCAGAAATTTTAAAATTCGACGACAACTGAGAGGTGAAAGAAACCCAGGTACAAAGAGACTTGTACAATTACATGGGCTCCTTGAGATCCGAATCTTATCGGGCCATAAAACTCTTTGAAGCCAGGCAAACCCTTTCCATCAATAGGTCCACACTTGAAATGCAAAACCATTGATAAAGGGACTAGTTGGAACAGTTAAGGGGAGGTGCTTTTGCATAATTTTGGGGTTGTTTTGCTTATGTACATCTATTGAATTTGTTTTTCCTTGTTGGGCTCCTGATTATTTTTATTTGGTAAGTACTCGCACACGAGACACATAGTACCCAAGTTTTAACCATCAGAGCAACAACCAAAGATGGATCCCCAATTTTCTGTGAAGAGATCATAGCAAGACCTCTATGTAGCTATCAGACTATCAGATGAATCTGGTTATACTATAAAAAAAAAAAAAAAAGAATCTTGGACGATAGGAGGACAAAAGATCATCTGCTAATCTAAACATACTTTTTAGACACATCATCAAGGAATATCTAATAATCATCATTGAAGAGTCAGCACAGTAAATAATCCACGGTGCTCTTTGCATAGTTGGTCCTTTCAAATCTTATCTGATGTTTATAGTATAATAAAGGAGGCTGACATATCCTAATCCTACCCCAAATAGATACACCAAGTATTATTACCTGCAACACAACAAAGCCAAAACTAAAGTACACAGAATACGTGGGCCAGTTCTGCTTACCCCTGAATCTTATTTAAATACACCCATCTTTTCAGAAGTTCAGCTCTTTAAAAAGAAAGAGAGAGAGAAAGAAAAACCACAGCAGTTCGGTTTAATGTTGGCAACCAAAGTAAAACTAGAGGAAAGAGAGCTGATATGCAGTGCATAAGCTGAGAAATCAAACCATGAGAAACATAATAACTAGCTCAGAGAGAAATTATTCAAATAAACACTTTAGAATTAAGCTATATACAACTACTATTCATGTAGAAAGAGAAAAACAAAGCCTTCACCTATTAAGCTACGCATCCATATATACAATCCCAAAAACTTATCAACACTGTTATGTCACAAATTTCCCCCTATTTGGGGATGCGCCCAGTCATCTGAAGCTAAAACCACATGCGTCAGATATAGGGCCCCAAACCACGCGACTATGGCAGTTTTCAATGTGGAACTAATGTTTGCCTTCAAAACTACCCGGGAAAAAATAAGTAATAAAAGTTTGCTCTTACAACTTCCCAATGCCTCAATTTCTTTGCCATGGAAGAAAACTCTACCAGGTGGAAACTCCAGATAAATGCTCCTGAAGCCACGTCTGAATTAATGCATTGAAAACCAAAGCCCACAAACTGCAGTTGGCAGCCAAGCAAACTGAAACACACACAAAATATAACCCTCCAGCGACAAAGTAGTATCAATTTTTAGTTTTACAGGATTGAGCATGCACATCTGTTCTTTGGGGAATCTGTTTGCGCTTTCTCTGTAACAAACATGAAGTCTTTGTCAGTGTTTGAAGATTTGCAGTCTGCATTTGGCTATAGCAATTGACAGCTATTAAGATAGCACAGCATTCTCAACTGTAAATCTTATCTCAAGAAGACGAATCAACATGCCAAATAAGAAAGAAACATGATACCGTTGTTTTTGTCAGATACGGGAGGCCGCACAACAACATGCATTGTGATGACTCCCCCTGGAAGCTCTCCAACTGAAACTCTGGACTCAGCAAGGGTCTTGTTATTCTCCAGTATTCTCCCCGCATTGATAAGCTTCATATCATTTATAGTCTTTGGGGCATTTTCTTTGTCTATCAGAAATGGACATTGTTGGTAAAAACAGAATCAATTAGTTGCAATTTGAATCCCCAGTAACTGGAACTAAAATGGAATAACATAAAAGGGAAAGTTATTTACACCCTCTCTTGAGGCATGCATCTTTTCGTTTTCCCCTTTTATTACCAGACTGGTACAACTTTTGTAGTATTTTGACAACCAGAAGTAGGAAAGGAGTAAATGTAAACAGTGGGTCCTTAACATTAAGGGTAATACTTCAAACTCCACGGACCTATGATGCTTAGATACGGATATGGATACGGGTACAAGATTGGGGATACGACTCCTCACCTTTAAAACTCTAGGAAATGGATACGGATATGGGTGTCCTAATTTTTTCTTTAGATCACGTTTTAATCAATGAAATTATCATTGTTTTCATCCCTTACTAGTATTTTTTTATGGTGAGAAGTAAAAATATTGAAAGAACTACATGAAAGAAAGCACTTTATAAGTAGGATATGTTAAACATGTTCCCTAAAAGTAACAGTGTAATATCAGGTATCACTACAAGTGTCGTATCGGTCCGATACGGTTACGTTGGGCTTGTACAAGTATTCGGGTATCATAGTCATAGACCAATTCCAGAACATAAGCCTTGTTTATCTTCCTTGCTGAAATGTAGATACTTGGGCAGGGGATAGCTGCATGTTGAATAAAAAGGTATCGCCTATTTGAATCTGAATTGCATGAGTATAGGGTACGTGTGTTGGGATCTGAAGCCAGTATGAGGTGTCTGATTTGACAAATTGGTGGATTCAACATAATATTCAGATAAGTTAACCAAATATTACTTTTAATTATAGACAAAATGCAAAAATGGAACCAACAAATTATGTAAAAACATTATTATACATTATCAACTAATAAATATCATAATGTTGAAGTTAGATTCCAAAAGAAGAGAAAAAATGTAATAGTAATTTATACTACAAATAATGTTTAAATTAGTAAATAGAAGAATCTGTGAAGAATCCCACACGATGTTGGGTCCAACGGGTACACTGCGCATGTCAAAGAATCCATGCAACATAGTTTTGAATATTACGAAGTGGTGAACCCAGTTTGACAATGTGGTTATTTTGGGGCATAGTTTAGACATTGAAAATGGCATCAGAAGAAAATGTCTTCTATTAATCAGAATCTTATGTCATATGCAGCAGTTAGAAAGGCCATTGTTAACTGCAACCCTTTAATATACATGACTGTAGTTAGAAATCGACAAACAGTGACAAAATGTCCCCTAAAAGATTGGTCAAAAATAGTCTTGCAATTTCCAAATTACTTCCCAATGTCAGTTTTCTGATAATTAATTGATTCTTCATCAGTCAGCAAAATGAATTAACATTGGGCACATTAAGACAACCAGCATTAGAGATTCAAAAATGCAGCTGATGAAGCATTAGAAGACAAAGACATCTCTAGATTTTCAAGCCACTGAGCAAGCTTCAAATCACTTCCTCGCAGTCAATTAAAGAAAACAACAATCTGTGTCCAGGGCTGCAGCTAAGGTGGTTATGGACATGGGCTGTGTGTGTGAGATTGGGTGAGTTCGAGTCCAAAATGTAGGGGGAAAACAATCTTTATCATCAAATGTGGCCCTCATGAGGACTGGGTTTTGTGTCTAATATAAGATCCAACCTCTCCAGGGATTTGAAAGTGACTTAGCTTTGGGGAATTGACATGGTCAAGCATAAACAAAACATGGAAAACAAAGCCTCTGAGGGGAGATTCAAAGCTTAAGAATGATGGTGGAGAGTTTGACCATACAGACCTACTTCCAAAAAAAAAAAACCAAAACA
Source organism: Camphora micrantha (assembly GCA_003546025.1). Classification (NCBI taxonomy): domain Eukaryota; kingdom Viridiplantae; phylum Streptophyta; class Magnoliopsida; order Laurales; family Lauraceae; genus Camphora; species Camphora micrantha. The sequence continues at coordinate 441,863 of QPKB01000008.1, forward strand.
AAACAAAAAAAAAAAAAAAAAGGAAGGATTACAGTAGCTTTTGGCTTTAATGGACTGTGCATCTTGTCATATTCTTCAAAGTACAAGTTTGTTGTAGTTTGATCTGAAATCATTGTAAAAGGATGAGGAACAGAGGTTCAAGAGGATTCCCTTTAATATTTATGGAATCCTTGCATCAATGTGTATTTGAAGGCCTCCATCTAGTTGCTTCCTTCTCAAATTTCATTTTCCTTAATAAATGAAAACAAAATCTTGACTGAGAGTACATATAAACCTCATTCCATGTTGACATGAGAATCCACCCTATCTATTCATACTTCTATCTGCAAGAATTTCTTGGGTTATATCGGATTTAAGCATTCAAGGGGAAAAAAAAGACCACTTAAATTGCATTTCATATTTTGGATAGATGTTGACAAGAGCCTCTTTGAAACTGAGTAAACTGCAGAAACTGATTCCCCCACACAGAATTTAGTCCTCCAATTGATCAGAAACATTTACAGACAAAACCCAAATTAAATGGCCACCCTAAGAGTTACCAATCAACAGAACTGCCAAACAGATAATGCCATAGAAAACGTATATTTCACTTGAGATACACCCAAAAAGTACCAAATGAATGAAGGGCAGTGCATCTAAACAAGCATTGAATCTGTCTCAAGATCCTAAATACTCATAAATGACCAAAATCTAACTTTCTGAAACCTTTATAATTCAAACAAATCTTGAGTCCTTAGAAGAATGAAAAGAATAAAAGACACTGTGAACTGAAGGACCTGAGGTTTAAAGAACCCCAAAATTAAAAAAACCAAGATAAAGCACAGAAATTTCATACTAACCTTGAGGCCATTGAGTCAATATGATTTCCTTGAGAGATTCTACAGTTGTAGCAGGGTGATACTTGTTGGGTCCAAGGTCAGTGCCATCAAAAAGCCTAAATTTGATCTCAATCATTTCCTCCCCTGCCATTACAAGAAACTTATACAAAAATCCAGCTCAGAAACTCCTGATCTTTGCCCAAGCAACTCCTGAATTATGCAATAATTCTCAGAGAAAATCCCCCTCCAGAAAAGACTTCTTTTCCACAACAACTTGATCAAAGATTCACCTTTTCAACTGAAAAATCACAGATCAAAACTCCCCAACAAAAACCCAGAAAAAAAACATCACAGAAATTACCATAAAACGATTCCCTTTTACAGGATTTGAATTGCAAAAGCTGTTACAGGCAAAATTGACGTAAACCCAAGTCAAATCTGCTCAGATTCTGCTTCATCTCACCACTAAATTCCACACAGAACTTCGCAAAAATTTCTGCAACTGCTCTGTGTTCATGGGCTGGGATTCTTTTATACAATTTGGAGAACAGAAACCCGCGCCCGATTTCCAGGAATCTGACAAGATATTATAGAAACTCTCAGTAGAATATGAGATGGAAAGGAAAATTTCCAGTTTTCGAACAAGATAACCTTTTTTCTATGTATCAATGCACAAGACTTTCTGCTACTTGTGATTGTGTGGAAAGTAACAGAACAAAGATGGCACCTTTCAGATTTGGATTTTTTTACTGGATCCTACAGTTAAGTGGGATGGAAAAAGAGGAATGCCGCGTGCCACCATGAAACACGTGTGTCCCAACATAAAAAGATGGCCCATTTCATCGAAGTATGTATGATGACCAACTCCTTCCTAATCAACGTTGCAATTCAAACTTCTGAATATCATAATAAATCTTCACCACCAACCAATCCCATCAAAAAGAAAAAGCTTTTAAATGCAACAGTCCAGATTCAAAGTAGACTTAGACTTCTGGTCCATCTCTGACAGATCATTGTCACCTCTCATCTTATTCTGATAGAAGGCATGACAAATGCCATTTTTCTTTTTTGAATGGGGAATTAGAATTGAGAGAGTCATGATCAGCTGTAGCTTTGGGTATGATATTAGATACATTTGTTAAGAAGGAATCAAAAGATTTCAAGATGTACAAGAATAAAATGATCGGGCGTCTCTTCATCAAACCAATCAATCATTGCCAGGGACCCATTTCATGGAGTGGGGCATTAATCAAAGTTTGATGGGAAGGGACCAATCAAGTAAATCCCAAGTGGCTGATAATTGGGGAGAATGGGAATTTATTACAGATGAAGGTGAGCCATGGAATCCCAGTTTGACAAAGATTGGGAGTGCAGAGAGGACCATCAATTCTTCCAGGCCCCCCCCCCCCCCCCCCCATGTTTTGTAAGTTTGGGCCTAAGCCAATAATAATCACAATAGTGGTGTTAGATTAAATAGCTTTCTTTTTAGGAGTTGACTGTGCTCCCCAAAGCAAGCACTCTACAAGCTCCGAATCCAAATCGATTGAGTCATACGAGGACCACAGCATCGATGTTTCGACCCACCAACCCCTGTCCCATGTCCAATCATCATCATTTCCTTGTAACTGCTATGAAAGTTAGCATCAATTAGGAGAGCAATGCTCAAAGATATTCTGGAGTGAAGGGAGTGGAAATCAGCAATGGGTTCCACCTGTTTTTGGTAAAAATGTTGACTCCTCAAAATGACTCCCTCTCTTTGTGGGAGATGTCCTCGTATTTTACTTCTCAAAATGATTGTCCTCTCCTTGCATAACCTTCATGTCCTTGTACCTTGCTCCAATAGAAATTGATTGCGCTAAAAATTAATTATATGATTAATGATGTTATAACTCATGACCATGTAATTAAATATAGGGCAAGTAAAAATACTTAACTGGAGTAAAACTTGGAGGCATCTCATAAAAAAAAAAAAAAAAAGAAGTATTTATTTTGAGCTATTTGAATTTTTAACAAGCAAAGATTTCCCATTTTCTTTCGGGCAGAAAAGCCTTTTGAGACTCATTTGTGTTGTGAGCATAGAGGACTTTGTTAGATGATTCAATCCCAAATGAATCCATTGTTTTCTCATCAATTGGGCCCATGAAAGTAGATCCACATATAGCTGGAAAAGGGGGAAAGGGTCCAGGTTTTGTTAAAAAGATGGTGTGGGTTAAACTGTATGGCCAACCTGGGATAAGACCAAAATCATGATATGATAGGATTAAAATCATGATGATCACTACCGTTGCCCACCTGATTAAGAGGACAGACCATACTGTTTTCTCTTTTTGAGATCACAGAATGGATACTAGTGCGTGTTCCATAAGACATTGACATTGTGCCTATTTTTAGTTATTCCATGTTGCTTCATTTGGTCTATAGTTTGGAGAATGCTATGACTTGGCTGAGAATATAAGCCACATGGGACCCACCCACATTGACCTACTCATATCCACCCAAGTTAGAATAGATAAAATAAGGATTCGGCTCTAACTTCTCAAACGATATCTGGATTGGGCAGTTGGATTTATTGATGCTCCATGTTAAAAAAAAAAAAAAAAAAACAAAAAGCTCTCATCCACATCAGATGCCAACTTCATTATACAAGATCATGTGGGCACGACATATAAATAGATTTTGATTTCCAGTTGAGTGAGGGGAGAGAATTGGATGCTCTTATCAGCTCAGATATTCTTCTTAGCAATTTGTGTGATTGCTGAAGCAAGAGAGATTAGTGGATTCTCTTCCCACAATTAATTACTCTAATTAACTGTTAAAAAACAAGAGTGGTTCGGCACATAGAAACAAACAATCAATGACATCCTTGTTTTATAAGGACCTAAGAACATAAGAATATATCATGATCATTAAGCTGCTGGAACGGCTGTCCAAGTATTAAAAAAAAAAAACAAAACAAGGAAATGTATTTGAGGATTCCACAAGAGCAACATGCACTAAATACTTTGGTCATAGGAAATTTGAAACCGATAACCAGACCCCAACCAACTTTCGACGTGAAGGACACTCAAATTCATTGTTTGAGTAATATCTATTGTTTGGTTTTCATGACAGATAGTCAGCATCTTGTAATCATTTTAAGGTTCCCTTGTTTAAAAGTGGAGCTTGTTTTAGATACAGTTAAAATGGAAAGGCACAATGGACAAGATCACAAGAAGGACCACACAGATGGGATCGTGTTCAATGACAACGACGGCGATGATAATATTGGTTGGATTTGTTGAAACTTAACCCACTCATCCACACAAGATTCCCTACATTATCCTAACCCTCCCACTGTAGGGGAAACCACCCACTTTGCATAATTAGAAAACTCTGCCAGCGGGGTACGTTCACAGTTCCAACATGAAACAAAATAAATGTTTTGAAACTGTGTAAGGATCCGGCCCATTTCTACCGGGCTGATATTGTCCGCTTTAGCCCTTTGAGCCTCACGGATTTGTTCCTGGGCATTCCGGCTCGCCAGCGCCTAAAACGCATCAACCAAGTAAGGTCAACATCCCACATATAGCTCAGTCTCTAGGCAGCCTCATAGGCGATGTGGGATCTTACAATCCCCATCACTCAGAGGAGAGCCGCCCTCGGCTCTGTAAGGATCCGGCCCATTTCTACCGGGCTGATATTGTCCGCTTTGGTCCTTTGAGCCTTACGGATTTGTTCCTGGGCATTCCGGCTCGCCAGCGCCCAAAACGCGTCAACCAAGTAAGGCCAGCATCCCATATATAGCCCAGTCTCTGGGCAGCCTCATATGCGATGTGGGATCTTACAAACTGGGACAGGGCAGTTGCAACCAAACCCAAGTTTTTGCTAAGAGGGAATGTTTGTTTACTAGGAATTCTAAATAAAGGTAAATATCAAAATAATTAAACTCAAATAACCTCTCCCTTTGATGGAAATTGAATCAATGGAGGATGAGAAATGAATACCTAACCATCATTCTTGTAATCCTTGTAACTCGAATAATAAGAAAGTGAAGGTCTCAAGTACATCTCTACCCTTCAGCCCTCACCTCTTCATTAATACTTCCATGGAGCTCATTTGAAGATACATGCATGCCTATGTGTATTCTATTCAAACAAACATGCCCAAGGGACCCAGATCCCACACCAGCAACTGGTATATTCATATATAGTTGAATAAGCTTACCAACCATGAGGCTGCAGCTTCAAGTCAAAATATCTGTAGTATTAAATGGGGGAAAAAAAAAGTGGCTCAAAACCCGGCCCCAACTTAAAATGGGTCCAAAAGTCCAAAGCTTGTTTTCCAGGTCCTAATGAAAAATGGTCCAAAGTCTAGAAGCATACCTGAAAATTTTTCTAGATCTAGTACTTCAGGTATTCAGGTGCCAAATTTAAATTTGTCGATCACTATGAAAATTTTCCTATTTAAGTCTGGTTTTCATACTCTCAGTAGTCAGTAGCCACATTTTTTACACAATGGTTTGGCTGGTGGCAGTGTAAACAGATTCAGTACAAAAGCGCGCAAGAGTAGCAATAGTACTAAAGCTTAACAATCTTATAAGAAAATACCAAAGAAGAAGGATTAAAAACATGAAGGTGGTGGAGGGACATCAATTAAAATATAATGCACCTAGGCTCGGCCGAGCTTATCCTATTTTAGGTGGGCCGGTCTCGACCCAATTACTTATGGCCTGAGTCGACTTGGGCCGGGCTAGAGACTATGTTAAAAATCCGGGTCAGGGGTGGATGTTGCCCAACCCGGCCCATCCTCGCTCATGAACACCCCTACTTCTAAGTCAGCCTTTTGATGAAAGAGCCAAAAGTCTCTGGGAACCTTCTGTGGAGCACCAAGGACCAGAAATGGACCACATGTGCAGAAAGCATAAACCATTATTATTATATTGTATAAAGTGAAAATTGAGAGAAAAAAGGACAAGAAGATGCTGGCTTCCAGCCCTCTTTATACGAATTGGCCGAGTCCCGTGAAATTCTCTTTATACGAATTGGCTGAGTTCCATGAAATCTTCGATTCAGTCACTCTCGACTTAACTCTATTTTGATTACGAAATTTGACAAATGGACTAAAGAAGGATTCGTAGCTGAAAATCTTGATGAATATATCTACATGGTGCAAGCTTAAGAAGTCCATTCGTAGATGGAACTTAAGCAAGCATCTAGATGTTGGAACATTCGTTTTGCTGTATCTTGAAACATTCGTTTTGCTGTCGAGTTTTAGAACCCTAATACATGGCCTCATAACCAAAGTTTCTCAATCTTCCTCCCGAAAGAAAATCTATGAAAGCGAGAAACAATTATAAAAGATTCGTAAGGGCCTGTTTGTACATTTGTATTAAAACTCATAAAAATTCAATACATAAGAACTTTTTTTAAGTCTTAAAGTGAAGAATAAAGGTTAGATATTTATTTCTCATCTTCCTTTATTATATTTTCATAAAAGGAAAGGTTAATTGATGGACCCATTTTTTGAAACTCACATTTGTTCTTTAATTTGAACCATTAAAAACTTCTTATATACTGAATTCTCATGTGTTTTAATGCAAATAGATACGCACTTTCGAATCTTTTACAATTGTTTCTCACTTCTGTTGTAAACTATAAATTGTTAAATTTTAGGCATTAAAATCAAGTTTTTTAGATGACTAATCTCCAAACACCTGATCCTGTCAATGATGGAGCTAAATGACCCTACGAACTTTGGATTACAAAAGAAGACCACAAAGAGAGGCCGTACGTTAGAAATCAGAATCTAATGATATGGATCAATTTGACATAACCAGTGCTCATAAAAAAGAACATAAGGAAAAAGAGAGAAGATGAAAATAGATACTATATATATATATATATATATATAAGAAATATTCAAGTGCATCTATCCCTCACCATTTGTGGTGAGCGTTCAAGTACAAAATTAATTTTGTACTTGAATGGGAGATCCTCTTTTGTACTTGAAATACTCCAAAAAATGGTGTCCCTCACCACAAATGGTGAGGGATAGATGCACTTGAATACTTCTATATATATATATATATATATATATATATAATGGAAGACTGGTATACTTGTTCATATCATCTTTCTATTACCATCTTAAAACACTCAATGAACATACAGCATGATAAAGTAATAGAAGAAGAAGAAGAAGAAGAGGAGATAGTTATTTTTGCTCTCATTTTCTTTTCAACTCAATCTAGCTATGTACAGGACGGATGGTAGGCATTGACATTTTTAACAGTGAGCCTGTTCTCCTGATAGGAAAACACACTCCACTCCCTCCTCCTACTCCAATGGGAGGAGATTCAGTCCTTCCTCCTAATGACAAAAGTGACGGGGACGATGCCGCCCGAGACATCTCCTTGTTGGTCTTCTTTACTATACATAAATCCCCTTCATTAGGCCACCCATCAGTCAATAACAATGGAACCAAAGGCGACGTCGTCGAAGATGAAGATGATACCAATGAAAGACCCACCATCCTCTTCCCACTCTCATCTTCTGATTTCTCATCATCTTCTCCTTCTTGTTCTTGTTCTTGTTCTTGTTCTTCATCTTCATCTTCCTCTATCAAGCCATCTGGGTTTCTGGGGCAGCACTCAGATGAGTGCATGAGCCGAAGGGTCAAGCGCCCGTTAACCCGGCGAGCGCAAAAGAACTGGTGGTGCTTCGCCTTCACCTCCTGAAGGACAAGGCGACCGTTGTCAGTGTACGAGCGCTTAAAGAACCACGGCATGTGCGCGGGCAAACTACCAGAGTGGGTGAGGAGAGGCATGGGAGGAGGAAAATGCTTTGTATCATCAAACGATCTGCGCCGAAAGTGCTCTCCAACTGGCCGCCGTCTCCTGTTATTCCCAATACTCATGTAATATGATCTCTCATTGTTCTCATTTTCAGCCATTGGAGATCAAGATTTTGTTGCAGATTTTGTTGCAATTAATTGCGCTAGGCAGATGATCGATGTTAAATAAATTAAGAAAGCAAATGGACAAGGCCACACATCAATTAAGAGACTTTCTTAATGAAGGTTAAGAAAAAGTTGAATTATAGGAGCTTGAGAGAATGAAGAGAAGGGAATGAGATGAGGTTGTTGCATGGTTGGTTTCTTTTGTTATTATCTTTCAAAACGAATTAAGGGGGAAACAGGAAGATGTAGTTATTGGATTGGTTAGGAGGTGGAAGGCACTGGAAATCCATGATTTGTGGGTTATTGTTGTTGGGGGAGGGTGGTCAAAAGGTGGAAGGTGCGAGGAAGGTGGGGGTGGAGAACGTGGGTCTTGCAGATTAAAGTGCCGTTTGGGGTGGTCAGAGTCAGTCACTCGGGCTGGCTAACAGTAAGAAGCTGTTGGTTTGGGACCACCAATCTAGCATATATATATATATATATATATATATATATATATATATATATATATATATATATATAGTATGTTCATGTGCATCTATCCCTCACCATAGGGTGAGAGGCACTTTTCCTTTTTACACATGAAGACAAGAGAGTGTACATCACCTATGTACTTGAAAACTTACTTTTTATACTTGAAAATCTCCATTTATGGAAGTGTCCCTCACCCTATGGTGAGGATAGAACATTCCCATATATATATATATATATATGATACACTCTAGATGAGTTGAACATGAGATGACAACAATATCAGTTGAATTGATTTAGATTTACTAGCTTTCAACTGATAGAAAAGCTGGATTTAGTTTGCCCATTGGATTGGATTCAACCAGGACGTACTAATTTACTATATGAATAACTTAAAAAGGTTGGAATTAATCCAAAAGTGATCCCATCAGTAGATACTGGGGCCACTTTTATCACATTAGTGAGGGTGTTTTTTTTTTTTTCTAATCACTTAGAGTAGTGGCCAAAGAGTACTATCTAAGTTATAAGGGGTTTTGACATATTGACTCACCTCAGATTTTGTTTTTCTAATTTCATGACTCAAATTTACATAATGTTATCGGAGTTGTTTGACTCTGATCAATACTATTTTGTTAACTTTTCTTCATCATATCCCATAATATCATAGGATAGTTCCGTTATATCATGGGATTTATCAATTTCTGTATTATCCATTTTTTGCAATGGTGAATAGACTCATTTTTATAAAATATAAAACTTGATATTTTATGATAAGTAAATACACATTTGATCACTATTTCTCAAGTTTTATTATTTGGAAAAAAAATCTCTCAAAGATACTACATAAAATCCATGATATCATGAGATCTGGAGCAAAAAAATCGAAAAAAGAAAGTTGACCAGAGTCGAGTGACTCTGGTGACATTATCTAAAGTTTGATTATGAAATTGGAACATCTCAAGGTGGACTAATATGTCAAAACCACAAATTATAAGCTACCTGCCAAAAGATTAGTTGTGGCGGGAGTCCTAATCCTATCCACAGTACTTAAGATAATCTAGACTACTGAACTCAGTGGACACCATAGCCTGTGGTCCAAATCTACTATTATTAAATGATTTAATCCATCATCGAGTTATGTTCTTCCCAATCAGATGGCTATGATAATCTTTGCAATTCATTCCATTTTCATTGTTAGGCTTTAAGCCCTATGGTAGGAGTGGGACCCACTTAAAGATATCCATACCCAATCAGAAGGAAGAAAGCATACCCTCTAACTAACCAAAGTTTGGAGAAATGACAACATCATTGATTAATCTCTCATTATTGGTCTTAAATTAGCTGATAAGACTATTGATTGCAAGTGAGAAATCACAGATTAGATTCCCAGTTGTTGGCCAAAGAAACAAAAGAAGATTTGTATATTATATTATATGGTTGAGAAAACTCATCAACGGCACTATGGCAGGTCATCACCATCTTCTACATAAAAAAATAAAAAATAAAAAATAAATAAAAATAAAATAAGGCCTAGGGCATGTGATATAAAATCCTCATATATATTATACCTATTACCTGGACCCGTTAATTTGTGGGATCCACTTAATTCAGGCAAAGATGCATGTATGATCAAGATTAGATGATTCCAAGAATTCAATGTTCCTTCCATGGGTCCCACTGAGATGTATGTATAAAGTTGTATATTTTGTCATATGCAGGTATAGTATATATTGTATAAACATATGTGATTCCTGCAAGAAAGGAAAATGGTGGCCCAACTAATTCCAGCTCTCTGATTTCATGTGCATCGACGACAGCTGGGAAAGAGTCCCAAACACTCATCCTTGAGTAGACCTCAAACAGCCCCTTTTCCATGGAAATTGAATAAAATAATAAAAGTTTGATAATGACATGTAAACGCCCTCCTCATTGTTTGGGTAAAACAAATAAAAAATAAAAATAAATGATTTGTAGTATATATTCCAGAGTCTGACTAATAAGCTTTATAGAATTCTATTCTAAATATAAAACGAAAAAATTATCTCCGTAGGAAATGATTTTTCGTAGAATTGAGTACGTACTCTCAAACACCAACAAATAGTGAAAATATGATTAGTATGTCTTAGAGGCTTTTCTTTGTTACCATGCAGTACTTAGTATTGCACATGCTTCTCCTAAACAAAAATAATAATAATAATAATAATTTGATAGATACTAGGGAAGGGAAAGGGTACATGAAAAATCTTAAAGAAGCCACAAAATAGCAATTCTAGTGTTCCTTCTCAAATCTTGGGCCATGGAATTGGTATCTATCTTCCATCATCTTCAACATCATCAAGGTGTCGAGTTTGCTCTAGTCACTGTCAGTAGGGTTCATTGCTTCAAACTTGAATGGACCCCTCGCCTTCTTTCTTCATAGGCTGCTTCTTGTTGTAGCTCTAGGCTTTGGGTTGTAAATTTTCCTTTTCAGCCAAATGAGATGTCTAATTTTGTTCTCTTTATTTTTCCTTTGTTTAATTAATAACACTATGGTTAAAAGAAATCACCACTGCCCGTAGAAGATGTTTGTTTGCAAATTAAATATTTTTATCTTTCTTATTTGACCCTTAATTCTATTTCATTTCATCTTTCAAACAAACAAACAGGCCCGGCAAACTTCTATCCTTCATTCAACCATTTGTGGCGTGATCAAGCTAAGCCTATTAAATCTGTGTTTAAGGTGAGCTTATTATCAAGCTTAGATAGTGACCCAAAACAGGTCCTGTTAATGATAACAAATGAGCAATATTTAAATGGGAGTAAACAACCTCATTTGGTGTATATCTCAGTGTATTAGAGTGGCTGACAGCTAAGCCAGAGACAAGAGGCTCCAGAGTCCAGACAGAAGAAAACCCACCGTTGTTTTATTAAACAGGAGAGGCTCACCAAACAATATCAGCTTGGCTTCCTTCAGCTGGCTCCTCCTCGATCTATTGGCTCTCACTTCATAATTCCAAATATCCAATAAGGAAATTAAGATCTTCCTTTTACCAACCATGTAGGGTCCACCTTTGATTAATTAAAGGAGACCTCTAACCGTTAGATTTGTAAATATGTGAAAGAATCATTCAATTCTTTTTATGTATTGAAAAATGGGTTAGGACTTAGGCCTCCATGGGACAAGTAAATTGGCCCAATATTGATCATGCACTTTGGCTAATCTTAAACTCTGGGTTTGTTATGATGATGATTATTTACTACTATGATGGTTGTTAATTGTTCTGAGTGGACTCATGAGATAATTATAGAGAGTGGAAGTAGTCATTGTTATATAAATAACAGCTTAGTATCCTAATATTAATTTGTATCAACTTTTAGTTGTTGATTATAAGATCATGGAAGGTGGTCTCTTTTTGGCAACTCATTGCACATGTTTATATTGGACATATATTAAATGGGTTGCCAATTGGTCGACTTGGGTGGCGACCCACTTCTTTCTTTTAATGGTGGACCCCGACAAGGTCGCATAAATTAAATGCCCATCCCAAATTTGGGATTTGGTGGGTTCAGATCAATCAGGTTTTGGCTGGGACCGACACAAGCCACCCCATTCTTTTTACATATATAGTAATCATCCGAAAGACCTTGATGATGTGAAATCTGAGCACTGGGTTGAACTTAAAAACTGCTGATCGTTTTCATCTGAACCATGCATCCAGTAGCCAGCCACTAATCGAATGGTTTTAATTATGTTTCCTTTTAGCACCTTCAAAGAATGTTCTTTTTTTTTTTTTACTAACATCGAGGGCTCAAACTCATGCTCTGTGCTCTGAAAAGGGAAATTTTGTGTCCCTAACCAGATGAGTTATTGCTAGCAATCAAGAAGGAGAATTTTGTGTCCCTAACCAGTTTTAGACTAGTGTGTTCGATATGGAAAGGTTTTGTCCATGGCGGACAGGTTTCTGATTGTTATATTCAAAATCTAATCCATTTCTATCATCCCCATTTTGCAGGTGAAAGAAAGGAAGAAAAAGATAATAATAATAATAATAATAATAAGAAGTAAAGTATTCTTGAGTTCCAGACATCATCCATTCAGCAAGTTACCAAAAGTTTGTCCCAATACCACATGTTTGGCTCTCAAAATTGGCTGGCTGTTTTTGCCTTCACGTGAAAAGTGTTGGGCCGTCCAGGCCTCAAGATCCATGCCAAAGTAAGTGATAACTGTCCAATGAATTGATCTCCATATATATAAAATGGAATGTGTGTACTTTACACTTTACATGATGACTTAATATCATAAAACAAGGTTGGAGCTTCTTCACATTTATTCAATTCCCACTACAGTAAAACGATTTGGTAGCTAGCCCAAAAGCAATCAAAGTTTTGAGGACTTGCTTTTCCTTTTTGTATTCTGTTCTTGGGCTTCAATTATTCTAGTTGTTCCAAAGTGAGGATTTATTTGTCAGCACTTATGTGGGAAGAGAAATTATATTAATTATTAGGCAGCAGTCAGTATAGTGGTGGTTGCAGCAACTGACCACTTAAATCAAATGTTGTGGGGGATACTTTTGCTTGATAAAATTCACTCCGCATGTCACACATGACACACCACCGTGAATAGATCAATCCAATTAAAGTGAAATTTGGGCTCTTATAAAGAAGGGCATGTGATATGAGCGAGTTAGAGTCCAGCACATAAACAGAGCCCTACAAAGATAATATTAGGTATAAGTTGTCATTTTAGCACCAATATGATGGCAACCCTGGGTTGTTTCTCACTTAGAATATGGATGATACTGATGAAAAGAAATATGGATACTCAAAAATAGATTCTTTTGGTGCTTTAACTACCTTCGTATAATCAATTTACTAATAGCTCAATAATGAAGCACCTCGTTCTTTAAAACAATCAAGCGTCGTTACCTGATTGTGGCTGTGTGTTATTGAGTATTTACTAGAGCTTAAAAGTTGGGGAAACGACTACCTTTGCATGAATATAGGTATTTGACTAGAAAACATGTTGGCAACTTTCAAACTGCTAATATATACTTGAGCTCTTTACAAGAAGACAGTTGCATGACATTGGCAAAGATCATTTTAGGTAGTATATCAAAATCACCTTTTTGTTTTTTCTATTTAGTGAAAAAAAAAAAATGATGAACTAAGATAAGAGAGACATACCATCACATTTTCAGTCTATCATCGTAACGTGTGTAGTTTCCAAAAGACATTAAAAAACATAAACTTAAAAATTTTAAATTTTAGCTCATGTATATTTGAAGACCACTTTTATATACAATCTCAATTATTTTCCTATTTCTGGTGTTGTTATGACAGTATCAGAAGAAAACCCAACAATTTTTTTTTTTATTTTCTTTTAAGATTTCTGGGCATTACTTAAAACAAGACATTGTAAAAAAAAACAGCATTTTGACAATAAATGTCGACAAAATTACCTAACTTCTGTTAAAATTGACCCTTACAGATATTTCAATTTTTTCTGAGTAATATCATCTTAGAAACTAGAAACTGACCTATAAATAACCAACACACCCTTTTTTTCCTCATGGTTTTGTTCCAATAGTAGCTTGATAAATTCACTTCAATTTTAATTTATCATGATGCCATCTCAATATCATTTCTTAAATTTATGGCAATAAATTCAAAATATGGTCTATAATAGTTACATGGCGCCAACTCACTGACCCCCCACCAGTCACTATACATGTAGTATGCCACCCAACGGGCAGAGATTGCTTGACCAACAAGGGTCTGACCAACCCATGGATTATTTAATTTAATTCCCTTCCCTCATCAGCCATCAGCAGCTTGTAATGAAAAAGGCTAATACACTTGTTTGGTAGCCCATGAACCTCAAATACCAACTAATAACTAACCTCCACAACACATATATTAAGGGCCTGCAGGCCTGTTTGTTTGGAGGAATTTAATTATGATGAGAATTATTGACAACATGTACAGTTGCTGTCCTCAGAGTTTCAATATTTTTTTAAAAAAATATTGAACTTTTGTAAAACCAAATGGGTTACAACATTTGAAGAATTCATAAAAACCCCAACACGAATATTCAAAATTCTTTCAAAGAAACAAGCTTAAAATTAATATGAGATGAACTTGGTATGTCTAATTAATGACAAGATATGGTACATCCACTCGCCAAATCTATTTGGTTTGTGAAAACTCATGACGCTTTTGTCTGATAAAAACTCCAAATTACTTGGAATCCCATTCCCTAAAGTGGGGCTAGCATATGATCGGTCTAAAATCTTTCACCCACGCCTACCTGTTTGACTTTGTGATCATTGTTATCCACTTAAGATAAGTTACGGTTAGATTTAAGGTTTCTATCTTATGAGACCACTTTGCCTATAAATAGGCATCTCTACCTTTGTATTTGATAATAATTAAATGAGATAATAGAAAACTCTTTCTTCTCCCTCTAATCATCTTTCTCTTACTCTCTTTTTTTCTAACAATCATTTGTTTGTACTAATTTTCATATACAAATATTGCACATGACCAACATTTATGCATGGCTACGTTTCTTAGCTCAATGAGGTGTGGAAACAAGTGTTTAAATAAGATTATTTTCATATGAAAACTTTCGCACTAAAAAAAGTCTGGATTCAAAAACTTTCGCACAATTTTAATATAATCCAACATTCCATACTATCACGAAATCCACGTATTTATACATCCGATTTCATGATATTATAGAATGTCAAGCTATTTTATGATATTATGAAATGCGGGTGAATTGAGAGGACTCTGCATCACCCGGTATATTTTTCAAAAATGCAATCCCAAAATCTTTTTTCTGTCCCCTGCTTGAATCCCAAAATCTATTTCTAGGCATAAGGAGTGATACTCTCAACAAATCAACAGGGATTGATCAGGGGTGCCAACATCACCCAACAATAAAAGTGTTGGCTAACCACCATCCAATCTCTCTCTCTCTCTCTCTCCGAGTCATTTGGATAGTGAGTTTGGCCTTGCCACGACATTCAACTCTGTGCGAGACGCACGTGTGACTCAGCGCCCCACTGACGTAGCATGAAACAGCTCGAGCGGAGCGGAGCCGAGCCATTGGCTCTCCCCTTAAATTGTCGGCGGATAGCAGCGACAGCAGAACTCGAGCCCTCGAGTGAAAAATAGAGAGAGAGAATCCGCTCTCGCACTCCACATCACTCTCTCTGTCTCTTCGTCCTCCTCTTTTCCTCTGCATCAAAGTCAAGTTCTAGAAGAAATCCGAAATCCTCCTTCCTTTCCCTTCTGCAACAAATCTCAGTACCTGGTTTTCAAGTAAGAAATTCCCACACATTCAATTCCTTCTTTCTCTTGTAAAACCTTCTATTTCCATGAATCATTTCCACGTACAGCTGACGATCTGCTTCTTTGTTATGGTTTCTTTCTTAAATGCGGTTGCTTTTCTGGATTTTCTCGAGTTTTGATCTTTTTCGTGGTCTGTGTTCTGAGTTTTGAATGATTCTTCTCTGCAATCGGTTGTTTTCTGGTTCGGTTTTGCTGAAAGGCGAGAGATTTGAGCCGTGGAAGGTTCGATCTGGTGGGATTTTTTGAAAGGCCTGCTAGTTGTTTTGGATTCGGTTCGGTTTTTGAAGAAATCTGAGATGTGAGTGGGCAGAGTTGTTGAATGCAGGGAATTTGTAGGAAATGCTTGCGTTTGTATCTCTAGATCTGGATATTGTGCATGATTCGTGTTTGTCCTATTTCAGTATTTCTTTCTTAGATTTTGTTTGTTTGTAATTTGTAGTTTGTTTGACTTGATGATTGATTTGCCAAGTTCCGATTAGAATTTCAGATATTGGAGCTTTCTTTATGGTTGATCAGGGTTCCTGATTTCTGATTGTAGACGTTTTTTTTTTTTTTTATTGGCAGAACTGATTGTAGAAGATTGAATTTTTTCCAAAGCTGGCGGCTACACTAGCGTGGAGGTTTCCTAACGGCAATGGCAGCGGCCATGGAGCTAATGATCTGGTACATTTCCCCCTCCCTTGTAATACCTGCTGACATTTTCTTTGTATATTGATTGAAGGCACTTTGAGTTTATAAATGGTGAATCAGTTAAGAGAAAATGTGGAATCTGTTTATCCCTCTGAAGTGATAATGGAACTAAATTGGAGTAATTATTGGAAGATGCAAACATACTTTTATTTATTGATCACATGCCCTTTTGCAATAGTTCCAATCTTAATTATGTTTATAGCTGATATTCTTCCATTTATGATGTAAAAACATCATGCCTCTTCTTCAAGATCTGATGCCATGCCCATTTTTATGGTTTTTTTTTTCTTTTTACCACACAGGAAAGAAATGTGGAGGCGAAACTTCAAGATTCGGAGCCTCCAACCCCTCGCTCGGTCATGAAGATGGGTTTAAGGTGAACTTAGGAATTAAAATGATTACCTGTCATATGTAAAGTTGTAAACTAGTATTATTTTGTTCTTTTACTTCATCATGTGTTATTTATCGCACAAAAATAATATTGGAGGACAGCCATACAACGAAAATTTATGCTCTGTTCTTTTGTTATGTATTTTAAACTTTTGATATTCTTCTTGCATGCTGGTATTGGACAGTTGCAGCACTTACTTGAACATATGATGTGTTTACTTAATGTACCATTAAACATCTGATTATTCATGAGAAGCCTTAACAAAAATGATTTTTGCTTAGGTTCATCTCTATGTGTGGACTTGCAATTGCCAACTCTTAAATAATGTTGCACTTAATCAAAACTTACCCGCAGGGACCGAGGCAGTATGGAAGATCCAGATGGGACATTGGCAAGTGTTGCCCAGTGCATTGAGCAGTTGCGCCAGAGTTCTTCATCATCACAAGAGAAAGAGAACTCTTTGAAGCAGTTGCTGGACCTTATTAATACCCGCGATGATGCTTTCAGTGCAGTTGGATCTCACTCGCAGGCAGTTCCTATACTTGTTTCTCTTCTCAGGTCGGGAACACTTGGAGTGAAGTTGCAGGCAGCTAATGTTCTGGGATCTCTTTGTAAGGAGGATGAGCTGAGGGTTAAGGTGTTGCTTGGCGGTTGCATTCCTCCATTGCTTGGCCTCCTTAAGTCCAGCTCTGCAGAAGGTCAAATTGCAGCAGCTAAAGCTATTTATGCTGTTTCTCTAGGTGGGGCAAGGGACCACGTTGGATCAAAGATATTCTCAACTGAAGGAGTTGTCCCTGCACTGTGGGAGCAGCTACAAAATGGGCTAAAAAATGATAGCTTGGTTGACAACTTGTTGACTGGCGCGTTGAGGAACCTATCTAGCAGCACCGAGGGATTTTGGTCTGCGACAATTGCAGCAGGAGGAGTAGATATACTTGTCAAGTTGCTTGCATCTGGGCAGTCAAGTACTAAAGCAAATGTGTGCTTTCTTCTTGCATGCATGATGCTGGAAGATGCATCTATTTGTTCCAGAGTCTTAGCTGCAGATGCTACCAAACAACTCCTCAAGCTTCTGGGACCGGGTAATGAAGCCTCTGTTAGAGCAGAAGCTGCAGGTGCTCTTAAATCTCTTTCCGCACAGTGTAAAGAAGCAAGGCGTGAAATAGCTAGTTCGAATGGGATCCCTGCTTTGATAAATGCTACAATAGCTCCATCCAAAGAATTCATGCAAGGGGAGCATGCTCAAGCACTGCAGGAGAACGCTATGTGTGCTCTTGCAAATATCTCAGGTGGTTTGTCTTATGTCATCTCGAGCCTTGGTGAAAGCCTTGAATCATGCTCTTCACCTGTGCAGATTGCTGACACGTTAGGGGCTCTAGCTTCAGCTCTTATGATATATGATAGTAAAGCAGAATCTATTAGAGCATCAGATCCTCTGATTATTGAGCAGATATTGGTTAAACAGCTTAAACCACGGTTACCATTTCTTGTACAGGAGCGTACTATAGAAGCCCTTGCCAGCTTGTACAGTAATCCTGTTCTTTCAAAGAGACTTCCCAACTCCGAATCAAGACACCTTCTTGTTGGTTTGATTACCATGGCAACAAATGAGGTTCAGGAAGAGTTGACAAGATCCCTGCTTGTACTATGCAACAAGGAGGCTAGTCTGTGGCGTGCACTTCAAGGTCGTGAGGGAGTTCAGCTTTTAATCTCACTTCTCGGCCTTTCTTCAGAGCAGCAGCAGGAATGTGCAGTTGCATTGCTTTGTCTTTTGTCAGATGAAAATGACGAAAGTAAATGGGCTATTACTGCTGCTGGTGGCATACCTCCACTTGTTCAAATTCTAGAAACAGGATCGGCAAAAGCAAAGGAAGATTCTGCAAGAATTCTTGGAAATCTCTGTAACCACAGTGAAGACATACGTGCATGTGTTGAAAGTGCTGACGCTGTTCCTGCTTTATTATGGCTGCTGAAAAATGGAAGTGAGAATGGGAAAGAGACTGCGGCAAAAACATTGAATCATCTTATTCATAAATCTGATAAAGGGACCATTAGCCAACTCACTGCTTTACTTACTAGTGATCTTCCTGAGTCCAAGGTTTATGTTTTGGATGCACTTAGAAGCCTTCTTTCTGTTGCACCCCTTGGTGATATACTGCACGAAGGCAGTGCTGCCAATGATGCTATCGAGACAATTATAAAAATTTTGAACTCTACGAAGGAAGAAACTCAAGCAAAGTCTGCTTCGGTTCTTGCTGGACTTTTTTCTTGTAGGAAGGACTTGCGAGAAAGTAGCATCGCTACAAAGGCTCTTTTGTCTTCTATGAAGCTGCTCAATGTAGATTCTGAAAGGATTTTGGTTGAGTCTTCTGGCTGTCTAGCTGCTATTTTCCTTTCAATTAAACAAAATCGGGATGTTGCTGATGTTGCTAGAGATGTGTTTGCTCCATTAGTTGTGCATGCAAACTCCACTTTTTTAGAGGTCGCAGAGCATGCAACACAGGCCTTGGCTAATCTTCTTTTGGATCATGAAGTCTCAAAGCAAGCATTGCCTGAAGAGATTATTTTGCCTGCTACGAGGGTGTTACGTGAAGGTACAATTGAAGGAAAGACCCATGCAGCAGCTGCGATTGCTCGCCTTCTTCATTGCCACTCAATTGATGATGCAGTTTCTGATAGTGTGAATCGTGCTGTGAATCGTGCTGGAACAGTGCTTGCCCTTGTCTCTCTTTTGGAATCAGCTAGTGTTGAAGCTGCTGCCACATCAGAAGCACTTGATGCACTTGCTCTGCTGTCGAGATCAAAAGAAACTGGTGGGCATTTCAAACCTGCCTGGACAGTCCTTGCCGAGTATCCCCACACCATACTCCCATTAGTTTCATGTATTGCTGCTGGAACACCCTTGTTGCAAGACAAAGCTATCGAGATTCTTTCAGGACTTTGCCGAGATCAGTCTGTTGTTCTGGGAGGTACAATAGTAAACACTTCTGGTTGCATATCATCTATTTCACAACGGGTTATTGGCTCCAACTACATGAAAGTCAAAGTCGGAGGTAGTGCACTCCTTATTTGTGCTGCGAAAGAGCATCACCAAAAAGTGGTGGAAGCTTTGAAGGAATCAAACTCGTGCTTCCATCTCATTCAATCTCTTGTTGGATTGCTGACTCAGGCACATTCACATTCAACCATAGGCCGTGAAGACACTGATGGCAAAGAGATATGTGTCTACAGGCATACTGTAGAGCAAAACAGAAATGGTGAAACTGAAAGTGTCAGCAGCACTGCTGTAATTATGGGTGACACTGTTTCCACATGGCTTCTTTCGGTACTCGCATGTCATGATGACAAAAGTAGAGCTGCCATCATGGAGGCTGGAGCAATTGAAGCTCTCACTGACAAGATCTCTCGATATACATTTCAAGTTACACAGGTATTTCACTTGATCATGGCTAGTTTTTAATTTTTAAAGGAGTGGGAATTGTAGATTTGGTTTATGAAGTATATGTGGAGTTATGATCCTCGCATCAGTCCTCATTAACGGCTGATATTTTCCTGTTAATATGCTTATTAAATTGTCTAGGGCAGATGCTCACTAATGCATTTAACAAACACCATCATATTGAAGGCTCATATTTGTGTGAATATAATAAATCTGCAGAGTGATTTGAGAGGAGATGGCAATGCGTGGGTTTGTGGCTTACTTCTTGCAGTTCTCTTTCAAGACAGAGATATCATTCGAGCAAATGCGACAATGCGAGCTATTCCAGTACTTGCAAACCTATTGAAGTCAGAAGAGTCCACAGACAGATACTTTGCAGCACAAGCACTGGCCAGTCTGGTCTGTAATGGTAGCAGAGGGACTTTGCTTGCTGTGGCCAATTCAGGGGCAGCTAGTGGTCTCATATCCTTACTTGGCTGTGCCGAAGCTGATATATCCAATCTTTTGGAACTATCCGAGGAGTTTACTTTGGTGCGAAATCCTGATCAAATCGCACTGGAGCGGTTGTTCAGAGTAGATGACATTAGGGTTGGTGCAACTTCTCGAAAAGCAATACCTGCTCTTGTTGATCTACTCAAACCCATTCCAGATCGGCCTGGAGCACCTTTCCTAGCTCTTGGGCTCCTGACTCAGCTTGCAAAAGATTGCCCTGCGAACAAGCTTGTAATGGTTGAAGCTGGGGCTCTAGAAGCATTGACAAAATATCTATCACTTGGCCCACGAGATGCAACAGAAGAAGCCGCCACAGATCTGTTGGGAATTCTGTTCAGTAGTGCTGAAATACGGCGGCATGAGTCTGCGTATGGTTCTGTCAATCAGCTTGTGGCAGTTCTACGTCTAGGTGGAAGGAATTCTAGGTACAGTGCTGCGAAAGCATTAGAGAGCTTGTTTTCTTCTGACCATATAAGGAACGGGGAAACAGCTCGGCAGGCTGTACAACCTCTTGTGGAGATTCTTAATACTGGCTTGGAGAAGGAGCAGCATGCTGCCATCGCTGCTTTGGTTAGGTTATTGTGCGACAATCCATCAAGAGCCCTTGCAGTTGCAGATGTCGAAATGAATGCTGTTGATGTCCTTTGTCGGATCCTCTCCTCGAATTGCTCAATGGAACTGAAGGGAGATGCTGCAGAGTTATGTTGTGTACTTTTTGGAAATACTAGGATTAGGTCTACAATGGCTGCAGCTCGTTGTGTGGAGCCTCTAGTCTCTCTACTTGTATCTGAGTTCACTCCTGCTCAGCATTCCGTGGTTCGTGCACTGGACAAACTACTGGATGATGAGCAATTGGCAGAACTTATCGCAGCACATGGTGCTGTTATTCCTCTTGTTGGTCTTTTGTTTGGTAGAAATTATGCAATTCACGAGGCTGTGTCAAGAACTCTGGTGAAGTTGGGAAAAGATAGACCAGCTTGTAAGATGGATATGGTAAAAGCTGGGGTCATTGAAAGCGTACTCGATATTCTCCATGATGCACCTGATTTTCTTTGTGCTGTGTTTGCGGAATTACTTCGGATATTAACCAATAATGCCAGTATTGCGAAGAGTTCATCTGCAGCCAAAGTAGTGGAGCCACTTTTCCTGTTACTATCAAGGCCAGAGTTTGGCCCTGATGGACAGCACAGTGCCTTACAGGTTCTGGTTAATATTCTGGAACACCCCCAATGTCGTACTGAGCATAGCCTAATGCCTCACCAGGCTATTGAACCACTTATGCCTTTGCTTGACTCACCGACACTTGCAGTGCAGCAGTTGGCTGTGGAACTTCTTTCTCATCTGCTCTTGGAGGATCATTTGCAGAAGGATGCAATAACACAGCAAGCAATCGGTCCCCTGATTCAGGTCCTTGGTTCTGGTGTACACATTCTACAACAGAGAGCTATAAAAGCTCTTGTTAGCATTGCATCAACTTGGCCCAACGCTATTGCAAAAGATGGAGGTGTTATTGAGTTGTCCAAAGTGATTTTGCAAACTGATCCTCCATTGCCTCATGCCTTGTGGGAATCTGCAGCATCTGTTTTATCAAGTATTCTGCAGTTCAGTTCTGAATTTTATTTAGAGGTTCCGGTTGCAGTGTTGGTGAAGTTGCTTCGTTCTGGCACAGAAAGAACAGTTATTGGTGCGTTAAATGCCCTGCTTGTGTTGGAAAGCGATGATGCAACTAGTGCTGAGGCAATGGCTGAAAGTGGCGCTATCGATGCGCTCTTGGAACTTCTCAGGAGCCATCAATGTGAGGAAACTGCTGCAAGACTACTGGAAGCATTGCTCAACAATGTGAAAATCAGAGAAACTAAAGCTGCTAAGGCTGCAATTGCTCCACTATCCCAGTATCTACTTGACCCACAAACTCAAGCTCAGCAGTCAAGGTTGCTGGCAACTCTTGCTCTTGGTGATCTTTTTCAAAATGAGGGCCTTGCTCGAAGTACAGATTCTGTTTCAGCATGTCGAGCTCTGGTAAATCTTCTCGAGGATCAACCAACAGAAGAAATGAAAGTAGTAGCTATTTGTGCCTTGCAAAACCTTGTCATGTATAGCCGATCGAATAGAAGAGCAGTTGCAGAAGCTGGTGGAGTTCAGGTAGTGCTTGACCTCATCAGTTCCAGTGATCCAGATACATCGGTTCAGGCAGCAATGTTTGTTAAACTTCTCTTCTCTAACCATACTATTCAAGAATATGCTTCTAGCGAAACAGTGAGAGTTATAACTGGTATCCTTCCATCCTTCTTCCTTTTTTTTGGTCTATAGCCTGCTTTTTGTCACCCTGTTTTGGTGTAGTTGTTCATATGTGACTTTGGCAGCATTATATTTTGTATATTACATTAGCTCTTGCTGAATCAATTTGTTTGTTTGTTGTAGCTGCTATTGAAAAGGATTTGTGGGGTACTGGAAGTGTAAATGAGGAGTACTTGAAAGCTCTTAATGCGTTACTCGGTAACTTCCCACGCTTGCGCGCCACAGAGCCAGCCACACTTTGCATTCCCCATCTGGTCGCGTCTCTTAAAACTGGCTCAGAGTCAACCCAAGAAGCTGCATTAGATTCACTCTACCTTCTCAGGCAAGCTTGGTCAGCATGCCCTGCTGAAGTGTCCAAAGCTCAATCAGTTGCTGCAGCAGAGGCCATTCCTTTACTTCAGTATCTGATTCAGTCTGGCCCACCTCGGTTTCAGGAGAAAGCAGAACACCTTCTCCAGTGTTTGCCAGGGACGTTAATGGTGACCATAAAGCGTGGGAACAATTTGAAGCAATCAGTGGGAAACCCAAGTGCCTATTGCAAGCTCACACTTGGCAGCACTCCACCCAGGCAAACTAAGGTAAGATGTATTAACAAACCATTTGTTTGCTTAATTTAAGTACCATGAGAGAGTTAAAACTTTTCTGTCCTCTACTAAGTGTCTCCCATTCCATTGGGCTTGGGTGGCCTGAGATATGGAAAATAGCATGAGGTTCTCCTTCTGATTGGAAGGTGTAAAAAGGTTTCTATGTCCTTAAAAATAGATTTAATATGCATCACGCACTTGTATATCAGCATAGAAATCAGATCTTTTCGTCTGACACATGATCTATTAGTAACTTTGATTCTTTATCATGGTTTACACCATTACCAATTCATTTGCTTCTCAGATTGTGTCAACTGGTCCTTCTCCTGAATGGGATGAGAGCTTTGCCTGGGCATTTGACAGCCCACCTAAAGGCCAGAAGCTTCATATATCTTGCAAGAACAAGAGCAAATTTGGAAAGGTAAGTAAAAACAAAAAAAAACAAAAAACAAAAAGAATAAGAAGTTATATCTTCTCCGTACTTTCTGTTGGAGATCAACTTACTCTCTCCCCTCCATCTGCAGAGCTCATTTGGGAAAGTGACAATTCAGATTGATCGGGTATATATGCTTGGAGCAGTTGGTGGAGAGTATACGCTGCTGCCTGATAGCAAAAGTGGCCCTTCTCGGAATCTGGAAATAGAGTTTCAGTGGTCAAATAAATAAAGAACCTCCATGAGGTCAGCAATCTTTTTGTTTTTTATTTCCTTCTGTAATTGTAACTAAAAAGAGATGGAAAATCCCTGCCCTAATATCTGCGTGTTGATGTATAGAGTCTGCGGAGAAGTTTGATCTTTGTAGTTTTCACCCTGCAGCTGTAAGACATTTTTTTATAGCTTCCTTGTGTCTAGTTATTCTTTATGTTATTATTTTGTTTTTCAGTTTGTGCTTCTTTGTTCTCGAGTTTGAGGGAGAAAAGGAAATGTCTTACCTTTGATTTTTGTCATTCATGTTTTTGAGTTTAAGAAAAGTGAAGGGCTCTGGTTTCTTTTAGATGATGCGAAGTATTGGCCTTGTAAGTTGGAAATGCAGGTCGATAAATGCAGGGAAGCTTGTAAATCATTGACACAGCATACGTGATGCTTCTCATTATTTAGTGCCGGGAACCTGAAATGTTTTGAATATTATTATGCCATGGTATATTTGTGTTCATGTCACTCCTAAAACAGCTCCAGGGAAGCTGATTCTTGCAGCTCTTGATGCACTCATGGGCCGCACTGAAATCATTGATCCACTGCATTGTAGTTGGGTCATCTTTGACTTACTTCCAATTTTATTAACCATGCTCATTAGTTTGCTATTGAATAGAATAAAGATCGAGTGAAATAAAATATAACGATTTGTAAGTTTTTATTTCTATTTTTACTAAAAAACGTGTTTGCAGAGATTGCAAAGCGACAAGTTAGCTACCTGTCACAATCTGCACAAACACATTTTTAAGTAAAAAGAAAAATGTAACCGTTGGATTTAATCTCACTCAGTCTTTATTCTATTTCAGGGCAAACAAACAGGCAAGTAGGATTCGGATTGATCCTTAATAGGTTATACTTGTATGATTGTAGCATTGTAATAAAAGAGAGTAAGAGTTAATGGCGTGTAATATGGCAGAATATTGGCCCCGTTTGGATGATCAGTAACTGGGTTGTCCAAACTTAGTTTGCCTTCAAATGCAATTGCTGTAAACCTGTCACCGGGAATTGGTTATGGCAAAGAACAATCGGCCCCATTATTTTGAGAGTGCTTTTCCTTGCTCCTGCAGGGATCCTGCGGAACTAAGTTTTTTTTTTTTTAAAGTTTAGATTCAATCCATGTGAGGGGCAATTGAGGATTAGTTAGAATATAAATCAACACGGGAAAGAACAAGTCTGAGATTGTTACAACAGATAGTTGTCTAGCCAGCAAGCTGCAATTCTTCCAACCTGTTAACTGTCATGACCCATTGGGCTTGGACTCTGTCTTGCTAACAGGGTCTAGGTGTGGCAGAGGCTGAGTCTGACGTCTTCTTTGTGTGAACTGAAGCAGAGGAAATCCCACTTCAATCATTGGCTGTGTCATCCGGATCATGAGAAATCCTGAATTCAAAGAGTGGAACTTCTCAGTGGGGCCTACCTATCTAAAAACTGAGCCGATCAAAATAAGCATCATTTTTGGGTGTCTCTAAATTTTACTCTATTATGAGTTGGTCCCATCATAAGATTGATTAAAATTTGATTTATGAAATCTTATGCATTTTCATTAGTCAGAATTTTTTTTTTCGGCACTTGCCCAAATCTGACTCCAACTGGGGTGGGTGCGTCATGTGGCTGGAGGATTCGGATCTAGGTTATTCCGACCGACATATGGTTTTGATCAAGGAGTTTCCTGCTCCCACTTTGGATATGCTGGGTAACTCTAAACCATGTTTGTTTTCACTAGGGACATTTTGTTGGTTCTTTGTATTTTGGGAGTCCCAATCATCACAGCTTCGTTGTATACAGTGAAGTCAATCTATTGAAAATTCGACATGCTCTAAATAAAGTCCGCGGAGTATTCTCAAATTTTACACCAATTGGACTTGGTAAGATTGACAGTTTCATTAGAAAAAAAAATTTTGTTGTTAATGAATAAGGCATGAGGTTGTAATACTATAATATCACGTTTTTAATCAAATCGACAATATTATATGGAAGAGGAATACTTCATAATTTGCAAGAGCATTTATTTAGTGAACACAGGTGGCCCACTGTTTTGTTTGAGTGGAAGTGTTGGAACCCACGCCCTCTAGGCTTAAACCAAGAGAAATTTCGAGTCAAGGGAGTAGAACTCCACATTTGGGCCAACCAACTAAAATCCGAACCGTTCAAAATAACATAATCCAATTGTTTGGGATAAAACACAAGCAAGTAGGCTAAAATCATCAAATTTTACCTCAATCCAAGTTTCTTCCACCGCTTGATTGATTGTATGGTTAGAAAAATGTGATTAACATAAATTTTATGCATAGTATTATCACATTTTTCATCAAACAGTCAGACAAACGGTGGTAAAATAAAATTTGAGGATACCCTATATAACTTGAAGGAGTTTATTTTGAACAGTTTGAATTTCAATAGGTGGGATTTACTATGGAGTTCAAATCCTTCAGCTTAGCTCAGGAATTTTCTAGGGAGTCCACCCGCCTCTGCCCCCTCACGTGTCGCCCCCTATTCCGGTTCCTTCTCTAGGTTTAAGCCTCAGGGAACTAGAGGCTCCAGATTCGGCACGCAGAGGAAGGCTGATTGATGGGTAGAGAACAATAATTAGGTTGGATCTGGCGTGAAGAATTATTGATATGGTATGGATCACGACAAACCACTCCACACCCTCAGCTTTGCAGAAAGCTGGCTTTACTATCCACTTTTCGAGTATGGCAACCTATTCAAAGACAAAGAACTTATGTCTTTTATCTTTCCAACCTGATGTGAAATGGGAGAGAGGGAGAGATGGATGGACTTCAGGCTTTGTGGTGGGCCGAGAGATTCTCTAGAAAAAATGAGGTTGCTAGTAAGATATGAAACCCCTCTACAAATTGCTTTTCTATTTAGAGTTGGTTGTATTTGTATTTTCCAAATAAATGTTGGGAACTCTGCCATGCATGCCAAAGCACTCTCTGATTGGTGTTTTATGTTGTCGGTGTTGGGTTATGTCCTTTTGTTTGCTGTTAATTATTGCTTTGGTGTACCTTTCCACTCGTCCCTCATTGATCAAGCTTTTGTTCCCATCATTCTGTTCTTTGATGATCTTGGATAACATGGTCTAAATCAAGAAATAAAGTGTAACTAAAATGACAACATGAAGAACCCAAATCTGAGAAGTCTGGTATAAATTCTTTTGGGGGACTCAATTAAGAAAAATAAATTTAATAGAGATGAAAATATTGACATAACGATGAATGTGTAGTAAAACTTGAAAAGATAAAATCATAAATGAGCATATTCGGAGCATTTAGGGATGGCATTAATAGGTTATAAAGTAAGACAGACTGGTTTGCGATGATTTGGACTTGTCCCATGTAGACCAGTAATAGTGTGGATGAGAAAAAAATTTCTTCCATATAAGTTGATGACCCTTCAAGTAAAATGATACGTCAAGGAAGATATACATAGAAGTGGGCGGAAGGGGATATTGATAAAAACAATAAGGATAGAATTATAATCTATCCGAGGATTTGACCCAGTATAACAAATGAAAAAAATAAAATTCATATAGTTGATCCTAATATAGTTGTGATAAGATTTTGATGACGATGATGAGGAGGAGGAGGAGGAAGATGCTGGTCTAGTTAGGTCCAAATGAATCAAGCATCTTCTCCGGTTATATATATTGACAATTGGACAAACTCACATAAATAGAAATTGGGTCCACTGTCTAATTTATCATGCATAAGATGCGCATTTAGGACTTTAGGTAATTGAGTTCTAATTACATGTAAAACATATACGATCAAAAGTCAAACCATAGACCCAACTCAGTTTGAGGGAACTTAAGCACTACCATTTGAGGGACTGTTGTCACCTGCAGACCATGGGATGTGGGAAAAATGGATCAGTGCCTGCCCTATCGAAGATCAAATCCAGACTTTCCTACTGCTCCTAGGAGAGAATTCTTGCCCATTTGAGAGGTTAGCATTTAAGAAGTGGGTCACGGTCAATGTGTCAGATTGAAGGAAGTAGAGATTCTTACTTTGCCAAACGTATAGGATCAGGCAAAGTAAAGGATCAGGAGTCCCAGTTATGATGCCTTCTCTGTCTACCCCTACCTAACAGTCTACAAGTTACTTGAGCTATGGTCTCAAGTATCCACTTTTCTTCAACATACAGTAGGTAAAAGAGAACGACTTTGGAAAAGAGTTAGGATCAACCTCCTGCATAAATCACAAGTATGTTGGAACCATCTACACACTGTCTTTTTCATCTTATAGTTTAACCCAATCAAATTACTTTACTTTAACTCTACTTTTTAATAATTTGTGTATGTTCCATAAATATGTATAATAGATTTGAATATACAGGTGTTCGGGTTTGGACCCAATTGGACTTGAGCCATGCCCGAACCCGATTATACAGATAGTTGAGTAAGAACAAGAGGGTCCATAGTCCATTCCTATAGATTCGAAGTCGGCTATGTCGGTTATGTAATCAGGGTCGATTCACATGGGCAGTTTAAAATAATAAAAATGTACAGTACCAAAACCTCTACATTTACCAAGATCTAATCCCAATCTAAGCCTATTAATTAATCAGCTAACCATAAGAACAGAAGAAAGCTATACTCATATGACAGAGACCTCATGGATACTATGGTCAAAAGTTAGATACACTAACCCTTCTTAAATCACGTAGTCCACTCCATGCTTATAAATTATAAACCACAGGGCACAGAGCCACCTCTCTCTCTCTCTCTCTCTTCAAAAGATAGCAGCTTTAAAAGCTCCTCTCCCAGACTACTGCCAAAAGATAACAGCTGTAAAAGCTCCTCTCCCTGACTACTGCCATCTGTATGTGCGTCCAAACAAGTTGCTTTCTCCTCTTTGACAACCCACCGCCCAATCAAAAGTCTAACCCCCTGTTTGGGAAGGGGGGGGGGGGGTTGACAACCCCACCGAATAACCCTGTTTGGAGGGTGTTTGGGAAAGGGAAGTTGGAGGGAATAATGGAGGTGGAGGGAGGAGGGAAAAAAAGGGGGGAAAAATCCGTGGCAAAATTTTCCCCCCAAAATTGGGGGGAAAATGGGGGAGAGGAGGGGAAAATGAGAGAAAGACCAAAATGCCCTTTTTATTGTAAAGAAAGTTTTAAAGTTTTTATAAAGTAAGGGCAAAACGGTAATTTTCTCTCTATCTCACAAACAAACAAAACCCTACTTTTTCACTTTCTTTCCCTACTTTTTCACTTCCCAAATAAGAGAAGGTAAAATTGAATTTCCCTCCCCTCCCTTCCCCTTCATTTTCCTTCCCCCTCAAATTCCCCTCCCCTCCTCCCCTCTCCAAAACGGACTCCGGAAACTATCCAAAAACAAGGGACAACCCACCCTTCTAAGAGGTGCCACCTGTTGCATTCTCATTTGAAATTTAGCCCTGTGTCAGCCATAGAACCCAGTACGTGGCAGGTGCTGATGCCATCAAAATCCACCCCCAGGTTTTTTTTTGCGCATGGACCACTTCAACCTGCTGCTGTCTCCTTAGTTTCGGAAGTCTTTTCACAGTAACTTGATGTAATTGTTTTGTTCAAGACAGCTTCCTTGCACCCAGAGAATAAAAAACTCTTTTCTATTTAACTTGTGCTGTAGAAAAAGTATTTTGTGGATTTGATGGTCTGGGCTTTTTGCATGGTCTGTGATTATTCTATATAAAGAGGAGTTGAGACTTGAGACAAGGCATTCATGAAGGAAGAAGTTTCTATGAGCTTCCGGGAGAAACCTCATCTAGTTTTTGTATAAATCTCCAGTTCCCTTTCATTGATTATTCTCCACCGGAGTAAGAGACCTCTTTGCATCCCTCGAACCCATCAAGATCAAAAGCCCTTTTCATGTAACCCACCAACTTCATCTCTTTCTTCATCTTATCTCCAAAACAGCAAGCTGATGCCCTTCTAAGCACATAGAGTTTCGATTTGAACATATCAAGAAAGAAAACCCGGAAGTTAAAACTTTCAATCCAACCTTCAAGACCATTAGTTTTAAGTTTTTTGCTTCAGCAAAGTTGGTTTAGTCCTCGTACAGAATGGGTGTGGAAGGCACTTTGGAGTACTTCTCTGGATTGTTGAGTAATCATAAGAGGAAGAAAAGGAAGCAGTTGCAGACTGTAGAGCTCAAAGTTAGGATGGATTGTGTAGGCTGTGAGCTCAAAGTCAAGAAAACTCTTTCTTCAATGAAAGGTATGAGCTGACTCCCCTCTCTGTTTTCTTCTGGGTGGTGGGTTCTTTTCTCTATTCTTGTAATGAATGACTGTAACTGATTTTGAAATGGGTTTTATTCTGCAGGAGTTCAATCAGTGGATGTAAACAGGAAGCAGCAGAAGGTGACTGTGACTGGCTATGTGGAGGCAAGCAAGGTACTGAAGAAGGTGAAGTCCACAGGGAAGACTGCTGAGATGTGGCCTTACATTCCTTACAATGTTGTGGCTAATGCCTACACTTCACAGGCCTGGGACAAAAAGGCTCCTCCTGGTTATGTCAGGAACGTGGAAGCCCTGGCCATCTCCAACCCTGGATCCAGACCAGATGATCAGTACACCACCATGTTCAGTGATGAGAACCCCAATTCATGTTCTATCATGTAGAAAGGTTTTTCACCATTGAACATCCTCCTTTACCTCATCTGGAGTTTCTAATCAGTTCCCAATGTAAAGAGCAAATCCAATTCTTGGGTGTTCCTCGTGGAAAAGGTTTGTTAACAGGAAAGAAGGAATAATGGGCTTTTTTCAATCAATTCCCAGCCCACCAGTGTAAAAATACATATAGTCTTTGGTGTATATATAGTCCGAAGTCCAAACGGCTTGTGAGAGCTGCAGGTTGCATCAAAGTTTTGGTGCTTTTCTTCTTGTTTGTATTTCAGTTGTTCTTTTTTTGGAGTAGTGGTGGGTAGACAGATCTGGAAAGGTGTTGGGGTACTGTGCTGTTGCCTGTAGGGAATGGAGTAAGTTGGTCCAGGACAGTTAGCACTGACCACTTTGTCCAGATGTATGGTGCTGTTACCTCTCTTTTATGATGATAGAAATTCCTTGCTTGTCTGTTTTTCTTTCTCATGTATTTGTACTGCTTAATTACATGAATATATCTTTCTTTTCTGGGAAATGTCACATGAAGAGTACAGGACCATCGAGGTGGGGATTTTGGTCAAAACTGACCTTTGCTCTAAAGGCATCTTTAGATCAAACATGCAAGCTATGAGATGCCCCGACGGTTAAAACATGCATGAAAATTTTAACCTATTTCACAACAATAAGGTAATTAGGAGTTCTCTGGCTTGAACAGTTTTTTTTTTTTAATAGTAAGTTAGATTCTTTTCGAAGAGTGGGTAAAATCCAAAATACAAAAACATCGACCTGGCAAAGGAGAACATTAAAAAAAATAATAATAATAAATAAAAAAACACCTGTCCCACAAGGATAGTTTTCCATTAAATGTGTCTGTTTTCACATTTCCTTCTATGGTCTTTTAAGTTGTAAACCAAGTCCGAAGGAATTGGTCATTACTTATTTTTGGTGAACAAATTGGTCATTTCGAATGCTATCATGGGCCTTGTATGGATTTGGATCAGACATAGAGATGTAAAGATCCGAATTGTCTATTTAGATAGCAATCTCATTGATTTCTTGATCTTTTTAATTTTACTCTGCATGATTTAAGGTCAAGGATGAATACCACCCGATTAGGCTACACAAATAGCTCCATCAGGCTTATGGTGAATTGAGATAAAGTGAAGTGAAGCATCAAATCAAAAGAGAATATTATATAAAGGGTTATGATGGTCTTTTATTTTTAATTGTTTGACAGGGGAGTTTCTTTATTTTCTAATGTAAAAGGAGGATAATTTTTTGTCATTTAGTGAAAAAAGAATTGTTTTTTTACTTTTTTTTTTATAAAAAAGAATGATCAAATTTTAAATTTGTGTACTTTTGTTATAAAACCTTTTCTTTTCTTATCTAGATTATGGAAGCTTTACTTCACTTTGACTTTACTAGTAAATTGCCAAAGAGACCCAAGATCTATTACAAGTATTTCTACTATGTGAGCCAACTTAATTAGGTTAGAGGTTAGAGCATCACATTTGTAATGAGATGGTCAAGGAGTCCAATTCATATAGTCAGCTTTTCTATATTTGTTTTATGTTTTTTCCCCCATAAATGTCTCCATGAGATCAAGGAAATATTGAAAAGACTCCCCATTTTTTCCTATGTCGGTTGCTGATCTATCAAGTCATGGAAATTCCCAGCTATGGAAAAAAAAAAAAAAAAAACTTATTTGATTTAAGCAGTTAAAACTATCTACCAATATGAGACAAATTCAGAAGTGGCCGTTAGCTTCTTTTTCTTCTTTGTAGTACTTACAATAAAGTTTAGTTTCGTTTTAGTGTTAACAGTCTCTCTCTCTCTCTTCCTTCCTTTTCATCCTAATCGAGCCAATATATATTATTTTTCAAGAGGGTCGGTGATACCTCTGTTATGGCAACATACAAAGGGGATCTTATCTATTGATCTTATACCTATTATTATAAAATAGATGAGAGAGAGAGAGAGAGAGAGAGAGAGAGAGAGAGAGAGAGAGAGAGAGAGCACCTCTTCTATTGGTTGGGACCCACCACATGTGATTGCAAGTGGGCTCCATCAACAGATGCCGACATAAGTATTACCACTTGAACAAAATATTGACCGTACATGTGGTTTTAGACTAGGATTCAACCAGCAGGGGTGTAAACCAAAAGAAGTTTACCGACTTGGTGGTTGTGGTTGTGGTTGTGGTTGTACCATACAGGTGAGCTGCAAAAGACAAATAGGTATGAATTTTGGAAGAGTGGTGGATAATAGCTTTTTAGGCCCCACAACTAATTTAAATAATTAACATCAGGTCCTTTAGATTATGTATAGAATAGGGGAATTAAATTAGAAGAAAGTCTTAGGGTGACAATATAGACCAAGCTGGCAAAAGGAACATTGCGATATCGCACTAATTCTATAATTCCACACTAATTGATGTGATATTGCAGTGTTCCTTCCATTGCTTATATAGATTTTTCTTCACTCTGTAGAGCATAACCGATATATAACACAAAAATGACATATTTGCAAATTGTTTTCTTCCTTATTAGTATGACCACCAAGTCTGTAAAAGAAAAAAAAAAAAAAAAAAATGGTTCAACATCTTGCCTATTAAATTAGAGTCTGTACAGTTAAAGATCTCGGGCTCACCATCTTGACGAAGTTTTACTGGTCTTATATAGGCCAGTGGTTATTGGATATGAATTATGATTGTCAGTTGAGGTTATTATGGAACTTACCAAGTTGGATATGTATACTTCAGTATATAATAAAAACTTCAAACTCCATCCTTCTTCTTGTGGCCATCCATTACATGGTTTTAGATTAATCAACGTTCCCATTACCTCGGTATAGCCAATGAGTTCACAAACTTACCATGTGTTGTATTTTAAAAGGTTTAGAGTCAGTAGCCTATTGGATTACTTTGTAAAAGTGTGGAGCTAAACAAATGCCACCAGCTTCAGTGCTAAACCTCCTTAAATATCTCATCAATTAAGCAAATCCAGTTCGTTCATCCTACTAATGGAGAATGTGGGCTATTGGATGTGTTTTCTTTTCAACTATCCACATACATTACTCCAACTGTTCAATGGAGCCTTTTTGCTGCATGGCCCATCTATAGATCATGTGTCAACAATTTGGATAACTCCACACAATAGGCCCAAAGGTGGCTGGTTTCTACCTGATCCAATCTGTCAATCATAATAAAATTAATGACCCAGCCAATAAATATTACTCTATCCATTTTCTCTTCAATTCTTTGATCGATAGTGGACTGATCTTTTACTTAGTCAAGCCATTCAATCTAAACCATTAAACGGCGATTAATTAATGACCCACTTATTGATAAATATAATACCCCACAAAGCAACACTAGGAAGAAAAAAAATTCAAGAGAGAAATGCCCAACCAAAAACCAAGTGTTGCTCAGTTTGGTTAGCAAGTATCTCGCCTAGTTATCTAGGTTCGATCGCTGGGCATGCTATCCTTTTCCATTTGTATTGACTTTATTCCCTATGATGCAGGGGTATCATAGATACCAGCTCCCCTGTGTAACAAAACAAACAAAACAAAACAAAACAAAACAAATCCCGACAGTCCCAAACCCCTTGAATCCCTCAAAACCCCTCTTTCAAGACCCCAAACGGCTCGTACGATCCGAAACAGCCCCGAGGAAAACTCGGCCCTTCTCCATTTCCGAACTGAATTCCTCCACTCAAGGAATTAGCATTAAAAAAACACACACACGCCCATCTCTCTTTTTTGTTCGACCCCTTCTTCTCTCTCCCTTGAATTTTCCTCATTTCTCGCACTTGTTGTCTTCATTCCAACCTTTTTTTAGATCTTGCCCTTATTGGGTTTTCCTCTTTTTACCTTGTCTTCCTCCTCTTGTTTTGCCTTTTAGATCATGGGTCGTGTTAAACTTCAGATAAAGAGAATAGAAAACAATACAAATCGTCAAGTTACCTTCTCAAAGCGTAGAAATGGACTCATCAAGAAGGCCTATGAGCTCTCAATCTTATGCGATATCGATATTGCTCTTATCATGTTCTCTCCCTCTGAACGCGTCAGCCATTTCTCTGGCAAGAGAAGGTGGCAAATGCAAAACAATATACCAGAAAGAAAAAAAAAAAAGAAGAAGAAGAAACATTAACAATATAAAAGAAGATTTCATTTCTTTTTTTATTTCTATATTAATTTGTACATTTTCTTGAATGGGTTCTTTGATTTGTTGGTATTTGATTGTTTGAAGTGTGTTTTGTAAATGGGTCTTGTTTTTGTAGGATTGAGGACGTGCTTACTCGTTATATAAATCTTCCTGACCATGATAGAGGAGGGTATGTCTTAAATTTTGTACTAGTTAGTTATTTATTTGGATTTTAATGGGTTTTTTTTTAATACTTGGTTTGATTAGATTTGAGAAATTAATTACATTTTCATATTTCTCTATCTTGTTTGTTTGTTTGTTTTTTTAATGCAGTGCTGTTCAAAATCGAGAGGTAAAAATTTAGCCACCCATATGATCTATTATAATTAGATAAAAAGAAATCTTATGATATATTTATATATTTAGCATTTGGTGGGATCTTATGATATACATTCCTCTTTGGAATGGATCTTCATGCATGCATGCAGTATTTGATCAGGACTTTGAAGAAACTGAAGTGTGAAAGCGATGTAGCCACTCAACTTGCAAAGTTGGTCATCTCTCTCTCTCATTTTTTTTTTTTTTTTTTCATTTTTTATTGAAATTTTTTATTTTGAATAAATCCTGAAAGGACTTATTTGTTTCTTTTCTATTGTGATCCGTGACACATGCATTGAAACAGTCCGGGTGCTGTTAACTCTAATGTTGAGGTAAGAAGACCCTAATTATTAAGGGACCCCCTAATCAAATCTTCATCAACTAACATCAAAGCTCTGTCCTAACTATTTATCTCGCCGTTCTAATTCTAGTCTATTTTAGACCAAATTCTCGGACAAATTGCACCCTGTAGTCAAGGTTTTTAAATCCATCAATCTCTTAATTAATCTACTAGTTTCCATGTCTTTCTTACTTTTAGGAGCTCAAACAAGACATTGGTCGGTTTCAACAGCAGCTACAGATGGCCGAGGAAAGGCTGAGGTGTGGGTCAAAGCATATATGGGTGCATCTTCTTGTATTACTACTTTTCATGTTAATGAGAGCTGTGATTCTACCATGGGTAGTGAGCTTTTCTATTAATTCTTCCCAATACATTACAGGATATTTGAACCGGATCCTCTAAAGATCACATCCATAGACGAATTGGAATCATGTGAGAAGTTCCTGGTGGAGGCCCTGACACGTGTCAGTCAAAGAAAGGTTTGGCATGCATTTGCAAGAACTACCTTTCGAGACCTGGCTAGGCCAAGCTTCCAGCTTTCTATCACTTAATCCAACCCGCTCTAAAAATTAAATGGGCCGAGACTTAGATATAAGCCCGCAACCAACTGATCAACGTGGGCTGCCCTTGAGCATCCTTAGCTATGCATGCTAGATTGCTAGTGTTTCATGAAAAAAGTGAAGCAGAAATTAGACACCTTGTTAATATATTCTTTTCTTTTTTTTTCTGCAGAAATATTTGTTAAGTAACCACCTTTCTTCCTATGATACTTCCAGTATACAGGTAAAAAAAAAAAAAAAAAAAGATTAATAAAGGAGGGTCCTAGTCATTATTTTTTATTCTAGGCATTTCCCTTAATTTCTAAGAAATGCAATACATGATTATTTATGTAATTACATCGCGCTTTATAGTTATTATGTAATTATGTTATTTATATGAGAGATGATCAAGAAGGAATTTGATTGTTTGAAAAACATGATGTTGAATTTGCAGATGTATCTGGAGTCCCAAGAAGCAATTCCCACCTCCTTTGAGAACGAGGTTGTGAATTGGATGCCCAACAATAATACCCACAACCAGGGCCACGTCTACGTTGGTTCCGACTCTTTAGTTTCTCTGAGGTATGCATTACTATGGTTGAAACTACAAATAGACTTAGTTTGTTTTCACAACTCATATTAGAGTGAAATTTGCAAAAGTTAGTACCAAAGGAGTAATTTAGTTTATACTTTAAGAGTAGAGAACGAGGTGTTGACCAGATGGTTGGCAACCTGCCTCTCACCTGTATGATCACGGATCAATTCTTTGCCTCTCCATAGTCCTCGCATGTGGGTTCTCACTCCCCCGAGTGTGCGGGTACTTCATGGGTCCCAGGCCCCTTAGCAGGGCTACCAAAAAACTGATGATAATAACTTTGTTAGAAGCAAGTAATCTTTCCCATGTTTACATGCAGAGATCATCCCACCTCATTGTACGACCCTCTCTCTCAGAGTACACGCCTGCAAGTGAACCCTCGCACGGGAGAGTGTCATGTCAGCAGCAACCCTCCTGATGATGGGATGATCCCAGCTTGGCATCAGGCCTACACGTCGACCGAACTCCTCTCTTCCCTCATTCCTTCCCACTCTTTTCCACTCATCCAGGTTTCTCTTCTTAATTCTTCTTCTTCTTCTTCTTCTTCTTCTCCATCATTATAATTACTGTAGTATCACATTCACACCTGAAAGGACATAAATGGTTGGTCCCATTAGAAACTATTTTTGGCCCTTGGGCTGCAACCATGTTACAAACAAAAGTTTGCTCAGACCACTCAAAATCAGCATCATCATTCCATTTCTCATTAAAATGTATGCATGATTAATGTAAGTCTCTTGTAATCATATTTGGTCTAAAGATGTAATATTTGTGGTCGTGTCAGCATGTGATGGGTGCACCAGACCTGCCTCCAATGCTTCCCCAAGAACAGGTAGAGACTCCAACCAGCTGCTCGCACGTGCCAACCACCGACGAAGGCGCCGCCACGTACGAGAGTCACGTAACAGAGCTAAATGTCGAGTGACACAAACATATGGCTGTGAATACAATACAACAGTTAGTCTCAAGAGTTTCAGCAAGGCATCTCTCTCTAGTGTGCCATTAGTGGAGGGTCCCCGGGAGTCGACTGGTGCTGGCTTTTCTTGTATTAGTAGTATACATATACATATATGAAGAAAACTTCACATACTTTCTGTGTAAATTTTAAATGCTGCTTTTCCATTCTTTCTTCATTAGACTTTAAGAGGATAATGTAATTGAGAAATGATTTCAGTATAGTGTTGGATGTATAGCTAAAACATGAACTTATGGCAAACCTTATCTAATTTATTCATTCAACAGGCTTTCATGTGTATAGGCATTGGCCAAAATTTCAGTGATTGGAGCATCAGATATGCTTCTTTCCAACATGTTTGGGGTTTCAGCCTTTTTGTTCAGTAATTTCTGTCATTGGTTAAGAGTTACGGCGCCTTCAACAAGTTCTTGGCATGACTTCACCCCGTCCTGTGATTGTTATTATAGTTAGTTGTCTAGTACTTGGTACTTAAAACAAGCTTGGATTAATTAATTTGACTTTATATATGCATAAGAAGAGCAATGTTAGTGAAAGACCCAACACATGAGAAAGCATCCAGTTGGCAA
Source organism: Camphora micrantha (assembly GCA_003546025.1). Taxonomy (NCBI): domain Eukaryota; kingdom Viridiplantae; phylum Streptophyta; class Magnoliopsida; order Laurales; family Lauraceae; genus Camphora; species Camphora micrantha. Next base: position 480,127 of record QPKB01000008.1, read on the forward strand.
GGCCAATACCTTGCCACACTCCCAACTGTCCAGATCATGGTATCTACGTATAACTACCGACAAAATTGGAATATTCTGAACAACTTTGAGAGCAAATGTTACAACAAGCCATCCAAAGAGCAGTCTCATGATTTATTTCTTCAAAAACATTCTTCACAGATAATTAAAAATGGGCCACAGGGGAACTGATGAAACATTACTTTCCCACATGGCCCTCTCCAAAGAATACAGAAACCCATCTAGCTCAATGGTTATCTACCAAAATTTACACCTTGCAGAAGCAATACTTTGCAGAGTATAAGAGGTGATAAATTACTACAGATTCTTCCTGTGGCTGCGACTCCACTTTCCGAGCAATGCCATTATTGGGCTGTGACCTCAGATGCTAAACAGCTAATCACATCTGCTCTTCTCCAGCAATAAACACAGGAGATATGGAACTTGCCTCTGTGAATCTGTGTCATCAGCTGAGTACCTGTTTAAGTTCCTTCACCAGCTGGAGTCGACTTGATGGCGCAACCTGCATTGGATTCCAGAAATCAAATTGAAGTTCATTTCTTTTCTTTTATTTCTCTTTTCTTTTTCAGAAGACCTATCTCATCCTATGACGTAGACATCCCCCAATCTTTTGTCTTCTCATTAGTAACGGTCATCCTTAGCATCCCAAAATCTACCAACTCCATTTACATAGCAACAGCAGATGAGATCTAATGCTGGAGCCCCTAAATAGGGAGACGTGGAACAAAATCCAAACAGTTCCACATTAATTTTTCAATTGTGGGACATGTGATTCAATGCTTCAGATCAATTTTAAAATGATGGATCACACCCTTCATAGAATGTGGACAAAAAAATATCCCAGATGAGAATCCCAGACCTTCGGCTGACGGTTAAGGAAGACGCATTAACAATCATCAGTGAATATAAAAAACAACATGTCTGATGGCTAGAACTCCCAATCTGAGTTATTTTGAGGCATAGGTATGGCTAACACCTGATGTAACGACAATGAGGACACCATGCCATATAATTTGATTGCAGAATCATGGACCCCAACAGGTACACAGGGGCCTCAAAATATTATGCATATCACGGAGTCCATACCCTGTGAATTAGCACTGGCCCAGATTTCTCCAATTGAGAGATATTCATGGTTTGGGTCATGTGAAAAAAAAAAAAAAAAAAGTGATTAACTCATGGATTTAACCACAATTTTTCTCTTTTGTCCAATCCATCATTCCACATCACTTTGATTAAAGTAACATGCTTACGCATGATATATTACAGAGGCTGCTTTGGGTAGAGATCAATGAAAAAGAAGCTAACATTGCTATAATTCCAACTGTAATAACTACCCATGTCAGCTTCCATATCTCCAGTGACAGACCAAATCTATCTCCCTTGGGGCACGTTTGTGCAGACCTACAAAAACGTGCCCTTAATTTGCTATTGGCCACAAATTGACTCTTCTCAGAGTGAAATTGACCAGTGGATTGGATAAATGACAAAAACATGATTAAATTCAATGAGTAAATCATGTTATCTTCGTGTGTACAAACAATGATAAATAAATATCATTCCAATAAGAGCGAACCTTTTTCATTCAGCGGGAGTGAGTTTTAAGTGTTGACGTTGAGTCAGAACAAGAAAGGTAGGCCCTATGTATGGATTTTGCAATGGGGGTGCAACTCCTATTTTTCAAAACTGGGGCATAATATCAACCTTTCTCCCTATTCAAGTTAATAAAAGACCTGACCTACACAGAAATCATGAGAATAGATCACTCACCTTCTGGAGAAGAGAGGCAAGCCCTTGAGGCAGAGCTCGCAAATCTGCCGCTGATTCAGCAAAATTTGATAGTTGGAACATTATCTTCTGAACCCGTAACTCCTGAAGGTGTTCGTCATAGTTTTTAGGATCATCTTTCCAAGCAAAGAAAGCACTGTCATCATCCCATCTATCTTTTCTCACACCATCAGGTATAGAACCCTCAAACCATTCCCTGATCAAGGCAATCGCTGATTTATGAGATAACTGCTCACCAGCAGCATCTCTCACTGTCCTGATCAAAGACCCCTCAGCAACTCTCCGACGTAGTCTCTTGTAAAAGAATGAACGAGATCTCTCCCAATCGATGACTTCTCTAATCACTCCTTTTGCAGCCATTCTGAAAGAGGTGTCGTGCAACTCAGCAAACCGAGTGGCAATCTGTGTATACACCGGCAGAAGCTGTTTTTCACGAGATCTTATGCTCTGCTGCAGGGCTTCCACAGCCCCAGTTGGGGCACCACTGCCCTTGGCTTCCTGAAGCTTCGCCTTGAGTGTAATCAGTTGTTGGTCAAGCCTTCCCATGCACTCTAGGAGCTCCTTTGATCGGAACTTGATCTCGATCATTCCTTCTGGCTCAAGCACATTACCTTTGGCCGTCCTTTCTGCATACATCTCAATGTGGTCTGGATTGATTTTACTATCCACAACAACCCACGCCCCACCACGGAGCTCTCCTGTCATGGGGATGTAGACAAAGACTGGTTGTTTGTATGAGCGGAGGTTCTCAACGATGGTTGAACCAGCCTGAAGGATACCTTCGAAGAGGTCCCTCTGCCCACCCGAGAAGCCTCTCCAGTTTGCCATGATGAAAAGTGGAAGCTCCTCTCTATTGAAATCCATTAGTGCTTGAGCTGTCTTCGTAGCAGAATCAGGAAACCACACCTGCCCCGCTTGGGGGACAACTCTTTCATGAGAGTCTAGCTGACCAGGATCTGCAGGAATAACTTGCATCACTGTCTGTGTTTCGACAGCAACAATTCCAACCGGGATTCCACCGAGCTTTGCCCTTCCAGTCACAACTGTCCTTGCCCAACCTTCTAGAGTCTCCACAAAACTCCCTCTGTCGAAAATACCCCCAAGCCACCTACTATTACTGTCCTGAACACCACATATAGCAGCACGAGGATCACATGAGTTCTCCGGAAAGTACTCAACAGGCCTCTCAGGAGGGTCCAAGGGACTCAAAACAGGAAGAGGTGCACCTACATAAGGAGGGACATAGCTGAGCCACTTCAGAATGGCTGAGACACCTTCAAGGTCATCAGACACAGTCAAATGTACAACTCCATTTGTTGCCATGATTTTTGGGCCACCCAGTTGCATATGGGAGCTGTATACTTCCCGCCCCAGAAGCTTGTTCAGAGCAGAAAACCCTGTCAAAATTATAGGTTGATCAAGGCGCTGAATACAACGCATACCAAGGCGAGCAAGATATGCTCCAATGCCAACTGTTCGGCCTGTTACATAAGTCAATGTAAATGTTTCCTTGTATGCCCTTGAATAAGCACCAGCAATGGCACCACTGCCAGTCAAGTTCTCAACTCCCAAACCATCCTCCTTTCCTACAATTGTGTCAATGACCCATCGGATTTCACCATTTTCTAGAGTCAACTTGTGTGCTATCACAGATGAAGGAATGCGTGCATAATCTTCAGGGGTCAAATACACATATTGAAACCCTCGCTCTGGACTTGATTCATCAGACCATCCAATTCGAAAACAAGCTTTCACTTCGTCAGCTACCCCAATTCGGGCACCAGAGTTTGCCGCCAAATAAATCAAAGGTAGTTTCTTATCACAAGCCAGATCAGTTACAGCCTGAAAGAATGCATCCTCTCGTGGGCCAAAAGAGCCAGCTTTGAAAGTTACATCATTTGCTACTATTATGATGGTTCTCCCATCAGGGAACTCAGGAGTGCGCATCTCAATTAACCAGGCAACCATGCCTATATCGTTGAGAGCAGCAGGCCTCACCACAGCAACCAATGGAGTGCCCCATGTTCCACGTTTGTCAGAAAATATGAGCTCAGTGACTTTGATATTATCTTTATCCTTGGCTTTGTAAGTACCCGGGATATGAGACAACCATGAATTCTGCAATGCTGTTTCAAATGCCTGCAAATAGGATTCTTCCCACTTAGAATGTAGTACTGCAAGATCACTTGTAATTAAACCACTTCCTTGTATGCAAAAGTTATGGTTGTGTTTTGATGTCATGCCAAATGGCAATCAGTTTGGATATATAGCGGCAGAATGGTTGGTCATCATTTGCCCACTATCATTTCACTTGTTTTGAAGAAATGCTGAAATTGGAAATCACATTGGATGAGATGCTCTTCCACTCACCATAAATCAGTACTAATGACTGGTGCTGATAATGATATGGTAAAGAAAAAGACAAAAAAAACCAGCGTCATAATTTGGAAACCAATATCATTGTGCAGCCCGCACAGCTACCCCTTCTGTTTGGTATGTCATCCATACAAATTGCATTCTGAGCTATACATACAAACAAACCAGAAGAATGGCAGTACCAAGGATGGAGCATTTACCAGAGGAAAATCGTAGCAATAGGTGGTGTTGCTCTTTCTTGCAACAAGGCGTTTCCGGTCAATGACTCCCATGGGTTGGCAGCGAGCAGTCACAGGCACACCATGAAGAGGAGCAGTTACAGAGAAGATAGAATGGTAGACCACTTCGTGTTTGTTGGTATCCTCCACTTCTCGGTATATCTGCAAAAGATATCTACTGAATTAGTGTCGGAAAAGAAAAAATAACGAGAAAAAAAAAGAGCATTATCCAGAGCTTAAAGCTCCTTACATCCCAGGGATCAATTAATGAGAGTAAGATCCACTTTTTCATAAAGATATTTTTTATAAATGAGGTACTAAATAAGGCCTTAATGAAATGAATGCTGGCTCATTTCTTTTTTGTTTGTTTGACCTTGTTCAACAGTAAGGGCCAGTTTCCAGTGATTAAGAATATTCATCTCTTAGCTCTATTATGAATGGGTAATGCTGCAGCAAAATTATTCCAATAGACAACGTTAACTATGTGCTCAATGGCCTAGAAAGGAATGTGTAGCCTGCAGCCCACATTCAACCAGAAATAAATCCAATGGGTCATATGGATGGCTAATATTTTCCAGCAGACCAATTCATGAGAGAGTCCACATGTACTTTCCTTGTCAGTACTGTCACTTGAAATTTGTATGGCTTAATAATAATAGCTATAATTATTATTATTGTTATTATAACAACAACAATTAATACAATAATGATAATAGTAATATCATTATTAAAAGTACCACTAAAATTAATAATAACCTTTTTTTAACTCAGCCAATGTTAAACTATTTGTAAGCTGGTAATATATGAAACATCAATTCAGCTATCCTAAATGGAGATGAAGCTTACATGCACAGTGCAAGTGTGCCCAGTAACATTCGTCACCACAACCCTCCAAGCACCACTGGCAAGTCCAACAGAAGTCAACCAAAGTTTCACTTCCCACTCACAAACAGCTAGCCGGTGCATCCGTACACCAACAGATGAATGAATCTTACATGCCACCTCCTCCAAGATCATACCAACTGCAATTTCTATTGGGCCAGAACTTAGCTCAGCACTCCTGGCATCCACAACTCAAAAATGAGATGATATACAAGACATCACTACTTACAAGACATGTTAGATAGCATAAATGCGTCGAAGATCACCTGGAATATGGTAAAACATCATCTAGTTGTTGCTCGCGTAAGATGCAAAGGTACATATGAGTATGCTCCGACTTCATTGTTGCATTGTGCCCATGCAGTTCTAACTCTTCCAGAGCAGCATTTAAGGATCTCAAAATGCTCCTAGAAGTGAAGGACATATCTGGATGCTCTTGAGTTGTTCCAGTGTCTAGACCCGGACACACAGAAAATCCTTCGGCGGTGACAGGTTGCCTAACAAGTGTTCGGAGAAACATCTGTTGGACGTGTGGCTTGTCTACGACAGTGTACATATGCCACTGGCGATCCCGAGATGGTCTATACTGTATGTTGTCATAGCCTTTAAGCTTGTCCTGCATAAAAAAGGAAACTCAAAATGGTCAGCTTGAAAGACTTATGGTCAAAAAGAAAAGAAAAGGGAAAAAACCATGAATAATAGTTGAAAAATTATTAACCAGTTCAAGGAAAGTAGATAGAGGAGGTTCCAAATGACGGAGTAGAGGTTCTTCTCCATAATAATGCTTTTCAGCCGACCAATGGAAAGAGTGTCGCATAGGTGCACGCCCTTCATCTCTCTGTATGATACAGCTGATAACTGCAACACCTGCACCACGAAGGCTGGAGCCAACATCTTTATCTTTCAATATCTTGGCAAGCTTGTTTACTCGTTCCTGAGCCTGATCCTCATCACCACTGCCAAGGGGTCATGAATGTATAACAATTAGTAGGGAAAACAGCAGCTTCAATATGCAAATTGTCAGCTTGACTGTCAGAAGTCAAAACTATTACATGAACTTGTACAAAGAATCATATTTCGGGAAAATGTGAGATCGGAAAGATCCTAAAATTTCTGTTAGTGGAAAAAAAAAACATATTAAATGACTTGTACAGTTTACTAATCAAGGGTTAAATCATCATAAAAAAATGAACACATATGTTGACCACATTGCATCTGTATCAGCCCAAGGGTTATACATATTTAAGCAATTGATCAGGTTGCATGGGTGTTATCTACTGGACACTGATATGGGGTGGTGAATATCAGCCAATATAGGTTGTAGCGAGTCTTTTTTTTTATTAAGAAAAACACATAATGTAGAAGAGTTTGTCATGTTGACAGAGGCCAGCCAATATGTCTTCATGTATCGAAATCGTTGTTTCCATAAAATTATATTTTTAGTAGAGGGAAAGAACAAACAACAAACCACAAAAAGGAAAGATGAAGGTATAAGAGAGTTATACCCTACATCTAATATAGCACAAACCAAAAACATCTTTGCTATTGATCTGATTTGCCAACCATAGATGGGAGTCTAAAAAACATCTGGATCAGATATAGAAAAGTCCTAGCTAGTTATACAGTTAAAAGAAAGTATTGTGACGATCAAAAGGTGTAATATTGGATTGTTGGATCTCCCAATGGGGGGGGGGGGGGGGGGGGGGGGTGGGCCGCGGGCGTGAGGGGTTGTGGTGGGGCGGGGGGTGGTGTGCTTCATGGCATTCCTCATCTATAAAAGTTACAGTTACCATGAGATCAATTGTTTGAATCAAAAGGCTCTTAAAAATCCTGGTAGATCCTCTGTGTCAATGGTTAGCTCCATTACTACCAAGGCTACTGTGGCTACCATGCCTGGAGTTAACATGCTAATTATGACCCTCTCTGAACTCTGAAGCCCACACCTGATTGTAAGGATGCACTAATGCGAAATGATGCACCAGGGCATGCCCACATCATAATGCATCAAAGATAATAAAAAAAATTTGGAAGTTTTTTTTTTTTGGAAGATAGTAAGTCCTTTATTATCCAGAAGCAAGGTGCCTAAAAATTGAGAACTCCAGAGAAGGGGCATATGTACCTATCTTGAAGTGAACTCATGGGATTGTTGATGCCCACTAATGCCACATGCAGCATGTTACCATGAATTTCTGGTTCCAAGGACCCATTTGACAACACCCCATGATCAGAATCGAAACTTGAACAGTGAGAAGCCTCCTTTAGTGCAGCATTGATTGCATTTGGTAGAAACTGGAGAGATTTGACAATAACCATCACTCCCCATCTCCTTTCGCAGTGTTTCTCAACCTCTGGCTCGTTGGATGTTGGATCCTCAGACACATTTCTTTTCTTAATGTGCTCTTCAGAGAACTCCCATGATGCAATAAGACCAGATCGATGCCACTGCATCCGAACACTGCCTCTCACAAGATAGGGCTGGAAAAGGACAAGACTCAAATATGAAAAGAGCAGTTGCAATGAGGACTTTAATGGGTTTTTGAGCATTAGGATGCGTATAATTTTTTTCCACTGGCACTCCATACAGGAGGGCCCATGACTCAGTGGTAAAGATTGCTGATCTGACAGGCCTCACCATAAAGGGAAGACGTCGCAAAGATCTTCCAGATTGAAAGAATTATCTATTCATCTTTAGTGGACTGTTACTACATTTTTCTTTTAAAGCATATGATGTGGGCAAAACTTTCGGCCAGGAGTTTTCAATCTTGAAGAATTTTGTGATACCCCATGTCAGAAATCTGAATCATCAGATCATGTGGCCAGTTGTAGTAAATTGGTGTTTCACAACACAGTGAGTCCTTTTTCTTTTTTGTTTTTGTATCAGGGTCCTATAATGATTTTGTAATGAGATCTGTTGAAAACTAGCAAATGAAATGCAGCACCCACCTGGTATAATCTACGGATGTATGTCTCCACAACCCGCCGTTGAAGAGTGTGGTCACTGTGATCAAACAAACCTACAAGGGCATCTTCAACGGCCAAAGAAGCACCCACAAGATCCTCCATTCTCTCGTCAATTGCACTTTTTCTCCTGGGAGTTGATACATTCTCACCTTCCTCAGTGAACATCTCTAGTTCTGAGAGACTTCTAGCAATGCTTGTGCGGAGCTCACTCAGCTTGGTTTGCTCAAGCAGTTGACTGGCTTTTAATGCTAACTGAAACAATGACAATCATAAACATCCAGTTTCAGCAATTTGAGAATGTCAACGTGTTTATTGAATATTGACAACGAAAACCATTTCAAAAAATAAATAAATAACGTTGACAGTTGGCTTTCGCCTAATTTAAGTGAAGAACTGCTAGAAGGAAAGAACAATGAATAGACAAATGAAAAACTTTAGGGTCCAACATGTAAGAATATTAACAGCGTCCCCAAGTGCACATTCCATAAAAGTGGAGCCCCTGGATCTAAGGAAACTGTTAATCCAATAGCCCAGGAATGGATTGGACGCCCAAAGAACATTCCAGATTGAAGGACAAAACATCAAAACACTTGGTTATACTGATATTTCTTTCTTTATTTTTTCTTCCGAACCATGTACATGCAGGCTATGATTGGATGGCTAAGCTATTCTAATCGAGAAGATTTGAGTAATTCCCAAAGTGAGGCTCATCATATCAACAGTCTAGACAAATGATGACATGTAGTTCTTATGGTTATGCATGCGAATTTAAATGATGATTTAGGAAGTGTTCTCATAGGTAAACTTCACATTGCCCACCCAGAGTACCCCACCTACCTACTGTGAATTGAACCCTACTTGGATTTTGCAGTGATTTTCACTTGGGTTGAATGACCATATACTTTTAGAGTTTTAGTCCCTAATCTGTACATAAACATCTGTCCTTAAAAGAAAGCCCTACCATGTGAGCTATGTGTAGACCATTACCTCTACAAATAGAGGCATTTTCTGGGTGTGCAATATTCTCAAATTTGCATTTTGCAACCCCCTATGCAGGGCACGCTTCCTAGAGAGGGAGATGGAAATGTCTGGGACTTGAGGTCTGGATTTTCTGTGCCAAAAAAGGCTCCCATCAGATCATTTTAACCCTAGATTAGAGACCTCACGCTCTCAAGGTTCAGACCAATATCCAGAAGCTTCCTGGCTTGTCTGGTTTGCTACAGGACAACGATAAGGCTTTCTTTCTTCCTAAACACAGTTCTCACTTTGCCATCACTTTTTGGTGTGGTAATGCCGAAAAATATATGCTCATAGATTATTTCTACACTACACTCCACTTGCATAAACAAATAGAGGTGCTTAACAAACAAATCCTAGTGATTTATGCAGCAACTACCAAGGGATTCTATGAGAGAACGCCAATAGAAAGATTTTCTCAATATGAGAGAGCAATTCTAGGTACTACAGATCCCAAATTACAACAGCCCCTTTGGGAAAAGGTGGGTTAGGTAAAGTGGTTTCAACATTCAATATCTTTATGGATTGCAAACCAAAATGCAATTGATTCAATTGTAGGGAAACACATTATTTGGGATGTGCATTGAGTTCAATAGGTCCACCCAGAAGCATGGTTATAAAGTAAACCAAACTAATTCCCACCCTATTTTTTACCACGTTTGGCGCTTCCTCTTGTAAGCTAGGTCCATTCCATCCATGTCTGCTAGGAATTAAAATATGAAGTGCAGATTTTGAAAGGAGTGCCAATTCATGCACACACATAGGGTATGAGGGGGTTGAATTTTCATAGGTTGGCTCAACATGGCTTTTTGAGAGAGATCCCACCATTGCAATTCACAACTAGATCCCTCCTAAGAGTTCATGACCTCATGTGTATGTGAGTTCTAGAGTCTCACACATATGAGCTTTCTTCTAGGATCTCGTGCATGATCTTTGCAACAGACAAATCCTCTACACACACTACAACTTCCCCAATCCGTCAACCCTGGTCCCATCATCCACATGTATTGTCACATGTACAACTTTGGTCCTCAACAGAGTGAAACTCACAAATGTAAATGAACCACCCATGTTGATGCTTTCCAATTTCCAAGATAGGCAGACAAAAGTGACATAGTTCCAGAGGTCCAGTGCTTTATTGGAGTAATATAGAATGGAAAAGTAGATCAATCTCGAACCTCAGAGTAAATTGTATGATTCAGAGAAGAGAAGCGGATCAGTTTCTCTCTGTAGGCAGCCGGATTAGGGTAAACCAAAGCTTCCATAAGCAGTAGTATCAGCTTATTCTTACTCCGAACACCCTGCAGTGCAACACATACTAACTGATTAATATTTGTCCCAGGGAAGTTGCTACAAAAGCATCAACAAAGAGAACTGGAAAGAAGAGGCAGCTTAAACTGGTTATCAGCACATATGTCTAATACCTGATGAGATAACACTATGTCCACAACTTTCAGGAGATCCTTATTATAATGAAGCCTAAGATGCTCAATTACATCAGCCTATAGAAAATAAATACCGAATGTCAAGATAACAAAAAATAAAGAAGAATATAAGGCTATGGTAAAAAAAAAAAAAAGTTCTAGAATCTGCTTGTTAGTAATCACAAATAACCGAAAGTCAGTGAATGATGCTCTCTCATGCTAGTTTAGCATTCCTGCAAATGTCTTTGGAAAGAATAAATGCAAACAACTGCCTACTTTAAGGTAGTTTGTGAAACAGACCTCAATGTTTTCACTGAAGATTTCTTCAACAGACAGATATTTCTCAAAAAGAGATTGAACAATAACACGAGCATGACTTTCTCGTCCTCCCTCATATGACTTCACTAGACTCATCAGCGGTTCTACAAGCCTTTCTTGGGTAGCTCGTTCTTTCTCAGGACAGGACAAGAGATGGGCCTGGAAAACAAAAATAGAAAGACCCAAGATTTTTTTTCCCTCAACAAGGAGATGCGACTTGATAGAAAATCAAAAACCAACACGCAGAATTCAAAAGGCCTACTGACCTCAAGTACACCTCGCAATAATTTAGCTGGAAAATCAATGTTTTTCTGGCTCCTTGAGTTCACTTCATGCTCCTTATACTTTGAGTCCAGCTGATATTAGTATGAATCAAACAAGTCAGTTTGACATTGTATTACAAGTAACATCTCAACCTGAAAACAATGGGAAAGAAAACCGGTATCAAGAATTATATGAAACCTCATTTTTGAGATCTTTTGGGAGACGGGTTGCTAAAACAGCCATGCTTTCTTGCCACTGTAGGAAAGGGAGGTCAGGACTGTCTAGACAGTTGAGCAAGTCTTGCACTACCTGAAAGAGAATATTAAGTTTGAATAACAAGATGAAAGAACATCAAGAAACTGCTACACACACAAGTTCACCAGACTGTACCAACCAGCCACAAACTGAAGTTATTGAAATTATTCACTATTGCTTACTTCATCAAGATTATGTTCATAGCCCGCAAGAATCATTTGTGCAGAATTCAAGCTCACAGCACATCTCTGATGAACCTTTCCAGAAACTGCAGTTGGAGGCCCTAAGACAGGAAAGCACCCATGAAATGGTTCTGCTTTCCTCACAGCAGATGGATCATCAAGATCAAGCCTTGCTATGAGATCACCTGCCTGCAACAAAAAATGAAAAAAAAAAAAAGTCCTCAGTCTAATTACCAATATGGGGACATCATAAGCATTCTGAAAAAAAAAAAAAAAAAAAAAAAGAAAGCCTCCAGACTCAAGTTCAATTGATTATCATATCCAACCATGAGAAAAGAAGATAGGACAACATATAACAAAAATTCATATCATTGCAACAATATAATCACAATATAAAAAGAGAAATGATCCTGCACTGGCAATCAAAGTCTGGTGCACAACTATCTTGACCTATGAGGGGCCCACCTTTGCATGACACAATCTGAGCGTATCACAACCTCTTGAAATAGGCACTGTCCAAATTTAAACTCCATTCAGAGTGATATATACCTTTGGATTGATCATGTGTAAAACACACAACCCTTTCTTTCACACATGATCAATCAAACAACAATAGCACTGTGATTGGTGTGAAATTTGGGACAGTGCCTATATGCAGATAGTGAGCATGCAATATGAGCAGTTTGGATTTAACAAGGGTGAGCTACACATAAACCAAATGATTTGCTTAGCAAGAGAAGTAAGTTCGGTCATCATGAAAGGATCATTAATTATATATAAAGGTCAACTTGCAGAAAGTAGCAGACTGAATAACCCCAAAAATGAAATATGAGTGTCACACTGCATGATTCTCAATTGCTTCTACCAGAATATTTACCTGCATTGCCTGACCTTCAGAAATGATGAAATGAATTACTCCTGAAGCAGGTAAAAGAAGTGGCATGCACATCTTCATAACTTCAACCTCTGCATATGGTGCGTCTGTGTCCACGTGACTACCGTCTGGAACTAAGAAACGAAGTAGCTTGCATGGTGTCTCAGCAACTAATTTAGACGGATCATGATCATTCTGGGAAGAAAACAAAAGAAGATAAGAATCACATTGCTTTGGATCACAAAAGTACAATATGCCAGCCTTTATGGGAAAAATAAGTAAGTATGTTTTCTTATTCTCAAATACCAAGCTCAACAGTACATACTGCAGAACACGATAGTGAAAGTTTGGTTTCAAGACCTCAACCAGGTCATATGGTGCTAGAATAATAAGACATGAAGAATTTTAATTAAAGCATGTGTAATACACGGTTTTCATGGGCATGCCTAAGGTGCAGATGCATAAGCCCTTTGTGACTAAACCAAAGCCTTATTAATGTGTGGTAGGCTTTAAAATTCTCTCTTTTAGTTGTTAAATACAGTCATGTTTTAAATTTCAATTATCTTTCTTGGAGCCTTGGACCTTATGCTATGAATTTGCAAGCTAATTTTAATTTTTAAGGATGTATATGGAGTCTGAGACCTTCATAGTTAACAATGAATCAGACAGAAGACATAATATATGAATTTGCATACATATGGGACCATTATTAGCTGAATTACCCTTATAAAATTATCATGATTTATGTTATATGATGTTGTTTATTTGTCTTGTATGGGCTTTTAAAGATAGATTTTTTTTTTTCTTTTTTCTTCAGTATACATGCCTAGCTTAATTAGGAGTGCACAAAGCTCAAACCAGCATTCGTTTTGGATGCAGCTTGTTCTGTAACTACCTTGGTATATAATACACCTTAAGCATAGGTTGCACTCCCCCACTGAACTTAAGGGAAGATGCCTAATTTAAAAACTTCAGCAAAATTATATAGGTGCCTCTGAAAACATATTGCCTCCTTCTCTCTTTTGGTGTTGTGTCACTGTCATCCTACCTTGGAATCCATGCACTTGAGGATTCCAAGGTATTCTTACATCTGGTTGTGCCATGGGACTCTCAAAAGGATTGGAGTCCTTACCTTCATTGTTTTATAGGATCACATATCCATAGTTTCAAAACCTGTCATTTCGATGTTGTGCCAATAAAAAAAAAAAAATGTTCCCAACACTGTAAGCACAATCTAACTTTTTTCTCTCTTTTTTTCTTTTTTAGCTACTATTGACTACTGGTGGGAACACTAGAGTGAGACCTATACGCCCAGGGATTGATCCCCAGGCAACTGTAAGGTGAGACACCTCTTTTGCCAATGGGTTGTGAGGCATTTCTCAGTACAATCTAACTTACTTATACATGCAAGAAAGCTAAAAAAAAAAAAAAATCATTATAGTGTAGCATTAATTGACAGCTGCATGCCCCCCTATCTTTAACACTTAAGTTAGCAGTGAATAGAAGTTTTTCCTCTCTTTTTTTTTTTTTTTTTTTCTCAAAACCTAGAGTTCAAATATACTATACAGACAGGAAGATGAACAGACAGACACATCTAGACCATTTCTGTAACCTCCGTAAGTGAAAAAGAAAAGGAAACGAAATAAGCACACTCACCTGTAGCAAGCAAGTCCTTCCATCAATGAGGAGGCGAGTACCAGCTGCCTCTTCTTCTGCATATATCACATGGCTGTTTCCATCCAACTGCAACATATAATTTCAGGCAATGAGATTCTCAAGATCTCTCTCTCTCTCTCTCTCTCTCTCTCTCTCTCTCTCTCTCTCTCTCTCTCTCTCTCTCTCTCTCTCTCTCTCAATAGATGACATCAAACCTAATCCTTTGGAATCACAACATCAACAATGAAGAAACAATAATATTTTGATTTTAAGTAGCAATAACAATCCTCACCAAAAAAACAAAAAAAGGAGCAATGATAACAATAACTAAAAGAGAATCATGACCTTAAGGTCCAGACTTTTTCTTTATGAAGTACAGAATCTCGGTGATCTTTTCATTAAAACAAATCAGAATAATACAATTAATGTGTTACTACATGAGAAGCTGCAGTGATGTAAAGAGAGGAAATCCTGCCTGCATCAAGAGACCCCCATCTCGCAATGTATGAATTTCTGCTTCGACCTCAGACTGGTTCATCCGTAATCTATAGCTTCCAGGTCCACCCCTTAACATTTCAATCTAGAATACAAGCTTAACATACTTAGTAAAATACCCAATAGTCCCACAGTGCAGAGACACCCAATTGAGAAAAACTCGAGTCAAAGGTATTGGAATAGTTACCGTGTATTTGCTTCCTTCAATACTGAGAGAAACTTGAGAGTTGACAAGCGAGATGTGCTGCATTTAAGGGGACTTGCCGATTAAACAGAATCTAAAAGAATAAAAGAACCATGCCCAAACTCATTCACCAAACTCGAGAAAATGCTACAATGCCATACCTTGGGTGGGATTTGCCCCTTTTCAAGATAACCAACGTAGTCTGAAACCAGTGCTGCACTGCTAGTCGATGCTTTCTATGGCACAAAAGGAGAAACAGAAGGAATTACTTTAGTTACCTTTTAACATTGAACACTGTCTATAAATTATAACTAGTAAAACTCATAGAACATCCTAATAATTAAAATGAAATTAGCTGTGCTTACAAAGAGAGCTCCTCCGACAACAGAAATGTACCAAGGAGGCCTCTCAGCTCTAACCCGCATTGCAATTCTGCTGTCCAGCCAGCCTGTGTGGATCTTGTTGTCTTTGTATTCAGAAGCCTGAAAAAATAGACAATTTCAAACATTTATTTTCTTCCCATAAAGAAATGGAATTCAAATTTTCAAGGTAGAAGGAAATTACTAGGAAAAGAATGGGAATATTACATGTAAAAGATCTATGGTATAATCAACATTAGTACGAATTTCTCCTCGAATTTGTATCTCTTTTAGCCCAAGAACCATATTAGCAATTGCTAAAGCTCTAGATTCCCCAAAAGCAAAAACATGTCCTGAGATTGAAATGATGGTTCAGCAACGGGAAAATAAGAACACATGAATATGGTCACACGCAACTACATTCAGAATATTACCAAATTGAGAATCAGAGAACTCGTGAATGCCTCCTCCAGACTGTGAAACACATAAACATTCATTGTGTAAGTCCACTATAGTCCAAGAAACCGGAACTTACATAAACATTCATTGTGCAAGTCCACTATAGTCCAAGAAATCGGAACTTCACCAAAGAATCAAGGATACAATTTGAACATTTCCAATAACTCCAGAATTTGCTAAATACAGAAAAACTATTCTCCTAGAGAGTTGTCCAGAACATATACCTTAACAGAAAAGTATGCCCACACATTTGGCTTGCTTTTAAAACTGAGTTCCTGCAAGTATCAACTAATTCAAATCAAGCTCATCATAGAATAAAAGCATAATAGTGGACAGCGGTAGACATTTTTTTGTGTCTAGTAAATCTAACCTGTACTTTCCCACTTGTAGGCTTGAAACCATCATCTGGGTCTTCACTTGTTACACGAACAGCTACGCAATGACCTTTTGGTCTTACAGCCTCTGCCATATCAAAATCAAATGGAGCAGCAGTGATGGATGCTTTCTTCCATGCATCATAGCCTCCACCACCATCCATCCCATAAAAACGCCTAATTTCTAAAATGAAGCATCACAACAGAACTGTAAGTAGTAATAAAAAAAAAAAAGGAGAGAATAAGAATTATGTTGTAAGTAGTAAGAAAAATAAAAAGGAGATGACAAGAATTCAAGTAATGAAGAGTAACTTCATACCAGGAATTTTCCAGAGAGGAATGCCCATCCCAACTGCAACTTGAGCCGCTGGCAAATTTATTTCAGCAATCCACTCAGTAACAGGATGTTCCACCTAAAACAGATAGCGATATAAGATTGCAAAGAAGACATGGATAAGAAGGGGAGACAGGCAGACAGACAGAATGGCAGATATATATATATATATATGTATATATATATATATATATATAGAGAGAGAGAGAGAGAAGATTTTAGGATTTTCTGGTAAAATATTGAATTGACGTGTCACTTTGCTATTAATAGTTTCCTCCACAGCCCACATGGGTTGACTTTTGCATAAAAGATGTACAATCTTCAATCTCCTATTAAATATCTTACTTGAGATGGAGCTTAATCACTTACACATCCTATATCAATAGAAATGTGATGGTTTTTCATTAAAATTGATTTTCCTATTAAAAAAATGAGTAGCATTTTATGCTGCTTTTTCAATTCTTTTTAAGTTAATTTATAATTTATCATCAGAATATTGTCAAAAGAGAGATCCATCAGTCTGGCCTTATATGCATGGATCGAGACCATTAATTTAATTTTTTAATGTAATTGTTAATATTGAAAGAAAAAAAACACTTTTCTTCAGAATCCCAGCCGCTTCTAATTACTTGTTTGATGGAATTTATTTTAATTGCTTGTGTGCAAATATTAAATAAAGAATTTGATGTTCTCTTAAATTTTATATTTATAGACTGTCTAGTACTTCTCTGAACTTTCCATATTTTTCCATAATTCTTTGTCATTTAATTAGTTTTTCTGGATGACTAAATCAATCTTGCTTAAGTCCAGCTTGGTGTTGATGAGTCCAGCCTGGTATTGACAGGTCTGACTTGGTATTGGTGCTGCCAAGTTGCCCATCAACAAGGAGTTTGGATTTCTCAGTAAGATAAGGTTCAACCATGCCTAAATATCTTTATTAAAAAAAATTACAAAAATAAATATGTCAAACTTTTAATAAGAAATATATTGAGAAAGATCAATAATAGCACATTTAACTGTGAAGAATAATTTACAGTCATGTTACCATTGGTCCATAACCTGAACCCAAGTCCAACATTTGGACCAAATAACCAAATGCCAATGCGCAAGTAAAATTGAGGGCACTTCTGGCAACATCCGTGGATTCCACGAATACATGGTGTACTTTCTATGGACATCTTTGGGTGTGGATTCCATACCATGGAATCCGCATTTTTTTTTTTTGGGTGTAGTGGTGAAAAGAGGAGGGAGAGACTGCACATTTTCCATACAAAAGTTACAAATCTGATCCCTCCCCTCAAACTTTAAAATCTCCACAAGATCTTGAATTTTCCCAAATGTTGTCCACAGAAATTTTCTGCACCAAACACCATATTAGTAAATAAACGTGTTAATGTCAAGGCACAAATGTACCTCAAAGGAAAATCTTAGTAGTTTCTTCTGATTTCAAGTATGAAATACCACAAACCTGTAATCGTGGGTTGAGCTCTAAAAAGTAGTACTCTCCAGTGTCCATGCTGTACAGATACTCAACGGTAGCAGCCCCAACATAATTAACACACTTAGCTAGCCTCCTTGCACCCTGCTCCAGCTGTTTCACAGTCTCAGGCGGGGCTACTGTAATTGGACCTTCCTCAATAATCTACTAGACATATAGAACTGTATTAATATCTACTGTCATAATCTAAAACAGAACCATGAAGGATTAAGAGGATAGAAACAAAGAAGATGTACATGACATGAAAAGTCATGTCTCCATTACTGAGAAAACAAATATGAATATAATCCTTCAAACTTAAATGCAAAAAAGAAGAAAAAAGACACAAATGAAGTAACAGAAGAATACCTTCTGATGTCGCCTTTGGATGCTACAATCACGGCTGTGCAATGCTGCAACGTTGCCATACTCATCACAAAGTAACTGAACTTCCAAATGGCGGCTCTGAAAGAAGACTTTGAAGCTTATATCAGGAGAAGTTTACACACTACAACTCAAGAAATAGAGGAATAACTGCAGTTACAACATTAGAACTATGTCTGCGATTTTCAAATGGAAAAAAGAAAGGTTAACTTTGAGTCTTGGATTCACATACTCTACCCAGTTTAAATGAGTAAATCATGCAACGACCTAGCAAATTGTGGTCCCCAAAAAATACATCATATATCCAAATGACTTGCATACATGGATGATGGGTGAAGTTGCATGAAAACAGGTACGACCATATGAATGTCAGTATTCTACACAAGTACAGAGTACCTGATCTGGTGAAAACCCAGAGATATATTTTTACTAATAATCAGTATTTGAAAACTATTCATATAATATTAGGGTTACAATGGGAACTACAATGACTCATATAATTGTTATGACAATCTCTCAGTCTGAAACATTTCAAATGGAAAGCATGGAACACAAAACTTCTAGCACTGTAAGCATTATATATATATATATATGGAACTCACGCAAAAGTGAAAAATAGAAATCAAGAAGTTCTGTATTAGAATTCCTGTCTGGCCAGATCCAGATGTACCTAACATGAGTCTTCAACCATTTACACCAATCTTTGCAAACAAAATGCTCAACCAGTTTACTGTACTAACAGTTAGGAAATTCTCACCTGAGAAGCAACCTTCATTATAAATATTGGAGATCCTGGAACTTCACCCTGGACTTGCTTGAACAAAGCCCTCACTTCATCATCATTATGAACCTATAGATGGGACAGGTCACAGGATACAGGATGATGTGAATAATCAATTGCAATTGTAAAATTGAGTCCGAAGAGTTCGACATAAATGTGTTGACGTGCCATGTGGCATTCAAATAGTATCAGATAAACAATAGATAGTAAACAGAACTGACTTAAATAAGGAAGCAAGAATACTTTGAAAAGAATGATGATGTGAAAAATGACAGCCCACAACATGTCTGTTCTATTTTCAATTATTGGAAAGGCTCATAATCTTGCCCAAACTACAGAGGCCACTGCTCATACCAATCTAGCTAGTAGTTGGTTGATACAATAGGCCTGTTACATGTTATGCTTGGATATCTTTTTGGCTCATGAAAACACGTCATTGTGGTCTTGAATCAAACAAAGCAAACCGAGATTTCAATATTTGGGTTCTACGTACTAATAGAATTTCATTTTCGCACCAAACTGTTGCAATGATAAACTTATTCATTTTTTCATCGGTAACAACGAATTATATTAAGATGAAGAGATAGTACAACCAAACTTAATCAAAAGAACTATCAAAGAAAAGCCGGTATAAGAGCAATATACCAGACTCCCACCATAACTACACAACAAAAGCACTAGGATTACATAATGTATTATGATGGCATAACTTTAACTTAGAGTGATGATGCTATGACAATAGATGATGATAATAAAAGTCATGCTATCTATGCCAATCTGATTCCATATCACAACCTCTAATGCTCGACCACATAAATTTAACAAGCAAAAATTGAAAAAAAAAAAAAAAAAAAAAAAAAGAAAAAAAAAATGGTAGTTACTCTTACTAAGATATGCATGTCCTTCAATAAATGGTTATCATTACCAAAAAAAAAAAAGTAAGAAAGACAGAAATATGTTGTCTCTGATGAGAAACCTACTATAGCAGAGTACAAAACAAACCTTTCTTATTCCTTTACCACCACCGCCCCATGATGCCTTAATCATAGCAGGGTAACCTACCACCTGACAACTTGCAACTGCCTCCTCCGTCGTATAAACACATGCTTGCCTATAGATGTCCTCTGGTATAGATTCTAAGCAGCTTTCTGAAGAGATTTTTACCTGGGAAATGATTTTAAGCATATGATAAACCCCTTCATGTAAAATTTGCATGTCTAGTTACTGTTTTAATAAATTCAGATAACTGAAAATTACATGTGAGCCACTCCATGGAAGGGTTGGTACTCCTGCTGCTTGAGCAATCAGAGAGGAACCAATTTTATCTCCTAGTGCAGCCATTGAAGAAGCTGGAGGCCCAAGAAAAATTATTCCCTTTGCTTTTAATGCATCCGGCAACTCAGGGTTTTCAGATGCATGGCCCCAACCAGGCCATACAGCGTTAACACGTGTTATTTCTGCCATCTGCAGATCATTTAGATGTTACAAGTCAGACCAATAAGAAGAATGAGTAAGACTACAGGTTAATATAGGAAACTAGGTTGAATTTAGATGTGCCGTACACTACATCACAAAAAAAAAAAGAAAAAGAAAAAAAAACATATTTTGGTAGATGGAAATACAGTTTTTAGTGCTACAAAGAGAGAGGAGTCTTAGGAGAGTGATTTCTGCCCTCTTTACTCTAAATAAATGTCAGCATTGCAAAGAAATTAATTTGGGATGGAAAAAAAAAAAAAGAAGCAGAAGCCCACCTAGAGCGATTTCCAATAATGGTGCTGCCCGAAAGGAACAACATAATGAATAACAACCCAAATGTCCAAACGATTAATTTGGAGTGGAAGACAGAAAAAGGGCAGTTTCCCACAGTGACCCACCAAAACGATTTGCGATAATCTCGCTCCACAGAAAGCATAGTGGAGAGATAACGAAATTTTTCAAAAGATGCAAACCACTTGCAATTGGGTTACTTCTTTAAATCTCTAGTGAAATGGAATAAAATAGAAGTGACCATCACAAGGAGAAAGCAATACAGTTGGGTGGGAGCTCACCTCTACAATGAGTTGCACATTAGCATAGTTGTTATTGTTTGTCCCTCCTGGAACTTCCACAAACTGATCAGCAATTCTTATGTGTTCTGCATTTATTCTCATGTCTTCTGGAGTTGCCATGGCTACCAACAGAATGGCTTTTTCTGTTCCAAATGTTTCATATGCCCATGTTCTGATACTACGCATAAATTTCACAGCTGCCATTCCATTGTTTGAAATTAAGATACTGTGGATAGGTGTCTTCCCACCAAGAGCTTTGCAGAAATCACCAACTTCTAACAATGCCGCTGGAGGTCTGATTTGGACCCTCCCGTTCATGGACCCATTTCCACGCCAAACTCCAGCCATAGCTGATCCCCTTCAGGATTCAGATATTCTGCATGGATCGAATAAGTATAATCAAACATGAAGGTCCAAAATTGAAATGAGATTGATTTTTAATCCCAAGCGATGGAGGTTATCCCGATACTCACAGGAATCACAAAATTCGTTATTAAAAAAGAGGCCTTCGATAAAAGTAGAAAGCACTTTGTATACCCATTCTTGGTTTAGGCTGTCAAGAGGGGTGAAATAGAGGCAAAAACCCGTAAATTGGATTACAAAAGATAGGAAAAAAAACAGAGAGAGGAAGGAGTGCCATTTCAATCGCTAGAATAAGTATAATCAAGCATGAAGGTCCAAAATTGAAATGAGATTGATTTTTAATCCCAATTGTCATTATCTAGCAAAACACTAAAACATAGGAATCATTGTACAGAACTACTTTGTAAAATCAAGCTTTCTTTAACACCTGCACAGCTAGGATAATATAATCTTAGCACTATTGACTGGCACAAGCAAGAAAGATTAGAGAACTTATTCAAGAGGAACTGAATTAAATAAAGCAAATAACGTGAAGATGAAGACCGTTTTGGGGCTCTCAAAAAAGGAAAAAGAGAGCCATTTTGAATAAGCTACATACAAGAGGGGTAAAAAATTCAAGATCCAGCAAATAAAAATGGTACGACCAGATCCTAAAACCTAAACCTGAGTTCATATAACTCCACCTCCTTGTGGATGGAAAATGAGCTCAAAATGATTAAGAACACATAATGTCCCAATTTACATCGCTGCCTAACATGAAGGAGGTCTTAAGCTTCAATGGAGTAAGTTATGTTGGCAATTTAGAATAGTCAAACCAGTCAACAAAATAAATCCCAATTCTCCAGAGCAAACTGAGAACTAGGGGCCAATTCAATCCAGCAGACAAGTCCTAGATTAATAGAAGGAACTAACCATGTAACTGCCAATCATACTTCAAAATCGACTGAAAAGACAGAGTCTTTCAAAGCACCCATGTCATATCTAGAACAAATTTAAGAAAAAAAAAGGGACTTCAAATTGAATATAATCAGGAAAGCCATAAGGGAAGAACCAACAATTCAACTAACTCAACAGCACAACTCTCAAAATAGCAATTCATAACACAATACATGGATACTACAAATGCAGTTGCCACGGACTTCAATCTGATCTGGGTCAGAACAATATCCATATCCCATTGAAAAAAAAAAAAAAAAAAAAGAAACAAACCTTAAACCCCGAAGAATCCGAAAGAACAAATCTTTTATAATAAAAAGGGGAGAAAGAAGTGAACTGACCTGGTAGACAAGGAAGAAGAAGACTAAATCAGCAGAACCCAGAAACGAAATCGTCCTTTCCCTCTTTCTGAAGCCTCAAATGAGAAATTAAAGACCACCCCAAAATGCCAACCCAACTCATGTATTGTAGAAAGTGGATGGCAAGAATGCAGATGCAGAAAAAGGGTATCAGCGGCTTTAATGAGAGCGCCACGTGATACCTGCCCACCCCTGTATTCCTCGTAGTAGTTCCCAACTACCCCAACGCATATAATCACTATCAGAAATTCAATCCCGGACTCTTCTATCTCTCCCTCCTCACTTCAAATGAAACCCATGGTTTAAAAGCTTCCTAACCCATGAAAAAGGATTCCTGTCTGTCTGTTAGTGGCTTTTCTTCATAAAAATCAAATCTTTTTTCCCATTTTTCTTGATTGGAAAGGTTTGCGTGTGCGTGTGCGTGTGTTTTGACTGTGAGTTGGGTGTTGTTGTCGACCAAACCTTCCCTTCCTATCTGTGGATGGATGGGTCGAGGAGGGGCGGCGAAAATCTCACCTTAATTAATAAGACTTCGGATATTTGCATTTTTTTTAGCCTCTCTCTTTGCCTTTGGCTGTAGTAAACTACAGGGATGGGATGGAGAGAGACAGATGGGGTTGTATTTAATTTTTCATTTGTTAGGGGGGTTGGAGCAGATGCTCCATAAATCTGGTGGGGTCCACCTCTGATGGGTGACTGCTTATTAAAGTTGATTAGAAGTTTTTCTGGTAGAATTAGTGCATGGGGGTCTTGTAATCTTTGAGGATGATATCAGTGTGTTTAGGTGTTCAAGAAATTAGTTGTGGGTGGGAGTTAGGTGCAGCCATGCCTTCCTCAACTCCCATCCCCCCCATCTTTCTCTCTCCTTTGACTTGTCTCAGTTTTTTTTTTCTTTCTGATGATAATGGGGTAGTAAAGTTGGAAATTATGAGAGACTTAAGTTATCTAAGATGTATGATGGGAGACTATCAAATCAATTGTTTGATCACCTCCAGTGGGCCATGTAAACCATGTGATTACTTGGGGTCCCATGACATGAGTGGGACTATACAATATAAGAACAATTTTTTTTTATCATTGTGTCAATATTTTCTTTACAAGTCCTGGGACTCGAACATTTCTCGTGTCAGGACATGTTTGTATAATGCCCAAGAAGGGAAAGAAAAGCAGGACATTGAAATGGCATTTAAAGCGGATCAATTCTTTATGATTATGCAAAAAAAAAAGTGTTTTTGATGCATAGTAATGAAAGAGTTTCCTATAAGACTGTAAAATCATTTTCACATACGCTATACAAATGTGTTTTTAAATTTAAATCGTCATACTTAATGAATTGGATGGCACACATCATTTACCCATGCACCCAAGTGGCCGGGTCCATGTTAAAATTTAAGAGTGGTCAATGAATCAAACATATTCCGGTTGGCCCTTCAAGATGTACGAGCGACTACTCAGATTGCAGGACTGGTTCATGTAAATGAAACTTTTGATGTTTTTGGAATAGATCTCCAAGACTGCAAGCTCTCAGCAAGTAGTACTTTGACCATTTTTATTTGATAAATATGCATATAGTTTGTGCTCTTTTTATTAACTTTGATATTTTAAAGAAACGAACTGGTGATGTTGGGCATGGGAGCTTCATATGTACTAGTTATTTTGAACCAAGCAAACATCTAACATTAACTATGATCCAAACCTTTTGTGGTCTCCTCTAAATATGCACTCTCCCCAATTTCACTTCACTCAAATTTATATAAATTCTCTTAGATCAATCTATATGTAAAATTAAGGACTTATTGATAGTTTATCTTGTCCCATTACTTATATGTTAGAGAGTGTATGATACGGATGGTTTGGATCAAAGAAAATTGGGGGCCACATAAGTCGGCATCAAATCATCACATACCTAGACATCGGCATAGGATCAGTCATATTTTTAAATACTATCATTTCTTCGATTTAAGACCATGAAATTGACAATTAAAACAGAAACTCCACCCTTTATCTATTAACTATTTATTTCATAGTATTAAATTGAACATACCAAAACGTCTAATTAGCCATTGCCTCACTCTATTTGGTAGGGTGAGTGGACGGGGGCCTCACAAACCTTGCAATATAACAATAAATTCTTTTATTTTAACATTTCCAACATGACGAAGACCCCGTAGCTCTGGCCTGAGCTTAATTTGGCCCATGAGATGAAGCCATTCTATATATTGTACTTTAGAAAGTAACAGTTCAGGCACATGTTTACGCAGGCCTAAGTTTAACTTAGTCCAACTTTTGTGCTTTCACAAGATCACCATCACCATCACCATCATCATCATTATCATCAAAGCACGCCCTGCATGGGGTCAAGAAGTGAAGAAGATAGACTCGCTCTTTAAAGAATGCCATGTTCCAACCATCTCATGGCTCTTTAATTGGCCCATAAAATAATTAGTGCCTTTTTGCCTCTACTGATTATGTGCCTGTGGCTGTGCCTGATATCCAGATTGTGAAATTCTAATGATTCGGTTGCAGTTGTAAAATTAATTTTCATGACCCCATATAATTTCGTTTATATGCCTTTGATCCATCTAATCCGGTCAATAATCATGTTCGCATTCGATGGCTTGTTGCAACATGCTCTTTTGACTCATCTAAACAGGTCAATAATCATATGTGTTGCATTCGATGGCTTGTTGCAACATGCCCCCAGACCCCAGTGTGGGGTAGGCAATCAGCATCATTTTACTTTAACACATGCATGCGAATTAATCACTAACTAGCACGAAGTCCCCCCAGGTTAAATCTCGTGTGATTTAAATAATATATTAAAACCAATATCTCTTTCATATAAATCTAACAAAATAATTAAAAAATTCAAATCAACCAAAAAAATATAAAAACCAAACATTTATTCCTTTAATCCACATCGGCATACATATTTCATTTTAAAAATAAAGAATTCCTATGCATTTATATTCATTTTGAATTATATATCAAAACTTTGAAAATAACTTTAATTTATAGAGTTGAAAGGCATCATTTTGAATTGGATCACATCCATACAAATGAGCTTGAGACACATATTTTATTGGAAAGTCACATATATAACCCAAGAGACATATTCTTTCTCTTGAAAGTTCAAAAACGATTAGGGAACACTTAACAAAATTATTAATTTTTTTTTTCTCATTCTTGACTGTCATTCAGCCACGTCAGCAAATGAAAAAAAAAAAAGAGAGGAAGAAAACAAACACGCCCTCTCTTATGAAATGTCAAAAGTTTTATTCAAACATCTCCACCTCTTCATCAACAAACGCTCATCTTCCAAGGAAACCCACCTTCCCCTTCCTCAGCCCCCTTCCTCTATTCTATGCCAGGGCTCATGCCATCCCTTCTAAGTTTCCAAATATGCAAATCTCCACTTCCCAGTACTCCAAGTCATATATGTGAGATAAATGGACGACACCAAGATCAGACAAATGGGGAAGTTTGTAAATTGTAATTAAGAGTTTGGAGAAAGAGAAAGAAAATGGTGTGGAGGAAGAGGAGTGTTGTAAATGGTTGAGAGGAAAGAGATATTCACAAGGTATTCCTTGATCTCTTTCCTCTATAGATTTACAAAGATTTGATTTTTTTTCTCTCTAATTCATTTATAATGTTTTGAAATAAGCATTGATTTCAAGTGAGTGGAGGGAGTTTTTGGTATTTGGAGGAGTTCTTGGTTTTCGTTAAACAAAGAAAAGGCTGCAAAACTTAAGATTTGAAGATCCACAAGTGAAACGCCGAACCTTCGGTTCCTAATTCCCAAGATTTGATGGCCCGCTATTGAACCTTACAAATTGCTCATCAATTCCGATTAAATAAGGAGGCTCTTCCTTGAATCAAACCACCATATTAAACACTCCAATACAACCAAATTCCCCACCTCTGCTGCTATTCAGGCAGGCCTGCCCATATGCAGCAAAAACACCCAAGAGGGTAAAAACCCTTTAATCCTTTGGTTCACTTGAAGTTTTTTCATCTTAGTATAAATGGATTTATATGAGATGGGAGACTTAACACATGCATCGCACAGGGATTGCTAGTTTTATTGAAAAGGTAAATATTATATGTTTTTAAAATGACACATTCACAAATAGACCCCAAGAAATTGATGTAGTATCTCCTAAGATCAGTATTAAAAGTTTTTTTTTTTTTTTCCAACTAACATTCAGTTTTAAAGAGAAAGAATTTATGGTTGGTATTGAACATCAATGTCTTTTGATTGTTTCGAAATCTTTCTAATTTCAGCCACTTGCCTTCTTGAAATTGGAGTTGAGGAAAAAAACAAAGCACATATATGACAGAATTAAATATAAAAACACATACATGGCAGAGTTTAGGTAAATGGGAACCCCAATGAACAAACTTTTTTGCATGGCTATTTGCGCTCAATTTGGCCAAAAACAATTCCAATACTCACTTGCTTGGAATCACTAAAAAATATATATATATATATATTCCAGTAACGCTCTTTAGTTTAGCCTATCTAATAAAATCTAAGTCATTTCAAACAATTTCTGCTTTCAAATACATGATCAATCCGAGCAGACCCAACTTCTTTAGAATGAAATTTGACCAGAACCAGTATACAAAGTGGACAATCATTTTAAGTACCATAAGTTTTAATGAGTTCACCAGCGGAAGAGAGGAGGCCACGCCCCCCAAACAAATTCATATAACCCCTAAAATTCTTAGATATCTCTATTCAGTTTTTACGTATGCCCCCCTCCCTCCAATATATATATATATATATATATTTTAATTTTATTTTTCATTTTACATAGTGGCCCTCCAAGGAAAATTTTCTGGGTCCACCCCTGAATACGTAGGCCCCACCAAAGAGCATGATAAGGGGATTCAAAGATGTGGCCTCTCTATAAACAAGTCATAGAAGACCATTTTCAGTTAGGTACTTGACTGGGAATCTTAGTTGGGAAGGACAACTGAAAAATAGGTACCCCAGGCCCACAAGAGAGAGGTGTTAGTTGGGTTTGATTACCCACATATGGAATCGATTGTATCTTAGCTTTGCCAAGTATATGCGGAGAACCGCCAGTTTTTCACTAAATTGTGATCATTCTGACTCTGAAATAACATTTCTGGCAGTGGGTTCTTTTGCCCTGTTTTTAGGGAATCCGGATTGGGACCATACTCGATTAAATGTTTGATCCTGGACCTGTGTGCTTGTCCAATGGGCGTGACTCAAAACATATATGTCATTAAAAACAGAGTCATTAGGATTTAGGAGTCAATCCAATACCTTTTAGAGCTAAAACATCAAACCTTCATTATCTGCAAAGCAACCTCATCTTAGTTAAATCAAATGCTTCTATCTACCCAATTGAACCTGCATCTGGATCCATCATCAATTGGGTCCAGAGAAGGAGTCATACATGAACATTTTTGTGTTGATACGATCAGGTAACTTGATAACCAAAGGTCCATTGACTGATTGTCATCACTGTTTTTCAAAGAGGAAACGTGAATGGACCATTATAGTGATTTCATTTATTTAGGTAGGATGGGAGAGAGCGTAAAATCTTTGTCACAATCAAATATGAATTCTAAGAGAAAAAAAATATAATTCAAGCAGCCGATTCAAACATAATTTAGATGAGGCTCTGATCATGATGATTTTGATCGTTATATCTCATTCTCAAGTCATTTTTCTACTTTCCTTCTCTTTGTCAAGTGCACAACACCTTGAATGTAAGTTTGACTAGTATCTTGAAACTGAAACCAATCAAGCAGACATGTCACCTGAACCAACTGATCTGAGCAAAAAAACATACTACTCCTACCTCATCCAACCAACTGTATAACAACAATAAAAAAATAAAAAATAAAAAAAAACACCCTCATCCCTGACTTTACCTCGTGTTTGCTATTACCTTGTGTGTGCTTTTGTGTTTTTTTTTTTTTTTTACTACTTCAGGTTGTTGATTTTACCATTTCCAATATGATAATTTCAAGATTTTTTTTATTTTCTCCTGACCACATTATTAATGATAGCCAATATTATATGAATTATCATGCTAATAGTGAAAAATTGATGAACAATGATACTTTGTGAGACTGCCCACATGACATGAACATTGATGACATGCAGAGATGAGGGAGACGTGGACAAGTACAGTCCACAGCAGTGGAAAGTTTGCAGCAGTAGAGAGAGAGCAGTTTAGGCATAGTACTGTGTGTTAACTATAGACACAGACGTCTACTACAAATATTAATGTTAGTTGCCCTACCTTGCAACCGTCTGTTTTGCCATTTCACATGGAGTCCGGATTCTCCCTGTCCTATTTATTAATTTATTTTTGTATGTCAACCAGACAACTAATTCCAAGAAAGCTCGTACAAGTGAAAGAGATAGCTCACACACGCACACAAAAAAAAAAAAAAAAAGCCTATAAAGTAGAAAGGATAGCCCATGCACATAAAAAGAATAATATACCTAATGATTGATCCCTGATGAACAACAGAGAGACATGCAGAGTTGCCAACCAATTGAACAACCCCTTACTCCTTACTGTCAGAAACCAAACTATAGAAAATCTTTTCCTGGGCAAAAGCCTCAATGCACTGATTAATTTCTTCCTGGGCAAAAGCCTCAATGCACTGATTTTCCTCCCCCTTTTTTCTATGATTCTTAGAAGGTCTTATTATAGTACACTAAAAATGTTAGAATGGCAAAACATATACATCCATCATCATTTTAGATGTATATTTCCTATTCATGTCTCATGCTGCATTATAGAATGGTGCACTACCCATCTTCAATGAACGGCGGAGCTCACCTTTTTATAATCCAAGTCAGTCATCAACCCTAACACTCATTATAATGTAGTTCTTCCCATCCACCGCCTTCATCACTACTAGTCTATCAATAATTTATTGCCATAAATTAGTTAGGATGATACAATTTTCAAGCATTGAAACTATAGAAACTAGCAATAATTTTTCTCACCGTTTTGCAACTATTTTATTTTGTGTTTTTTATTTGTTTTTGTTTAATAACAAAAAGGAAATTATGAACTTTTCAAAATTTTTAAAACGATGGTCTTCTTTAGAAGAGGCCAAAAGTGAGATTAATTTATAAAAGAACACCAAAATGTTTTCATCTTATAGGAAATGGTTGTTCGTCCCTGTCACATGAAATTAAGTCCACAGATATTGATGGTTCTCTCTTCATCCCATTAATGAAGTATTGATCATCTGGATTTATGAAAATCAGGTATGGTGCTACTCAAGATGTGGACAATGGGATTTCTCTTAAAAGTAGTGAGATTTGAAGGGAAATTTGTTCTCGTGTGGGAGGTTGGAACTAACACATGTGGAAGGAAGATTCGTTACTTGCCACTCATTTGTAAAACATGAAAATGTATAAATTAAATAGATCAAAAAAGACATAGATGGAAGTAATAAAATTATATTTTAAGTACAATCTAATTTAAAGATTTTACTCTGAACATGCTGAAATAACAAAACCGAATTCATATGGATGATCCAACATGATCGAGGCAAGGCTTTGATGCAAAAAAAAAAAACAAAGTGCGTGCATAAGATCTAAAATTAAAGATTTTCCTACATACAGACACCAGTCTTGTCAACCTTGTTATGAATGACTGTCACCTTCAATTAGCTATAGTTTGAAAACAAGGCTGACTTAGTTTTGTGATAATAAAAAAAAAAAACCCAGACTCTGACATTCATGATTCTTAATCATGCATCATGTAATTGGGCCTACAACCAATAAAAATCATTATAAGTTAGACCTACCATCAGCCCATTTAATAATTGAACAGAACCAAGCCCATCAGTCTGGGATCCGGCCCCTCTCCTTTTTCCAAAAGGATCGATCGAGCTTGTGGGGTCCAATAGCTTGCCAAGTCCTTTTGTAAAAAGCTTGTCTAGTCCTTAAAAAGAGCCCTATGCTTCAGAGCTGTTTATGGCATTTGAATATGAGGAAATAAAAAATTATAATATATAAATGTGTAAATGTACTTGGTTCCATGGTCAAGCTCAAATTTGGGTGAGTCCAGCCAGGTCCATCAAGTCGAGGTCCGGTCATGCTATAAGAAAAGTCACTTTTAGCGGCAGGAAAAAAAGCCTACAATAGCGGCAGGTTTTTTTTTTTTTTTTTTCCTTGATGCTATTGATCTTTTTTAGCGGAAAAAAACTTTTTTCCGTCACTAAACTGCCGCTATTGGTTGCTAAGAGCAGCAATTTCAGAGATGGAAAAAAGGCTAAGAGTGACTTTTCTTATAGCGCTTAAAGTCTGGGTCCGGATCCGGATCTACCATGCATGGACCTGGCTTGGACTCACCTTTACATTACTAGATGCAGGGTTTTAATCTGTATGGAGTTTACAGTTTTCTTTATCTGGAATGATTGGGCTTATTGCTAGTTGCCTTTGATAAAAACCAGTTGACACTTGTACCTCTTCTTTTATCCTCTTTTATGTTGGGCCTAATTTTCAGGTTTCCTTCAAGTTAGAGGCCTTATTCCGAATCAGGGGCAGACCTACCTTTTATCACCTGGGTGCAGGTGCACCCGGTAGATTTTTAAAACCTTTACAGCGATATGGGTCATGTAGCCCATGCCCCAGTTAAAAGTCCATCTTGCACCCCCTATTTAAGGCCCGTAGCTAAAATGCACCCACTCGTCTCAACAATTGGAATCTTTCTTTGTTTCCCCAAATCGAAAACCCTTATCCCTCTCGTATGTCCATCGAAGACTCTTCATCGAAACAGCAAATCAACAGCATTTCTTCCTCCCTCCCCCCTCTCTCTCTCTTGCGTGCAGTTTAATCTCAAAGACTCAGTTATGTAAAGTTGCAGTCTTGCAATTGAAGAGATAGAAAATAGTAGAAGATAGAGCCAAAAGGGTAATAACCCCGCACCCCCTGTATCCTTCACATTTTTGTTCTCTCTCTCTAGCACTGGCAGAAACCCCCACAACTAAACCAGCTTAAAAAATAATATGATAATGCTTATTAGTCTCTCCAGCACTAATAGAAACCCCCACAACTAAACAAGTGAAAAAAAAAAATATATGATAATGCTTATTAGTCACCTTTTAGGTAAGGACTGATCTCTTTTTTGATCTCCTCTAATTCTTTATAATCTTCTATATATATGGTCTCTAATTGATCTAAACATTGCACCATTTTGGAGTAGAAGAGATTTTTTATTATTCTTACAATTTAAGATATTAATTAAGCTCTTTGCATCACCCATTCAATGAGAAATATATTTTACATTTGCACATTCCAAAATCAAACCTTCTCTATGTGTCACAATCACCTTAACTACGGGGGCCCATTAACTTTACTCTACTTTATTTTTTGCCTATCTAAATAGGCCCACTTTACTCCTCACATGAAATTTATATAACTTTAGTCCACTCCTTATTTATCCAAACATGCTTGAGGGATTGAGGATAATTGTAGCAATGATATATATTCAGTTGCTTCTTTCAATCCAAATTAGTCAATCGAGTAGATGGACCAATTAAGATTTTGATTCTTTTCGATTTTGAGGGCAATTGTAAAAACTCTGTTGTAGAGTGAAGATATGACTTTTTATGAGAGAATGTTAGTTGATACACTTAAATATTTTCTAATCATTTAAATGCAATACATTTTCTCTTTTGCCATTATTAATGTGAAGAAAGTATAACAAAATAATAATTTTAACATTTTCAATTGACCATCGTCCGCACCCCTTAAATGAAAATCCTGGGTCCGCCACTAGTTATTCCTATCTTGTTTCAAAGCAGGCTATATGGTCGTAGGATGGATCCTCTCAAAATGGATCCCCTTTCCATGGCTGGGACCTGTTGCTCCTCCATCCAAGTGAGCCCTACCTTGGCTCAAAATAGATTTGTAGAATTGCCCAATCATAATCATAGAAGTACTTATAATGCAGTTATAAGCTTACCATAAATCATGTAGTCTAAGTTTACTTTTTCAATTACACGCCTTGCCCCCACTAGATATATATATATAAGTGCACCATAAACCATGCATTTTTATAAATAAATAAAGTGACACATGGTTGTTTTGCTAGTTGGGTTTCCAATATCCACTTCTAATTTTATTTAGTTGTGTCGGTGAAAGTCACATGCAAGAGTTTTCTTGTCATGGTGAGAATGATGACAGTGGTGATTGCCTCTAAGCTTCGTCCCAATCTCAGAAGAAGGGTTTAATGAATTGATTAGATAAGCAAATGACTCTTAGGGCATGTTTGTATATAGGTTTCATGGAAAGATAAAATTGTCACGTCAGCAAAGTCTATGTTTTTTAAATACCTTGGAAAAAGTTTTCCACAGAAGTTAGAAATTCATGTTTGGTGTAAAAAAAATAAAAAATAAAAAAATCTCCTTGATGAATTGGTGCTAATATTGTCTGGTGCGGCTGCGGATTCCTTATTGAAAACTAGTATTAAAGAGGGGAGTGAGGAAATGAAGTAATAAAGAGGGGAGAAGTTTTATGCAGAAATGAACTTCCCATCCCCTTATAGGAACTCTATTTCCAAGCAATTCAAGGAAAATGCTGTGGTGGTAGAAAAGTATTTCCACAAAAAAATTTGTCACACTAAACACATAAAAAATTAGTTTTTCATAAAAATACAATACCTTTTCTACAGAAATGGATTATATGGAAGTGCCCTTAGTTTTCAAGATGTCTTTCAAACAGGTCCTTGCCATTACATCAAAATGATTCTAAGATGACCTTCAAAAGGGTTTAATCTTATGATCTAATGGTGTGAAAGCCTCGATTTGTTAATCCAACAGACAAAAAAGTTGCAGGTCATGGTTCTCATGGTGTAAAACACCAAACTAGTGATCCAAGGGCTAAAACCAATAAAGATCAATGATCTAATAGTGAAAAGGCACTATATTGTCAATATAATAACTGAGATATGCAGAGAATGACTCCTTACCTTAGTAGCCAGGAGTGGTAGTTCTCATTGGAAAGTCTTATCCGGGTTTGAACCTGGCCTCCTCCCTTTTTGTATATGTGAGTTTTTATTACCTAACATGTGTGAGTTGTGTTTATGTCTCTTAGATATGGAAATCATCAATCAAATAAATGATAGAAATGCCTTAGATCATCCTTCTAACATTCTAAAACAAGTAGATCAAATCAAATGATAGAAAGGCATTGTATCATTGATGTAAATATGTAATGACAAAAATGATGTGATACATTGATCTAATGATGAATAAGCCTCAAAACATCGATCCAATATCAAAGAATATGTAAACCATTGATCCAAAGGCGTGGAATATTTAACTCTTGATGTTGGATGCAAAGTATTTGGAATTTTTTTTTTTTTCTAAAAACTTGATGTTGGAGGGTCAAGGATCATATAGTAAACACCTCATTAGATGATCATTTTATTAAAGCTCATTGTGTTAAGTTATCCTTGAATCTCACCATCAATGGAGCCACATCAACAGATACCCAAATCTATTGCAATTAGATTTGAAATAAAACCATGATTATGACACACCACCTCAACCATCATACCAGAAGCCTCAGAAGACTACAAGCCAAGTGATACGATTCATGAAAGGTTTGGAAGATGCTACACTCTATCATCTATTTCTCCTGCATTTGTGGCAAGAAGAAACACCATCTTTGACTTAGCTCATGAGGAATGGATGTGCCATTAGGTAGAGTGCAAAAATCTAACTGGACTATCCTTAAAACACTTCAAACACATGAATTGATTTAAACATTTCAAGCACATGCATCGATGTCACTCTTTGGATTTCATTGAGACCACAGATCAATAGACTTATCAGAAACTATAGTTATATTGTAATAATAAGGTTTAGGTAATTAAGTTACATGCTCTTGATTTGTGTTGGCCCTTTGTGATGATGGTGCTAGGCCACCAGAACAGTGGGCTTCCTCTAGGCCCACAAGTGGCCCAGTGCTCTTTTTTTTTTTTTTTTTTGTGTAGAAAAGTGTCACAAATTGTTAGAAGCAACTAATCACAGTGTTTTATGGGCTTAGGCCCATTCATGAGCAACACTATTGGTTAATTGGTTTTGTTTAATCGAACGAGAATGATAGTAGTAGAAAAGTACTACTAATCCCATAAGTGGGACATATCTTAGATGAGCAATATCTTGATGTTCACACCAGTGGAAAATTCAAACTCCGGTGAATCACACCAGTGGGATTGTTTGTGTAGTATTTACTAGTCCAATTTATAAATTGGAGCCATGGAGCACTATTTGCTAATGTTGGAATAATTGGACCACATTATCACTGGGTTGGTGTTTGGCCCATATCTACAAGCTTGCAAGTAGCTGAATTTCATCATAAGTCATTCAATCTTTTTGTTTTTATTTTTCTTTGAAGTGGCTCACACGGGGTTTTGCTAGTGTTTTTCATTCTATGAAAATGTGATTTCATCCAAAGAACAAAGGTGGCGCTAGGGAAGTTAACAAGCTGGGCCAGATCAATGAAAAGCTCATCCCTTTACTGCATTGTACTAGATTTGCATTGTGTTTCTAATGTCTTGGGCTGAGCCCAGGTCTCATGCTTTGCCACTGATTCCAGTTCTCTTAATTGGTTAGGACCCAAAACCAACTTAATAAACATCCATTCACCAAAACAGCTGAGCTTTCAGTGTGTTATAGATGACTACTACAACCACCCTAAGCTCATAGGGATTGGATTTGGGTATCCCCATCAACTACATGGAAAGGACTTACAAAGATGCAGGCCAGGCCCATCGGGTGCCTATCTTGCTCAGCTGGAGAGTAGACTGATCATGCTGCAGTTATGGCCCACCACTTGGGGCCTGGTTCTTGAACTGATCAGGCCCATGACAACAAAATTTGAAGCCCTGATTCTCATGAAAATAATGGATCTTATGTTTTTCCTAGGAATGAAATTGATCATCAGCGAATACGAATCTGTTTTGAGAAGGAAAAAAATTGGGTCCTTCAAAACCCAATAGGACCTGTCATGAAAAATTGGTCATTGATCTATTTTTACTTCAGATATGGGTCTGTCCATGGGTTTCACACTCAAGGACCTGAATAACTAAAGGCTACTAAAGTGTATTATTACATAGAAGAATTTGGGTCAGGGGTCTTTAAGTAGATCCAAGTATCTGAAAGTTTTTATGAAGGTCCCTGTTCGTCCAGTAGTTCTAGGTATGTAATAGGATCAGTATGTAGATACAGTATAGTCCCATCTGAGCCCAACCATTTCTATCCCCAACTTATAGCGCCAAGGATTAATTCTTTGGTGAGAATCAAGCTCTAAGTTTCTGTGCCCATCCTCATCAGCTCTCTTGGACCTGAGAATCCCTATCTAACAATGACCCATACAAAATGATCCATAGTTGCGGATCGGTCTTGTTGGAATTCTTAGAAATCTTGTCTAGGGAATGTGAGTATCCCAAATATTGTCCTTCCATTTGGATTCACGAATGCGCAAGCATCCCTAAACATTTTGAAAGCTTTTATAGCTAAGAATTAGAAATATCCTATGATCCAAAAAGATGAGAAACCTAAAAGGGTGAGTTTTTAATAAACTCAGAAACCAAACTGGAATATCCAATTGTTAGGGGACGTCATAAATTCCTAAAATCAAATATATTCCCTCTCAGGAATTCTTCCAAACAAACACCTTCTAAACGAATTTGCTTGTGTAAGCTATATAAGGGACACTCTATGGAGCTCACTTAGGGACCTTTGTGATCAATCCACCCCCCTCACACCTTGCGCTGCAGATCAGTGCTCACACCAAATTTATACTCATCTTATCATTCACTATAGGAATAAAAAAAAAAACCCTAGTTTTTATATGATTAATCTTCAAGCATGGGCCTCCAAACTTTCTGAGTGTCCAACTACGCAACTCTAGAAGAAGCTGGAGTCTATTTGTCTGGCAAGTCAGCAAAGTTTTCATAATTTATTACACATAGTGATAGTGGCAGCTCAGCTGAGGGAGGGGAGGACCTCAAGTCCATCTTCCCTTTCCTAGTCAATGGTCAGTAGCAATTTTGTCTTTTCTTATTAGCAGCCAAGGTGGTCCCACTGTTGAGGGACCCGATTGAGGCAGGAGTCTTTACTCTTGACAGAGGAGTCTACTCTAGCACATGTTGTAAAATGACTATCACGTATAAAAATGAATATCTACAGATCGAATTCTGATTAGAAAACTATGGAACTGCCAACCATTTTTAGGCTATTCCATTTTTCTCAGCTAATGGCACTCAAGACAATTTTATATAACAACTTTTTTTTTTTCTAGTACTGAAAGGAAGTTTTCAAGAATAATTTTTCATTAAAATCACGTTTGACAATCAAATTTTTAGGAAAAGAGATTTTCAATTTTTCTAAAGTTGTTATAATTCAATGTTTGACAGTTGTAAATTCCTGATAAGTTAGATAAATAAAAATTTTCATTTGTTAGGATCTTCAGATCCAACCACCCTCATAAGATTTGAAAAATCCTCACTTAAGTGGATTTTCACACCTAACCTTATTTTTTCAGCTATATGCATCGATACACACCAATATCAATGTAAAATCATCTATTATACAAATTTCCAGTAAGTAATCTTTATTCCATTAAGAGTGAAGAATAATCGGATCTATAAATTCCTCATCTGTTACTAAATATATTCTAATAATGTTTCCGTACACATCAAAACCATGTGACTATAAAAAAAAAAAAAAGTCTGCACGTTCGCATGATCCGGGCCATTCTAGAAATGTCCATAATCCCATTGCCAAAATCAGCTGATCCAACCCAACAATGCTAACCTAACTGGCTCATGGGCCATCCTTTGTGGCACAAATAAAATCAGATAATTTGAGATGAGACCTCAAATTTGGAGAACGATTAACATGAGTCAATGCAAGTCCTCATGTTGGGAAGGCCCCCATCCCATCCCATCCCATTCCATTCTTCCATGTGTGACACACACAGGGGACAATGATTGGGTGAAACCCCTGACCTGCTGTCAGTGAAAACTGTGATGCACGAGCATTGATAAAGCATCTGATAAAACTATGAATCATCATCACAGGAAAAAGGTTAAAAGGTGATACACGGTGACATACTGCCAAGATGATGTCTTTCTCACTTTTTTTACCACTTTCTGCCCTTTTTCAATGTTTGTTTTGACTGATGTGATTAGTCTTCTGGGCCACAGATGAAAAGGACCGTTGCATATTCCTCAGTCCCAAGGTAAAATAAATAAGAATTGGCCTTCTGGGGCCAGGGCTCGACCATTTTTGCTGTGTGGGTCAGACTGACATGAGGGATGTCTTTAGTAATTGTACTTGTGGGAGTGGGAGAAGCCACTCGTGACTCATGCTCGCACGGGCTACTAGAACCACAACCTTTGCATCATTGCTTGTGGTCACGGATTTATAAAACCAGCTGTTGCTGTTACCTTTTCTTTTCTTTTCTTTTTTATATTAGTCAGACCTATAAAAAGTTCAAATCATTAATTTAAACCAATCTTAAGATTATGAGAATTTTAGATTTAGTTTTAGTGATCAATCTAATGGGGCCCATAAATCATGAAGCCATTTTTTATAATTAGTTTGTATATTTCATAAGTGAACCTATACCATATTATAAACTAGCAAAACATGTCGGCGCTCATAATAAAGAATATATTTAATAATATTAAAAGTAAAGAAATTAAATAGCATTTCAATTACTTTCTAAAAATAACTATCTTTTCTCATTTAGAAGTTCTAACACTAGGGTTAAAATAGATTTACATATAAACCTAAATTTATTGGTTGTTATAATAGTTTTAGCATTTTCCAACATAGATGACTCCAACGTTGAAAAAAAATATATATATATATATATATATATATTTGCATTTCTATTTCAAAAGGCTTCATGTTTCCATATTCAAGTGGTATAGATAAGGAAGTGATTAGGCCTCTATTGTGTTTATGTAAATCTATGGCCCCACTGAATTATTCAAGCAAGCCCATGAGAAGCTAATGCCAAAAAACCAAAAATTGAAACAAAGAGGGTAAAAGAGAAAAAAAAAAACATAATGGATGTGATTTCATGAATGCAATTTCTGATCAGTTGGAGGGGGTGTGTGGTTGTCAAAATTAGTTTCTAAATTCTAGCTGTGCTAATGAATTATTTAAGCTATAATATAAAAGTAAAATAAATGTAATCAAACTCCAATTAAACATTGTATGAAAATTCTATCAAGCATTTAACTCATGTTTATATTTTAAGAAAATAAATTAGGTGTAGTAGTAGTTTAAGATAGGTTATGTTTATATACATGTAATTATCATGATCTAAAGTCTATTAGAAAAGAGTTCAAATTGCATTTCCATCTAAATCCCTAAAATCTCTCCCTCAACTCAAAAATGGTTCAAACTTAAAATAAAAGGTGGGAGCTAAAATTGAAATCAATTACAAAACTGACTCTTTCGTGTATATATAAACTAGCTCAATAACCCGTGCTCATCACGGTATCTCCCTACACTGCAAAATAAATTATCACATATTAAAGAAAATTACCTCTTTCCATAGGATAAGCTGGATAAAATAGAAATAGAGAAATTAGAGCAAAAAGAGTATAGTTACATAGGAACAACTGAAAAAATGTATAGTTACATAGGAACAACTGAAACATTAGTGGGATGATGGAAAAATAAGTGGGTAGTTGCATAAGTACTTAAATAACCGTCGGTCAAAATTATAACTGATGGTCAAAATTAAAGCCAAAACCTCCTAGCTTGGTGTTGCGTGTCATTTCTAGAGGACAAAAACGCCAATTACCTATGCATAGGTGGTTCATGTATCCTTCCCAAAAAGATAAGAACGCCACCTCATCAAACTCGTCTCTTTCTTATTCATTATTATAAGAGGGTGATTTTGCCTTTGAAAACACCTAAGCATTTTCTAGCGCTCCTCATCTAAGAGAGAGCGAGAGAGAGGGAGGTGCTTCCACAAAGGCCATTCCGAACGTAATAAAACCCTTCCAGTTTTCCAACCCCTCACCTCAGACGTTCAAAATCACTTTGCCCTTAGGGCCCCCATTCTATGTCCTGCCTCCATTATTTCCAGTGCTTCCACCGGCTTTGACTAGTACTGCATCCACATCTACGTCAAAATCTTTTGCCAGATTCTCCTCTTCATTGCCAATTTCCTTGTCATATGAGTCATTGTAGAGAATCTGGTCGAAC
This sequence comes from Camphora micrantha, assembly GCA_003546025.1. Lineage (NCBI taxonomy): Eukaryota > Viridiplantae > Streptophyta > Magnoliopsida > Laurales > Lauraceae > Camphora > Camphora micrantha. Next base: position 520,166 of record QPKB01000008.1, read on the forward strand.
CTCCTACCTCTCATTGTGGAGCACCGAACTCTTTCACTCTATATGTTTTCTCCTCCCTCTCGCTCTCTCAATTGTCATATGACTTCAAAACTTATGGGGTGTCTGGGAACTCCACCGTGGGGCCATTATGGTATAATTTGAGTTGTTGATCATGAATCCCATTATCTCCAATGGTATATCCTTATATTTTAGTTCAATGAAAGTACAAAATGGCTGGATACGATTTGTACTACTTTTAGAAATCTCTAATCTTATATATATATATATATAATCTCTAACCTTATATGTACAAAAACTTGGTGCGAATTCCCGCAAGTATAAGGTTGTCTCAAGTAATATAGACTATGGAAGTCCGAATATCGTTCCCACGATGATTGTTACAAGAAAAATAACAATGATCAATGAAAATGAGTATCAACTCAAATATAGCTAATAAAAGTAAACTGTGATAACAAAAACAATGGAAGCACAAAACAAGATAATAACAAGGGAAATAAAAAATGCAAACTAAAAGAAAACAAGAAACTAGATAACAAAAGATGTTAGTAAAAATAAAAATAAAAGCAAAATAACAAGATTAATACAAGAACAATGGAGCAATGTTAGATAGATCAAGTGAATAACAACTGAAAGATAGAAAATGAGTGGATGGAGATAAAGAAAATATGCTAAAGTAGTGTAAAATCAAAGGTGAAATTGATGGTTTGAATAGAGAAATGGAGTGTGAGAATTAAAATAAGTGAATAAATGTATGACAATATTAATATAATCTAACTAAAGTAAGTAAAATAAGCAACAAGCAATACTAATGGATAGATTAAACTATCTAAAATCCACTAAGTGACACTAATCCAACACTAATGCTCTTCTCTTTTCCCAAATAAATACTCAAATCAATGTTTAGATTTGGAAAATATAAATTTAAAGCTATAAGATAGATTTTAACAATCGAATAGTTAAGACTTTTTTTCCTTCATAAAAGAAAAGATTTATAATGACAATCTATCAAAAGTAAGAATAAATCATCAAAAGATATTAACTCCTAAGCATGATTTATCAAACCTAAATATAGATATTAAAAAGAATGCTAAGATAGAAAATAAGTATGGAATGTAGCACATTGCAATAAAGAAAAATCTATTCTAGCATGTTAAGCACATAAACAAAGGGAATTAAGAGCATAAGCAAAATGAATAGCATTAACTTAGCTCCATTTAGAAGATCCAATCAAAGGAATTAGCCACCCATTGGAGAAGACAAAGCTTTCATTCCAAATCTTCAATTTTTACAAAGCTTTCTTTAATTTCTCTCTACAATTGCTCTCAATTACATGAATAGCTTAAGTAAAAAGAATGATGCTCTCCTTACCTGTGTCTTTAATGCCTAAAGCTCACTTCTTTATATAGAAATATTTGCCTTGCTCTCTTTTGGTTTCTTTCCAATGCGGGACTTTATAAGAATGAAAATATGAACATATGAATGTGATTCCCGTGTTAAAAAATAGTTCCCACATTGATATGCAATTTTGACCCCGAAACATCCGAATTAGGAAAAATGTTGTGAAATATGATATGTAAATCTTAGAACAAGCTTTCCAATGCTTCTAAGATCACCTCAATCGGACATCCGAGTAAAACGATATGGTCAAAATACCAACCCAGGTCTTTCATTTATCTTCTTATTATTGGCCTAGCTTTGTCATTTTTTCATCCAGTTGTCTTCCAAACTTATCCTTATTCTCTTTAGCTCTTGTATATCAACTTTAATCTTCAAATTAATCTTCAATTAATATATATAAAGAGAAATTAACATAATTGAGAGTATTTTCGAATATATTTTGTATGGAAGTCATTGGAACTCATATAGATGCATACAAATGGCCATCTATAATTTAAAGATATGAGCAAAGCATGATGGGGGATGAAATTTATGATTTTTCTGCTAAAAATAGTGTTTTGAGTTCTTTTATCTTTAAAAACTCATAAAATAATGTTATGAAAGCATATCTTTTGTGAACTCATCATAACTCTATCCAACTCTTCTATATTTAGTCAAGCCTGCTTATGTACATATACCTGGGTCTTCTAGATACGTTTCTTATACTTTTAGAAACCTCTAACTTTAATATACAATTCATTCTTATGTCCGTAACTCTATCTAAGCCTTCTATATTCGGTTAATCTTGTGTACAAATATATTGGTGGGCTTAAGACTTACAAAATGGATGGATATGATTTGTACTACTTTTAGAAATCTCTAACCTTATATATACAATTCATCCTTATCTCTATAACTATATTCACCCCTTTCAATTTTAGTTAAGATTGCGTATAAATATCTATATTTTGAAAGACTCTAATGAGCCAGGCCTATGAATAATGGGCTTGAAGCCTTACAAAATGGATGGATATGATTTGTGATACTTTTAGAAATCTCTAACCTTATATATATATAACTCATTTTTATCCCCGTAATTCTATCCAATCCTTCTATATTTGGTCAAGCATGCCTATGTACACATATCTGGGTTTTTTTGATATATTTCTTACTTTTAGAAATCTCTAACCTTATATATACAATTCATCCGTATCTCTATAATTCAATATAACCCTTATCAAGCATTAACACTTATCTTCCTTTCCACCACACCAACTTTCCTTTTTCTCTCTTTGGTGCCGCTCCATTTCTCACATATGCCTCCAGAATCCGATGAAGATATGGTTTCTATTCTAAATGTGTGTTTGTAGTTCAATTCAATAAGACCGTCTCCAATTTTACTGAAAAATCTAAATGTGCTTCTAATATTATTAAGAATCGAACTCGAACATTATTATGTTCTTTTTAGCTAATTTATGTGATATCTGGGTCTTCTGGATACGTTTCTTATACTTTTAGAAACCTCTAACTTTAATATACAATTCATTCTTATGTCCGTAACTCTATCTAAGCCTTCTATATTCGGTTATTCTTGTGTACAAATATATTGGTGGGCTTGAGACTTACAAAATGGATGGATATGATTTATACTACTTTTAGAAATCTCTAACCTTATATATACAATTCATCTTTATCTCTATAACTATATTTAACCGTTTCAATTTTAGTTAAGATTGCGTATAAATATCTATATTCTGAAAGACTCTAATGAGATAGGCCTATGAATAATGGGCTTGAAACCTTACAAAATGGATGGATATGATTGTTTAGAAATCTCTAACCTTATATATATAACTCATTTTTATCCCCATAATTCTATCCAATTCTTCTATATTTGGTCAAGCGTGCCTATGTACACATATCTGGGTTTTCTGGATACATTTCTTACTTTCAGAAATATCTAACCTTATATATACAATTCATCCGTATCTCTATAACTCAATATAACCCTTTTAAAGCATTAACACTCATCTTCCTCTCCACCTCTCACAAACTTTCCTTTCTCTTTCTCTTTGGTGCCTTTCCATTTCTCACATATGCCTCCAGAATCCGATGAAGGTATGATTTCTATTCTAAATGCTTGTTTGTAATTCAATTCAATAAGTCCGTCTCCAATTTCACTGAAAAATCTAAATATGCTTCTAATATTATTAAGAATCTAATTCGAACATTATTATGTTCTTTTTAGCTAATTTATGTGATAGTATGAACTTATATTTTTAAATCACAAAAATGAATTTATCATTTAGAATTTTTATTAATTAATTAGTAATTAATTTAAAAATTAAATTTATTTTATTATTTAATTTGGATAAAGTTAAACGGTGCAATGCACCGGGCATTGCGCTAGTACAATATAAAACCCGAAATCTTCCCAAAAATGGGACAAAGAAGAGATTCATTGTGTCTATTTTCAATGGACCATACAACCAACATCGTCCACATGAGGCACTCGGGTGGGCCCCACATCTCTTTATTGACTATCTTTAGTCATCCACCGAGCACTAATGTCAAGATTTAATCCAACGGCCAATCATCAACACCGATCATTGAATGCCCTCAGAACTAGTCAGAAGCCGTTGATCACTCCCCAATAGTAAAAAAAGAAAAAAAAAAGTTGAAAAAAATAATAATTATTTCCACTTTTTTGACAGACAGAGACAGTAAATGGAATGAACTTGGGATCCAACGGCCCAGGGCTATTCGGTCCATGTCCCGGGACAAAAACCCGGGACATGTAGCCTTTTTTGAAAGAGTAATGCTACATGTCCCGGGACTTGTCCCGGGACATGGACCGAATGGCCCTGGGGTCCGTTGGATCCCTGGCTGCCCTGGGATCCAACGGACCCCAGGGCATTCGGTCCATGTCCCGGGACAAAAGTCCCGGGACAAGTAGACTTTTCCTTTTTGAAATGGAATCCTTCCAGCACCTTCCTCCTGCCCAACGGGCCCCACATGAAGACCCACGTGGCGACTCCTCCACCAGGCACGTGAAAGGAGCATGGCGGCTGTCCCCATACGTCGCTTCTCCGTTCACGCGTGTCTCTCGCACGATCGGTCAAGTGGCCACAGCAAACTCTGTGGGCCATTGCATGCATGGCTCGGATTTTCTCTCAAACAAAAAGGGCAAAACCTCTGTCAGCCAACCAACATCAAACACGTGCCCCCAACACCACCACTTCTCTCTCTATATATGTCCCTGAGGCCCTAGAGATTGAACAACGTAGAGAGAGAAGACAAGTTAGAGAGAGAAAGAGAGTTTCCTCTTCTTCTTCTTCATCTCTTTTGGGGCTTTTGTTTCTTCGTCAGTTTCGTTTTGCCAGCACAGAGAGAGAGAGAGAGAGAGAGAGAGAGAATGTTCATAGAGAGCTTTAAGGTCGAGAGCCCCAACGTCAAATACACCGATTTTGAGATTGAATCGGTTTACAGTTACGAAACCACCGAGCTTGTTCATGAGAATCGTAACGGTACCTATCAATGGATCGTCAAACCCAAGACCATATCATACCAGTTCAAGACCGATACGCGTGTCCCTAAACTCGGGTTCGATCCGTTACAATAAACCCATATTCCCCCTTTTTTTTTTACTTACATGCATACCAATCCATATGCATGCATGTATGTATGTATGTCTGTCTGTCTGTCTGTCTGTCTGTCTGTATTCACTTTGTAACGGCTTTTGTTTATATTTCTTTTTAGGGTGATGCTTGTGGGGTGGGGTGGAAACAATGGGTCGACCCTCACAGCAGGTGTTATTGCTAATCGAGAGTGAGTATTAAAAATTTTTTTCTTTGATTTTATAATGTTGGTGGGGTATATGAATATGCCTTTTTTTTTTTGATGTGTGAATGTGTGGGTATGTGACATTTGTAGGGGGATTTCATGGGCCACCAAGGATAAAGTGCAGCAAGCAAATTATTTTGGATCACTGACACAAGCATCTTCCATCAGAGTGGGATCTTTTAATGGGGAAGAAATTTATGCTCCTTTCAAGAGCTTACTCCCCATGGTAATCTAATCATACTAATTAAATAATGTCTTGTTTGTTTATGGTGATTGGGACCTTTTTTTTTTTTTTTTTTTTTTTAAATTGTTGTTTTGTTATTATGGATTTTGTGGTGTTTTAGGTGAATCCAGATGATATTGTATTTGGGGGTTGGGATATCAGTGGCATGAACCTGGCTGATGCTATGGCTAGGGCCAAGGTCCTAGATATTGATTTGCAAAAGCAGCTAAGGCCCTATATGGAATCCATGGTTCCCCTGCCAGGAATCTATGACCAAGATTTCATTGCTGCAAATCAATGTTCTCGGGCCAACAACGTCATCAAAGGGACCAAGAAAGAACAAGTTGAACAAATCATTAAGGATATAAGGTCTAATTCCATGTGCCTATGTTTTTTTTCTTTTGGAACAAAAAACAGAGGGTTTTAGTTTCTCAAAGGAGTTGTTGTTGTTGTTATTGATTAGGGAGTTTAAAGCATCAACCAAAGTAGACAAGGTGGTGGTCCTGTGGACAGCAAACACAGAGAGATATAGTAATGTGGTGGTGGGCCTGAATGATACCATGGAAAATCTATTGGCTTCTCTAGAGAAGAATGAAGCAGAGATCTCTCCTTCCACCTTGTTTGGTATTGCATGTGTGTTGGAGAACGTTCCTTTCATTAATGGAAGCCCCCAAAACACCTTTGTCCCAGGTTAAACCCTCTTCAACTCTTCCTTCTTTAAACCAAACCTTTTAAATCCAACTTCTAACTAGTCTCATACTAACCGTGCAGGGCTCATTGAAATGGCCATAAATAGGAACTGCTTAATTGGTGGAGATGATTTCAAAAGTGGGCAGACCAAGATGAAGTCGGTCTTGGTAGATTTTCTAGTGGGTGCTGGTATCAAGGTAAATATAGAGAAAAACAGAGACATTTTCTGACTTTTGGCATCTGGGGCACTTAGGTTTTTGTAAAATCAGAGAGTTGTACGTTTCAAGAGAGAGATTTTAGGACTTTTGGCATCTGGGGTACTTCAAATTTGTAAAAACAGAGAGAGACTTTTATGTCATCTGGGGTACTTGAAATTTGTAAAAACAGAGAGAGACTTTTATGTTTTTTTGTGTTACTTGTCATGAACAGCCTACATCTATAGTGAGCTACAACCATCTGGGAAACAATGATGGCATGAACTTGTCAGCTCCTCAGACCTTCCGTTCCAAAGAGATTTCAAAGAGCAACGTGGTTGATGACATGGTCTCCAGCAATGGCATTCTCTACGAGCCAGGAGAGCACCCAGATCATGTTATTGTCATTAAGGTAAAGTTAAAAAGTTGGGTCTTTCTCATTTATACATGTGTGCTTGTCATCAGATGTTGTTGATGTTCTAATCTCTGCTAGTCCATTTGTTTCTTGTAGTACGTGCCATATGTAGGGGACAGCAAAAGGGCTATGGATGAGTATACATCAGAGATATTCATGGGTGGAAAGAGCACCATTGTTTTGCACAACACTTGCGAGGACTCTCTTCTGGCAGCACCCATTATATTAGACCTGGTCTTGCTTGCTGAGCTCAGCTCCAGAATCCAACTCAAAGCTGAGGGAGAGGTCAGTTTAGTTTCACTATATATTTTTTGTTTAAATCACTAGCTTATGTTTTCTGATGGATCTACTGTGTTTTCTTTTTAATCTTGAAACAGGCCAAGTTTCACTCTTTCCATCCAGTTGCTACTATTCTGAGTTACCTGACCAAGGCTCCACTTGTAAGCATTACTTGCTGTCATAACATTAATTGGGTGTCATTTCACCTATGTTATGTCGATATATTTGAACCAATGTGCTTGCTTAAGTGTATACTGACTAGGGTTTATGCTGTTTTTAAATTTTTGTTACAGGTTCCTCCAGGGACACCAGTGGTGAATGCCCTCTCGAAGCAGAGGGCAATGCTGGAGAACATACTGCGAGCATGTATTGGACTGGCTCCAGAGAACAACATGATTTTGGAGTACAAGTGAAAAGAAATTGAAATAGATGGGATGTTTGGTTTTTCTTTTTTAGGTTCTTAGAAGGCTGTAAGAGGTAAAATGTGGGATTGATGGAATGCAAGAGGCCTTATATGTACCTCCTACCTAAGTCTGCCAATATTGTATCAGACAGAGGCTGGGCCCTGCATATTTACTAGCAGGCTTACTTCTGATTGTAATTGTCCTAGTTTACCATTAATGAAATGGGATATGGTTTAGTAAGTTTAGATATATGTGTCTCTTACTATTAGTGCTTGATCTTGATGGTGGACCGATGCTTAAATGGATCCACATCCAAGGGTCAGGTTCTTCTCATTCATCATCTCATTCTCACATCACTTCTTTCCTGTTCTTATTAGCAAGTGAAAAGGATTGCTTCACCACCACGCATGTAGTTATTATCCGTCTAATTCTGTAGTGACCCCATAACTGCCTTATTGTGGTTTTTTCTGTTCCTCTTTGGGTTTATCAGATCAAATCCAATATAATTTCAGTAACTCTTAACAATTTGAAATTCCTATTTAATCGAGGATTTAGTGGCATCATAGATTTGCCATATTACCTTTGATGCGACAGGACCATAGGCTCCAACTTCCAATCACTGTTTAACCAAATCCTGACCTAGTTAAGTGTATAAACACATAATAGATAACTCTATTGGATTAAGGGATCAAAGGCAGGCTGCATTTGGTTACAACAGGTAGTCTCTAATTAATGGTTCTATAACATTTCAATTTTTCAGTTTGAAAATCCACCAGGAAATGATGCTTTGGAGGGTGATTGGACGATCATCATATGCAGCAGCTTGGAAGGAGTTGGCTAATTGAACACATCCTCTCTGTATATACTCAATGGTCCTTTAAAATTCTTCATACTTGCATAAGAGAGGGAGTTGGCTAACTGAACACATCCTCTCTGTATATACTCTATGGTTCTTTAAAATTCTTCATACTTGCATAAGAGAGAAAATTATAAGTCTCTTGTGAGATCCACTTAAATGCATTCCAATTATGGGAGGATGGTGAGATGAAAAGGCCTCCTGTAGATATAATTTTGGGTGAAATTTATCTCAATCAAATTATTTGAATATAGTTCAAATTCATGAGAGATTAGTGAGAGAGAGAGAGAGAGTGAGTTGGATTTACCCTGGATTAATACCTCTTAGCGTAGCATAATCCTATACGGACATTCTTTAGAAAAAAGAAAACTATAGGGAATTCACTAGCAATATAGACGTAGATTTAGTGGATGATATAGTAGCCATCTCATTTTTATGAGTAGCCACTGTTGGGTCCCATTTCTGATCTTTGTCTAATTGCTTGTTCGATCTCCATTCTCCACCATCAATGGATTGTCCTCATTTCCACCTATGGATGATCTGTTAGAAGTGGCCAATCAAGCAAATGTATCAAATCATCTGCAATAGCTCATTTTGACACAGCTGTGTGTCAAAATGAGCTAGTGATCACTTCTAACATTTTTAGGAAAGCGGTCAAGGAGAGGTTTTCTGTTACACAACGACCCAATTTAACCTTGATTAGTGTTAATTAATGGTAATTTAGTTAAATTAATTGTGTTTAGTTGCTAATTATGATATTTAGGGTTGATTAACCCTTATAGACTGAGTTAGCTGAGTCTTGAACCTTAGATAGGTGAGTGAAAACCAATTTGACTCGGTTGGGTAAAGTCAAGCACTTTTTTGTAATTATCGATTTTCTCATTTTACATCATTTGCACGTTATTTTGGCATCATTGAGTGTATTTTGACGAGTATATCAATTTTCATATTCGACCCTACTTCATTTGACCAACTATTAGGTGAGTGGGCCCTCATTTGACTCAAAATGAAAATATGCTATTGTACTAGACCTTTTTGCAAAAGAGACATCCTTATCTCTTTATATACTATACCCTTTTTTTTTTTTCATTTCTTTTTCATCTCTTTCCTTTCCTATTCCCTCTACTCTTCTCTTCTTCCATTCCTCTTTCTCTCTTCTCCAACCAATTCAAGAGTAAATCAAGTCCCTTGGGAGTTAGGAGAGAAACTCATCTCCATCTTCTTCATCTCCTTCACTTCATTATCAACAAAGAACACCTCCACCCTCTCGTATTTCTTCCAATTTGGAATCCTTGTTAGAGGTAGGCTTCAAACACTTTTAATTTGGAATTTTGAATTGCATTAGAGTCAAGAGACTCTTAATGGTTTATGCATGCATATTCATTCCCCTTTTCCATATTTATTGTGATTAGGGTTTGATTATTTTGGGGGTTTTGAGCTCTTTTGAGTCAAGTGTGTGAGAAAAGATTTGGAAAGATCAATAGAGGCAAGTATAAGCTTTAATATGGAATTATGTGATGATTCTTTTCTATTGATTCCAATGAAATTCTCTCTCTAAGATTTCATTTTATTGCAATGAATGGATTATATGGTTTTAAGATTTTTTTTTTAATGAAATGGAATGGGGAGTTATATATTGTAAAATGGAGTAAGGAGACTCCATTTATGCAGGTATATAGTGAAAAAGGATCGGAAATGAATGGGAGGAAGAAGTAGTGAGAAATCCTAAAATAGGAATTCTAGACAGTTCGCTCGAGTGAACTGGAGTAGTCGCTCGAGCGAACCTCTTTCTAAAACTTTGGGTCGAGCGATCAATATAGACCGCTCAAACGTCTACCTCTCTAGATGGGTCCGCTTGAGCGACCACACCCTTTGAAGACCTTGCTCGAGTGAACAAAATGAAGTGCGAGAGCGACCAACTTTCTGGATGAGTCCGCTTAAGCGAATCTGAAGCTGTTAACTGGGCTTTTTCTGACTCAATCTTAAGGTGAATTATCGCCCTTAACCTCTTATAAACCACCATAATTGATAAGTCCTTGAAAATGCAAATTTTTGTAGCTATTTTTGTAAGTTTAAGGACTTATTAGGCCAAGAGAGCCTCATTTAGTATCATATCATGATTTTATGTATTTTTGATCCATTGTAGCTAGTGCATTCATGCATAATTTGCTAAAAAACAAACATTTTTGTATCAAATCATGAAACCTGCTATTTTTTGTAATTTTCAAATGTGTTTTCATTCATCTTTTCATGAGAGATGGGCCCACATCATGCATTCATGAATTAAGGGTAAATTTGATTTTTCAGATAAAATTCATATTTTTTTTTTGGCTTGCAGGAAATGAGGAAAAAGGTCCCACACATGCACATGTAGGTCACACATGTGGGGAGTCCAAGAGGGGGGTCCACTTTCTTTGCACAAAAGCCCAAGTTTATTTTTGAAGATAATTCAAGATAATCAAAGAAAATCCATGAAGGGCAAAATCAAGAAAGAAGATTTTCAAAGAGATAAAAGTGGAAAGAATCTACACATATTGGGCACTCAATTTTTCTCTTGACTCCAACTTAGAGTTTGACATCTCATGTATTTCTCATAAATGTCAAGTCAAAGGAAGATTTGCAAAAGAAGGAAATATGACAAGTGCATGAAGATAGAATGGAAAAAAGAAAGGAGAAGACTTACCAAGTGAAGAAGATTCTTGCAACAAAGTAGGGACTAGGGAGAAAGAATAGGGCAATCCATACCCTATTTAAACAAAGCATGGACATCTACTCCCTTTCATGAAAGAAAAAACTCCCTCTCTAGTGTAATTCCTCCACCATTCTACCCATCTCCTTTCTTTACCATAGCTCATCTTTCTTCAAGAAGGCTTGTCCCAACTTAATGCTTCAACTAGAGAGGTTCCTTTCATCCTAGTATGTATTTGTTTTTTTTTTGTTTTTTTTTGGAATTTTATTTCTCCATCTTTTATAAAACATTGCATATTAGTAAAAGTGTGATTTTTTTAATTATTCTTTTTCTTAGGTGATTAATGCATGAATTGCGTTTTCCTTGTTGTTGTTCTTGAATTGACAACCCAAGATCCCAAGGACATGAAATAAGTAATTATGAACCCGATTTGAGAATAAAAAAAAAAGAGCACACTTATCACACATTTATTTATCGCAATTCCCACACATTTACTTTTTGTTGAAAAAATCCACACATTTAATTTCTTATTAATGCCACACATTTAATTTTTTACAATCCATACATTTATTTTTTTTACACTACACATTTAAATGCAAGCATTTTTTTTGTTTTCTTTTCTCCTTATGCTTCTTATATGTTTATGTGAATTTTTATGCATAATTTATGGTTGGAACTAATTAGCATTGCATGCATATTCATATTGGTGGAGTTTAGATATGTTTAATTTGCTGGAATCGGAGTTTTAAATTGAATAAGCAAGAAAAATTAGAGATTTGAGTCAATAATCTCGGCCAAATAATTTTTGGAAATTCGGATCCCAATATAAAGTACACAATTCAACACATTATTGTAGGAATTTCAGGACAGATTTCGTGTAAAAAGTTTGCGATTGGAAAACTTGATTAAAACACATTATTTTTCGATGAAACTTGGGAAAACTAAAGTTTGATTAGTGTATTTTCAAACCTCAGAATTTCAAGCAAAAATAATTTTAGAAAGATGGTGAACCAATGGCTCAAACATGGCTGGTCGGACCCACCAGTGTGCAGAATTTCTGCGCAGTTTTTTTATTAGTCATGTTCATACCCTCATATCTCATTCGTTTTAAATTGTTTTTCACTTCCCTTTTTTTTATTTGATTCATGCATCATTGTAGTTCAAAACCCAGCCATTAAAATCAGTTTTAGATTGCATTAGTTTAGGAAAAATTATACATAAAAACAGCCCTGCATACTAGTTTTCTAGTCTTAGAATTTTCTAGTACCTCATGGCATACATTGCATTACTAACTTTCTAACTTTAGGATTAGTTTCTAATTTTGTGTTTTAGATTATTTAGATAATTTTCAGAAATAGAAGATCTTTCTAATTCTTGTTAATTGAAGATTTTAACTTAAGAAGTTTCTTAAGATTTGAAATTTTTTGGCAATTCTAACATAAGGTATGATTGACTTAATGCTTTCTAAATTTGTTATGATTTGAAAATCTTTATTTATTTGGAAAGTCTTTAACTTTAGGAAGTTGATTAACTCAATTCACTAACTTAGGAAATATATCAACCCTAATTGACTAACCTAGTTTCTAATTTAGGAAACTAATTTAGTAAGGTTTTCATGCTAATTTTAGAAAGTAGGTTGTTTTCTTTTTGAGTGATTTGATTTGTTACGAATCTTTGTTGAGCATGCTTTGATTGGTTTGGTTTCTAACTTAGGTTTATTTTTTTTTCTAATTTAGTTTCTTATTTTGTTTTTGGTAAGTTTTATTTTTGGATTGTTTCTAATTTGATGTTCTAATTTGTGGGTTTTTTTTTTTTTTTTTTTTTTTGTAGCAACTTGTGATTCACTTTAGATTTAGGAAATTTTATTTTTGGAAATGTATTTAATTTTAATTTAAAGTAGAAATGATGAATGTACTTTTCTATATTTTAGGCTAAAATTAGATTTTTTTTTTAGGGCTGGTGACAAAGTTGAAAAGCCTTATTTCTAAAGCTCCCTGTGGATCGACCTGGTCTTACCAATTTTATTACTACAATTGCATCCTATACTTGAGGTCCGATCAATAATCCTCTCTAATAGATAATTATGGTGCTCATCCTTACTTCTATGGAAATTAGGAATTTTAGAGACTTTATGACTTTAAAATGGAACCGATTACCTTATTCATTGGTCTAACGGATATTTATTAGTCTAACACTACGCCATGAAGGTTAGTTGGTAATTCAACGTACTTCTCATAAATAGTGACACCTAATAAGGTAGTAATACGTTGATTTTCCCAACTTACCTTGCATTGGATGGTGAAAGACTAAAATCAATAAGGTAGTATTGGTTAGTAAAAATATTTTGATTGCCTTTAATTATTGCATTTCATATTGGAATATAATTTCATTATTGATATCAAAATCCTCTTTACCAAAATTGTTGCATTATAAATACTCTTTGAAGTCCATTTGTTTCTATTCAATTTGTAAACTTCCGTAAGTATACCGATTCAATATTCGTCGAAAATACGGATTGAGTGAGTATTATGACATGTGAATGTGATTCGAGTTGAACATTTTGGAGTTTGATAGTTTATGTGGCTAGCCCCTTTTTGTGTGGGCCACACTTAGGTGTAGTTATTCTTTTATTTATACTTTTGGTAATGTTTGTATAGGGTCCTTTTATATACCCTCTTTTGTAAAAGAATGTATATACTTGTATAATTCTTTTGTATAAAAACTTGAAGTGCTAAATGGACTGAATGGGAATCGATACCCTCACAAGAATGAATTACAGCTTCCGCTATGAATAATTGTTATTAATAAGTTCTAGTGAGTTCTAACTCACGTGTGTGGAAAGTTGATTTCTCTCATTTGTGTGTTGTATTTGGCTCGAGACATGTACATCCTATGCGGGAGTACATGTGACACACCTCGGTGATTACCCTAGGTCAGGGTGATTCGAGACTGGAATGTGACATTTTCCTATATATTTTAGAAAAAGGCCATGGATTCTATGCGACTGTTGATCCTATAGGGTGATTTACAAATAATTGAACAGAAGAGGGAGAGGTATATCCTATATGCTACTATTTGGGTGTTGATGGTATTTCAGAAATGAGAATAGAGCTTAGTGCCCATTTGAGTTCATAAAACTAACTTCAGGTGGCCCACCAAAACAAGAATTCTCATAATTTTTGCATACAAACAGGCACAAGCCAAGGATATTTTGATAGTGCCAATTGATTTTTTTTTTGCTTAATTTGGTTCCTGCATGAAGTGGGTTGAGCTGAGGGTTGATGAATTCTGCTTTTCCATTCCAACCAAACAACAGATTTTTGAGTGTGCACATCAAAAGAAAAAAAAAGGATTGAAAAGAAATAACCAACCCAGAAGAGTTTCATTTAATTTTCCTTTAAAAAGGTGAAATTTCAGTTCTGTACTTCATAGAAATCTGTTTAGTGTGAGTATGGGAAAAACATTCTCCACAAAACGTCCTTCCCAGTAGAAAAGGATTACCACAGACAAAAGATCCACAAAAAGATTTTTGTTTTTCTGCTACACAAACTTTATCTCAGAGGAGAGATGTGAGAAGTCTAAGGTCAAGATTTGGATGTGACTTAATTTTGTAGGTGTCCAGATATTCTAAGCATCTGATACAAGTGAAGTGGAATCTTCACCCGGCTGAGTCCGGGTTGTGTGGGAATTTCAATTTTCACCGTCCACAAAGTAGAGTTGCAGAATTCCTCTCTCCCGTAATTAATGTTAAATTAAATGCAGAGACCAAAAATCATACATGGGTGCCGTGCATATTTCCTCTGGAGTCCAAAACCCTTATTAGAATTATCATGAATAATAGAGCAAACTTCATTCCAAATCGACCAAGGGTAGAGATATGGAGGAAACAAGCAGATGAAAGAAAACACAAGCACACAAGTAAAATATAAAAACCCAACTGATGTTATCTCACTAGAACATGCAGCCCTAAAGACAAAATGATCAAAGAATTCTAAGCAGAGGTCTTAATTAAACTAGGTGCCTAAGGTCTTAAACTATGCGATGAAAATCATGATATTATCTGACTAATTCATTCTACTGGAAAGAGAATTAGTCTCTCAAACATTAGAGCCTACAGCTACTGCAAAAGTAAAGAGAGCCACCACGATCGAAACTGATAACATTCCAGCACTGCTAGCTTCTGAAGGTGATGGAGCTGAGGCTGTTGGTGATGGTGGGACCGGTGCAGGTGCCGGAGGCGATGGAGCCGGAGATGGACCTGTAGAGACAACAATGAAAAAATAAAAAGGGATTCTAATAGGAAATTAATGATTATGATTAATATTTGGAGTCTGTGATCTCAACTAATTTATTAATGAGGTATGAAATGTCAAAACCAAACCCAACCCACAAATAAAAAGGGCCAAGTTGAGTTGGGTGGGCAGGTCACATGTCAGGAATCACATTGACAGGAAATTGAAAAAAAAAAAAAAAGCCCCCCATTGGTTCTTATAAGGGGCCATGCCTAGAATTGAGTTCACAATCAAACCAAAGTAACAGAGAATATCCTAAAGAATGTTGTGTAAGACTAGTATTATATTGTGACTTGATTTTCTATTATTATAGATTAAATTCCCTTTTATGAATAATAGTTGATTAGATTTGTGTTATTTTAGACTACAGATATGATGTAATTGGGATTTCTTATTATTACTAGGGTAATGCATATTCATTTTCCATCTCCCCTAAATTCATTTTCCTTGGTTCTCTACCCTCCCTCTCACAGTGCGAGCAAAGGGAACAACTCATATTATATGTAATCATCTTTTCAACTAACATGCACTTTTATTCCTAAATGATAGGAAGAACAGATACAAGACAACTGAAGATAAGAGCAAATATATGTAAGTGTTTGAAACAAACATTGAGATATCTTCAGTGACTCAATTGAGATGTAGACTCAATTTGTGATGGGTTGTGATGGGCCACCCTCATATTGGCTAATAGGTTCCCCTTAATTTCTTCAACTTTAACCACTTTTATAAATACATTTCTTAGAATTCTTAGGAATTCAGTTACATGAAGCAAAAAAGCCCTTAAAAGAGAATCAACATCAAAAGAAACAAGCAGGATTTTTTTTTTCCTATTAACAAAAGTAAGAAAGGAAAGAGAAAAAAGGGAATGAGGAAGAGCATACCAGGAGTTGGACCAGGGCTTGGACCAGGTGAAGGTGAAGGTGAAGGTGCTGCAGCACAACAGAGGGAGCATAATCATAAAAAAAAAACCCAAACAACAACAACAACAACAACAATAATAATAAAACACCACCACCTCAATACATCAACATAGGAAAAGAAAAGTGGGAAAAATGGAAGAAAGGATTGAAGCATGATGGGAGGGATTTACATTGGCACACACTAGTGTTAAAAGGAGCAAGGCCGCAGGTAGGAGGGAGTCCCATGGCCCTAGTAACATTTATCGGAATTCCATAGATTTCGGCGCCTGGCGTAAGGATCACACAGAGGCACACGGCATGCTGCTCCAGAACTGGCTTCACTTCTTTGCAACATGCAGGTGGCGGCTTATTCACTTTACTGCCATTCGTTACATATTCAATACAATCCAACATTCCAGCCAGATAAGTCATGCAAGGATCATCACCTACTCCACCCACAGCACCAGTAACAGCACTACAAGCAGCCCATACACCCAAAACACAAAACACCCATATGAGTTTCCCCATTGTCTTGTTTCCTTTGAGCTAGAAATAGAAATGGAACAGAACAGCAAAACCAAAAGAAAAAACTGCTACTATACTACTCCTTTGAAAGACATGTACTGTTTGAATATATGTGGAACTGTGAGTTGGTAGTACATAGACATGTTTATATATAATAACAAAGGCAGGGGCATTTGGGGCATTTTATTGTAGATATGCTTATCCTCACTATTACATCCCTGACATGGATATATCATGCTCCCATGCACATCTCTCTCTTTTGGGTCTCTTTTACTTTGGCAATGACTCTTCAATTTGGGTGGGTGAGATGGATTTTTTTTAATGTCTGGATCTTTGGGATAGGTGAGACATGCCACATTTGAGCAAGTGTGGTCCACCTTTGATAGGATCTTGTTTTCCTTTTTTTTTTTTTAATATATTTTTATATATATATATATATATATGGAGCAAAAGGAGTTTAATTTGTTCCATGCTTAACGGCTTTCTCTTCATGTGGATACACGTTATTAGGGTGATTCGTTGAAGGTGGATACACGTTACATGTTAGTGTAACTGACAATGCATGCATGTTGTTACGTTACTCCTTGGTTTTGTTGTAGCTTTGAAACAGTCAAGTCCTTGACCCGGAGAAAATCAATGAAATCGAATATCTTTTCAATATTTTTAGGATAACAGGTAAGAGAGAGAGAGAGAGATATATAGAGTGAGAGAGGTAGGTTTGAACTTTGAAGGACAGAAGGAGTAAGAAATATATATCCACTATGCAAAATTAATGATGAGTAAAGAGAGTTTTAATAAGAATGTAGGAAGATTGATGGTCTGAATTGATTATAACAGAGGTGAAAAAAAATGGTAAAACTTTTATTTAAGCCATTTATCAAGGTATCTTTTAATCACCTATAGTCATTAGTCAAATGTGCTAATCAATTGTCTAACAACGGGCAAAAGTGGATGGCAACAATCAATCGTGATAATATAGGCCCAATCGTGAGATCCCACATTAAATTATGTACGGATTTTACAGCTTATTTTATTGGATGATTTCTTGCATATTAGTATATAACCATTTGAAAGATATAGACTTGTCCATAGGAAAATATTCCACTAAGAGAGGACTGTATGTGCAGTCCAGTCTGATGGGGCCCACTTGGGCCTGCCATTGATAAGAGCCCTTCGATAATACTTCAGTAATTCCATGATTTGGCAATATATTAGGCCTAATTTTACCACCATGGAACTTTCACTCACCATTGGATTATATCTCAAAAAGACCTACAGTTAATATGTCATTAGACTTTAAGGTTGCTAAATCAAGGGCTAAGATAATTTGGTGGGGGTGTCTTTTTTTTTATTTTTATGGCTTCATGTTCACAAAGAGAGACCTTTCCATCTGCCACACTGTCCCACTGATTGATATGCATCTAAGTGGGCCTCACGAGCTGCACTTACTATAACTGATATACAATCTATTCATAAGGAACATTCTTCCTTATATTCAGGTATATAACGAATATAAGGATGTCCAAAGGGGCCCCACTTAAATTTTAGTTATTCGCCTTTGACTGGCATCTAATGGGCTGCAGTGCACGAGCACAAGAGAAAATAGTCCTACGGAAGGCCATCTATTATCAAGTGACTCCACATTTGATGTCTTTGTGAGAAACATCCTAATATATTCAATCCCCTGAAATCTATCTTTAGACAACATAAAAATTTAAATTCAGAATTTGAATGCCAACTAATCTAGATTATGGAACATACTCTTGGACCATCCAATTCTCTCTAATTCAAAAACCCAATATCAATGCTACTAATGTCCCTAACATCTCTCTCCCTTTTAAATCCTAACATCTCTCTCATCCAAATATAGGAACTATCCTAGATTTAATCGACCGAACTTTGGGTCAAATGATCTAACACATGGGGAGAAGATACATGGTGGATATTAGTTACAGCAAAAGTTCTCTAATTGCCACACTTACCAAGCCAACAAGCAATCTCCACCTTTGGTTGCCTATATTTTGGATGATCATGTTCATCCGACATTCCTGATCATCCAGCAAAGGATAAAAAATGAATGGCAAGGTTACTCGCAACAAAGATCCAAAAGTTGCCCACTCCATCTAAAACTGTTAAAATACAATTACTGTTCAATAGCTATGATGACGGAGAAAATCAATCTAATCCACCCATCTTTTTAGTGACCTTCACATTTGAACATCTGTGCTCTTAAGAATGATCATGTGCTCAAAATAATCGTCACCTAGCTATTATTTTATTTTATTTGAAGAGTTGGATAAACAAATGCTCCTTTTAACTCATACAATATTATCAATCTAGGAAGGGTAATATCATCTAAAACTTCCAACACCAAAATTAGCCAATTCTAACAATTGAAAAGGAAAGAGCATTTCTTTAATATGAGCAAGTAATAATTATGTTGACAAAGTTCCACAGCCTAGTCCATAGCCACCTTCTCCATCCATGCAAATGAAAATTGAAGAACACTGAAAGATGGTTTTAAAAAGGGCACCCATCATCAATCGGGCGAGCCTCTGAGAATCCTTCAATTGAGGTTTCGGCAAACAAATTCTGACATCATGCTAAAATCAGTCAGTTATCCATAGCACATGAAGTAGCACGGCGAGCTTATATTGCCTTATCCAAAGATAAAAGATTCGTGCATATATCCTTCAATCATGTATTCACAATTCTTTCAAGTCCTGTGTTAAAGAAAGTTTCAGAAACTATTAAGGTCCACAACTCACATCATGCTAAAATCAGTTATCCACAGCACATGAAGTAGCATGGCAAGCTCTCTCTCCCCTCTAGGTTCTCTTAGGCATCATTGACTTTCAAGGTATGAATGCCTGCAAAGTGTTACATGCAGAACACTCATGCCCTATTTTCGAGAAGGTTTTGTTACTCAAAACAGTGGGGGGTTATATACTCATATATGATAGCAGTTCTGTTAATCTTTGAGATGCTCTATGACAATAGAAAATTAAGCAAATCTCCATCTGGAAAGTGTTATATGCAGGACAGTCATGCCTTCTTTTGGAGAAGTAAAGGTTTTGTTACTTAAAACAGTGGATTATATACTCATATGATAGCAATTCTACTATTATTTGAGATGCTCAGTGACAATAGAAAATTAAGTAAATCTCCATATCATCAACACTGCGAAGCCAGTGAATTAAATCAACCTACACACTTCCATGTTGCAAGAAGATTTACTTTTTCATTATCCAATTAATCAAACCATTCAAAGGCGGCCTGGTAGAGCTAGTGAACTTAATACATTGGTGACAGAATAAAACCTAACCTATAATGCAACTTTGCTCTGTCGTCTACGGACAGAACGGTGCTTTTCAAGTTGTCAATCCACTAGTAGCTCAGTTGGTGAGGTACCTCCCTTCCACAGAAACAACGAGGGATCAATCACTGGCTGTAGCGCTGATGGTGAGAGACTTGGGTGGGTGCGTGAGTGTGCGAGTAAGAACATGGCCAATTCTCTACCATAATTCCTTCGGGCATTACCAATGCCAGATGGGCATGGGTTTCTAGAGAAACTCCAATAACATTCAACTTTCACTTGCCCATGGTGTGGTTCCCAAAATACCCAAATCTTCTTATGGGTCAACAAGCTATCTATCAGGACCAGTCTCTAGCAATTACTATATGCTAAGACACTGAATTTTAGGATTTTATCGTGTGGGCAAGGACTGCATAAAGTAGTTTGTCAGTGGATTCAACTAATCTGGCCTTGGGTACTGAATGTTATGTTACTATCTAGAGCATTGTTACGTTACTTATGGAAGAAAAATGTTGAAAACCTAAATGATAAGCTAGAAGATGGGTGCATCTCCAAGTTTCATCTAACTCAAGATTGCAATATAAATAGTTCATAGTCTGATAGTTACAACTATTGACAGAATTACAAATGTATGAGTCAATACAGTCAAATAAGGAATTTCCATAATTAAAAATGAAAACAAAAACTAAGAGTCTAAACTTGTTTAAACTAACACATCGCTGTAAAGGATTGACTAGAGGTTTTGGACATATCATATGAATGGATATAGATTATAAGCATGTAATAATACACAAAAGAATAGGAATACACATACATTATGTATTAGTGTATGATTGTGAATAGCAAATAAAGATATATGCGGAAAGTGGTAAAAACACATAGGAGCAACTATTGGACAGTAAAATTACTATACCTGAAAGAGATATGATGGTAAAAAAATATCTTCTCATCTTTAAGACTTCAGCTATTGTATATGATGTCCTTGAGTGTTTGTTTTGGCATATGAAAATGTCAATAGAAATGTTCAAACTCTCTTTTGATATAGAGATCTTTCTAAACTCTATAAACCATTGCAACCAACTTTGCAAACAACGCAAAGAGCCCATGATTGGGGAATCAAAGGAAGATTAGTTCGTGCTTTGTAGAGATCTTGACAGTAATTGTCTAATGAGTTGGCCATTTTGTCTTTGAATTTGTCCCCCGTTGCATCCACTGCCCAACTCTGTTCTTCGGTGTTCTCAGTCTCAATGTCTTTGTTCTTTCTTTCAGTCGGATACAACAGAAATGTTCAAACTACCTTACCTACTCTCCAGCAAAGATGAGCGAATGTTGAATCTTAGAACCCAAATCCTTTATAACTCTATTGCAACTCTCCAGTAGTGCAAGGATATCAGCTGCGTTGGGATGGGATTGATCGCCAGCAACAAATACATGAACTCTGCTATGCAACTCAATCCAGCTATAACCAGGTTGTTTCCGGATATTATTATCCTCCATCATCATCCTCAATTCTGTTGCATCATCCCACTTCCCCGCATCTGCATACATGTTGTAAAGCAACACGTATGGTGCAGAACTCTCAGGTTCGACAAGCATCAGTGCCTCTGCTGCAACCCGTGCCAAATCCATGTCATTATGAACCCTACAAGCACCAAGCAATGCTCCCCATACAGCTCCGTCCGGCTTGACAGGCATTGTAGCAATCAGTTCCATGGCATCTTTCACCTGCCCGTGTCGGCCAATGACATCCACCAGAGAAGCAAAGTGCTCAACTCTTGGTGCGATTCCAAAATCATGAACCATTGAGTCAAACTGTCTCCGGCCTTCGGCCACTAGCCCTGAATGGGCACATGCATTCAAGACTGATATAAATGTAATATATGTCGGCCAGACCTTCATTGCCTTCATTTCTCCAAAAAGCTCGAGAGCTTTACTGGCAAAGCCATGCTGAGCATAACCTCCAATCATCGCGTTCCATGAAACAACATCTTTTAGTGTTTTCATGTTGTCAAAGATGGACCTAGCGTCCATTATGTTCCCACACCTCGCGTACATTGTGATGAGTGCATTTTTTATTGGAACATCTGCAATAACTGTTTTTGTGACACGCTGATGAATTTGCATTCCCTGATTGAGAGCTGTGAGCCCAGCACATGCACCGAGTACGGAGGAATAAGTGTGTCTATCTGGCTTCTCACCAATTGATTGCATCTGAATGAAGAGGGCCATTGCACTTTCATAGTCTCCATTCTGCTCATACCCTGCTATCATCGAATTCCATGAAACCAGACTCTTTTGTGGCATTCTTTCAAAGAAATCACGTGCAGTCTCCAATTCCCCGTTCTGTGCATATCCTGAGATCATGGAATTCCATGACCGTGTGTCGCGCTCTGGCATTAAATCAAAGAGTGATACCGCTCCTTCCATATCTAAGGTATGAACATAGCCACTGATCATGGTGTTCCAAGAAACTACATCTCTTTCTGGCATCTCATCAAATAATTGACGTGCAGCCAAGGTATCTCCAGCTTTAATATAGCACATGATCATAGAATTCCATGAAATGATGTTTCTTTCAAAACTACCAGTGTTCTCAGTCATCTTGCTATCTTCTTCCTCTTCTTGATACTTTCTGAAAGGGATCTGGTCGAACAGTTTGCGAGCTTTTTCAACTCTTCCAGTCTGACCATACCCAGCAACCAGTGTGTTATAAGCATCGATGATATTCACTTCACCATTCACCATCCTAGTCTTAACCAAAACATCCTCTGCCTCTTCCAACTTCCCATTTTGAATGAGACCAGAAACAAGAGCGCTCAGAGAAGCTGAATCTCTATTGGGCATTCTCTCAAATGTCTCAATTGCCATCCTAACATCTCCATTGTGAAGAAACCCAGTGATCATGGCATTCCAAGAAACAACATTTCTTTCAGGCATTTGGTTAAAAAGACTCAACGCATCTTCCATCCTTCCACTCCGTGCATACCCACTAATCATGGTATTCCAAGAAACAGGATCTCTTCGCGGCATTCGATCAAACAGGTACCTCCCTTCATCAATATGCCTGATGCTGCCTCTGCAGGAAATATATCCAGATATCATCACATTCCACGACACCACATCTCTTTTGGGCATTTCATCAAACAACTTGCGTGCGAGGACAAGCTCGCCGGACTGAACATACCCTCTTATCATAGAGTTCCAGGTGATGACATTTCGCTGGGGCATTTCGTCGAACACCCTCCGGGCGTCAAGGACGCGTCCAGTTCGAATCAAATTGGGAGATGGTCTTGTTCCATTGACGAAAATCGAGGGCAGTGGGGCGCGCGATGGAGTGGTTTTGGTGATTGTATTGGACTGCGGAAGCGGTGGATGAGGAAGAAAAGCAACATCTTTTGATGCCCAGATTTGGCAGAAGAAGAAGAAGAAGATTCTTCTTCTTCGCCTTCTTCCAGGAGGTTGCTGATAGATGGGAATTGAGAAGGGAGAAGAAGGTGAAGGGAGCCATATAGCTGCTGCTGCAGAGAGATCAATACCTCCGCCGCCATGGAATCCGATTCAAACGCTCGGTTTTGAATTCCGACAGCCGAAATACTGCGCAGGAGGATTCGAACTCGAACTCGAACTCGAACTCGAACTCGAGCTGTTCGACGAAATGTGGCGGGAGCGTTTGAAAGAGAATCCCCTCCATTCTCATTGTCAGGTTCTCTACATGACCCGTAAAAAAAAAAAAAAGAACGTAGAGACAGGTTGCCCCGTGGGCCTGATAAGATGATCATTACTAGGGATGTCAATCCGGAGCTGATGTGGGGCCCAATCTGAATTTCAACTGTTGCCGAGGTCATCACCCGAATAGGTGTGGATCCCACTATATGATTGAACACACGGTTGAAAATGTGAATGAGCGCTGACATGTTAATTATTGTTGACTTGACATTAATCATGTTTCCTGCCGGATCCCTTGTTTCAACCAAACAGTAAAAATATACTTTATATAAAATATATTACAGTTAATTGTACACTCTTAATTGCTTTTTTAATCCAAAAAAAAAAAAATTTTAACCTATTTTATATATTGGTGAGGCTCGGGGATATAATAAAATAGTATTTTGTATTTACCTGTTTTGTTAAAACAAAATCCAAACTCCCAAACCATACCCTTTACTTTTTCATCTGTTCCACCTCCTCCTGTAATCTTAAAAGAAAAAAAATGTCAATGACATCCTGATGCAGTTGCATAGTTATATGCTCACCAAAAGACTATTTTTGGCTGATTGGAATTCATTGATTCAAACCTCTACAAGAAATGGGTTCTTCTCAGAATCTCTGGATATCTACTCTTCCATGCTGAAAGCTGGCCTCCGCGGCGACAACTTCACCTTCCCCTCTGTTGCCAAGGCCTGTGCCAAGCTAAATTTGCTAATAGATGGCAAAAAGATCCATGCCCACACATTCTTATTGGGTTTCCAACAGGATGTCTTTGTTCAAACAGCTTTGATAGATATGTACTCAAAATGCTCGGAATTGGCTTCTTCCCGCCAAGTGTTCGAAGAAATGCCTACACGAAACTTGGTTTCTTGGAATTCGATGATTTCTACTTACAGCAGACATTTTCAGATTGATGAGTCACTTGGGCTTTTCAAAGAGATGAGGGCTCGTGGTTTTGAGCCGAATTCGAGCACATTTGTGAATGTTATGTCGGGTTGTTGTGGTTCTTCTTGGGTTCTTAGACAAGGCTTGTCGGTACAGTGTTGCGCGATTAAACTTGGGCTTGATTCAGATTTGCTTCTTTCAAACTCAATAATGAGTATGTACGTGAGGTTTGATGTAGTAACTGTTGCTCGTTCTTTGTTTGATTCGATGGTCGAAAAATCAAATGTTTCTTGGACAACAATCATTGGCGGCTATGTGAAGCTCCGTGATTTTAGTGAAGCATTCAGCCTATTTGACCAAATGAGGCGCGAGCAAGTCAGTTTGGATTCTATTACATATGTAAATATCATTCATACTTGTGCGGAAATAGGAACACTGTCACTAGGCTCTTCTGTTCACACTCTCATCATAAAATGCGGTTGTGAGCATGAAGAGATAATCGCAAATTCTATTGTGAGCATGTATGTGAAATGTGGTGATCTTGTAGCGGCTCAAAGAACTTTTGATTCAATGCATGAGAAGAGTGTAGTCTTATGGACATCTATGATTGGTGGATATGTTCATTGTGGACATGCAAATGAAGCCTTGACTCTGTTTCAGAGTTTATTGGCAACGACTGTAAAACCCAATGAAGTAACCATAGCTATTGCACTTTCAGCTTGTGCTGACTCTGGCAGTTTAAGTATGGGAGAGAAGATTGAAGAGTATGCAAACTTTAATGGGTTTCAGTCCCATTTACGAGTTCAGACCTCCTTGATTCACATGTACTGCAAATGCGGATGCATTGAAAAGGCAAAGGAAACTTTTGATAAGGTGTCAGATAAAGATTTAGCAGCATGGTGCTCCATGATAAACGGGTACGCCATGCATGGGAAGGGCAAAGAAGCTCTCTCTCTTTTTGAGAAGATGCGAAAAGAAGAGCAGATTGTGCCTGACGCTATTGTATTTACAGGTGTTTTGTTGGCTTGTAGCCATTCAGGCTTGGTAGAAGATGGATTAAAGTACTTTGTTAGCATGAAAAGGGATTTCAACATTGAACCGAGCATGGAACATTACTCGTGCTTAGTAGACCTTCTTGGTCGAGCTGGTTACCTAAGTTTGGCTTTAAAGACAATCCAAAATATGCCCATAAAAGCACAGATTTGTGCTTTGGTGCCATTGCTGAGTGCCTGCAGGACCCATCACCGGATTCAGCTTGCGGAGTTTGTGGTGAAGCGCTTATTTGATTTGGAGCCACAAAATGTTGGAAATTATAAATTGATGGCCAATACATATGCCTCTGTAGGGAAGTGGGTGGAGGCAGCACAGATGAGAGGATTGATAAATGATAGAGGATTGGTAAAGGAACCCGGGTGGAGTATGATTGAGGCTTGATGACTCCAGTTATGTTTTCCTTGCCAGAGATCAATCTAAATCTAATTGTCATGATTTACAAGAAGTTGGCAGAATTGAATGATAAGAATATGGAGCCTGGATATGCTGCAGAAACAGATATGTAATGCATAATTGATAGGAAGAGGAGCAGAATTGAATGATAAGAATATGGAGCCTGGGTATGCTGCAGAAACAGATATGTAATGCATAATTGGTAGGAAGAGGAGCATGATTCAAAGTTTAGGCTTTTTGAGAGATTTGACTGTAGTACTTGCTTTGCATATTACTGAGCCAGCACCACTCTTAAAGATCACTGCCATAGCAAGTGTACCTGGTAGGCATCTGCTCTTTTGAGATGGCCACCATTTCGAACATTTCAATTGTGGGTCATGCACTCATGCTCTCAAGGATCCATAGTTTTTTTTCTCTTTTAAAAACTCTGTATATCACCAAACTAACAACCAAGAATGAAGTGCATTCATGTTCAAACTGATCTCTAACATCAATAAAAGAGCTTCCAAATCCCCAAGGAATGCATTGAACCTGAATGCATTGGATCTGGTGCTGGTGTGTGCTTGAAACAAGAACAAATGAACAATGTTGCATTTTTTTTTTATAAAAATGTGTCATCATGGTGGCGGTGCCCAAACATAGAGGCATATCATTCACTACAGTAATGTCTGATGCAATGAGTACGGATCCTCTGAGTTAGAGAATTCCTGAGTTGGAGTCAACCTATAGAAAAACCAAGCCTCTCAAAATGTACCTTCTCAGCGTGTACAGTTCAAGGAGAACGCCAGAATTCCAAATGCACTCCTATTGTTATCTTCCATGTTAAGGGGTCGTTTACACATGTAAATGATTTGTATGCGTAATCATTACATATCACATCATATTCATGGATGATGCTAGAATTCCAAATGCACTCCTCTCTTCTATAATAAGGGGTTGTTTGTTTCTAATCAATCATTTATCTATGTTAATGATTTACATATGTAATATGGTTACAGATCATCGTATTTCTTTGCATTCATTTATGCGTGTGATGCATAAATGAGGTGTGAAAATGGTGTATAAATTAAGGTCATTTACACAACTAAACTTTCACACTTAAATAGGTGTGGAATTCACTTTCACCTCTCTTTTAAAAGGAAGTGCAGTATCTTAGTGTCTTAAATCATGATTGCATTCTTGTGGGCCCATCAACTGCCTTTAGCTTTTCCTATAATATGTGTCAAGTTTAAACGGGAATGGCAAATGACTCCTAAGCTCCTGTGAGACTGAAGGATAGGGGTGGCAATGGGTCAAGTTTAAATGGGAACCTACCCCAACTTTTTCCTATTAGGGGCGGGTTTGGAAGTGGTTTTCTTGGTGCGGGGCGGATTTGGATTTTGTTGCTATACTCGTAGGGGTGCTCATGGGCTAGGCCAGCTAGATCCCGACCTAGGCACAACATGCCGTAGGCCGGGCTTGGATATGTCATTAGGGCCCGTTTAATAATTGAGTCGGACTTGGATTAAGTGATAGAAAGCCCAAAGCCCAGCTCGCCCCGTGTAAGGAATGCATTTAATTTTATTTTATTAATCCAAATAAATGTTCAAATGCCCACAAAAGTGATAAAAAGCCTGGTTTGGCTCGGCCCAAATTGATTAAATGGATAGGTTCAGGTTTGAATTTCACGGCCCGTGCAGGGTTTGGGCAAGGCCTAGGCCAGTGTATCTAAAACCGGGCTAGGCCCCTATGCACCCCTATATACCCGCTCTGCTCGATATATGTAACATATATTTATCTCTTATTAAATTTATAAAAAAAACTCATGTGATTTAAGTGGTATTTCACATTAACTTAATGCATATGAAAAAAGAAGGTAACGTGTTCTTTAAATTCGACTTAATCCCAACCAAAGGTACATGTTAGGTTTGAATGAGATAAACTTAAAACAAGGCGGATTTGGGTTTACCCCAACCCATACTAAACCTACTCGTTACCATCCATGGCGGACGATCACTTCTCTCTCTACTCTTATCATCCATCCCCTACACAATAAAATGACTGCCAGTTGAAATCCCAATAAATAATGACATGGAGAAATCTCAAGATTGCATTGAAACAATTTTCATATATCTAACTCATACACATTTGAAGTTCACACAGTGACTCTGTGGCCCAATGGATAAGGCGCTGGTCTACGGAACCAGAGATTCTGGGTTCGATCCCCCAGCAGAGTCGAATTTATATTTTTAAAATATAATTTTTTTTATTCTTCACACACAAAAAAAAAATCACTAGTTTTGAATACTCTATTTGGAATTTTTCCATAATAACATCGATCTTGTAGCCATTAATTCCGGAAATTTGCATGAAAGTAGATCTCCACCACCCCATAAATAGATGCCTTTCACTGTCAGATCTCTCTCTCTCTCTTTTTTTTTCCTTCTTCTATATATATGCATACCATCTCACTATAACATTAGAAGAAGAAGAAGAAGAAGAAGAAGAAGATATACATATATATATAGAGAGAGAGAGGTTAACCATGTCGACTGTGATCATTCCCAGTTCTGTTCCTTCTCCGGCTGAGGACTGCGAGCAGCTACGAAAAGCAGTTCAAGGTTTCTCTTCTCCACATCTACTTTTGTTTCCTCTTAATTTGATGGTTATTTTCATTTGGTTTAGTTTTATTTTATAAATCTTTCTGCGCCTTTTGT
This sequence comes from Camphora micrantha, assembly GCA_003546025.1. Taxonomy (NCBI): domain Eukaryota; kingdom Viridiplantae; phylum Streptophyta; class Magnoliopsida; order Laurales; family Lauraceae; genus Camphora; species Camphora micrantha. The sequence continues at coordinate 548,906 of QPKB01000008.1, forward strand.
TTTTGTATACCTGAGGACTTGGCTTATGATTGATTGAAATTGTGAAATAGATTTGATGTAGCTAACTCAATATAGTAGGCACAAGATTTTGATGATGATCATGAAGATTTGCGCCTATATGTATAGGTTGGCCGCTCAACCCATTTATAAATGCCCCAGTTTGTATACAGAATGGGCCCCATTGTACGAAATTATAATTTATTAAAAAACAATACTTCATCATGGGATTTGATGATCAAGTTGTTTGATGGTCTATCCAATCTGATAGTGATTGCCAAGTGAATTTCAAGCCCATATAATTGAAGGTGGCTAGATGGATGATCTTTCAAACAATCAAGATCTCTGCTACAGGGGTCCCATGTATACAGAATTACAGATATGAGTTGACCTGACTGGAGAGTATGGTCAGCTCCTCTAGCAACAACAATAAAAATGATAAAGATGAAGTTTTTAATTTTAATCATCTTAAAAATAATTAATTTTCTCATGTAAGATAAGATTGATGAGGTATGATCACACTCATAATCACATTGCATCCACAATGGCCTATCAGCTGCATAGTGGGCCTCCTCTAGTCTCACCACCATCCATAATATAGATGGCTGATCTTGGATTTTTGTATCCAAAACACCACTCTGATTGGAATTTCATAGCCACTAGATTAATTTTACAGTTTTTAGACCATTCATTTTGAAGGCTTCAATCAACAATTAGGTTGATATCTCAGCCATAAGCAATCTAATGTATGCTCTTATTCCTCCCATAATTGGTGGTTATCCTAGATGGGACCCCATCATTAAAGTGCACGCATGTTCAACTCTTTTCTCAAATAGTAGTAGTATCTTGATCGAAGTTCTACAGTCAGGAGTATTTGGAGTAGAACTCTGTCTGAAATAGGAAATAGATCTACCCTCTTTTGGGAAATACCACCTTCAATTGGATCTTGCACATTAATTAAGATGCTATTATCTGAGAAGAATATTTTTAACATTACATATACTACAGTATTTGATCCCAAATCTTTCTTGCAACACTAGCATTTTTTGTTGAAATACATACTTCGTGTTCGGATTGGAATGATGGTATGTTATTTTGATCGATTCATGCAGGATGGGGAACAAATGAAGGGTTGATCATATCCATATTGGCTCACAGGAATGCAGCACAGCGCAAGTGTATCCGTCAAACCTACTTTGAAACTTACAGCGAAGATCTCCTCAAATCACTAGAGAAAGAACTTACCAGTGATTTTGAGGTCAGTTTATTCTTTTTTTTTTCTTCCATTGCTCAAACTAACTACAAGGCCACAATATAACCAAATTGTCATTTGATTGATGAAGTTCCACACTTTGACTACAGAGAAGTACATCTGAGTTGTTGACAACAGGTGCCAAAGGTCCTGAAATCATGACTGAAAAATGCATGCAGAAAGTCAGATGATATTCTTTCTAACACTATGACATTTAGACATTTGAAAAACATAGGTTTAACAAGGCCTTTCCTTCTTAAAGTTGGCTCCCACAATGAATCAATTCTAAACCCTTAATACAGGTTCCTTTTTTCAGTATGTTGATTTTATTTTGAGATGTAATTTGACACAAGTGTCCCATACATTAACAAGAGCGGTAGGAAAGCTGCAACATTCTTTAGTTAGTTGCTAGACTGAGAAATGAACATTAGAAAGAAAATGAATCGACTCATTTTGCATGCTTTGTGGATTACATTGATATAGAAACATGAAATGGATGTATTAAACAGGAAGCAGGAAATGTTGTGGTTGAGGGAGAGCGAGTTTCCCGGTACCCATATGCTTTTAAGCATGTTATTTAGTAGCACTCACACGCTATATATATGCCTCTAAATCTAATGTATATTTAGCCATTGATGGAAATTTTCAGACTCCCTCACACATTTGACCAAAATCAAATTCAATTTTACAGTAACTAAATATTAATAGAAAGATCTTTTTTTAATGTTCATTTTCTTTGTTTTTCTTTTACCATCTGAAAATTGAATGCATGGAAGCTTCATTAGAACAGGGTCTGCTACAATATTCTAGAGATAAGTTGGCAAGCTAATTATATATAAATATATATATATATATATATATATATTTTATTCTGCCTGTGGTTATAATCTGAGAATGTTCATAGTTTCATATATATTTGTTTGATCAGAGAGCAGTTTTGCTTTGGTCATTGGATCCTTATGATCGTCTTGCGTTATTGGCTAATGATGCTGCAAGGAAGTGGAATTCTAGCAACCGTGTTCTTATAGAAATAGCTTGTGCAAGATCTTCCCATGAACTGTTTCTGGTAAGGCAAGCGTATCACGTTCGTTATAAGAAATCTCTTGAGGAAGATGTTGCAGCTCATACTGAGGGCGACTTCCGTAAGGTTTTGGCCTTAACTTAGACTTGGAAACATGGTGGCACACCATTTGTTTTGTTGAGCATCATTTAACTTGTTCTGATATTTTTTTCATGCAATTTGTTCCAATATATATTGTGAAAATACCACTTTTTGATAGGAAGGAAAAATCAAACTTTTGGAATATTCATTTATCATGCATTGTGTAAACTCTACTTGCTATCTTTTAACTGTTACTTCACTCCCTAGTCCAGCTTTTGGTAGCTCTTGTTAGCTCACACCGATATGAGGGACCAGAGGTGGACATGAGTCTAGCAAAATCAGAAGCACAGATACTGAATGCAAAGATCAAGGGAAACATCTATAAACATGAGGAACTAATCAGGATTCTAACTACAAGGAGCAAAGCACAGCTGAATGCAACATTCAATCATTACAACAATGAATTTGGGACTGCAATCAACAAGGTTTGTTCCAACTGAACATTTTAGTAATACTGTTCTTTTTTTTTTTTGTGGCGTAAGATTCATGCTGAAATGAAGAGAAAATGGTGTTTGGATGTGCACCCCCAAATCTCAAATGGTCTGAGTATTCTAGCAGGAATTGATTGCAATTTTTGGTGGGGTTTTGGATTTCTATAAACCCATGGCATTCAAGCCTCTTGTGGTTCAGGCAAAACAACCAAATGTGCCAACCATGATGTCATTTTAGCTTGTTAGTGAACTTTTGAAGATTGTTTTCTTTCAGGATCTGAAGTCTGATCCTAAAGACGATTTCCTATCAGCGCTGAGAGCCATAATTCGGTGCATGAATTGCCCTGAAAAATACTTCGAGAAGGTCATTCGGTTGGCGATCAATAAGATGGGAACAGATGAGGGAGCTCTGACCAGAGTCATCACCACGCGGGCTGAAGTGGATATGAAAGCAATAAAAGATGAGTACCAGCAACGCAACAGTGTTCCTCTGGATAGCGCCATTGTGAAGGACACAACTGGGGATTATGAAGACTTCCTTCTTGCCTTGATCGGACATGAGAGCGCATGAGCTTCCTCCTCATCACCCACCCCCCACGGCTACATCCACTGCTTTATATTTGAACTCTTATCCATTTCTCCACTCTTTAGCAAGCAGAGCACATGGGTGTATCCATCACTCTATCAGTTACTTTAGCATTAGTCGTTCTTGTCCCAGTTGGATTCGGTCGAATAAAATTTCTCATGTTTTCAGGCTTTTTCTTCTCTCTAGTATAATAAGGTTTTGAGCTTTCATTAGTTTCCTTAGTTCAATTGTAGAAAACTGTTCTTTAATTCATAAGTGGCTTCTATTTTGCTATATTATTCTTTTCTAGGCTTTGAAAGGCTTTCCATACTGCAGTAAGCTCCTTTCCAAGTTCCCTTAACTTCAACACATTCAAGAAAAAGGAAGGCCTCTGAAACTGCTTTTCTCATATCATATGAGAAGGGGATTGATCTTGTCCTGTAGGCAAACATTGTTATCCGCAATCATCTGGACTTGTGAGTTCTAGATCATGACTGATCCTGGATGGTTATTGTGCATGCAAGTTGGCCTGACAATTGGGCTTGAGTTTGAGTTTGGATATTTAAAAAAAAAAAAAGAGTTTAAGATAGATGTATTATATAATAATTATACGTAATTATGAGAACATATTTATTCTGCAGAACATTTAATTTACTTTTTTTTTTTTACTAAAGGAATATCATCCTCATTGAAGCCTTATCTTGAATTCTCAAATTAGAACTTAACATTTTTTAATAGCCAAATTTCAATTTAATGACGGGACAAAGCTAAGATGATGATGATTGAAAGCAATGCAAACCCCATACCTGCGATGAGATTGACCGGCAACGTCGTAACACATTTCAGAGTAATCATTTTGATAAAAGACTAGATATGTTCATTACAAAAGTTTATTTAAAACCAAGTACTAGTTAAATGGGGTATGGTAAGATGAGAAATGAACATCTCTTGATCACTCCTTGCTGAAGCTCAAACACCAGATTTGACCTATGTGGGCCTGCCCTACTAATATCCAAACCAACCCTATTCATACATAGGCCTCCCCATCATTCCCTTTGATTGGCGGTCAAAGTGTGATGCTCTAATGGTGCTTACATAAGTGATGATTAGGTATATGTCTTTTTTGAATTCGAGTCGAGCTTAGGCTTATTACGCATTGCAACCAAGCTACCTGGTCCTGAAGTGAAGAGTTTATGCTGTCAGGTTTGGCTCATCCTATTTTCAAGCCAAGCTTGAGTTAGGTACCTCAGCTCAGCTTCAGCTTGGCTCATTTACACCCCTAGACACAACTTATCATCGCCCCTCATCATCATCATCACCACCCACTCTAAACACAAACTAAACCACCATAATGTGATGTCCTCTTATGTCGGCCCCACTATGGTCAAATCTGGCATTAAACAACCACCTAGTTCTGGTTCTAGTCCAATCATTATCACCATCATCAAAGCCTTATCCCAATTATGTTAGAGTCGGCTACATGAAATTTATTTCTCCATTCCAATCTATTTTAATTCAAATCCTCCGATAAGTCGCACTTCTTACTACTCCCATCCATGCGTCCTCTTCAGCCTACCCCTTTAGTGAGTCATCAATTTGGATAGAAAAACTTTTCCACACAGGCTTAGGTGTTGGCTCCAGCCCTAAAAGCAATACAAATCTGAGATGTACTTATTGGTTTGCACAAAATGGGTCTATCCGCTATCCACACAAGATGTAAGATGTTAATGGTTGGACTGGACCAGACAGTAAGGACTCAGTTTTGTACACTGTGAAAATGGAAAAGAGAAAAAAAAATTTAGCGTTGCCAAGAATTGAAAGGCAAATGAATCTTGAAAATGGATTGGTGTAGTTTTACACTATGAAGTGGAATTATCATTTTAAAGGGGAGGTTTGAAAATAGAACTTTGCCCTCCCTAGAAAGAAGCTGAGGTGACATGTCCAAAATTCAACATTCTACAAACCCACCATAAGCGAGTGCCTGTTCCACAGGCTCAACTTTTCTGTCATTTTGTGAGGCACCCATGCACATGACAAAGGCTCCATTTTGATGGGCCCCGTTCAGGCTGTAGAGAAGAAATCAAAGCTCAAAGAAGTTGGAAACCGGGTAATTCACGACCCTATGCTCTTATATGGTGTTCTTATAGGTGCCGCTAATGTTTGGGTTGGGTGGATAACTCATTTAACAGAATCCATCCTCATCTTTCAACACAATTCGGATGAGCATCTAGATCAATTTTATATTATCAGGGTGTATTTGTATGACAAGAGAATTCTACATTAAAGAAAAGTGCACGGTCCCATTGTTTGGTGTGACACATTTTTCTTATGAAAATGAGAAAAATGAATTGATTTTTGTGGATAGAGGATTTCAATTTGCTACAAAAGAGTAGGATAGGATTCCTCTTTCCCATGGAAGTAGAAATCCATGAAGCATGAAATCCACTCATTGCCTATATATGGATATTCATTCACTTGAATTTGACAGTAATTCCCCCATTATTTACTACTAGTCCCAAAAATACTATATACTACACTTGTAAACTGTCAAAAATTTGAGGTATTAAATTTAAAATTGGACCAGAAAGCAAATTGGTGAAGGAACTGGTTTTGTTTGAGCCAGTTCAACTACTGGTCTGAACTATGACCACTGTTTGACCCAATCAAAAGATTGACAAATACAATATGTTGAATACTCTGCTTTAAAATTTTACAGGCAAAACTGGTTTACAAACCAAATGGCCAATTTCAATATGCATCAGGTGGGCCTAAGAGGGAAGGGGTGCACGGAACTGAAACTCATAGCAATTGAGGGCATTATGGAATTTTGATCCAGAGAATGCTTCAAGAAACACAATCAAGGCCAAAACACAGAAATCAAGTTCATTGCCAGTGAATTGTTCCACTGCTTGACTTTTAAATTAGTTGAAGCTGAAGGCCTGAATTTTCTATCACCTGCAATAAAATGACAAACCGCAATGACAGGGTTCACCACAATGACAGGCTCTAAAACCAATACAAATTCCCTGAGAAGCTGCAGGAGGACAATAACAATAGGATATTCAAAATACTAATAGCACAGTCATTTAAAGCCTGATACAGATTCACCATGACATTTCTGTAGAACAACCATCAACATTACTGTTAGAAGCAGAACGAATTGCAGAATATAATAGTAAGATTATTAGAAATATAACGTATTCGTAACATTCACAGCTATTTGCATAAAAGCAATGGGAATCAGGATAGTACTACACTAACAAATCACATACAGGGATGGCAGAAACACACCATTGTCACATTGACATAGTTACTTAAAAGGCAACGTGGAAGCAAATTTGCTTACTTTTACAGTACAGTCTTGCCATCTCCATGCAACATCAGTCACTAAGTGCTCTAGCAACATAGAGACATACTCTTGTTGAAATTCTAAAGCCTGAGGTCTAAAATAATAGCTATTATCTTCAAAGATAGCATAAGCTCCTTGTCATTGTCAATGTACATCACTTCTTCAACATGGTACGTGTGAGAAAATGCGCTTGCAATATGGACTTGTCCGAAGGATTGCTGCAAAGGGTTGGATGGCTTTGACCAATGAAGCATGGAGATGACCCTAGTTTTGTAGTATTTGGAAAAAGATCATTAGAAAACTTGCACCAACCAACACAATATAGAATTTCATGAGGAATGTAGTGTCCTAATGCACCCAGTATGTGGAAATGAGGCCCTCTGATGTGATATTCAGACAGGCCCCAACATATGTGAGGGATTCCTAGAATGAAAATACTGACAGTCAACTCATGGGCTAGAAATAGATGGGCTTTCACTCAAAAAAGAACAATGCCTTTCCAGGAAAAACCCAACTGTTTGATGATTAAGATGCTCTAGAAAGTTTTGAGCCAAATGGAGCCCATTGGTTCAGTGGTCGGGATCATCATATTATGGAACCCATTTGACATCTGGTTTGCATCAGAAGACTACTAATAATTCCTACTGTATGATAAAGTAAGGTTAGGTGATGAAACCTTGGAAACTATGAGAGCAGATTTAATAACATAGTTGGCAAATTGATCTTGCAGTAACTGCTCAAAACGAGATGACGCAAGTAATTCGTGGATGATCCTTGAGCGGCTCTCTTCTCCAAACACAATGAGACATTTTTCTACTACATTGCTACTAAATTTCTGAGTTGAGAGGTTAACATAATTTCCTTCAAATTGAGATATTAATCTTCTGATTGCTAAAGGGATCCTTAACTCCAAGATGTGCTGAATAACGTAATTCCTGAAGCACAAACAGAGTCAATAAACTTGAGAGTCTAAAAATAACTAACCTTATAGCAACTGTCAACCCTTAAGTTGACAAAATAACAAAATCATGGTACATAAGATTTGAGAATTAGAAAGATGATAGAAGGTCATCGACGAGATTTCAGGCCAGAAGGTGAGTGTCCTGCATGTATCTTCATCAATATCCACATACATGACCAAATAAGGGGCTCTTCACTATGGCTCAAAAACCAGTTAATGTGTCAGTCAAATCAACATTGGAGGCCTGTTTGTTTCCTGTATAATTGAATTCCTAGGAATTATAAGAATTCTTATTTCTATAAGTGGTTAAAAATGAAGAATAAAAGGTGAATATCCAAAAACGACAATCAAATAACCTCTCCTTTAATGGAAATTGAATCAAGGGAAGATAGGAAATGAATTCCAAGTCATCACTCTAGTAATTCAAATCCTAGGAATGACAAGGTCCCATCTATATCGCTATCTTATATCCTTCACCCCTCACATCTTTAATAATCCTTCCATGGAGCTCGTTTGACCATGAATTCATTCTAAGCAAACAAATAGAGCCTAAAGACTTTGTGCAGTGATACAAGGATATACTAGGTGGTTCTTGAGACTTGAAAATGTCAGATGCATGAACTAAAAAGACAATGGAAAGAATCAACTAGTGATCATTGGTCCGGAAAAAAGCCGAGTGCCGTGCATCTTTGCGATGACGGACTTGCCCAACCAAGTAAAAGACTTTTCACCATGGCTTAAAACCTACAAAGCCAGCTAACATATGCCCAGCTGAGGGTCAGGTCAGCACAAGTCTTGGTGCACAGTGCACCATGACTTAGAAGAGTTGACTAAGTGATCAAAAAATACATTTCTTTTGATGACATGGGTATCCCTGAGGTCTTTGACCCAACAAGACTAATCCACCTAAACCCACACAACTGACAATGCATTTAAATGTTGCTCCAAATCCCAAATAACACAAAAATGCTTTGTTCATGAGACTTTCAAACATGAACATGTTTTCCCCATTTAGACTGGATAAGGCCTATAGAGTGGAACCCACTAAAAACCCAACTGAATGGAATTGAGATGATCACATGACTAAGGCTTTAACAACTCAATTTCTAGAGCTATATTTCGAACGCAGCAAACTGAATATCCAAAGTAAAAGTTGGGGTTTAGGGATTAGTTTTCACATGTTGGCAAGTTTTTTGCGCAAAAATACACTAGATTGGTTCTTTCAAATGATTACCCAAAAGCATCTTGAGCAAGGAGAAGTCCATTGGAAGAGATCTCTGCAACCAAATTTTCTCGATCTTCACCGGTTGAATGATCTATGCAGCGTTGCAAAAAACAACATCCATATCGATGAGTAGCAATGTCCTCACAATACTTTGCAGCAGAATTAAAAATGAACTGTTGACAAGAAGTATGAAAATGTCACAATTTTTAACCAATAAATAGAGCAAGTTCTATTTAAAAAAAAAAAAAAGGCAAATAAATTAACTGAAGGCTGCATTTGAAATGAAATAAAGAAAATTTACAATACCTAATTTCAACATTTTTTGAAAAGGAGATATTCCTGAAAGCTTTTCAACCATTCAGCGAACTAGATTTATCATCATCATCATTATGTTCTTAGCCTTCACCCACCAATTTGAGGTCAGCTTAACAGGTTCTATTTAGTGATAAAATATCTATGACGAAACATATATCTACACAATGAATTACAGAAAGTACCTAGAACAGAAGTTTAACCTTTGAATAAAAAAAACTGCTCTTTGAAATATAGTTTGGACTGTGGCTTATTAAGACTGACATTGAATTAGCAGTTAGCATTTCACAATTGGTAGAAAAGATTAAGAATGTTTCCTTGAGCTTTGAGCTGCCATTCATATCACTGCTAAATTAATTTTCATCATAAAAAATAAAACTTCAAGGTGTCCGTGGGAACCAAATAAATGGTCACTGTCCCAAGAGGAATCTAGACTTCTCAATTAGATTAATCAGAAAGAACTTGAGACTGCAGATTGCAGGTATGTTGGAGGATGTAGTGTAATAGTCATAACAAGCAACCAATAGCCATGTAGTCATACAAACAATTGGAGGATTCCAAATAAAAATGGGACCAAAAGGTCGCATGAAGATAAAATGAGTTCTTTTGTGCATAGAAAACCTTGATCGACTAAATTTTTTGGTTAATTTTATATCTCATTAGTTAGGGGTCATATGTTTTAAAGGGTCCACGCTGTTAAATAACTGTTATAATTAGGGTTCTAGTTGTCATTTATATTTAATAGAAGGTAATAAGTTCAATATACGTTAGTCAAATAAATTAAGTTGTTGTATTCTATTTAGAGAGGGGATTTGGAAGAAATTCTCATCATAACTAGGATTTTATCCTAGACATGGCAACCCCAGTCTCTATATAAAGAGTACATATGCGAAAGAGAATGACATCAAAACCCAAGCCACCATTGGTGATGATTCCAATGGTTTCCGTTGGATTGATTTCTACACATATCTAACGCAGGTTAGAATGTTGGATTTCAGAGTGCTGCATTAACGATATTATGGACTCAGGCTCATTGCCACAAAGTAACTGAAACAAACCTTGTACAACTGAAGAAAGAAGTCACCATGGAACGTGCAGTCATAGAAGGACTATATTGTTTGACACTAGTGTAACGGAAACATGCAAATGGGTGAGGAAATCATTAAAATATTGTTCCAGCAAGAAAACCAATGAATGAATAACAACTCTTCTCATAGAAAAAAGAACAAAAAAACAAAAAAAAACAAAAAAAATCAAAATATTGGAATTGCATTTGTGAATATGAACAATATTTGTTTTGACACTGGCAAGTGTCACGCAGTAATCTAATTTACTAATGCAAAATAGGAAGAACTAAGCGTTTGTCTTTCATTCTAAACACCCAAAAATGCATTTATTTTCATTGGAAGTATACAATTTGCTCCGGGTAACTGCTGCCATTGAATTAAGTGAGTTGACAAACCTTCACTAGCTTGGCTGCTGTCGGGCTTCGGTTTAGGACAACAGGATAAGTTTGGGCCTGATTTTCATGTCAAAAGATAAGCAACCGAGGACCTTTAGGCATTTTAGAAGGGGCAGTTACTAGTCTAAGGTACTAGTTGGAGTTGGAAACAAGGGTATGCTTTGAGTCCTTAAATATCTGCCTTTGTTGTACACAACATGGGGCATGGCCAAAACAACATAAAGCCATAAGAAAGAAGAAGCGAAGCCTAAAACAACTAGTTGAAAGGCAAAATAATGCAAAGAAAGAAACAACAAATAAGAAACACCAGGCACGAATACAACATATCTGTGCCTAATCACTGTTCCCAGGAGTGAAGTAATAGTTTTTTAAAGAATAATGTATTATAAATTAATGAACAGAAATGGAAACCATAACCAAATACACAAGCTCTAATAACAAGCTTTATCTACATCACAAGAATAAGAATACATACCTTATTATCTTCATTGCTGAGACTTCGCAAGCAACTCAAGATCACATGATTGCCATTCAAGTCTTGACTGAGATGAAGGAAGCCTGGTTCAAGGGCTAAGACAACGAGATAAATCTGTTCTCTGGTTTTCAGAGTCTCTATCAACTTCTGCACCACACGTGTGCTGAAACAATGACGACAATGTAGTTCAGCAATAAAGAAAAACTTGGTATGTAATCATCCTCGATAAATTCCAAATACTTCATACCAAAAAAAAAAAGTAAATAAATGAACAAGAAAATAACGTTAAATGACACTTTGGTACCCATGTATGTTCAGAGAGATTTTAACAAGCTGGCCAGGTTCTGCTGTCGCGACTAGGAGGACCTGCATTCTCTGTTCTTCAGTGCACACATCCAACAGCTTCTGAATCAGATAATTTCCAAATGAATTCATCATAAGCTCAACCACGTGACCGATGATTTCACTAAATATCATCTGCACATCTTTGGGAGTTCCCTCATCAAATTTCTGTTGCAAGAACCGACAACCTTGTTGATCTTTAGCAAGACAGTAAATACACCCTTTAATCTCCTGCAATGAGTTATATTTTGATGGCACAAGTGAAGGGTAATTCATCCTTGGACCATGCCCATATTCAGCCAACTCAAGATCTTTTTTGCTTGAGTTTCCCCTGCCCGGGGCATTGCAAGAACTCCTTCGGTGCTCTCTCAAACGATTATATCCATCATTTCTCACAAAATTCAGACCCTTACCTTGTATGATGAGACTGTCCTCACAACTAAAAGCCTCAACACTCGGTGCATCACATGTCGAGGGAGGAGATTGAGGAGCCCGACCATTGGGAGTTGCTGCGGCACTACCATTGAACATTTGAGAGCTATAAGGTGGTTTATAATCTCCATTAGAATTGCTTCCATTTCGTTGTGAGCAAAAACATGTATCAGTGATGGATGCCCTGTTCATGACATTGGCAGTATTTAGAACCTGAATCCCTCCATAATTACAGTTGCTACCAAGAGAAGCTTCAGGGTGAAGCTGTAAATTATACAAAGCTTCTTCACTTAGATATTGTTCCATAGCTTGTTTCCATTGAACATTCCTGAAGTCAATAGGGTTAGCCAGATGGAGAGAAGGAGGGTTCAATCTATGTGAAGAGACATGCGGCACAGATAAGTTACCTGTATGATATTTCTGCAATCCTAACATCAACAGCCTCTTCTCCTCATCAAGAATTGCAGAACTGGGCAGACCCGAATCCTGAAAACCTCCATAACCATTAGAAAAACCATTCCTACAATCTCCATAACCATTAGAAAAACCATTCCTACAATCTTCAAATGGACCCTTCATTACAACATTGCCATAGTTAGACCCAACTGAATGATGTTCATCATACCAAAACCCATATGGATTCCCAGATTGTTCCAGTGGCAACTGCCTACTCAATTTGACTGCATCTTCTTCCTCATCTCTAATACTAATTCCTCCAAACTTCTCATACACACCAAATGCATTTATCAAGCTTCCATCAATCTTATTTCTCACAGGAGAATCAGGCATTTCGGGGTCCATTGAAAAGCGAAACCCATTTGGGTAATGGGTTTTATACACCGGAAAACCGCCTCTAAGATGTGATTGGCCATCTTGGGAGAGAGAGCTCGACGTAGAGCCTTTAGACCACAAGGATACATGCCTATAACATGATGGGTCATCTCCAATCGCCTTTCCAGCACTATAACCATGACCATGGTTATCCTGTTGTTGATAATGATGTTGAGGGAGAGATGTTGCATTAGGAATCTCACCCAACAGCATCTCAAAACCATTTTCTGCTTTCTCTAGTTTCATCTTTTGTTCTTTAATTTTCAAAGAGCACCACCAATCAAAAGACAAAAACCAAAGAGAGAAAAGGCAAGATTTAAGATATCAATATGAAAGAAAACCACAGATCCAAACCAGAAATCAATGCAAATAGGCTGAAAACGAAAAACCCAGAAGAGATTTACCGAAACTGAATTGCATTTCGTTTGGGTCTGGAGCTCCTTTTGATAGGAGTCGTTAAAACATGCAAAGAAGGAGAAGGAAACAAGAGAGAGATGAATAGGGTTTTTGTTATCTTGAGAGATTTTCTCCTGCGGACGTTAATCAGGCGAGAGAGAGAAAGAGAGAGCAGAGAGAGTGGGATTTGTATACATCCATATAAGATTATATAAGATTAGAGAGAAAGAAGAATGGCTATGTAAATGTATATTATATATATATCACACTACATAGAGCGCCAAGAGCTGTAATTAGTGGGACCCACAACCTTTCAATTGATCTTTTATTTTGGAAGTGGAAGGACCTGATTGTGGAAATGGAAGGTTGAGAAAAGGACAGGGGAAAAAATCAAAAAATGATTTAACATAGTTTGGGCCTTGGGGTTGCAGATAGGGTTGTAAACGGGTCGGTTTCAGTCCGGATCCAGAGTGGAATCGGAACCATTTTCTAAGAAGGAGAATCGCTACCGGGACCGATAATATTAAAGGGAACCAGAACCGGAATCGAAACCATTTGTGAGGCGGGTCTGGTTTCGGTTCCGAATATGAGACGTAGAAAAGTAGAAACTCTAATGTAGAAAAATAGAAAAGTAAGAAGGATTTTGTTTTCACATACTAAAGTTATCTTATATTAGTGTATATTTGGTCATGTCCCAGGTCCCGGGTCCACGGGTCTGAACCATTGTGGATTCGGAACCGGAGCCATTTAGGTATCGGTTCTAAAAAAAAGATCCGGAACCAGAGCCATTTGCTTATCGGGACTAAAATAATGACCCAGACCCAGAACCTAATGGGTCAGAACCTTCGGATAATCAGAGAATCGAGGACCCATTTACAACCCTAGTTGCAGACTTACAGTAGATATATATATATATATATATATATATATATATATATTCCTATTTGGTTTTAGGATGAATATGGAGAGTTTGGGATAGTTTCACAAATTACAATGGTGCCCACGAGACAGAAGAAGTCATGTTACTTGCTATCCAAGTATCTTTAAACATATTTACATTTTGGGAAATTTTACTAAAAAAAATAAAGAGTCCCACCAAATGAAAATTAAATATTAGGTTATGAATTTTTGCCAAACAAGGATAACATATCTTTCTCTTTTTTTTTTTAATCTTAAACCAAGTTTTCTTTGGTCGTGATGTTGTGACCTAAAAGGTTTTCCTCTTTACTCATATTTTATAGCAACTTTCTGGTTAGCACGGATTTGTGTCTTTGATGTAAACTGGATTGGGGAGTCCGGATTACCTCCTAGAAGATGCTGACAGTCCTCTATGAATAACTTAACCTAGGCTACGAGGCGAGATGGAATGCTGGATACTAAGCAGATATTGGTGAAGTTGCATCTTTGGATCTTTTAGGGACTGTCACTTCATGAAATTCAATGAAGTGCTTAATGATACTGATGTAAACATAGAGGGTGGAAAACCTACCAAAACACAAAAAACATGTCATTACATTACACATGTGGTTTACATGGGGGCAAGGAGCTCCATCCATGTATCACTGATTTATTTATTTATTTATTTATTTTGGTAAAAGAAATTCCCAATAAAATAAAAGAAGAAAACAAAAGAAACTCGGGACTTATAGGTAAAGGTAGTGCTGCTCAAGTTCAAGTAGAGTAGTGGTTCAATTCTTATTATTATAAATTATGGTAGAGGGTTAGTTTTCATGGGTTACTACTGTACTAATTTTACATGATACCTCAAGATAACCCAGTTCCTAAACTAAAAATCATACGAACTATTTTTTTTTTTGTTTTAATTTTCAGTTGGCCTAGTGGCCAAGCGATGATAAGTAAACCTGCCCACCAACGGATCTATCCGTAAGTAAAGATCAGCATCCACAGAGCCAGTGTGATTCCCAATTAGACTATTGTTTTTGTGCATTGAACTTGTCTGAGCTTCTGTCAACGCACATCTCTGAAAAACCTGAATCATTAATTGAGAACGACAACCAGTTTGGACATTTTAGGGCCACTTTGGATGATCCACAACAAAAATTTTTAGATGGTATTTTAATGTTCTGCCGTAAGCCTCCCAACTTTGATCATTCACGCCTGGCACGTTGATAGAAGCCTAATTCTTTGGAATCATTGGAATTAGAAGGACATGCTATGTTTCATTACCAGTGCTATTTCTCATTCATTACGGTCCTAAATTATCATAAGACATGTAAGACTTGATTTAACACGTTCCATCAATCCTGGAGCTTTTTTAGGCCTATTGGTTACTAATCTCCCTCAAATTGTCCTCACACTGAAACAGAAGAGATATGTGTGGTGGTGCAGAACATGAGGACAACAGGGTACCCCAAATGGGGTAGTAAGGTTAGAAGCCCAGATTTGAATGATAATATCGCCTGCCCAATTGGAGTGTAGATGGGTAGTCTAGGAGGGAAGATTAGGATTACCCAAAAATAAATAAATTCCAATGTATACATAGGTTTCTTTAGTAACAGAATATGAGATTAGTGATTTCCTCAACGAGGAAGGTGGCCAATTGGACCTCTTAAGCCTGGCCCAATTGGATAGGTTCCCAAGGCCCACAAGCAAGAAAAGGCCCTAAAAGAAAGCACGTCCGATTAAAAAAAAAAAAAAAAAGCAAGACCCAGAGTTTCATGTTAAAACACATAAGCCCATATAGGACTATTATAGGTTGATAATTAGGATTTATCAACTCATTATTAAATCTCAAACACGCAGGCCGAGACTGGGGGCTGGACTTGACAATGACATGCATGCCCCTGTGGCCAAGCCAAGTCTGATTTTGAGATCCAACTGCAAACATTCTGGGCTCGAACACACCCCAGCCAGCCTTGGTGCATCCCATGTCACCCGTCCTCCATTTCCACCCCCACTGATTTCCTGACTAAAGTTGTATGAGCAATGTTCTTGCCTGTCGCCCAAGTCATTGCCACAACTTTGAAGAACCAATAGCAAGAGGGCAAGGTGGTGGATAAGGATGGCTCCGCCATGGTTGGTAGATGGGCAAAATCCCCATCAAACACATCAAACAGTACAAGGATCTGACTGGTGGACTTTACATTGTGAACGAACCAGCACCTGCCCAGAAGTGTTTAAGGATGGGAATGGCTGTTTGACCTACCAGAGGTTGGTTTCTGGGGCATCACCAACCATCTCAGGGCCCATCAGGCAAACTATCTGGTTTGCTTCACAGCAGGCGGTTGCTGCAAGTATAGCTCACCAAACTGAGATACTGTTTGCCTTACGCTGAGCCAAGCCTTCCATCCTCTTTATTAAGAACCTACCATTTCTCAGAAAACCCATCATCAAGCTAGAATGACTAAAAACAAATTGACTATTAAAATTCATCCAAAGCACACTCAAGTATCAACACAAGCTTCTACCAAAAAAAAAAAAGTATCAACACAAGCAAGATACTTTGAAGATCAATTAGGTGGAAATCCTCGTCCTGGTTTGAATGTTAAATATGGATATGCCCAAGTTCCCATCTGGCCATGCCCTGCAACACTAGGGTCATTACGTCATGCAGGTATGGCAAGCAATGAAAATGATACAACAACTACTCCACTACAATTAGAAAAGAGGAAAAAAAAAGATAAATCATAATGAAAATAACAGCATCAGCATAGTCAAACCAGTGCAATACTGCTCTCACCACCAGGGGGCTTGCGGACACCACCCAGGTAATCTCTAGAGGCTGCCTTTCCATCAGCAAAAATATCACTGCCACTCATCTCCCTCAATTTTGCTACACTCAGCGGCTTCTCTGCTGATCCGGGCGGTGCGTCTCCTTTAAAAATGTCATTGCCTGTTAGTTCTGCAAACTTCTGGTTGTAGATCTTCTTTGCTGTTTTGACCACAGGCTCCTCGCTAAACAAGAAATTACTCAGACCTCCCGGATGCTGAAAAATCAGAAACCAAAAACCAACTCTCTCTCTGTAAGTTCTTTGATTATAAAGTCATGGAGACAGGCTGGCATGCAGCATTTGTGCTCATGAAGTAAACACATGCACAGGCCTAGAGAAAAACAAAAGAAATAAACTGGTAGCAAGATCACCTGACTTCACACAAAATCATAAGTTAGGGCACAGCTATTGATTAAAAAAACTGTAATTCATCAACGGTACATAAGTCCAGGCTCTGAACCAATTCAAAACATAGGCTCCATCATTGATGAAGCGTCAAAATCATAACTAATGGATAACATTAGCTAAATGATTATGAAATTGGCCTAATGTGTTTGCCACCAAACGGTAGCTAGATATTCATGATTGTGCCATTGACCTAATGTGTTTACCATCAAAGGGACAGCTAGGCTATAACATACCAGAGACATAGGCGTAGTTTTCTCCATCCACTATAAGTACTAATATGATTTTTTGGGGGGGTAAATTCATTGCTAATATGATTGTCGAACAACTCACCACTTACCCTGCATGGGTTTCCATGGATTCATAAATGGTGCATGCAAAATCACAACATAATGCCACCCTACTTCACGGTATTTAAAAAAAAAAAAAAAAAAAAAATCGTGAGAAACTTTTTCAAAGTAAAAGACTGATTTCAGTCTCCAGGTGGCAAAACTGTGGTGACTCATCCACCATAAATATTGTATAGGAACACACCTATTATTACCATCCACAATGTGGGGCCTTTTTGTTGATGGGCCATAGTACATCATGGAACTTGTACAGATGAAACTATCTTCACCATTCAAATGGTCGCCACTAGTAAAGCTCAACCATCCAAATTCACCAAATAAAATAGATGGTTGTGATCATTCATGAAAAAAAAAATAGTTTTGGCCATTTTCTATCCACAATTAAGCCAACAGTTTCAACATGGATTGGCACGCCATATGACCAATGTATAGTGGATGACTCTCCATGAAGTTGGCAGTGGAAGATCTTTTCCTTTGAACTCTTAAGGTCCCTGCCCAATCCAACAGTTACCAACTCTATCCAATGGTTCAAAGAATTTATATCTTATAGCTCATCTTTATTTTTTTTTTCTCTTCATCTTTAATCATTTAGAATTAAAATCTCCAATATCTCCGGTAGAAACCTTGAACACTGTCAGAAGAAACCAAATCAGCAGTCATAAGGAAATTAAGATCATGAGTAGCTAGCTCTTTAGTGCATTAAAATTTGCAAACTTGAACACCATGCATTAGTATGATTCGTGATAATATTTTTGTTGTTCACATTCCTTATTGAAATAATAATAATAATACTAACCAATAATATTTCTGTTGACTTAACAAAAAAGGCAGGCGCATACAAATTGGCAAAGCACTAGAAATTGAAGAATGCAGAGAACTGACGGTATCGGCAATAAATAAGTAAATGGTAAAATGGAAATAGAGGTCACAATGAAGAAGATATAAAAGCAAGTTAAGCTATTGGAGAAGATAGGACCAGATCATTAATTTGTGGGTTTGATTATTTTTGGAAGATAATCACCGGAGAGTATTAACACTTGAGAAAGAACAAAGGAAAGGGTGAATAAATTAAGCTATGGGAGAAGATAGGGCCAGATCATTAATTTGTCGATTTAAAAGGAGACGGGAAAATCAGATTGGTTTGATTATTTTTGGACGAAAAACAATTGAGAATTGTAACAAAAGAGTTTTAACACTTGAGAAAGAACAAAGGAAAGGGTGAAAAACTACGGAGTAAGGAAACTTTCAACATGAGAAAAAACAAAGCATCATTTAGAATAAAATTAAGAAATTGGTTGACATGAACATCAAAACATGCTAGAAACATTCACAAATATCCATACATTTCCCGGTGCAGGTTCCCTGATGTCTTTGCCTTCAATTGACTCAAAGGATTGTGCTGCAAGAGGCCTAGGTAGAATCTCAGGAGGAGGAGCAA
This sequence comes from Camphora micrantha, assembly GCA_003546025.1. NCBI lineage: Eukaryota > Viridiplantae > Streptophyta > Magnoliopsida > Laurales > Lauraceae > Camphora > Camphora micrantha. The sequence goes on from QPKB01000008.1 coordinate 568,022, forward strand.
AGATATCGTGCCCACTAAGCTCCCGGGTCTTTGCATCTGATAGTTGCTTCTTCATCTTTGCCTCTGTCTCACTCTCCAGAGTCCCACTTAGCTCTCGCTGCTTTGCCACCTCTGTCAATGAGACAGGCTTCTTAGGAGAAACACTTTCATCGGCACTGAATGAGATCTGACTGATTGCACTGGCCACCTGCCGACATTTGCAAGCATGAACGGATCAAGTATGATTCCAAAAGAATTGTAAATGTGCTAAGTAGTCAGTAGTATTTTGTGCCCATACTAACATCTATAGAGTACTACTAAAAATTGGCTAGTAAAAGCCAATTATCTGATAGAAATGAACCATAAGCAAAGAAGAAGCACTTCCAACCGCAATGTCATATATGTTAGCAAATCATTCATTATTTTTCAGTGACAAGGTACCTGGTAAATTCGTAATCCTGTTTTGCCATTAGGAGTAGACATGGCACTGCTTGATTCAGGTCCACCATTTTCACCGTCCTCTCCAAATATACCACTACCAGTCATCTCCTTCAATTTAGAACCAGAACATGGTTTCCTAAATATATAAAAAAAAAAAAATTTCAAAAACAAGTCATGACATCTTGAGAGGAATGAAATACATCATAGAAATACATGGACTACGGTCCAGAATCTAAATGGCAAAGAGGAGACAAATTCAAATACACACCTACAGAATTTTAGTTGAATTGAGTTTTCAAAACTATATAGGAGAGAAGTAGAGTATCAATCATCTCGATTTGGCATGTTCAGAAATAACAAAAACACATCAGATCCTCTGATTCCATACAAGAAACAGAAAGATAAGAACCTCCGTGTAATCTGTCAGCAAGATCAGTGCTTCACCTTTATTTCTTCCAAATCAATCACAGAAGAAACAGATCAATGGCAGATTTCATGGAAAATGGAACGAATGACAGAATACCAAAATCCGTCAGCAAGATCAGTGCTCCAACTTTAATTTTTTTCATATCAAATCACAGAACAAACAGATCAGATTTCATGGAAAATGGAACGAATCAAAGACGAATTGGTAGTATCAAACACCAACAAAAAAATAAATAAAAAAAAACACCTCAAAATCCTAGCAATGCAGCAGGAATCTCAGCATCAGATCCTGACAAAGCTGCATTTACTACTAAAACCCTAAATCAGAGACCAGATCTGACCTTTTCAGCAGGCTTTCAACCTCCTCGTCGGTCACCTGTCCTCCGAAAACCACCTTACCGATCCCGTCCGCCGGCTGAAATTCCCCAAAAAAGGAAACCCTAAGTGACCGGGAAATGCAGAAAAGCGTGGAAAAGGATCGTCAATTTCGACCGGAAAAGAGCTACCTTGTGTGTACGGATCGCCGGACGAGCGGCGTAGTCGAGGGAGGATCCCGGCGGCGGATTTTCCGACCAGGTGAGGAGATCTGCAGTGGAAGTGTGAGGCTTTCGAACGGGCGTGCTCCTCTCCATCTGGCTTTTTTTTGGGTTTTCGAGCGGGAAGATTTGAGAAGAAGAAGAAGAAGAAGAAGTGCAGACACAGAGAGGACACAAGACTGTCTGAGATTTTTGAGTGTTTTTATAGGGAGCACAGTGAATTGAGTCTGGATCCTCTGTGGCAGCGACTGCACTCTTTCCGTGCATCAGGCTCCATAAACTCGATGGTGGGGCCATATGATGATAATCTGAACCGTCCAAAGTGAACTTAATCCTTTCCTGTAATGGTTTTATAAGTCTCAGATCAATAGGAGCGGATCCCACCATAAATTCAACAATATTATTGCAAATGTGACTGGACACTGACATTATATTGGGGTTAATCACATTTTAGTAAATTGATTCAATCCAATGGCCGGATTCGAAAATAAATCATTAGAAGGGATGAAATTCATTTTGGATGGTTCAAATTGTCGCTATGTGGGCCCTATAGTGGTGATATGGACACATGTTACAAGAAAAGCCTGTGAGAGCGCGGACAGGGGTTGCGGAGGATGCGGACTCCAAAGAGTTCGTTTGCTTTTACTTTTTTAGATTTCTTTGAATTTCTGATTTCTCTCTCTTCACGCATAAAAAAAGTATCTGATGACACGTGGTGCTTTGTTTTTTCTCTTATGTCTGGAGTCTAACTTGTTTTTTAATCAAATCCAAAATTAGCTCCCGTAAGCGTAATTATATCAATAATCCGTACTCAGCATAGTGTCTTCCTACACGGCAAAATAAATAATTATATATGAAAAAAAAATTACCCTCTTTCCATAGGATAAATTTGATAAAATAAAAATAGCATATAGTTATATAAGAACAATTGAAACATAAGTGGTTTGATGGGAAAATAAATGGATAATTACATCTGTAGTTATGTAACCATCGGTCAAAATCGAAGCCAAAACCTCATAGCTAAATATATTATAATAGTTTCTTTTATTGTAACTATAATTTAGTTTCTAGTCCTTTTTTTCATTTTTTTCAAGATTGGATGTTGAGTTCAACGTCCACCCTCTCGCCTCTAAGCAGCTATAATCGTGGTCGAGCCCTCGCCCTTACCATAAAACTATTTTTGTGGCGTTTTTTATATTATTAATTTTGAGATAAGTGGCAGCTGAATGAGGTGGAAGATCCTTACAAGTGGTCGGGTGTTCAAGTTACGGAATATGGAGTTACCTTAGTCTCACTAAAACATTGATCATTTGAACATGATAATACTATTTTACACACTATTCATTAATCACGTTTTTTTTTTTTTTTTTTTTTTTAGTCAAACAATCAATTTTATTGCGGGTGATATGCTTGAATTTTTTTCAATACGTGTGGAGTTTCAATTCTTTAACTTAAAGTTGGAGGATCCGGCCTCGTGGGGCTAACCATAATTATTATGTTGTGGGTGAGGGCGGAGGGAGCAGATTTTAAAAGAGTCGGAATCTTAAAAGGGGGATGAGGCCACCTTGGCTCGGGACAATGGGTTTGCACGTGCAACCTAACTTGCAACTTACCCAAAATGAACGAGATTCCTTGGAAGAACAATTTCAACCGTCCCTTTCCCATGCTTCTCATCATTTCCTAGGTTCTATATACTACTGTTATCATCCAATAAAATGCTATTTTTCTTTTTTATGGATAATGGTATCCTACAAGCACCGTCGATCCCTTTGGGGCTCACTTGGGCCCACCTTTCATCGCTGCAGTAAATTTCGCATTATCATCCAACATGATGCAATAGCATGTCCAATTTTATGCTCATTGAGCCTTTATAAGCTTTTAAGGCCGTTAAATCAATGGCTCTAATGGAGCTGCAATGGAAATTCCTGGAGAGTTATACATTTGTATATGGATAAGACCATTCACTATTTCTTGAAGCTCGATCTCTCCCCCAGATGAACCATATAGCCAAGAGAAACCATGAACCAGAATAGAAGAGCTTGTCCCACCCACGAGTAAATATTTCCTAATAGTCTCATTAGACCGTACATATCTCTTGGTATGTCTAGATAATAGGTAGGAGCATAAACTGAAAGATTCTGAAGCTACAAAGCAAATCAATGGCACTAATGGAGCTGTTATTTGGGATAGAATATTTCTGACTTTTTGTATGAAAATGGATCGTTATCCATACTTCAAGATAAGTAAAATTATTTCCATAACTTTCCATCTATCCTAACCCTATTATAGCAATGAAATCAATTGCGACCCTAAGACTACGTGAGCACGATATGTGGTGTGTAGTGTAGGTAGAAAATCTGTCATTTAATAAATGTATTAACTCCCTGGTTGAGTCTCCTTTGTATCTTATGCTTGTTGAAAATTGGTCAGGTGAACTTGGATGGTGAGTGGGCTGGATTAACCTTATAAAGCCAATATCTTAGCATTTAAAGTGAAGATCAAGCATTGGATGCTTAGGATCTGGAGTCAATATCAGTCCCAAATTAGGTAAGGGAGTCTTGGACGAAAACTCATAGGGCACTTGTACCAATCAATTTTAAAAGACAAAAAAGAAACACCACATCCAATGGAAACCCCACAGATAGAGAGGATAAGAGATTGTAAATATTTCTGAAAGCTAATAGATGAGGGGCCTTTTTATGATTGATCTCTCTTGTACATTTGTGTTGGTGGGTGGTTAAGATGAAACCCACAAACACCAAAGTCTGATATTTCTAGGTGTTTTAATATTTTAATCTTGCAATGATCAACATGGTGATGGGCTTGATAATTATCATTATTGCATATGTGCAATTATCAATCAACATGATGATTTCAAACTTGCTATTTTTAAAATCTTGACAATGGAGGGTTTCCAAAATATAAGCAGATTAAAAGTCATGGCAGCACCCCAAGCACAGCAAGTAAGGTCAACTATTAAAATCTCAAAAATCCTTCTATGCAAATAAGATTTGTGTCCAAATGTGCCTCAGGCTCTCAGCATTGGCTAGGTTGAGGAATTAGCTTGATGGAGTAAAATGAAATGATTTATGTGGAGAACTCATGGAATCCACCTATTCTAATGATTCATGTGGAGAACTCAATATAGATGCATATCAATGTCTATAGTTAAAAAGATTGATATTAAAAAAAAAAAAGAGGGTCACAAACAAAAAAATGTTCGCCCACCGTGGGGCTCGAACCCACGACCACAAGGTTAAGAGCCTTGCGCTCTACCAACTGAGCTAGACGGGCTTGCATTAATTTCAAACTAAATAATATAAATGACTTTAGAATGGCCTTCTGTTGATTATCTGAAATTAAGGAGTCATTTTCCTTCTCAAACACACCCTCTCACTGTTGGGTGAGTGGAAGGTGTTGAACTCTATAGTGTGGGATCCACCAACTCAAAAATCCAGCTACCTAAAATGATCGCCTTTCCTATTTTTTGGATATATTCGAATATTATCCCAATAAGAGTTGGTTCCACCAAGATATAGAGCATATGATTAAAAACCTAATTGAGACAATCTTATGCATTCATCAAGTTCTTAATTAATCATATGATCAATCTTTTTGGTGCAATATTTTAGGATATCCCGTAAACAAAGAACGCGTTTATTTTGACCGGCTCCAATTTTCAATACATACTTCTACTCTGGAATCGTGATTAACATAGACTTCTAATTTGGCTTTTTTTTTTTTTTTTTTTTAGATAGCCAAAAGTCAGAATTGGTAGGGTGTGTAAATGTTTGAGTTTGGAGGAGATCAAGATAGATATAAAACCTACCTTTAGATATGTTCTCTTTAGCTGGTGGTGCGGTGAGTTGGATGATGGAGTTGTAGTTGCTGTGACTTTGTTTACAAAATGAGAGTACATGATGGCTACGCTTGCATATAATGGTAGTATTTGGCTAAAAGGAGTTCTTGTAGGAATCTCATCTCCTCTTGATTTATAGTGATTTGGGTTTTCTTTTCTCATGGTTTTCCTTGGATAAATTGATTGTTTGGTAGTTAACATGATGATCCTTTCTTACTTTGAGAAACTTGAAGCTGGTCTACCAATTAAAAAGTTGAAAATTTGAAATTAGTGATTGATCAAAGGGCTTAAGCTGTGTAACAATCTGCATGATGATCCTATACCAACTGAACATCCAACACTAACAGAGATATCCATGGGCTGTGTTTGGGTGGCAGGTTGCTCTGTTCTTATGTTACATGGACCTGGTTATGATAAAATCCTGTGGCTTAAGGTGACAAGATTATCCAAAACATGAACCATTATTATTGTATATGAGATATACATGGGATCCACAGCAAGGAACTGTTTCCTTGCTTTCCAAGAAGAAAATAATGAGACTCCAAGACCGCGGATAGATCATTGCGGGTCGGTCTTAGCTCGTGTGTGGGCTTGGCCTGGTAGAGCATCAGCCCTGATCCATTTCATAACTCTTTCCAGGGAGTTTCTTGTTTCAAACTATTTGTTAGTTGTTTTTTTTTTTTGGTAAAATATTTGTTAGTTGTTAAGGGGATGAAATCTATGACATTATGATATGGGACCATGTGACCCAAGTATTTCAAGAAGAAACCCATACAAATCAAATCTCTCCCAATTTCTCCATTCAACCCTGGCCCAAGCATATTGGACTGAATCGCGTGTGATATAGCCATTAATCCATTGGGCCACTGCGGAAAATGGTAAAGCCCAAGACTCACTCTGTTTGAGAGATTCCAATTCCCAACCATCTGCTGATCTACATGTATTCTCTTGAGTATTTCAAGCAGCCTATCTTGAACCTAGGGGTGTCAATTCCTGACTAACTCCAGTCATTCAAGTTCCAAGTTAAACCTATTCATTTTCAAGTTAATAAAAGAGCAGGAAAGTTTAGGTCCATGCAAACAGCTTGAAACAAATGCGAAACTCAACCCAACTATACTCATTGCACTGGCTTGAAGCCGAACTGTTAACTTAGGGTTCAAGTTGACCCTTTATAACTTTGAGTTGGAATTTCAGATTTTCAGCTCTGGATTCAGATTCAAATACCCATAGTGCACAATCCAACTCATGGGTTGGGTCTACCTCACCTTTACCATTGCCTTGATTCCTGAACTTTCATACACCATTGAAATTCAGTAGCCTTAACACTTAATCTTCCTTTGGAAGTGCAACACAATTTATCACTAAATTACACAATATTGCCATTGAGAGAGAGGGAGAGAGATTAAATTTTATCACTGTAAGTAATTTTTCATATTCCAAAGAACAAACCAATAACCTAATACTACACCGCAAGAGGTGAAAAAAAAAGAAAAAACAAAAACTCCCCAAAGCCAAATGGTCTGTCTTAAGTAAACTTAAGCGGCTGATGAAGCAAATCCCCTTGATTCTAGCTATATCACTGCGAGCGCAGCTGCAATAGCAAAAATCTCCTCGTCCCTCCCATAGGCGCAGTGTCTGCAGCTGCATTCCTTCCATCTATTAGACCCAACAACTCTACTCTTCTCCTCCACAACTCCTACCTTCATTCCAAGTCGCAGAGCAGGTGGTTTGAGGCCAACAACAGCACCATGCCCGATGTCAAGTGTGACCCATTTCGCTATCGATAAGTCCATCGATTCTAGCACTTCTTTCCAAGCCATCTCAGCCCTGCCCAAGAGCTTTGATCTCACAATTCTACCTATAACTGGTGCACTGCTCCTCCACCTAAGCTCGAACACAACTCTCTGATCTCTAAGCCCCCCAACAGTGTCAGTTGCACCTTGGCACTCTAAGCAGATGTGCTCGTTCCACAGCGGATCGCATGTTGATGCAACTTCTCTACTGTTTAGCTTGATTCTACTCCCCTTGCCATCAACTAGGTAGTATCTAACAAAGAGATTGCCCGTCGGTACGAATTCAAGGTTTTTTGCTTTTATGATCTTCAGTTCACATTTAAGAGAGGAATGAAGGTTGTGAGCCATGGTTTGAGAGGAAGAATGAAGGTTGGTTTGTAGTGAACAAAAATGGGAGGTATTGGTTCATGCATATATAGGTGTCAATGGTTGTTGCTTTCCATTGTTTTTTTTAGTCTTTGTTTTTGTTTTTCTTGTTGATGCATTGCAAGGAACCAGCTTACATGAGTAAACAATTGGAAAAAAAATCAGCACCCATATCTTGGTATATAAAGGTGTGAAGGTGGAGATTTATTCTGGGTTAGATGGATGATGACTAATCAGCCCTTAACCAAAGGATTCCCTAGGATCCTATACCTTACTTGTAGCATGCGAACAAGTGTAGCATGGAAATTTTGTTAGGTGTGAGTTACCGGTTCATAGTCAAGTCAAAGCAGGTAGATTAGTGCATTTTGTCTGACCAGGGCCTACTCTCAAAAGAACTTTATACCAGACAGTGTTGTAGGACAACAGTCCTAAAGGCCTAGTCATCTCAATTAATTCTTTTATTTTTCCCATGTATAGCACGGTTAGCTTAGATTATCATGCTAGAATTTTATGAATTCTCTCTCTCTCTCTCTCTCTTTTATTTTTCCCATGTATAGCACGGTTAGCTTAGATTATCATGCTAGAATTTTATGAATTCTCTCTCTCTCTCTCTCTCTCTCTCTCTCTCTTTAAGATTTTGTAAAAAGGGTTTAGGGCTCCATGATTTAGAGGTCTTTACTATAGCACAATCATTTTAAATGTGTGTAAACAAGGAAAAATAGAAATAGAAATGTGTGCATTTATGAGTATTTAAGGATAGCATCAATTAGATAATAAATAAAGAGAGATTTTTTTGATATGGATGAAACATGTCCCAACAGGCTTGACTCAACATTGTTGTAATAGGGCTTTGATGATAATTGAATCATTTTGAATGTGTTTTAGGACAAGCATTTTGGCCAATCTCTTAAATTGGCCATGTACCTATCCTATATATATTCCATATATCTAGTTTTGGAGTTGTTAGTTCTACTTCCACTTAATCTTGTTTTCATGTATATACAATAAGTGATGGAAAACAAGTTTATATGTACAATTCATTTATAAGAGCAGTAATTAAGGTAATGGTGTGGTAAGACTAGGATGTCTAACAAGTTTGTATTATAAAAAACTTTAAACTCGCCAAACCACTAATGGCTGAGTGGAAAGGCACTTCAGTCTCATAGCACTGGCCAGGGATAAATCCATAGTTCTCATGACATTGGAAGTACCACTCCTAATTAGTGTTCCAATCTATGGAAAAAGAAGTCCTTAAATTCCACATTTTGCTGGAACTAAATGAAGAAAAGTCGATTATGGCGATGACGATGGTGATTATGGTCTGAAAGAAATGATCTCATATTCCCTAAACATATTAAATAGTAGGTTTACTAATGTTCTCTAGTGTCATTTCATGCAAAAACTAAGGACAACCTAGTCTTTTCCAAGTGCATGAACAATGCCCCAACATAAGATAACTCAAAATAGATATGTACCTCGGCATGATCTCTCCTTTTCAGAACTTTAGAAAGATATGATCCCTTTGGGGATCTAGATGGCTGCTACTTTTCATTGTATAAGAGATATGATCAATCTAAAAAGGACTGAGTTGTGATTTTGAGCCTTCTATAATCACTAAATGTAGTTGAGGGGGACCAGTGTGGAGGTGAAATTGTGCCCAACACGTTGGTGGGAAAGGGGTGCTTCACATGTTAATCTCCTCTGCCTTTCTGGCTTCCACAGCTCAAATACATCAAACCATGTGTAATACACCACCATTGGTGCCAAAACTATGCTTAATTATAGCTGTAAAGCCAAATGCTCCAGCTTGGATTTTCATTTACTCATAACAACTATGAGGATTGGCATGGGAGTCCCCCACAATGCAAAAATCCATGGCAGCTCGTCTTCTGTATGTATCATTTCTATATATCAATTCATACTATCAAAAGAAAAATCATACTATCCAAACAGTGGGCCATATTCATATATGGATTATTGACTGTGAATCAGGATGACCAGGGGGACCCCCACCTTATCCTTGATGCCCATCTAAAATATTGGTGGAAAATCATCTAATCAATGAAGTTTGTGAGTATTCCTAATCAACAATAGGTTCACATTCCTTTGCACCAATTGGATAATTATGATCATCACACTGTAGAGGTTTTTTCTTCAGTTGTTAATCATAGCTGGCCTCTTATGAATGGCTCGGATCATCAGTAATTGTGCATGGTGGGACCTCAGTAATCCTTCATGGAGAGATGATAGTAAGGATGGGGAACCAGAGGTCGTTTGATTCACCATGGATGGTCTGTAAATGTCAGTGTCCACTGTAAAAAAATCACCCTAAATGAAATGTGGCAAATATCTTATAGGGAAATTAATATCGGTCAGAGACAATATAGTGACAATTTCAAATTTTGGCAATAAAGTTGTGTGGAAATAGGAAGGAAATCTTTGAAAGATATAAAAGTTCTTTATGTGAGCACTTTTATTTCCTTCTAAAATTAAAACAACTCTCTTGTTCTATAAAAAAAGGAAAATGCCTGAAGCTCTTCACTGCATTGGAAAGAGGCATCCGCATGCATGGATCAATCACACTTCATTTCATACCAATTCAATATGAGGTTGGGCTAAACAAATGTTTTGTGTGTGTGTGTTTTTTTTTTTTTTTGGCCCCAGCCTAGGGGGCTGGACCCAGGAGAGTTCGCATAAGTCAAAAGAGGAAGCCTACACTGTGAGAAGAAGAGCCTACACAACTGGAAAGGGGAAACCCACACATGAGGGAAGAGTGGCATACCCAGACCCTTGGGTAGCCGAGTGATGTGCGGGGTTATCAACCAACCCAGCAACTCCTTGTTCTCGAGCTAAATACATGTTAAAAGTGAAATTTTGTCAAGGCCCATGCAAGAGCACATTTAGATAATTGAATCCCATTGATAAACCTCACAAATTTCTTGTGATGAGGGTTAGAGGAATGGAACTCTAGGGTTTGACTGCTAAATAATTCCTTGTTTTGTATACAATTGGCTCATTTCATAAAATTTCAGAATGTGGTCTCCATAATTCATCCACAATTAAAACAAGCTCACGTGACAACATTCCTTCATTTGATTGACATTTATTTATTTAAGGTCCGTTTGTCTAAATGGAATTGAATACATTGGAACTCATTGCCAAATGGACTCCAGCAGAAGGACTTTTAAAGAGGTGAGTGGTGCATGATGGAAGGTAGAGATGTAGATGCGACCTTAACTTTCATAGTATTTGAATAACTCTAGTGATGGTTGGGCATTATTCATTTTGCGTCTCCCCTTATTCATTTTTTTTTTTTTAATTAAAGAAGACATTATTTGATTGATCAGTTTTAGATATTCACACCTTTGCTTCTATTTTAACCATATAAAGAAATACAAGTATTATAAATCTTAGGAACTCAGATTACTTGAAATAAAAGGGGCCCTCACTTAAATTGGATAGAAAACTATGTTGGGCCGGCCCCGGTTTTAGTCTTCCACCCTGAAAAGCATTTGCAACTTTGTGGAGTCTACATCTGGCCCAAGTGTGTCCTTTGTGGTAGATGTTGTGTTAGATGATCAGACAAGAACTTGAAGAACATAAGCTAGTCTTCATCCAAAGTCCTGATCAGATGTATTATAACATGACCCAGCTTTGTATCATAACTTAACAGGGTCTTCTCTATTATTATTATATATAGGGGTGCATCTTGGGCCAGGAGTTAAGGCTGATAACTAACTGGCATGGAAATACATGGCCCGGCCCATTAGAAACAAGTGATCATGTCATAGCAAAAGTTCATGTGATTGTGTGTATCTACATTTCCACTCAGCAACCTTTCATATGAATAACTGTGTAAAATAGAAGTCCCAGTGACTAATAACACCTTTTATGGGCAAAGTGCATCTGCCCCCGGCCCCCCCTTTGGTCAATATTTGCAGACAGCTTCATCTACCATTCATTCCGGCCGCCTGTCAGGTGAACAAACTAGCGACAGAAACTAGTCTCCACCTATCTAGTGTGATAGTGTAGTGATATTGGGGATGGCTTTTGTTGGGCTAATTCGGGTCTTGGACCACTGAGAAATCACATTGGTAGGAGGGGGTGTGTAGGGGTACCACATGGACAGCAAGTGTAAATTCACTGTCACACCCTAATGTTGTGAGAGGAACCCCTAGCCATAGCCAAATTGGGGTCTACCAATGTGCAATATTTTCTGCTCTAGCTTATGTCCACATCTCTTGACTTACTTCAACATATGGCTGTTAAAACGACATACAACATGAATTCAAACGATATTAACGGATTCGAGTGGCTTCTTAACGGTTCATGTCGTTAATGGGTCGGACCCATTAACCCATTAAATTAGCGGGCCATTAACAAATAAAACTGATAACACGTTAACAACCCGATACAACTCGCCAAATTATAACTGATATAAATTATAAAATGCATGAGAGGTATTTCGGTCAGTTTGAAAATATTGAAGTGAAACCCTAAATTATAACTGATATAAATTATAAAATGCATGAGAGGTATTTTGGTCAGTTTGAAAATATTGAAGTGAAACCCTAAAACCCACATATAAAATATCATTTTCTAATTCCTTCATTCTCCGTTCAAGAGTGTATGTTAATTGATATGGCCCAAAATAGACAAAATTATTTAACGGGTTAAAGGGTCGTGTCGTGTAACCCGTTAAAAAAATGGGTAGTGTTAGTGTTAGATTTTTGGATCCGTTTATTTAATGAGTCATGTACGGGTTGAGGTAATACTGACATGAATTCGTTAATCCGCAACCTAAATTCATTAACACAACACGATTAACAACCCTACTTCAACAATAACTTTCTAGGTAACAGTCATTTCGCGGCAGGTGGAGCTGCATGATATGGATTGTGTACAGTTTTATGCTTGTCTTTAATGTAATGTCTCCAATTCAGTCATCATCCAACTCATGAGCCCATGTGGTATGAGTCTTTTAGTTGTTGGGGTTGTTTGTTTGCATTATAACACATATGGGTTGAATACATAAGATTCATATCATAAGTATATGTAATAAAGAAGATCAAATGTTAGTTTTCAAAAATAAGCACTAAATAACCTTCTTTGTAAGAAAATAAAATTAAAAGAAAATGAGAAATAAATAAGCCAGTGATCACCATAGTATTTCGTTTCACATCCTCTTTTGACTATATTTCCTAAAATGACATGTTATTTGATGCTCATTTCTTAAATTTGTCTTTGATCTTCATTTTATCCACTTATGGTATGGATCCTATGTTTTCAATTGCTACCTATACAAACAAATAGATAGTGAAATCTTGAGTAAAAGAAATAAATCTTCATAGTGGAGCGCACCTATTAAAAATTCGAATGACTCGAAGTAGATGCTCTTTTTGTAGATGGTGCATTCTCAAATTCTACCTCATAGGAGTTGGTCCCTCCATGAGATTTGGCCTTTAATAAAAATAAAAATAAAAATAAAATGACATGTTTTTCAAAAAAAAGAGTATCTACTTTGAGGGTGTAGGATTTTTAATAAATGGGCCCAACTATAAAATTCCACTCCTTCCAATTTATCTACTTCAAGGCCTATAAGGATCAGACTCACAAATCATATCTTTAGAGGATTCTTTAAAGATAAGGCTTCATCCAAAAAAATCCATTATTGTGGTCCCTGCATGCTTATGCATCCCACCCACTAGAAATTGTAATTGAGCAAGGGGAACACCATGCAATTTAATGTACTATAATATTGCTGCATCCCCTCCAACATGATTTGCTAACACTCTACTAATAAAACTAATTTATCCAAGTAGATAAGAGATAATATTCTCTTCATGTGTTTATGTGTGAGTCAGGGATCCGATTTGACACTCACCGGCCTGTGAGAACTATAGAATTTTGTATTCATTATTTTTTTAACCTTTAGTTTTCTGTTGGCTTATATCTAGTGTTTTTTTTTATATTTTTTCATAAGCAGGGTGTCTCCGTCTTTTGGATCAAAAAAAATCTCTACAGACTGAGGAAAGAAAGCCGGGTCAACTCCCATGTAGCCCCAACATGATAATGTAGTTTTAAACCCTCAACCTCCGGTTGCAATCTATGGTCCTATGTCCTATGCCAACTAAGCTATCCCTCGGAATTAATACACTGTCCAAAAGTAAATCTGCACTGATTCTCTCTCCTACGTTCTTCACTGATCTTGCTCAAATCTATCAGATTTCTCAAAACTTTGAACTATTCCTTCAAAATACAAATCCATCTTCAACACGAGATATTCAACTTTACGTAGAACATAAAATGATTGCCTTGCAGGACTCTATGAGAATATAGTACTCAAAGCACACGATAGAAATAAAACATGGTTTAGAGTTGTTTTTTAGGGGAATAAATCCCTCTTGGTAAAAGTTTCTTTGGCAACAATGACTACTTCTATACATTTAGAAATTAGAAATTTACTTTTTTAAGGATGATAACTCATAAACCCAACACTGTGAAATACCATGTTTAGTCTTTACAAAAATGCTCCATTCTACTTGGCAATTGTGAAATTAGGTGGAGGACTTCAAACGGGGAATTCATAAAATCCTAGTAATTTAAAATCCCCAAAATCCATGCAGCACAAAAAGGCTCAAAAAGGCTCCAACTCTAAACTATGGGTGATGATGCCAAAAATAGGTTTCGGGCACCACCGGTCAAGTTTAGAATAATTAATGTGAAAAATAGAGAGAGAATGAGAGAGAGGAGGTTTATAGTGGTTCGGTCAATGTGACCTACGTCCACTTTGAAGTGATGGTTTTACTTCTCAAATATGTGACGATTACAGAGAATACTTGAAAATGATGGTAAAGGTTGATTGCCACAGTTTGCTTGCCCCTCAGTGTGGGTGGGGCTCTTGTTTTATAGTCGTCCCCTAACAGATGGGGAGACTCTTCAACAGCGGACGCTACCTTTTGGCGGAATCTCCGAACCGTCCTCAAGTGACGATGCAGATAAGATATCCTCCGCAAGACTTGGTAAAAGCAGGTTAGAGGTAACGACGCTCTGACTTCGTACTTCGTGGATTCAGACCCGGACCTACCCATGACGAGTGGATCTGGACCTGGGCTCGACACGGACCCGGGTCATTCAGACCTGACCCAACATCATGAACTGAATCTCTTGGACTTGACCCGTCATCATGGTTTGGGCCTGACCCGTCATTTGCCCCTCAATGTCTCGTGCCAAAGGAAGTTTTGAAAGCGAGACATTTTCAAATATCAATTTTTTTTTTTTTTTTTTTGGAGTCCTGGCTATGGAGAGGACATTATTACCTGCAAGTTAGTATCTCACAAAAACATGCTGCCACTTCGAAATAATATGCTCTTCGCAGAGGGGGTCCGGGGGTGTCCCCCGGCGGTGGTCGAGCTGACCGGTCAGCTCGCGGGGCCCAGGGGGCAGCGCCCCCGACCAAAATTTTGACCTAGGGTTTTGTAAGGATCAGATTTGATTTTTGTTTGCCTTCTGTATCTGTCCTTTTTTTTTTTTTTTAAAAGGAAGAGTCCTCCTAGCTTTGGACAGATCTTGCTCTCAGATTCCGGGTTGCAGCAGGTGATATAATTCAAGGTGGTCTGTAGGAGGCAGCAGAGGCGGCGGGCGCCGTGGCAGTGGGCGCCCCTGGCTTGGGCGCCCCTGGCTTGGGCGCCCAGCCAGGGAGCAGCAGCGACGGAGGAGCGGGCACCCTGGCATGGGCGCCCCTGACTTGGGAGCCCAGCCAGGGGAGCAGCAGCGACGGAGGAGCGGGCGCCCTGGCATGGGCGCCCCTGACTTGGGCGCCCAGCCAGGGGAGCAGCAGCGATGGAGGAGCAGGCGCCCTGGCATGGGTGCCCCTGGCTTGGGCGTGGGCGCCCCTGGCAGCGGCAGGGAGAGGCGAGGTGTGATGGCAGCAGAGGGACCGGGCGCCCCTGGCGCCAAACGTGGTGATGCAGCAGATCCGGGGCGCCCAGCTTGGAGAGGTAGCAAGCGCTGCTAGCGCAGCGGAAGATGGACGGCGGGGCGCCCCCGCTGCTGCGGGCATGGCGCTAGTGGCCCCCGCTGCGCACAATGGAGAATTGGGCAGGGGCACTAGCCAGGGCGCCCTTGCAGCTGCTACTGGTACAGGCGATGGAGTTGCTGGACATCGGACGGCGGGGCGCCCCCTTGGGCGCTGTTGCTGTTGGTGCGGGCACTGCAGCGGGGCGCCCCCTTGGGCGCTATGGAGGAGGCTGGCCGTGGCGTGCAGGTATCAAGAGTCGCCACTTTGGGCGAGCTAAGGGGGTCTAGTTGCCCTGTGGATGCTGGGTTGGCTTATTTGAGCGGCCAGAGTTTCAGATGAGACAGTTGGGTACGCTAATTTAATGTAGTCCCTCGGGTTGCAGATGACCTGAGTTTCAAGATCCTTTTGAAACTGTGCTCTTCGGCCGCTAAGCTAAAGATATGCTGCCTGTTTGAGAACAGTGCAGAGGTAGGCCAAGCTTTTTTTGGCGACCCGCGAGAGAGCCGCTAAGCTGGAGATAGGCTGCCTGTTTGAGAACAGTGCAGAGGTAGGCCAAGCTTTTTGGCGACCCGCGAGAGAGCCGCTAAGCTGGAGATAGGCTGCCTGTTTGAGAACAGTGCAGAGGTAGGCCAAGCTTTTTGGCGACCCGCGAGAGAGCCGCTAAGCTGGAGATAGGCTGCCTGTTTGAGAACAGTGCAGAGGTAGGCCAAAGCTTTTTGGCGACCCGCGAGAGAGCCGCTAAGCTGGAGATAGATTACATGTTTAAAAACAGTGCAGAGAGGCAGGTTTAACTTCTGAAAGAGAAAAGCCAATGTATACTCTTTTGTCCTGATGTTTTTCAATTAATACAAGAGGGGTGAGTCATCCTTTCCAAATCTTTATCCGAGAAGGATATGATTTCGTTAGCTTCATGCGTGGGCGCCTTAGACGGGTGTGCTTCATCAGGATGTTTTGCCTTTCTGGCATGAGCCTTCAGGGCGGAGAGTGACTATGCTAGTCCTCCTGAGATAGTTCGGATTTCCCCAATCGGCTGCGGGTCCTCGATATTTCGAGGTGGTGGCGGTGGTGGGGCTTGCCCTCTTCCAGCAACATATTGGCGCAGGTAACCATGCTGAATGAGATCTTCAATCTGCTTCTTGAGTTCAAAGCAGTCGTCAGTGTCATGGCCATGGTCGCGATGAAAGCGACAGTATTTAGTCAGGTTCCTGCGATTTGGAGGGGACTTCATTTTCCCGGGCCATTTTACGGCGGGGTCATCTTGTGTTTGGAACAAGATGTGTCCAATAGTGGTGTTAAGAGGAGTGAATACTTGTCTGTCTCTGTGCGGAGGAGGACCGAGTCGGTCTCTAACAGGTACCCTCTCTGTCCTGCCTCGCTTGTCGCTAATGTCCTCCTTTTCATCTCTATCTCGCTCCTCCTTTCTCTTATCCCCTGTTCTGGAGGACTCTCCCCGCCTGGCTCTGGTTATGTCTTCAGCGTTCATATACTTCTGAGCCTTTGCTAGTAGCTCTGGCATATTCTTTGGCGGACGTTTCATCACCGAGAAGAGGAAGCTCGATGAGCGAAGGCCTCCTAGAAAGGCTGTCATTGACACCTTGTCGTCAGGCTCTTCGACCTGAAGTACCTCCTCGTTAAAACGAGTGAGGTAGCTCCTGAGGCTCTCATTTTTGTCCTGCTTTATGCTGAGCAGGTGTGTGGCAGGCTTTTGGTGGCGGCGCCCTCCGATGAAGTGCGAGACGAATGACTTACTCAACTCTCCAAAGGTGGCGATGGAGGCTGGGGCGAGGTTGGCAAACCATTGCCGAGCGGAGCCCTTCAATGTGGTTGGGAACGCCCTGCACATTATCTCGTCAGGGATACTATGCAGCTGCATTTTGCTTTTGTACGTCTCTAAGTGGTCCAACGGATCCTTCCTTCCATCGAAGGTCTCTACGGATGGCATCTTGAATTTTTGAGGGAGTGGGTAGTTCACCACGTCAGGCTTGAACGGTGTATCCGTTCGCCCGACTAGATAATCTACCGTCTCTGGCGCCCGAGCTCTTATGGCGTTGAAGACATCGCCCAGTTGATTCTGCATTTCTTTGATTTTTTCTTCCCAGTGATTGGGGGCTTCTCTGGACCGATCATAGAAGTGACTCCCCACTTCTATGCTTTGATTTTCATCTTCCTCCTCTTGGAAATGAGGTTCCTCCCCGTTAGAAACAGAGGGAGGAGGTGGAAGACCGCCTTGATTCGCTCCACCTGGAGGTGGGGGTCCTCCAACATGAGCTCCACCTTGGGGTAGAGGGACTCCGTGATGGGCGCGACCTTGAGGATCGACCAACAGCACTCCGAGAGGGGGGTTACGAGGAACTCCTTGGGCGCCGGTGCCCGGTGGATGGGCGCCCAGGCCTTGGGCTACATGGTGATGGGCGCCCAGGCCTTGGGCGCCATGGAGGCGGGCGCCCAGGCCCTGGGCGCCATGCTGATGGTCACCCGGGCGAGGCGCTCCCCTGCGAGGAGCTCCCTGGCGAAGCCCTCCTTGCGTTGCTCCTCCCTGCCCCGCGAGTATGAGCTGCAGGATCTGCTGGTTTTGGGCAACCAGCTGCTGCATTGTCGCCAACATCTGCTGAGGAGTGGGATCTGGAGCGGTAGCATTTGGAGGAGGATTATTTGGTGGAGGATTTTCCTCTTCCTCTCGCCTGGAATTGTTTTCTTGTCGCCTTGTCGATCTGGTGGTGGTCACCATAGCTTTCGAAAATGTAGTGTTATGAAGTGAGAGTTTTGACGTCCCCACAGACGGCGCCAAACTGATGATGCCAAAAATAGGTTTCGGGCACCACCGGTCAAGTTTAGAATAATTAATGTGAAAAATAGAGAGAATGAGAGAGAGGAGGTTTATAGTGGTTCGGTCAATGTGACCTACGTCCACTTTGAAGTGATGGTTTTACTTCTCAAATATGTGACGATTACAGAGAATACTTGAAAATGATGGTAAAGGTTGATTGCCACAGTTTGCTTGCCCCTCAGTGTGGGTGGGGCTCTTGTTTTATAGTCGTCCCCTAACAGATGGGGAGACTCTTCAACAGCGGACGCTACCTTTTGGCGGAGTCTTTGAACCGTCCTCAAGTGACGATGCAGATAAGATATCCTCCGCAAGACTTGGTAAAAGCAGGTTAGAGGTAACGACGCTCTGACTTCGTACTTCGTGGATTCAGACCCGGACCTACCCATGACGAGTGGATCTGGACCTGGGCTCGACACGGACCCGGGTCATTCAGACCTGACCCAACATCATGAACTGAATCTCTTGGACTTGACCCGTCATCATGGTTTGGGCCTGACCCGTCAATGGGATCTATGGTCCAAGCCTCCATTAGTCGTTTACCATATACCATAGTTATTAATTTCGTGCCGTTTCGATAGAAATTGCTGAAATTTTTTGTTTCAATGATGTGGACGAAACGAGATTTCAATTAAAATTTTTCGGTTTGAGTTTCAGCTAAAATATATATATATTATATTATATTTTTTTCAAAATATATTTGCGAAAAATTTTGCTGAATTTTTGAATCAGTAAAACATTTTATTTCTGAAGGACAGATGAAAATTAGGTCTAAAACGATAATTACAATTGCGTCAAGTACACGTGCAATAATAGAAAAAAAGGTGTTCAACAGACATATCGAGATGGATACTAACCTTGGGTCGAAGCCTTCTATAGATGAGAATTCCATGTAAAAGTAGCATTCATCAAGTCAAGTCGTGTAGGAGACGCACATTGGAACATAAAAAGACCAGGCGGTGGGGAGAGGAGATTAAAACCATACGGAAGTGGCAGTTACAGGCCATCTGTCTCAATTGCAACCGTCCATGTCAGCATCTGTAATTTTAGACTCTAGCAATCGTACGGTAGATGAAGGTCCCCTGAGGAGGCAAGGTGAGCATCCGACGTGGACAGCCCCTTGTCACTCTCATCATCATCACCATACAAAAAAAGAGCTCTCATTTTCTCCACCATCCATCCATCCATCATCATTGCCTGCACTACATCCTGCTATTGGCGGCCGTGATTCACGGACATCTGTGGGCCCCTCTCTGACGTGCACCCTCTGTAAGCATGGCGTGCTCACTGACGAACGCCAGTCCCTGTGTCCATATGTGCCGCGAACAGAGGGGGTATTTCTCGAAATATGTAAAGAATTCACGCGTCTCTCCAGTGAATCCCAACCGTTTCCATTGAACGATCCTCAAGTTTCCGCCAAAAAAAAAAGAGTGGCCCCACTAACGGATTGAGTGCTGTGGTGGAAAAGATGGGACCCATTCCTTTTAAACAAAATCTCTTCAAGAAACACCATCGGTTAGTAAGAATCTTACTCAGAAGGGTTCGGATGATCTCCGTGTGGGCCTCTAAATGGAGTTCCAAAAAATTATTATACAGTCTTTGAATGATAACTGTGACAGAGGATCTTTGACTCCATTCCATGGATGGCATTCAATTGCAACTTGGGCTTTAGTCAAAATTAGACCTCTAAATGGGAACTGAACCTGGTCCCTAGAGTTGAAACTGCTTCACAAGCTTATATCTTTGGTTTCAAATTGAAATCAGTTTTAAAATAGGATAGTTTAACCGCAACCAATTGATTATGATTCTAAGTTCCACTAGGGTTTCACCCGCACTCGACCCGTTTGCAACCCTATATGTAAATTAGATATATCTATAAACTAGAAAACCATCACCCGTCAATAATCCCTTGAGGTGATGACTATGCAATTTATAGATATTTTTTAGATGGCTCATCCAAAACCAATAAAGCAATGAAGCCCATAAACAACAAAAACCAAAAACATTAGTGTGACATACATAGTTTATAGTTTATATGAGTCGCTTAGCATCTTACTTGTCCAGGATATAAATGCATGATCTTTTCCACGTTTGGTCCTCGAGGTTAACCAGCAGCTCATGAAAAGGTTTTGGGATTGATAAAGTCTTGCACCCATCTTCTCCCTCCAGAGAGGCATGAGAAGAATGCAGGATTATTCAAAAGTCAGGGACAAATTATATTACACCTTTGATTGTTTGAAGTTGAGTTTATGGAGTATTGGGGCTCTTAATCGAGCCCTTCAATGATGGAATTTGGCTTGATTCAGTCCCATGAAATGAGGGCTTTGTTTTTTCTTAAAAAGTAAGAGATTGAATATGGACAGTTTATGGTTCCCCAACAATTTGAGGACCAGTCTTACAAGTAAGTTTATTTGAGCATATACATGGGTTTATTTTAGCATGGTTTTTATTTGATTTTCATGTAGTTCTCATGTGCGTTTTAAAATGATTCTTACGTTAAAGTTTTATATAATTCTTATCCAATTATCATGTGATTCTTACATGATTTTTACCTAAATAAACCATGTATGATTATTATATTTGTTATCCTTTTGTGCAATGGCTTATCTACATACAATTGTAGAATATGTCGATGTAATTGATCATGATTCTTATATAAGATCAATTCCCTTTATTTATTAGGTCTAATGTTTAACCGTTATTCAGTTTCAGATCCGTGGCACACCTCTTGGATGGACGATAACTTGATTGACAAAGTGCTGCAAATTTCATATGGCATGTTGTAGAAGAAACAATGAGACAATTTTTTTTTTTTTTTTTTGTTCTATATAGGTTATATTTTATTATTCCATAATTAATTCCAGAGAATTCAATGCAATGCATTGAGCTAAGGGCTGAACTAATAGTCCCAAGCTCTTTGAAGGAGGGTTAACATCAAGTTGTCCCAAGGTGACAATATGAAAAAAAAATAAAAATTATAATAATCTTCTTCTTTTCATGCCCTAACACTAGCATTAGCCCGTGAGGGCCAATAAGTACTTAGGTAGTGTAGGCTCTCTGAAGGCTTTGGTGTGTCCTAGGCTCAGCCCACATTTTTTGAAAATTGGGCTTGATAGTCCTGGAGCCGACCCTTTGACAGCCGTATGTAATGCTTAATTAAAGTCATAGTTTCTAGCTGTTGCTCATCACCAAATGATTCATCTTCCATATTTTTTCATGGTTAACAGAAGTGGCAGCGTGCATCCTTAATGGCATCAAGGTTTCCCTAGATCTTAAGTCTATGAAATGTCCGTTTTTAATGAGATTTGACACAACCATGAGTTGGCATATCACAATCAGCCTCAATCAATCATCAAAAATGGTATCACAATCGTTCAGTTGAAGATAGGCATCACTTTGGAGTGGAAATTTCCAAGGTAGTTTATTTGCAAATCCATATTGCTGCAGTACTGTTAACCAACTGTTGGCATCAAGACTGTTTGAGCGGTCTCCAGATGCTACCAAGCCACATATAAAATCACTTGCCCCCACACAAATGCCATGAATTTTCCTACTCGTGTCAAATCAAACACCAGTTGATCTAAAATCATTTGCCCCCACATAAATTAAGACTCCTTTCCTGATAAAAATTTGTGATGTTTGGGATTTCAAAAACGCATGATAATTGCCTCCTCAGCATTTTTAAATTTAATGTTTCGTTTTTATAAAATTATAAATTCCAACCTCCTCAACTAGTTCTAGATGCTTCAAGATTTGGAAGGTTCAAAAACTCCACCTCATGGATAGCAGTTGGAGAAAAAGATGAAAAAGGGAAAGGATGATTGAAGTGCAGCAACTAGCCAACAGTGCGTGCGTGAAAGAACCACTGGCGGGAAAGGAAGAAGAGATCAAATTGAAGAATCCATCATTGGATTGTCCTGATACTGAAATCTAGCTACATAATCACATGATTGTCTTGATTCTCATATCTATATGCTCACATGATTGTCTTGATCTGTTAACTGAGAAGGTGCCCTCCATCAGTTGATTGATTTGATTGGCTTTTGGTGTTGGAAGTGACTATGCATACAACTTTAGCTGCAAGCCTCTTAACCCTGAAACTGCTTTACATTCATTGCTATCATTATCCCACCACACCACTGGAATGGCTCCTGTTTATAGGATATGTAGGTGGTGCCATATGTCAAACTGGTGGCAACAGCTTTGTTACATTTTGGAGATCCTATGGGACCCTTCATTTGAAGGAATTTAAAGTCTCTTTGAGAATTCATGAAATCAAACAAATGAAACATCACTATTGGTCCAGATTACAACCTACGAATGCTAAACCATTCTAGCCAAGAATCATGGGAGGGCAGATGCATGGTACTCTTCAGTGTTTTTTCACCCCAAAAAAAAAAAAAAATTTCACAAAGATATTGAAAACAGAGAAAAGTTTGAGTTCTCATTTTTAATTGTCTAAGAAGTACTGTTTTAGATATGAATAAAACTATAATATATAATATAAAGCTGTTGAAAATAGACATTGAATGTAGGTTCTAAACATCTTTCTATTTCTCAGTCAACCCATTAAATTTAAAGGTGACTCCAAAATACATAGTGGCGAGTGGAGATGGCCGAGACTTTGATGTCTCGCCTCATATATGACTCAACTACAGTTGGGCTTTTTATAAGTCGGTAATAAGTATATTAAAAGTAAGGACAACCTAAATTCAAGGGATAACACTGCAAAAAATGGCATCTCATCTTACATAGCCGTTAAAGAATTGATCCTTAGGTGAGTAGGTAATTCCACACGCACAAGGCTATATGGTTGCACGCATTTGGGTGGCATTTTGAATTCTAGAATTCCGAGAATATTCCACAGCTAAAAATGACTGTTCTACGTTTCAAGTAAATAAATTCTCACCATTCAAACTTTATCAAACCTTGGAAATTTTGGAAGACAGACCAGACCCAGCATTTTCATCAAAATTTTCCCAAAAACGAAGCTTTTGTAAAAAATGCTCTCAACCCAACAAGCTCTAAATCAAAATAAAAAAGAAAAAAGGCAACTGGGAATATAAAGATTTTTAGATTGAGTAATATCGACCATCCTTTTGTTAAATGCAATGTGGCCCACCCAACTCTTTAGCCCTCCATTTATTTTTTTTATTTTATTTTTTTTGCCATACCATCCTGAGGTGGGTCCCACTAAAACATCACCTTCTGTACTTGAATGATACAATCTCAGCAAATCTTGGGCATTGGAACCCATGTGAGAGAGGTGCACATGGATGGCCCACCAGCTCCCCTCACACACCTCCCAATGGTGTGGATTTTGTCCCTATCTGCGGTGCGACTTTTGCTTAGCATAGATTTAGGGATTGAGCTCATGTGAGAGAGAAATCAGCAAAAGCTCAATTGATTACACTGATTGTTCATGAGAGTTGAAACAATGCAACTTCACGGAAAGCATTTGTGCATCATTTAAGTGTGTGCATGCCCGCTTGAAGGGCTTGTGGATAGTACTATTTAAGGAAATGATTTGGATCCCATGGTAAGATCTCCCCAATGATGTCAATTAAATTTTTTTTACCTCTTTGTCTCGTGCACTCTTCGCTCCTCCAAATTAATTACCATTTGAGTTTTGAAAGAGTGATCATGATAATGTTAATGTTTAACCAATCCTAGCATCTAGCAACTTAGAAAGTGAAAGGTTCTTATGGTTAAAAATGCTCTTATGATTAGAACAACCATGTGTGGTGCTTCAGGTACCAAAATTGGTGTGCCATAATCACAATAGTAAACAATTCCCTTCATAATTAGAACATTCAGTTAATAACCATTTGCCATGAGATAAAGGATGTAACCCTTCTAAGGATAGAATGATTGTTAGAATTCTTATACAGTGAGAATTATGAGTTCTTCAAGTGTACATTGTTCAAAAGCAGTCCTCCAAAATGCTCGAAGTACAATCTTAAATTCTAAAGAATTTCAAAGGCGAAAAGCAGCTTTTTAAGCAGTTGGTTATCAAAACTCCAGTGCTAAAAATGGAGAATTTCAAATGCTCTAAAGACATTACCTGAAATAACCAGCATCAGAACCTCTAACACTCGCGATCCACAAGTGAATTCTGATCAAAACAAACCGGCTCTAAACATATGTTTAGTTCACTGTAGAAAACTTATATATATATATATATATATATATATATATATTCAAATGCTTGACCTACGGGATATTACAGATCATACTCAATTCGAAACAGCTCGGTAGTGGAAAGCATGTGGGCTCATGAAAATCACTCCTGTCCCCTAAACAGGAAATGATATTACGAAGAATTTGTTAGTAGACGCTTTAGCATTTGGTCTTTTTCAATGGCCCTTAAAAGAGAAGAGGAAGACAGAGAGATCAAAATTGCCACTTAACCTACTACTGTCACAGTGGTAAGGCCTACTCACAAGCAGGACATAGTTTTTTTTTTTTTGTGTCACTAGTCCTATTGCATCTAAAAACATTTATATTAGTTGTACGTTGGCATGTGATCTAATCTAATATTGCGGGAAATAATTTGCTGTACTACTGTTAAATACTATGAATGGTTTCATTTGACCTATGAAATTAGAACATGACTTCTATTTAATGGTAAGTGGATACCCAAAGTTAAATCGAAATGAAGTTTTGAGCGGCAAAATTATAAACCAAGGCAAGTCTAAGTCCAAAGTGGGAATTTTTTTTTCCAATATTTTTCACACGATGTGCGCGGTAGAATTGGACTATATACATAATGTTTTTTTTTCTTTTCTCGCTAATTAAATACATAATAAACGCATGCGCTTTCGGTCACACACCCATATCCCTAACAAGACTCCCACTACATGCTACAGTTGAGGACAAGCACCTTGCATCTTTGTAAATCTCGACAACAATGATGTATTGGTTTGCTTTTTTTTTCTCAAGTAAGATTGTTAGGTTTGCATCTACAACAACAATGATGTACAGGTTTGCATCTTTGTAAATTCGCACAAGGCAATTTGCACTCTATCAGCAGGTCATATGCTTTCATCATCGCTCACGTAAGACATTAGTTAAAATATAGTATTTGTTCAATGCATACCTTGTGAGTTTCACACTGTTTTTCAATTGAGGAAATGAAAACCAGTGGGGAAGCGATGACTGCATATGGATTAATCACTAAAAGAAACATGCTAGCACAGGGCAACTAAGGTGGGATGATTTTCTCCCTGCACACTCCCTATCAGTGCGGTTAGTCACATGGGACCTGGTGAAATTTAGAGGGCTCCTTATGGTTAGAAGGAACGCTCTCCCGACCGGTGGCAATATGCGCTTAATTAGTAAATATAGTTGCTTTTATAAAATCTAATTTTCTCTTTAAGCAGAAAAAAATTAAAAAAAAATAAATAAAACAAATGAAACAATACCAGAAAATCTTAGTAAGAAGGTCTTCCAAACTCTCAATTTGCTGCAACAATTCAAACGAATGGCTGATGCCAATGCACTTTTTCTGCATGTTCAATAAATGAGTTCAAACTGCTAGAAACTAAAATCAATATATTGTGAGTCACGTTTCTCTGCAGTTAGGTATACAAGTCATGTAGTTTGAATTTTTCCCACTTGGTACTTTTGTATGGGGTTAGTGGTGGCATGAACGTATCCTTAATCAACTGGGCCCAGCCCAGAATCAAAATTGGAAAACTAAACTCCCCCAACTAGTGGTCTTTGGAGTGGAATTGACTCAACATGTGGTCCACATCCAACAAGAAGTAAACTGATTAATTAGAATCCGAATATTTTACAATCTATAGTGCATCAAATCAAGATTTTGAGTCATGAGACTACAGGCTCCGTATGTACAACTTCTTCCTGTTTCTTTGTCATGTCTTTCATTTAAATGCCTGCTTGATGGCCGTGAATCAGAGGGTTAGGATTATTAAATCGACCTGAATTTCAATCTATAATCTATCCACTGTGACACCCACCATTTCTGTGGTTTGGATTGATTAGCAGACATTCGATTTCTCCTACTCTGCTCAGTTATATCTACAGAAGAATTATACATACAAAGTAAAATAGCAAATGGAAGGGAAAGTGTGAACAGGGCAGAGATTCAACTGCACAAGTTGACAAGGAGACCCAACACTGGAATATAATATCATATACGTCCTCACAAGCGTCAATATAATATTTATCAAATAACATATATATATATGAAAATCATTGAGAAACATTGAGAAGGATCCTTTTGGAAGGCCCTGTAAGATATAAAGCATATGTTTATTTATAAAAAGGATCCCAGAGATTTCAAACTTCATTCAAATACAATATTTTATATTATTCTAATTACTGTTCTCACCAACTCTTTTCACACATTTCTAGAGTTTAGCTTCAAACCATAGGTTTAATATAAACTAATGCTGGGTTACTTACAGAAATGTCAAAGAAGAAGCTAGTAATTAATTATTAATGATCATTAAGAACTGGGCTTAAGAAAAGACTTCAATATAGAGAGAGGCAGGGTCTCATGGGTGCCAGCTTTCTGCAAGAGATACGAAAAGCTTCATGTCTTTTGGATTGTGTCGAAACTGTAGAGCTTTTCAGAGGTTGGAAGTCCTTTTAGAGCTTTCCTCTCCATCTCCTTCACATGACCTCTCAAGACAAGAGATGCCATCATTGCCGGAAAAAAGAATAGATCATTCACTGGCATGGGCCACCATGATTCAAAAAACATGAAAAAAAAAAAAAAAAAAAAAAAAAGAAGAAAAGAAAAAGAGACAGGGTTGTCACACTTCACAGCCCCTACCTTGCAAACTGCCATGGTTTAATCATCTCTCCTTTTGCATTATCATTCAAAATAAAGGGGAGAAAATAATTAAATGTTAAAGCTATCTTCCACTTTTCCCTCCAATTTCCCAAAGTATCATGGTTGATCATCTCCCTTTTGTAAGATCATTAAATAATAATGAAAAAGCAGCTCTCTTTCTCAAACCTAATATGTATAATTGAACAATAAAGAAAAAGGTGAATGTCATCCAAAGAACCCACACAGAAGAAGTAGGAAATCATACAAATTAGCAACTTGAGCGTTCATTGAATACCTTGGTGGATGTGAACTACGGAATATTACAAACTAACCCATTAATTTTCTGAATTATCCAACTTTCTTGTTATTTAATGATAATGAGGGAATGATCAATTAAACCAGTCTAGTTTACTACCTGGTTTGTTAATACGTTCTTCTGATTCCTTTTTTATTGCTGTTCTAATTGTTAATATTAAAGATATTAATGCCAATCTACTGATGACCTTTGAAGATTCCATTGGAGGTGGGTATCTCCTTTTTAAACATGATATGCATAGTGATTTATGTGAATTTGGATATAAGATAACGTCGACTAAAGCTTCCCCAAATCCCGCCAACGATCACTCCTTTGCATCAGCAGATAAAAACAAAAGTATATATATCATGGGGAAGAAGAGGCCAAACCAAAATCCAGGAATATATCCTGCATTATTATCCAGTAATCTGCAAATTATTCAACTCCTGTTTTATTTTTAGATTATTGGTACAGGGACGAGTAAGAATCATGGGCTTTCAAGCAATGTCCTTTTGATTCAGTGAAAATTCATTGGCAGTGATGCACAACACAAAGGAAAAGATGAGAAATGCAATTCGATATGTTATATAGTAAAGTAAAGAGAGAAGCTGGAAAACCAGATATTTTTCATGAACATGTCTATCTGGTTGTATGACTATAATCAAAATGAAATGAAATGAAAGAGACTATATCCACAAACAAAGTAAACCAAAGTGTTGTGTGATGTTTGTTGGTCATGGTAGTGAAAGATGGATCAGACCCACTTCACTTCTCCTTGCTACTTTTACTCCTGCAATTACACCCACCTCCCATTCTTTCTTTCTTTCTTTGAATTAGTCCCCATGATGCCTTACTAATTCTAATCTGTAGAACAAATCCATGAATCAACCATACCTTCTCCTCTTGCAGAAACATTCTCAGCTCCCTTCTCCGCATGGAAATCCGTCGAAGGACCTGTGCTGTAGTTCATCTTGCAGCTACTAACACGCTGCAAATTGCTGTAATTCGATCCCACCCCATCTCCCCAGCTTGCAGGGTCATTCCCCCTCAATGATATTGCGTCAGAACCGACAAGACCCGTAAGCGTACCAAGCTGCGTGTTAACATGTCCATGATTCACAGCAATCTCATCCAAAGGCAACAGTCCCATTCTAAGATGAGAACCTGGAGACGGAATCGCCTGTGCAGCTTGCGATTTCGCACCAAAACCTGGCAAAGTAGAGGAAGAGAAGAGGTACTTGGGTGCTGGAGATTGAAAAGCAAAACTTGGATTTAGTAGATTTGGATGCTGTTTAAGCAGGCCTAGATCACCAGCCAATTGGTAGTTGTTGGTACTTGTAGTAGCTGTAGCGGAAGTACCAGTACTAGAAACATTACTAGTATTGATATTGGCAGTGTTAGCAGCATTACCGGTAGAATTCACAGCATCCACCATAGTAGAAGGAATTGAAGAGGTGGTAAGAGGAAGAGAACCAAAAAT
This sequence comes from Camphora micrantha, assembly GCA_003546025.1. NCBI lineage: Eukaryota > Viridiplantae > Streptophyta > Magnoliopsida > Laurales > Lauraceae > Camphora > Camphora micrantha. The sequence goes on from QPKB01000008.1 coordinate 596,844, forward strand.
GGAGGCGGAAAGCTGCTGCTGCTGCTGATGATGATGATGTTGGAGCTTTTGCGCGAAAGGGCGAAGAAGATAAGGAGGGAGAGGAGGATTGGAGAGTGCAGACCTCATCGAGGAGGCAGTGTTGAAAAGATCAAGCCGAGCTCTGGGGAAGGCCGACGACGAGAAGGGTGGTGCAGGAATGCCTGTAAATTCCTGCACCATGGCTCTGAAGTTCGACGTATCCGTCGTGAGAACTGTGGTGGGTGCTCTCCTTGAAGCTCTAGATCTCTTCTTCGGGTTACGACCGAGGTTCTGCTGATCTGTAGATGCTTGGAGACGACCCCCGTTTTCAGATCCTAATGGCAATTGCATCGATGGGTTCATATTGTTGTTGTTGTTGTTGATGATTGGAAAGGAGCTGCGATCGGAGACGGAGATGGGTGTGGTAGAAGAAGATGACCCCATCAGTCCACGACCCATGTCGGTGCCTCTATTCCAAGCAGTGTCGAGATTGAGAACTGAATTCATGGCGGGAGGCGCCGGAGATCGAGGGAAGGAGTCGAGGAAATTCGACAGAGGGTCGAACAAGGACGGGTTGTGGGTTTGAGAAGAGGGTGTACTGGAAGAGTTGATAAAGGCTGAGATCGAATCGGAGCGGGAGTCATACTCCTCGTCTCCGCCGCTTGACGACTGCATGCTTCCACTGTTGCCGGAATCCATGGCTAACTAGAGATGAACAGAAAGGAAGAAGAAGAAGAAGAAGAAGAAGAAGACGGAGAAGATGGTGATAGAGCTTTTGGCTAACTAGAGATGACCCATGTAGTAAATGGGGTGATGTTCTAGAAAGAAGACAGGAAGAAAGTACCCCATGTCTTTAAAGCTCTGATCTGCGCATGATAACAGCTCTCTCTCTCTCTCTCTCTCTCTCTCTGCTTTCTTTGCTAGCTTTTTTTGGCTTTGTACAAAAGGGAGGGTAGTGTTAAGAAGAGAGACAATAAAAACCTGCAGATCTGCTTTTGTTGGATAGAGAAGAGGCTGGAGGAAAGAGAATTAAGACATGTTCTTGGCTTGTGAGTAGTGGGTTTGGCAAGAAAGGTGTTCTTCTTCTCACGTTTACATTTAAAAGGGTTTTGGATTTTGCAGCTGATGGATGGCTGATGGTCAGAGAGAGAGGAGGAAGTGTGTGTGTGTGTGTGAAAGGAAGAAAAGCAGATGAGAGGGGGGTTAAAACTAAGGTTTGTAGGGAATAAAAATAGAAAAGGAGAGGAGGAATGAGGTGGGCAGGCAACCAAATTAGGGTTAAGAAGGTTGTTGAAGTAATGTAGAAAAGTTGGAGGGGACAGCCACCACCACCTCCACCTCCACCATTCAAAATCCCTCCCTTTCTCTCTCTTCCTTATTATTAGGATTTATGTCGTCATATATCCTGAATTTCTCCTTTTCTTTGCAAGAGGATCATCATGTTTTTGGTGATCCACACCCTTAATTGGTGGGCCCCAAATGGACTGAAAACCACTTATAGAGGCCATGATCTCCTATCAATCACCTTGCCATGAGCCCACTTGAGGCCAAGGAAATCATGAGGGAGGTAGGAGATCAAAAGATCGAAATATGGCTAGTGCAAAATTATAAGTTCACATATCTGCACCTAGAAAACCATTTTAGCGGGTGTGGGTGCTAACAAGCTGAATTATTCATAATACTGGTGTTTGCAAACAAAACTATCATCATGCTGGTGTGAGAGAGCTTGATTGATCAACAGTGCCAAAACTTGAATCCATTTAATTTATTTTCATTGGTCATGCCCCCTTGATAAGGATTTCAATTTTATTTTATCACATGAGTATTAAATAAGAAGCTTGTGAAATTTTAAATTCGTGGATGCGAGGGATTGGGTTTATCATAAAAACGTGTCACATTCTTTTTTATGAAAAAAATATTTTCAATCTTTATTAAACTTTGAGAAATAACTCAGTTAACATAAACTCACAATTTAAATTATAAATTTAAAATTACAATACCATACTAAATTACTGAAAAAACTTACCTAACTTTCATTCCTTCCCCCGGAAGAAAAAATAATCGTCAATCCTTATTCGCCAAAATCACTAGTCAGTTTACTGAATCATAGACCCTATGCACAGTATTTTTTCTTTTTTTCTTCTTCTTTATATACTGATAATGATTATTGAATAGTACATGCTTCAGGACCGTATAATTCTTCCTCGAAATTACCATTTTATGTTTTGTTTACCCTTTCTTTTGTAAGAGGGCCATCATTTTCTCCTCCCTGGAGAGTTTGGTACGGTGAGTCTTTTCTATCTTCTCGTACCATTTGTAAGGGGTGTTGAGGATAAGTGGCCCCCACTTGAAACCGGCCATTTTGAGTGTTTTAGGGGGCCCACTTCCGTCACTCTCTGATCTTGATTAGACAAGTTTTTGGCAATGGTGATGGAAGCAGACTTGGACTTGGCTCTAACTTCTACCATTCAACAGATTATGGGCCCCACTTTCAATCACCGCCCAATGTTGAGGAGATGGAAAGAATTCACTCACCCAAGAATATTTTGCTCCAGGCAAGTCTGTATTTTGGATAGTCAAGACTCAAGAGCCAATCCCATTTGGCCAATTATTCAAATAGAAATTTATAAGATTTACATGTAACCACTTGCCTGTTCTAGCGTTTTTCAAGCAAATGTGTTTTTAGTTTCTCACTTTCAACCATAAGCGCCCGTGGCACGGTAAAAGGTGCTCGTTGTTATAAACTATATTTTTATAATTTCAAATCAAGTCATCCACTTATAAAGTAAAAGGAAAAAAAAAAAAAAAAAAATCCTCACTCCTCACTGTTGCAACTGTGGCTTCAAGTTGCATTACTTGATATTAACAAAAGGAGAAAAAAAAAAAAAAAAAGTAGAAGAAGAAACATGTGCGCCAACATGTGTTCCCTCGTGAATATCAATCAACCCCATCAAATGTATATGGGTAATTTAGATTAGTCTTGTACTAAGCTTACTCCAATGCAATCTTGGTTAGGATAAGTTAGACTCAAACTGCAACAATTAGAGATTCTGGTTCAACCAGGATCGAGTCTTGAAACATTACTATAAATCAAATACATACACCTTTAGCCTAGTTTCACACTAATTGTAGGGATGATTAATCTCAAAGGCCAGAC